>JAWWEU010000125.1:38346599-38379113 GCA_035583155.1 Acropternis orthonyx | reverse complement strand
CCACCTCCAGCATAGCTCACAACCTCATAAGGGCACGCAAGCTTCTCCCCCGCGACAAGGGGGTGCCCGTGGAGAAGTCCAAAATACACCACCACACTAAATACTATTTTTAAAGTCAGCATTTGCATTTGTTACTTTTAAAACATCCATCTGGAAATCCATGTGCTCCCTTTTTAATGATAGATAGCAGATAATAGTTTTCTGTTCAATTTCTGTCTGTTCATGAATTCCTAGCTCTTTTCAGCCAACCCTTTCCACCAGCTGAAGAGATCTAGCCTATTTTGACTCTTAGATAAGTTCTAGGCTATATATGCAAATAACCAAATTGCCCTTATCTTTTCTAGTTTTACTTCATTCTTTTGATACAGGGTGACTGGAACTGTCAAAGGTTACTCCTGGAAAAGTGTTGGTCTATGGGTCATAGGGCCAGTTCATAGGATCATAAGATAGTAGGAGAGGGTGATTCAGATTAGAAGGACCTTCTAAGACAATCTAGTCAAACCTCCTTTTCAAAGCAGGGTGAGCTGTGAGGTCAGGCCAGATTGCTCATGGTTTTATCTTGGCAGTCCTCCACTGAACTTACTCCAGTTTTTTGATGTCTTTCTTGTGCTGGGGGCCCAAAACTGGAAGTGGTATTACAGATATGGTCTAAGAAGTGCTCAGTAGAGAGAAAAAAGTTAAATATGTATAACAGAAAACTGTTTCAATACTTTATTTTTCACATGCTATGGCTAGAAACCATTTCCTTAAATAGAACTAATCATATTCGAGTGGGTAAAGTAATTTTCTCTGGATTCTGAGATTATATTTAGCACTGCAATCTTTGGTATGTTGTTATGTTGTGTTTTTAGTTAGTCTGAAAAGTAAAAGAATTTTTACTATTAGGAGTCTTGATTAATCTGGGCATACCTAATCATTCCTTTATGCAAAGTGTCTAGCTCTAACACACTACTAAGAACAAATCCTTCTAGCTTCTCTGTGACTTTCAGCTCAAGAAATAAGGGTATCAAGGTGAAATGTAGTTTATTGTCATCCATGTCCACCATACACAATCTTATCTGCACCATTAGTTATAGTGACCAGACCCCTAGGTTTTTATAGAATTTGTACTTGTTCTTTCTCAGTCACTGAAAGCTAAGCTGAAGTTTATTCAGCTATTGTTTCTTATTTTTACCAGAACTTTGTATTTTTCCTGCACTCATGTTATTAAAGGAGGATACATTTATCCCAATTATGAATAATACAATAAAAAAAAAAGTAGAAATAGAACTTTAAATGGATTGAAAATACAGTTTCAATTTCCATCATATGTAGAATCAATGCCTACATAGAATTTTGGCAACTTTCTTTTTATTCCTATGATATGACTGACCTCTGGTGGGAGTCAGCAAATATTATTTTAATTTCTCACTAAAAATCCTGTGGGTTTTTTTCCACTGGTGATCCTATTACCTTGCTGCCTGGTAGGGATAATATGCCTTTCTACCTCATGTTAACTGTCAAATTATATCTAGTAAATTATTTCATGGGGGGCTCAGGCTGGTGGTTATTTTTCTTCATTCTTTCTAAGAAATGCTTACTGGAAGGTGGCAAAAGAAGAAAATATTGAAAGAAGCTTCATTCATTATGGTTAATTCATGTAGTTGTTTTATTAGGTGCACACAGTCTATGCTGTGGCTAAAATCAGTAACATTTAATAAACTACTTTAAGTGGAGGAACTGCCACCTTGGCAGTGCTGTTGATGTTTGTTTGTAGCTACAGCATTAGGACTGGCTAGAATTCATTTTGGGAAATGGAATATCTATCACAGAGTCTAACATTTGCAAATGAGATCAGACCAAATCAGAAAGTCCCACTTGCCCTTAGTGACTTGTACAATGTAGATTTTGAAGAGATATTCTGCAGGACCTAAGGATGAAGAAGGTGACAGACTCTTCTTGTCTGTGATTAATGATAGTTTTCAAAAAGCAGTGACCAGGGATGCTCACTACTCTGAACAGGCTGGCAGACAGGCTCTGGTTACAAAATCTAGCATTTGGGTGAGGTTCACGTTGAAACTGGGGCAGTTACACTGAAGTAAGTGCTGGACCAGTAGGTCTGTAAACTGCCATGACTGTCTTTTTCTCACAGGAGTCCCACAAGATCTTTCACAGTCTCACACAGAGTAGCTCAGTTTACTAGCCACTAGGTGTTAAGGGTTAAATGAGTTGTTTGCTGTAATCTATAGAGTGTATTGATTCGATCATTATTGACTACAATGAGAATTTTAAATACCTAAATGTAAACCACTTCCATAGTTTTACAGGCAGCAAACTTTTAGGCTAGGTAACACCACACTCCTGGAGTGATGCTGATCATAAGGCCTGTAAAGCAAAACATATGCAGGTATTCCCCCAAAGAATGGCAAAACAGTGGAAAGGATTCAAAAGGTTTATTTCAGAGGCAAGGATGATGAAAACTTATAGATCCTAATGCTGCTGTATGGGCAGCATGGGGCTTCAGAGCAGAAGGCAAAGGCAAGGCTTTCATTTATTCCTCAGGCTTTATCATCACTTCTCCCCCTCAGCTCCCCCATTGGCTGCCAAGGCCTTGCAGCACATCTGTGAGCTCCCACTTGGTACCTGGTGTCTTTGCCATTATCTAAAAGTGAAGCAGGAAGTTCTTCCTTTTTAGGAGTAGAAATTATGAATATAGTTGCATACTTGTAAAAAAAGATCCTATAGTAGCTCAAATGACCATCATAGGATAACCCTTTCTACAGGCGGGGTCCGCATGGTATGCTGCACACTGACCAGAGACCTGTTCAGTGCTGCACAGCTTTGGGCTCCCAGCATCTAAACAAAGCTCAGATTACCTGCACTATACTCTCTTGCTTTGTATTTTGCTATAATTAATAACACTTAAAAATTATACTTTACAGTGTTCAAATGCCTTTATAACTGGGATCATAATGGACCAGTGTCTTATAATGCAAAACACCTCCTTTTTTGATGGTAGTGGAAACAAATATTTTAGAATCAAAAAGGTGTTGAGGCTTATTTAGTTCCCTTCTTCAGGTATTGTACAACTCCAGTTGGCTTGGCATAATTCCTTCAAGGTGGGAAAAGCAAAGAGCTGGCAAATATAATTATGTGTTACTCTTCTTATTACAGACCAGAATAGATAAATTTGGTATACTGGAATAGAGGTTCCCTGAGAACTTTGGGCTCTCACATATCTGTATAGGAACAAACTCTTACAAACAGTACATACAAGTCTTTTTGTTAAAGGCAAAATATACTAATGTCATTACATGCTCAGGTCATATAGCAGTAACTCATGTTCATGTATGGGTCTCTACAACCAAGATCTATGATTAAACTACTGAGATTCTACTTGAAATCATTATCTCCTTGTTACAAGTCTTCTGCAGTGGCCCACTACAGTACTTTCATAGAATCATCAAGGTTGGAAGAGACCTTTAAGATCATCAAGTCCAACCATCAGTTTTGCATAATTAAATATAAAATGCATAAATCTAAGATGACAAATTCAAGAATTAACTTTCTAACTCTCCCAGATGTTATAAAATATGTGCTTTACTGATCTATTGATGTAAAAGTATGGTGTATTCTCCCTCTTGCTTGCCTCTTCTCCTCCATAGCTTTCGTCAGAGAGATAAAGAGAGAAAGACAGATGGGTATAAACTGTCCTATCATTCAATCCACTAACAACACCTCTTACTTCACAGTAGCAATCATATTTTCTTGCAAATGCTTTATTTCATGCACTTCTAATTAAACAGGAAGCAATTTTTCTTATCTTGCATTTGGCATTATATTAAATCCTGTGAACTAGGTTTCTTTCTTTTCTTTATTTCTGCCCCCCTCCCCCCCTCCCCCGAATATCTTGGCACTATTTTGAACTAATAAAGATATCAGAAGCTCTGTGTTACGAATTGGTTTTAACAACTGGGCATTCTTTTTTTTTTTTTTTTTTTTTTTTAGTTTTAGATAACTGCAAAAGCCAGGGGTAATTTCAACTCTTTAATGATGGACAAGTTTTCTGCTCATTATAACTTATTCTTTGCTGGTAGAAAGGATTTTAAATACAGTGCTGTGTCCAGTGTCAGTGGGTGTGTGGGCCATGGAGCATCCTGGGGTGTGCTGTGAGACAGGGATGTGGTGGAGCTGTGTGCTGCATGATGGCACTACAGAGCACTTCAGGAGATGGAGACTGGAAATTGCCTGAAGTCAGGGTTTTCTATTTTTGCTGAAACTTTATTTTTGTGGTGGCCCTTTTCACTGTTGGTACATTAAATTGTACAGTTACATTCTGATCTCTTCACTCGGAGATTTGTGAAATAATCTTATTACTGCTCTTACCATGTCCTCCCCTCCTGTTCTGCCTCCTTCTTACTTCTTTCAATCCCTCATCTGCACTTTTTATCCTTGAAGAGCCTTTCATTGACCAGGTGCATAGTTAAATATTTTCTTCTAGCCCTCTTCCTTTACTGTGCTTTTCCCACTCTTTAAATCTGCCATAGTGTAACCTCTCCTTAGAAGGAATTCTCTCTGCTTTTCTTTCACTTTCTCCTATGATTATCTTTTGATTACAAGTTAAAAGCTGAAGCTTTTAAGTAAGAGTTGGTAACACAGTCAATACTCTGTAAAATGATGTCAGGCTGTGACAGTTCTGCTGAAGAATAAAAAAGAGTTCACACACTCTTTTTGTCTGTAGAAAGACATTATGAGTATTAATCCTTCATACCAGCAAATGGAAGATTAAAGAACAATTCCACTTAATTCAGTTTTCTTTCCATCTTCTTCCTTGCCCTTCCCCTTTGCCCCCTCCCACAATGCCTTTCAAACCCTTCAGTTTTCATTGAATAAAATGGGATATCATATCTCTTGTCGGGTGCTTTCATGCAGGTATAATTCCTTAATGCTTGCTTATTCATCTCTGGAGGCTAAATCAGTCGTTTTCAGGAAAGCAAAAGAGTGGATGTAACTGGAACAGGACCAAGTTCCAGAATTGAGATCTTCTTGCTTTCAAATTTGGAACATTATGGCATCTACATGAAATAAGGAGTACTATAACTGTTTTTATAGCAGCAATGCATTTTAAAAAATGTCTTTTAGAGAACTTTATAGTAGTAAGATCCAAGAGTAATGAATCTCACTTCTCATTATATCAAACAAAAGTTTTGTCCCTGATTTCAGTGGGGACAAGATTGTACTTGGACATACTTGGAACAAAGAGTTAAGGTCTGTTTTAAAGGCACTGTCACGATGATAGAATTCACTGAAACATCAAACATAGTGTTAGAAAAATACAGCAGAACTACTATGGTAGATAAATGCATTGTACCATTTTGAATTAAAAGATGTTGGGGAAAAAAATGTAAATTTTGTCCTCTAATTAATGGACTCTACTTTTGACAACTGCTGTGCTGGCTCAGATTTTTAATGATCTCGCTAAATATCTCTGGCAGTATCACTGTTTTGATCTGTCATGTAATTTTTTTACATCTTCACTAGAGCAGGGCAAGGAAAACGCAAATTTTGTTCAGAACCTGACATAAGTTTGACACTAGTTACTGTATATATGTGTTAAATTTCTTATCTTTTGAATGGTTTCAGTTGTGTATAAGCATGTTATATGCTGCTGTTTGGCAAAATGAAGAATTGCTAATAGGTTGACTTTGAGCATTATATAGCTGTAATAGTTTCCTTTATATAGTCATCTTAACTTCTTGGGGTTTTTAGGTGCAGTGCTAAACTACTGAAAAATGTCATTCTAAATTACTTAAGTAAAAGGCAAGAGAGAAATACACAAAGACATTTCAGACTGACAAATTAATCATTGGTGTTAAAGATCATCTTTTAACTTCCTGATGGATGTTATAAAAATTTGAAACCTTCAAAGGCATAGGAAGCCTGACTTTCTTCTTTTATGTAAAGCTTTTGCAAGAGAAGAAAGAACATGTCTGTTTCTAGACTTCTATGGTTTTACAGTGAAATATTGCTTTCATTTGAAATATTTTATTTAAATAAAGGAAAAAATCAAATTGTCATAAAACTTATGTATCCTATCTCTCCCTGATCATATCTACAAACTCAGTCTTATTCTTTGGTACAAGTGAAAATGACAGTTCATGTATTATTGGGGATAGACTGATTTTAAAAAATATTTTATCTAAAATACTAATTAAAATTAATTAGAATAAGATCTTGATTATTTCTTGGATTTAGTATTATGCCAAGAATATAAATTTCTTTCAGTCTGCACGTTTCTTCATTCATAAAGCATGAGTTTTCATATTACTCCTTTTGAGCTGCTTATTTCTATTGCACTTTGTAACTTCAGCATCTGTATGTATTTCACTTTTGAATAATAATTTCTAATACTTATAGCTTCAAGTGAAATTACATTGCCAGGAAGGATGACAAAATTAGAAAATAAACATATATTGAATTTATCTCAATGACTTGGAAAGCCAAATGTCAGAGGGATGTGAATGTTTCAAAATAATACAGCTAGTTTCAACATAAAACAGGATGTGGAAGGGAAAGAATTGCAATGGTTTGCTGCTAACTTTTACCTGGAACAAGGAGAAATAATCCTTGTCCTTCTTGCCCCTGAGAAAGATGCAGATGTGATTGTCCCAACTATAGGCCTGTGGATCTTCATTCTGGCCTAACTCCTTTTGGAAATAAATGTAAGCAACACAGAACATGTGTACAATTACTAAATGACACTCAGTCACTTAACAGTAAATTTTAGAGTTAATACATATTTATTATCTTTTAAAAGTATATTGTTTGATAATAATGCAATAATTTATTAAAATTATCAGTATGCTAAAATTTCAAATGCTGGTATATATCAGTGTTTCCAAGCGAGCAATTGATAATGTATAACTGTTGTAGTTAAAAACTTTGGTAGCATTAAGAATTTGTTTGGAGGCCAAAAACCTTTTCCATTTGTTTTTTACCTCAGCTTTCATGCGGTCTTCAGTCAAGGGGCTTAATAGAAGTGATCTTGGCCAATGAATTCTTATCAGATGCCTTACCAACTAAATGCCTCATGTATATAAAACATAATATTCTAATTGTATTTTGGACTGACAAAAGCAAGTGTCTGTTTTTGCTGAAATGCATGGAATTGAACACCTCTGACAGAAAAATAGCCCACTGTGGTGGTGCATCCTCTCCCTCACCAGCCTTCTTGGTCCTGTTCTGTGATAGTAATTCTCATTACACCTAGACTTTGTGTAATGAGTTTGGCAGGGAAGCGTCCCTTGACCATACAAGGACCTCTTGCATGGCAGAAGAGGCACTGTCCATACCAGGGAAACCTCTTGCCTGACCAAGGAAGGGAGTGAAAAATAATCAGTCATCCCTGACAGCCTTGGAACATGACCCACTTGAATTGTGACCCGAGTGGAATGGTACCATTGTTACTGGACTTTTGAACAATTTCAGTAATTATCAATTTGGCTTATGGCCAGGATGAAAATTGACTGATGAATGAAGGCAATCATCTTGCAACTCTATAAACAGTGGTCCTAAGTGAGGCCCTTTGAGCTCTCCTGGACAAGAGTGGACTGTGCCAACATCTCCCTCTGAGTGGGGCACCTCTCAGAGCTCACAAACTCTCAAGTTTGCAATAGTTGGAGACTGTCATTGGCTGATGGGGTCTGGGCCGATATCCCAACTGCCTGAGGCTCAGCCCTTGCCTGTTGAGAAACACCAAGGCATTCAACATATTTCACTGACACTCTAGAGTAATTTTTAACAGGTACCTCTGTGCATATAAATACATATATCTTTGTGTCTGTGTGCATGCATGTGTGAATTGATTTAAACACCCTATAGATAACTGAGTTACTGCTGTGATTATAGTCAGTGCTATTAAATCACTGTGTAAATGTTAAATTAGTAAATTATCTAGTGCTGCTAAATTCTTTAGACTTAAACCAGGTCTGGTTAGAAATTGTCTAACATTTAGGCATTTGGACATTGTCCAGGTCTGAGACGAAGACTGGACCCACCCACCCCTAGGCTCCATCAGAAGTTTAGAAAGCAAGGGGTTTCACTTCAAACCTCACTACTCAATCTCCATTATCCTTTTGGACCCTTACCCTTTTACATCCCCAGTCTCTTTGGAAATAATTCTAAACTGATTCTAATTCCATTTCCCTTGTATGCTTCATCTATGTAGCCAGAAGGAGAGTGAATCTTGCCACCAAACTCTGCTAAATCACACTTTCAAAAAATTCATATTAAAATCTGCTTTTACTAATAGCTCACTTGTGACACTTCTTAAAATTAACTAGTTTCCTGTGGAAACGTTGTCTTCTTTTTTCACTAGTGGAATTCGTATTGTAAAATCTTGATAGCTCACTTGAAATACTTAAAGAATAACACATACCTATTGCTGCCACTTAGTTAAAAAAAAAATTATTTTTACAATAGCTAGTGTCATACATTTTTGTTGAGCTGATCGCTTTTTGTACTAGTACTCCGAGCTAATAATTTGACCAGCTGGTGCATGTTAATTCTTCGTATTATTTATCTTCTTAAATATGTTAATGCAAAAAAATGGAAATCTGTGTTTATAACAAATAGAAAATATATGTGTGTCACATTAAGGATTACAGTAATTTTCTATAGCCTATGTTATATAGATTGGAATTTGCCTGGTATGCTGTAAACAGATTGCAGTTCCAGTTGGCAGTCTAATAGCTCTGAAGATGTGTTTTTTCGGCAGCTGGGTCTTGCTCAGATTATTGAAGTGTTTAAAAATCGTGGTGATCTGCTTGCATTTTGGAATTTATAAGAATTTTTTTTGGAATTTTTAAGAAAATGTATTTGTGTAAATACAAGAAAAGAGTCTGAGAGGTAACACAGAATCTTTTTTAAAATCAATTACCAATGATTCATAGAATTCAATGCCACTCTGAAAAGGGTCTGCTACACTTGTCAAATAATGGCATATATGTTCTTGACTTGCCTAAATAAATAATGTACTCTTCAACAAAATAACTAACTTTGCCTTTCGTAATGTTGAAAATTTCATAATCCAGTGTCAATGGATACTTCACTACTTTCAGTGGAAGCCAAATCTAGTACTTATTCTCTACCAGATGTTTTATCAACTCTGTCATTCTTATAATGCCCCCTTTACTGCATAGCTGAAGCTTTTTCAGGAGTATTGAAGTATTTGACTGGGGAATCTGAAAGATCAGTGTTGTTTTCATAGGGATCAGCCCACCAGTAAGAATCGTGGGCTGGTTCTGAGAGTTTTCATAATTTATTTGTTTTCTCTTTTGTTGTTGGTTCGGTTTAGGTTTGGATGCGTGCCTTTTTTTTTTTTTTTTTTTTTTTTTTTTTGAGGGATAGAGATGTATAAATTGCTCATGATACCTGCATGGCAGGATGTTGTGGTTTTCTGAGAAATGGTACTTGGCCCTGTAAAACCCAGGGGAGTGATAGTATTGCTGACTGCATCATCAGCTCTGTATCTCATTACGGCTTGTTTATTTATTGCGCAACAGAAAGGTAATTCACATTTGGATTGCAGTGTATGCCAGTGTCAGCTCCCATTTGCCTCTGCCAAAGAACCCGAGCCAACGGCTGTCCAAAGGGAGAGCTGTTTCTTTAAGGTTTTCTTTACAATCTTGTAACGTTCTGATATCAACATTTTTCAGAACAGTTATTTGAAAGATGTACGGGGAGGGGGGGAAGAGCAGGGTGAAAACCTGATGGAGTATGTCCTTCTGGCAGCGAGTACAGGGGGATGCGGAGCTGCAGCAGCACTGACGTCACCTTTAAACGCTGTTCCATAAGCACGCGCGCCCAGCAGGGGGCGCCGCGCTCCGCCGGGAGGGGCACGCGCCGCTCCCGCAGATCCCTTTCCAGCCCCGGGGACCTGCTTCCCGTCATGTTCTGGCCCTTTCCAGCTGTAACTGTGCCGAGAATTCATGGAGAGCAGAGCACGGTTTGTAACCAGGGAGATGTTTTTAAATGGAGCAGAATGGAAGTGAGAACCTGATCTTGAAAATATTTTTCTCCGGGTGTGCTGCGTTTTTATTACTATATTTGATTCTGTCGTTCCCTTTCCAGTATCCTGTGGTAATTGCATCTGTTCCATTAAAAAAGAAAAAAAAAAAAAGGGAGCAAACCCCCCAATGATTACGTCATCTGTTTTTAAAGTGAGTGGAAATCCCTTTTCTTTGGGGAGTGAAGCCAGGTTGTTTTTCCTGCAGCCTGCCTGCAGGTGGAGAACTGGAGGATAAGTTAAGGTTTGATGGGGAGTGCGTAATGCGGGAGAAGCTAGAGGGTAACGCTGTTCCTAATCTCAGACATGAATTTCTTTAAATGAAAATTGTCGATTTTTATTCAAGTCGCTGTCCCATCATAAAAATAGTGACTTTTTTTCTGATTGATTAGAGCTGATTTGGTTCATGGAGGAATGCAGTTTGTAGGAACGCCAATGCATATCAAGACAGGGCTAGGTAAGTAAGGGCAATGTAAGGCAAGGACCGAGAAGGCATGTGAACATGTTCCTTCAGCGTGGGTCCCCCATGGGGTCACAGGTCCTGCCAGCAAACCTGCTCCAGTGTAGAGTCCTCTCTCCATGAATCTACAGGTGTTAACAGGAACCTGCTCCAGCGTAGGCTTCCCACAGGGTCACAGCCTTCTTCAGGCATCCATTTTCTCTGGAGTGGGGTCCTCCATGGACTGCATGTAGTTACCTGCTTCACTGTGGACCCTCATGGGCTGCAGGGGCACAGCCTGCCTCAGCATGGTCTTCACCACAGGTTGCAGGGCAATCTCTGCTCTGGTACCTAAAATCCTTCCTCCCCCTCCTCCTGCAATGACCTTGGTGTCTGCAGGGCTGTTGCTCTCTTTCCTCTCTCCCCTGGCTGCAGTTTGCTCTTATGCAGTAACTTTTCCCTGCTTTTATATACATTATCCCAGAGGTGCTACCACTGTTGCTGGTTGGTCTGGCGTTGGCCAGTGGTGGGTCCATCTTGGAGCCAGCTGGCATTGGATCCTTTTGACTCAGTGGAAACTTCTGGCAGCTTCTCAGAGAAGCCCTCCTGTAGCCCCTTCCATGATACGAAACCTTGTTGGACAAACCCAATACAAATGCCAAGAGAAATAGTTGTGGAAGGTGATTGTTCCTGTCTTTCTAAGCATATGAAGCAGTCTGGTGGTTGCTTCAGATGTTGATGAGTTGGGTAGGCAGTGGCTCAATAAAGTTGCAGTAATCAATTTTCTGTTAAAGAAAATAAACAAAATGTACTGCTAGTAGTGAGGGGGAAGGGAGCATGTTGAAGAAGGCTGGTTTCAAAATGTTGCCTGTGAAATATGCTCTCAAGTGTGCCAACTCTCCCCTTCCCCCCAACCTGCCTCTTTTTTGTAGTATCATCTTGAATAATTTTGTCTTTTAGTGAGATTCCTGTTGGTAATAGTGAAACTGGTCAGGGTATTGTCTGATATCTTTGACACCATGTGAGAAAGCTAATAGTCATCAAAGTTATTAGCATGGAGAAAGAGAGGATGTTAATAGCATAAATGAATGAAGTCTCTGATACTGACATAGGAAAATATAAAATATGATATATGTAATATTATATAATTATATATATAATTATTCCAATAGCATAGTAAAGATATTAATTGGGTATTTTTCCGCATTTTTCCATGCAAAATTTGTATAGTTCATGAGAAATGGAAATGGCTAATCAGCATGTTTTTGTAGATACGGACTTTCTCATACTCTTCCAGTTGTGAAAATACAGTTACAAAAACAAAGCCAGTTCTAGGTTATAACCTTTTTGCCCCAAAGTTCCAAAAAAATTGTTATATATCTACCAGTATATCTAATATATCTACTACTTACTTCAAATGCATAAAAATTGTTGAATGTAGTCACTTTGCAGGTCACAGATGCTGAATTTAAAGATGATTACAGTGATAGTTTTCCTTACCCAAGTGATGCTAGTATGATACATATTGTTGAGGTCCTAGCAAAATCACTGGCTCTACTATGTTTTCTTCCTTTAACACAGAGATACGAAGATGTTAGAGCCTATGAAGTACAGGAGATACAATAGCAGGGAACAGTTTTTGAAGCAAAAACCCCAGGCAGAGGTAGCAGGAAAAAAAAGGTCTCTGTACTTCAAAGTATTACTCTGCATATTTTGTTTTATGAATCTTTGCACTGGTGCTGGGAAGCAGCAGAAGGCATAGCCCAGGAAAATGCTTAACTGAGAATAATGAAATTGAACCTATTAGACCAACTGCTTTCTTGAAAAGAGAGTTTGAAGTGTAAGATTTATCTGCTTTTGTATTAGTCTGGAAGTGAGAAAAAAGATTTTAGCTTGTTCTATAGGATTTTTTAATTTCAAAACATGATCCTAGTCAACAATTAAATGTTTTCTGACCAGGTCAGTGTCAGATCCTTCATAGCAGAAGACTGTTTAAGTCTGTCTGAAGGTACTGGCACTAAACATCATATCTGAAATGTTTATTCATCATGTGCCATAGCCCAGAGGATGTCTTGTCTTTGGACCAGATCCCCTTCCACAGACATCTTCTGAGAAAATTATGCTTTCTGAACAATTCTCTTACATTGATGGCCCAATAACGTACCAAATATTGGCAGAGAGCATCATAAATTGTCTCCTTCAGAAGGCAAGTGCAGTTTGTAAATCTGTAATATAGCTAATGTATGTACTGTTTTTCCATTTTCAGATTTGAAAATCTGAAAGTGCTCTCTTTGGGCCTCTAGTCACTAGCCTTCTAGACCTCTGTGCCTACTGGAAACGTCTGGGGGAGAGAAATGCTACCTTTGTGAGAGGAGGATTGAGTTGGAGTCCATATGAGTAAACTGAGACTGCTGGATGTGCATCCGATGTTGCTGTTATTGTGAGGGGGCTATTTCCCATTTTTTCAAAAGATTGTTGTGATTATGAGAGGTCTTCGGTGGACTGGAGAAAGGTAATTAACAAGCCTGATTTCAATAAAGAAAGGAAGGATATCAAGGGAACTGTACATAGGACAGTTTCATCTCAGTTCCTGGGAAGATCATGAAATAAATCTTCCTGGAAGCCATTGTTAGGCACAGCAAGGCAAATAAGGTGATTCATAACAGCCATCATGGTTTTACCAAGGACAAGTCATGTTGGACTAACCTGATTACATTGTGTAATGAGACAGCTGGCTCTGCAGACAAGGGGAGAACAGGTCAACAGTGATGTTTAGCTTGACTTAATCAAGTATTTGGACATGGTTTCTTAAAGCATTATGGACTAGTGGCAACAACACAGGTGGAACAACAGCTCTACTGTATGTCTCAGAGAACAGAGGTGAACAGCATGAAGCCTAAGTAGTGACTGCACTTTAGAGGCTGATACTGGTCCTAATATTGCTTAACATTTTCATCATTTACCTGGATGATGGGAGGTAAAGTAGCTTTTTGTTTGTGCATGACAGTGAGATGGGTAGGGAAGCGTCAGTCTATACTCTGGGCTAGCACTCAAAAGGACATCAGCTAACTTAACCATAAGGTACCTGGTGAAATTCAGTAATAAAAGACATGAAGTCCCGCATTTGGGCTGACATAACGCCATGCAACAGCATAGGCTGGTAAGCGACTTGCCACAAAACAGTGGTTTTTGACAAAGGACCCAGGGGTGAATGACAATTTAAACATGAGTCAGCACTGCATCATGAAAGCTATGTAGCCAGCATAGCAAGAGAAGTGATTCTTTCCCCTCATTCAGTACTGGAGATTGCATGAGGTGAGTACATCTTGGAGATACATCCATCCTTTCCTTCCACCCATAAGGAGGTTGCTAAACTGGAATATGATCAGCTATCAGAATAGCTAAGAGAATAAAACACAATGGAGGTTTTATGTTCTTGAAAACAGAGTTCTCATTTTATAAAGCGATAAAAATATATAATTATTTAATACAGGATGGGTCATTAAAAATGGTGTGCTTTCTGAGATTATGTGGGCCAACAGGTTCTGAAGTGAAAACAAAATCTAATACCTAGGAAGCAGTTTGGAAAGAATACTGTTCTTTCCAAATATACAAACGTTAAAAAAAAAAAAAGTAGTATTGACCCTTAGTATTCCAATATGCATTATGAGAAAGGTTAAAAATAAAGAGATTAAAGGAGTTTTATGATTGGGTTATTCATTATTCTCCTTTTATACTTATTCTAGTCTGCTTTGGTTTCCATAGCTACTAGTTTATTCATGATGCACAGAGCTATTTCTAATTACAGTATATGCCAGCATAAAATTAATTCTTTGAGAATCTTAAGCAACAAACAGCTTGCAGCTTGTTCTTTGACATTTTATTATCACAAATTCTGGAGTAGCACACTCGCATATCATATTTACTCTCTTCAATTTTATTAAATGGAAAATAAGTCGTTAAATATATACCTACTTAGATCTATGTTAAGGGATACATGTTACAGAAGGACTGTATTGTACCCAAGGTTGATGCATTAATTTCAAATTATATAGCACTTGCAAATGATCAGTGGCTATAACAGAAAAGACTTGTCATACTGAACATCCAATGTTTTGTTGTCCATCTTTTATCAATGTGAAGTTTCTGTGAAGTCTCTAAATTCTTTTTAGGCAAATATTTTTCCTTCCAAAATAAAGGAAATGAATTAGATACATCTTCTGTCTTGAAGAACTTGCAATATTGAGGACTCGGGTTCTATGACTTAAGGTAGGTGAAGCATAGAGTTCAGTGAGAAGTTACTCAAATGCAGTGATTGCAGCATAGGTCACAAATGAAAAAGGACTGAATTTTTCAAGAAGTATGAACAGTAGAGAAATTGGGAGTTGATGGTCAGTGCTGTCAAAAACCATGCCAAAACTTGCTGATATTTGTTTTCTAAATGAAATAGACATCTGTGTTATTATTTTGCATTATTATGGTACAAGTTTCTCTAATATGAAATAATATTCCTATTTTATTTCCCTATTCAATTGTCATCCATCTCTGAAGGCCTGACTATGGTAAAATATTATAGTTCCAAATACATTTCTGCAGTGTAAAGTAGAAAGAAAAGAATCAGAACTTTTTGCATTGTGATTGTTGTCTGACAGTAATGGCATGCTTAATTAAAATGTTTTCTCCATCTTTTTGACTGTGAATAATATGTGTTATCAGGAATCCAAAATAGCCTTTCCTTAAATGTTTAGGCTAAAGGTGGATTTTTGCAGATTTGTAGACATTTAAACTGGAGCTAAAATCAAAGGTTTCTTGAAATACAGAATTTGAAATATAAATAAGCAAAATTATTTTATGGTGGTTCCTATACAGGTCATCCATTTATCAAAATTGGAGTGAAGTGCAAAATACGGACTTCCTGTTTGCTATGTGGTGAGTGTTCTGGCAGTTTGCTGCTTCTTATATTGTTTCATCGGTTCATCCAAACAGTGAAAGTATGCATTAAGAACTACAGTGCATCCAAAGAGCTAATTTAAATAATTCTAAAATTATTGAGATAAATATAATTCAAACTGGTGTACAGTTGGCTAATTTAATGTACTTAATTGATACATGTTTTTTACTCTTGTTTCTGACTAAAGACTATTGTAGATCTTTCATCTGAGTTTCTTCTAATTAACAGGAAAGAAGATATATTGGTTAGGGGTGAAATTCTGCTTCCTATGTGAAAAACTTACATCAGTCAAACTTGTTTAAAACCTGAATTGGTACACAATGAATGTTTTTGATATTAATCGTCCCTTTGACTTCAGTAAATGTCATTCTGTGAACAAAGACTGTTAATTGGGATTTGAACACATTC
Organism: Acropternis orthonyx; assembly: GCA_035583155.1. Classification (NCBI taxonomy): domain Eukaryota; kingdom Metazoa; phylum Chordata; class Aves; order Passeriformes; family Rhinocryptidae; genus Acropternis; species Acropternis orthonyx. The sequence continues at coordinate 38,363,270 of JAWWEU010000125.1, read as the reverse complement.
GTAAATAAGAACTAGAATTTTAAACTTTGAAAAATGATAGTCATTTTAAGTTAATCATTACTGTCTCATTTGTCTCTGGAAAAATTATTTGCGTACTTGGGCTTTAATTAGTTTTTTTCTGTTAAATTTGTGTTGCTTCATCTTTAGTCCTCATCTCCAAACTACTAGACTTTAAAGGTATCTTTTAAAATTTTGAAATGTATGCTTTTATCAGGGACCTTATTTCTGGATTTGCATTGCCACAAATTGGAATATACTTTTAGCTGAAAAAGATAAGACTATTTCACTTTCTCATCTCTAAAGAATTTTTTAAGAAGGTGAAATGTTAATGCAATTAAAATATCATTCTTTGAGCACTGTGTAAAAAGTTCTTTTCCACTAATACTGGTAGAGATACTAATTTAAGTTGACCTGGCAATGAAAGAAACAATGTTAAAAGAAACAAAAAAAACCCCAAACAAACAAGTCAACCCTTCAAATAATAAAAGTGCACTGGCTAAGTCCGATGCAGAATGCTTGGAATGTTTCTGTTTATGCTCTCTCAGATGTTGGGCACTCTCTTCCTGTTGCTTTTAGAAAGTGCTGTTGTAATAAATTAGAAAGACTAAGCAATAGACCTGGTGGCACACCACACTGAAAACCAAGTCCAATCTAAAAACTCTCACAATTCATGATATTCTCACATATTCCCATGAACAAGTATCTGTTTTGAAAACTATGGAGCAGTACTGATAATACAAAATCACTTACTTTTTTCATTACAATTAACTGTGAAATTCCTTGTAGAGTTTTTAAATGGACTGTGGAAGCTTGCTTCAAAATGTATTGACATTTTCAAGTAGATTGGCGTCTTATTTGAACAGAGTGGTTGGCCATCATTTATTATTGGCAGATGGGAGTAATATCCCTGTGTTACAGATTATAGTCAACTTAAACCTTGTTTTGTTCTGTTTCTTCAAGCCTAATGGATACAGCATAGAGCACTCCTTGCATCCATTTTTTAAAAATACCTTGAAAACTTACTCTTTTTTTTGCCTGTCTGAATGATCTTGTAGCTATCCTAGTAAGGTGGAATAAATAAAGAATTGCTAGATACTTCTCCGGTGAACTGAGGAGGGAATAAAAAAATATACAAGAGATACAAGAACCAAGGGATCTTATAGTAATGTATTTTCATTTTTGCTCATATTTAGTGGTAGAGGAAGTATAAATTGATCCCACCAAATTAAAGAAGTTAATGTTAGCCAGTTCCAGAGCCTGACAGGAGTCAAGTGTTTGGATGTTATCAGGCACATGATGTGATTGTTGGGTCTGTCGTGTTCAGGGCCAGGAGTTGAACTTTGATGATCCTTATGGGTCCCTTCTAACTCAGGATATTCTATGATATGATAAGACACAGCCATAACACACAAAGCTAAATCATTGTGGTCATTACTCACAGCATTGTTACCTAATCTACAGGAGCTTGATTCCACCCAATGAGGAACAAACCTAAAGCATAGCCTCAAATGATGTACAGTAGAGGAGGACTCTAATAGTGAAGGTAGTAATTGATTGCCAGAATCATGGGATTAATCTGAGACTGCTGAAACCTGAAATTGTTTAATTGGTAACTGTGGTGTTTAATCTATAACTGAAACCAGCCTTGATGCTAGGTAAGTGGCAGATAGCAAAGGAATGTTTGCTTTTTTTTTTTTTTATTTTTAAGGGAGGCAAGAGGTCTCTCAGAAATTTCTTAGAGTGCCACAAGCTACACTTCTTTGAATAATAGGGCTATAACTGGCTATAGTCCTCATTTTACTTCTAAAACTGTCTATTAACAAACCTTTTTTTGAAATCTGAATATTGGGCTAGTGAGATATTATGATTTCATCCACTAGGGCTATTTCAAAAGGTTATGTGTTTTATTATGCTTATGGAATTTTGTCTAAACTGTTCTGTTCAAGGGTGGAAAGGTATTATAAAGATTGAAAGGGTCTATCAAAAGTTTGGCTAGCAAGGTATATGTCTAATTTTCCATAAAACGTTCCCACTAGCTGCTAGTGAATTAATATTTTACAGAGTTCCCAGCATGTGTATCTTTATAGTCCTTCAGGAGGTCCCTTATAGTCTGTATAATGAGCTTAGTAGCAGTTGTAAAAGAATATTTAAGTCTGTGAGGAAGAACACTAATTGCTAGTTTTGGTTCTTAAATATTTGAAGTAGCAAAAGGAGATTGATGTTCAAAACTTTCATTTTGCAATCTACAGAATGGATGAAAGAGCAATGGAAAGAAAATAACTCTGAATTAGCTTGTCCAAGGAGAGTATGAGAGGGGCTCATTGAGTGCAGCGTTGTAAAAGAATAGCAATTGAGACACTGATCTTCTTGGGGAAAAGTCAGAGAGATCACAATACTCTTCGAGTAATTGGTATGGTTTGTGTTGTGGGTGGAGTGTCATGTTTTTTTTTTCTGAACATCAGTTGGAAGGAATGAGGAATTTCCTATCCAGACAATGCTACAATTTGGTAATGAGGATGTATCATTAAAGCTGTATTTGAATTGCCTTAAGCAGAAAGGGCAAGTGAATTTGAATTTTTTATTTCACAGGTGAGTGTTCTTGGACTGTACTATCTTGTAAAATGTTTTCTTTCTTCTCCATCTGTATTTTACATCGGAATCTTTATCTCCTAATCATTAAGGAGAAGCAGTTGTCACTTACACTCATTCTGATACTGAAAGTATACCATAAACTGGATGGATCTTTATATATTTTACATTTCTTAGTCTTGCCATTGGTGATTCCTAGGCATCCTTCTGATTCGTGTGCAAGATATTTTTTTATACACTTTAAATTGTCTAACTTTGACCTTGGAGTCCTGTCACAGGATTCTAACTTGCAGACTTCCGACCAAGCAGATAAAACTTAAAATGAAAGCTATCTTGCAGATGCCCAAGTTGTTTCTTACATCTAATTCTTATCAAGGTATTGAAAAAATCTGAAACCATATATGAAAATTTAACTGCACTCTGATCTCCAATCAGCAAGAAGTAAGAGACATGGGAGTTACTTGTGTGTAAATAGTTTTTTCTTATTCTAGTGCTGTGCTCTGCAAAACTATTCAAGCCTCAAAGAAAGAACTATTTAATAAGAATCCTTGCAACTGCCAGTGAGCACACAGACTTCCATGAATCAACTTACTAACTAGGCCAATTTTCCCCTTCCTTTTTATTTTTTTAATACATTTTTTCCATCAAATCTATGTAAACATTATGATATGATGTCGATCAATCCTCAGCTATTAATCTATTACATCTATTAGATCTAGATTCATAAGATGTATTTGAGTCTCAACCAACTGTTAGTGATTTTTAATTGCTGTTATGTCCCTTGCTTGGATTGACAAATGTGGAACTTGCTTCTGAGTCATTTCTGCACACAGCATACAGGGACCATCATGCTGAACACATCCCCAGTCATGTGACTAAAAAGTCTGATGCATGATTTATCTTGAATCATGCCTCACTTTTTTTCTGGAACAAACAAGTTATATTTGCAACAGCCAGGAGCATTGCAAACCTCACTGGTTTTCCTAAACAGACATTGCAGTAAACTCTTTAAAAGAGCAGAAAAGTTAAAGCTTATCCTTGCTTGTGCCAAGAGATTTAGACTGTGTTCCCAGTCCTCTTTTCTGTCTTTTACTTTATACGCAGGGACAACTTAGCCTCCTTTCTTGTTTCACACGCATTTTCTTTGCTGGATATGTCTGTGCCTTTGACTGCATGATCCAGATATTGCTTATGTATTCGGTAGTCTGTGAACCTGAGCCACCATAGATACAAAATCATTACAGTCTTACAGTACAAAGCCTGCCTTGAGTTACAGAGGCATTTTTAGTTTCCCTGACCTTTGAAGAAGCGCAGGTCCTCATCTTCACTGTCTTTGTAGGCAGGTTGTGGGTTGTTCCCTGGGTTAACCAAGATACTGCCCAGAGTGTCTGATTCTGCCATTCCTTAGGAGAAGAGCTTAGGTATTTTAAAGGGGAGAATATTCTATAGCTATTACTCTAAATATATAACATTAAAACAAAACCTGTAACTACACCTCACAGGTGACCTTAAAAATCTTTTTGTAGAAACACTTAGTGTTTTTTTTTCTCTTTTTGTTTAAAGACTAACAATTTAAAAAAAAATCTTAAATGCTTTGTTCTTTAAATAGAGGACTTTTTAAAATTAATATTCCTGTCACTAGAACAGTACTGTAAACAGAAAGCAGTCATACTGCCAAGTGACAGTGAATGCAACAATTGCTTTTGGAACTGAACAGAGTTCTTTTGGTGTAGTTTATACTGTGAAATGTTTTAAAATGTTATGTACTTTCTCACACTATATAAATGGTAATAAGGGTATGTCAAAATGTACAGCTTTAAAATGAGTATGTTTACCTGCAGATTTTAGTTGGTATGCCCCAGAGTGTAAAGATTACCTTTTTTTCCCCCTAGTGAAATTCAATAAGTGGTAAATTGGAACCGTATTTATAGTAGAAAATCTACTTCAGAAACTACTTGCCTTGAAGGAATAAGCATGTTCATTTTGACTAGTCAGTCAGTTAAATTTATTCCAAAAGTAAAATAGAAATTTTTGTTTATTAATGTACTATCTTCTGCCTTCCAGGCAAACTAAAATAATTTTGTTCCTTCCTAGTACATCTATTTTGGAATTACCACTAACATTGTATTCTGAATCCTGAGAAAGTCTACAAAGATATTTACTGTAAGACTCACTCATTCACTGTTTTAAAATACTGATAAGCATTTTTGCAATTTTAAGGAAGGATTATAAAATTTTAGCATGAAGTGATTCACCATCCCTGGAGGTTTTTAAACTGAGATTGGACGTGGCACTGAGTGCCATGATCTAGTAAACAGATGGGTGTTGGATGAAGGGTTGGACTTGATGATCTCTGAGGTCTTTTCCAACCCAATAAATTCTATGATACTATATTATTTGTGTGTATGCATGTTATGACTTTGAATTGTATTTGATTAGAAATACGTAACAGCTTATCTGCTTTTTAGATATGTAGCTGAACAAATTCTTTGGAGCAGGTAGGTTTATATGGATACTAGCAAATGTTTATTATCCTTTTTTTTTTCTTTTTGTGTGTGTGTATGTGTGAATTGCAAGCATTGCCTATAGAACTGTTAGCAGCAAAATGCTGTATAATTAGATATTTTTAATTCACTGTTTAATGGCTATCTGAAAGAAAAAAGTATTCCAACATCAGTCACATGTTTAGTATCATTCCTGTTTTCTATCTTTATCAGTGGTCCAGACAAGGGGATCAAATGGCACCCTCACTAACTTTGCAAGATGACACCAAGTTAAGTAGGAGTGTTGATCTGCCAGAGGATAGGAAGGCTCTGCAGAAGGGTCTGGACAGGCTGGATTGAGGGACCAAGGCCAATTTTATGAGTTTCAAAAAGGCAAAGTGCTGGGTCCTACACTTGGGTCACAACAACCCGATGTAACAATACAAGCTGAGGGATGAGCAGCTGGAAAGTGGCCTGTCACAAAAGGCTCTGGGGGTCGTGGTCAATGAGAGGAGAATTAGTTTGTCAAGTGTGTGGACATCTGTAATTTCCTATGGCCTTTAGATTGAGTAGTAACACACAAAGGTCTCTTCTATATCTTTGTAGACTTGAAATCTAAGTTTCAGTTATTCGTATGTTCTGGTAAGTTGTTTTTGTCCACGACGAAGATCTTTTTTTGGGTATAACACCCAATTAGAACTACAAATTCAATTCTTACTTATTTAATCTTACTACTATATCTATACTTTGAATTTTCACATAGATCATCAAGAGAATTGGAAATCTTTGTCAGGAGTCCAGCTGGACACATGGCCTGAGTGTCAAACACCCATATTTCAAAATTAGATGGCATATACTGATCTGAGAGTCTGTTGTAAGAAGGTGCAACTTTCAGGTTGTGCTCTGTTCGCTGTCATTACTGGCTGTATGTGATAAGAACAGCTTAAAATATGCACTTGTTTACTTGAATCCTATGATGCTTTGGTGCAAGAGTCTGATGGAGCAGGTACTGTGTGCTGATGGGCATTCAGTAGTGGTGCTCATGATAAAGGGAAGCAGGTAAAGCACCATGATCTGCTGGGGCTTCTCAGTACAGACATTCTCATGAGCTTTGACAATACTTGCATATCAGTCTCATTAACTTTCTCAAAATTCTAAGATGCAAATAGCTACTGGAGCAAAAGAGCAAAATTATATTCTACTTATGTCTTCTATATATAAATACTGATTAAAAATCATAAGCAAACCCTGAACCATCTCCAAAAATTTCACCTAAGAGAAGCTCCTTTATAACATATGGCAGGCTAACCTTTTGTCTTCATTTCTTGAATAGAGTTCTCATCTGTATCACTGGCCTGAAGGCCTTATCCTTTCCAGGAGCAGTCTTTGACCCATACCTGCTTTGTGTAGCTGAATTAAGATGAAACAGATAGGTGATTGCAAAAGAAAATATAAAACTGCATAGAAATATTCTAAATGCTCTACTGCTTGTCATCTTGTTTAACACAAGGTCATTTTGTGATTTTTTTCTTTCCAAATCCTTGCTGAAGATGAAAATGTACTGTGGGTTGTAAAACTCTTAATTCCCCACCCTTAATGGCCTGATTAATCCTCATGCAAGTTAGAACATTAACATGAAGTCCACAGAGGCAGAAGGAAACCAAGAAAGCCTAAAAAAGAAAGATCAACAGCTTCCGATTAAACTACTTGTTATTTTAATTCTGTCTTGATTTAGTGGATGAGTTCAAGTCAGTGGATTTTGAATAAAATCTCTGCTGCACAGTTGATGTAGCATGTGTCTGATGCAAGTTGATATTCAGAATAGAGGTTTATCTCAGGAAGCTGTTTACTAGTTTGGGGTGACCTAGCTTTGTTGATCCTGAAGGGATAGAGTTCTTACTTTTAATGAGCTTGAAGATCTTTATGCTTAATTGATTAGTTAGATTATTAAAGTAGTAGTTCACGAATTCCTTAGCTTGAAAAATTATTTCTGCCTGTGGTCCATAGTATTTTCCAGTTTAACCATGGAGGATGCAGAATTTTTCACTTTTCCTCTCATTATCATCTGCTGTTTTATACCTGGGCCTTCTGATCTGTTTTTGTTTTAAAATATTAGTCTGGTGGATTATTTGCCTGCTAGATTATCAGATCTAAAGGTGAGTCAAGTGGAAGACTGATGAACCCAGTGCTACACTGAATATAGCAAAAGATGTTTGCTACATAATAATGCTTATCACTGCTTATCAGATAGTGTGTGTTGCATCTCATATTCTAAGATCTGTGAATCTTGATATATTCACCTGAGAACAGTTTGCAGTCTGTGGTTCCACAATATTGATATTTTATTTGGAAGACCATAGTATTTTCATCAGCAGATTGTATTAGACAGACATCTACTCTTCCATGGAAAATGGAAAGTGTGGAAAAATAAGGAACCTACAATGTGGCTGATTTCACTTGGTTTTGAGGGTCAGGTGGCTCTCAAATTTGAATTTTGTATTTGAAATTTGCAACAGTAAATATTGGTATTTTGCTCTGTAGTCCAGGGAATAAACTGAAATGGTTGGGTCTTATCTGACTTGCTTCAAGTCAATCAACTAGCCCTACTACAATCAATGTGGTTAGAGGAGTATAAAATCAGTATTGAGTGTGTGTCAGATTAAAGTTGACAGTATTTAGAACTGAGCATTACTGACGTTATTTCCGTAGCCTAACATTTTATCTTTTACTATCACATGGAGCATCACTGCAGTCTCTGCAAAGGCTTCCATAGGGGCTTCTCTGTGCTGGGCTAAATGCTAACTAAATCATTTTGAGAAGTAGTTGACAGAAGACCTTGTTCATAACCCCTATTTCAGTGTACTAAAACCAAAGCTATAAATAACCCACCTCATCTCTGTTTGCCTGCTGGAATATTTGCAGAAGCAGACTTTGCCTTTCTTTTTCTTAACTAGCATGATTTCTTGTCTAAAGTGCAGATAATGAAGACAAGACTATTAGATTTTGTCTAAAACAATTGTTGATAGTTAACATTTTAACTGCTTCAGGCTTCCGTAATGATTTAAAGTTGATAAAATTTCTCTTAAACAGGAGATAAGTAGTGGTGCTCCTTCAAAATAAATTGTTTTGCTTAGAAATAAATATTTCTAGGATAAGAACTGTTGTCTAACAGCTATGTTCCCAGAAAGATCACCTCAAATGGGAGTAAAACTTTCTTGAGACCTTTTCAGGATCAAGTTGTAACACTTTAATTATTTATGTTCTTGTGATCCCAGAAATTACAAAGCAGAGTTTGCAGAGAGTTCTTTGGGTGCCTGGATTGGTAGATTAAATGCCAGCCTAGGCAATACTTTCCAAGGAGTCTCAAGGAACAGATCAAAGAATGTCGTTTGCACTTGTGAGACCGTTTGAGTTTATAGCTTCATTGATCTAATACTTGTCTAGAACATAACTCTCCTGATTTGCAGAGAAAAAGAGGTCACTTTCTCAGAGCCTGTGGCTAGTTCTCTAGTTGTGAAATATTTATTCTATTTGAGCATCTGCTTGGTGCTCTGGAAAAGGTAGTTTGAAGATTTTGAATGTTAAAAGAACTAATTATTACTTGGGATTTAATTTCTGGAAATCTGTTAAGACATCTATGGCCTTCAGAGAAAACACAAAAGGTCGACCCATCCTGACTCAATTTATATATAATAGCTTATATTGTGGGTTAACATGTGTGCTATTCTGAAAGAATTCAAAATCAACTCAAGGAACATGTGATAGTTCCAGAGTCTCTTGTCACCTCTAAGCTTCATATATGTGCTGTTGCCTTTCGCTTCCATAAATCCTTTGCTTCTCTATGTGTTATATCTAAATGCTTCTTAATACCAATGTTGTAATGCCTTGTGGAAATGAAGGAAGGGAGACTAATTACTTTGGTTTGTCTTAAAGACAAAACTCCCCAAAAATTCTAAATAGTCAAACATCACTTTTTTTACATCACAGTATTTTCATGATGAACGTATCTTTTAGATGTTCCATGAAAAGAAAATTTTTCTAAGAATCTTGAGAAATCCAGTCTTTAATTTTTAATAGTGTGATCAAATAGCTATTGTTGTTTCCAAATGAATTTGATGAGATTGTGTTTTAAATAATGAAGTTGCCCCTAGTGAATCAAAGACGGAGATGCTTATGCATATCAATAAACCTCCTGGAATGTTAGGAGAAGACAAGGGCTGTAATTCCCCTGAATGAAAGGACAAGGGGATTTTATTGCAGTTACTAAATGGAAGCTCCTGCCCAAAGATGTGTTAAATTGCAATATATGCTTTGGAGATGGAAATGTTTGCTGGTGTATAACTCTTTCAGGCATATCTGTATGTTCACAGAGTTGCTATAGGAACATGACTTTAGATAGAGATAAATAGAGAATAAACTGAGAACTTAATGTACAGTACTTTCTGATGAAGGAGGTGCCCTTTAATGCCTCACATCTTGATGCCATCTGGACTAGAGTTCAATATTATTTCACTATGCCATAAAAGTTTCTTCTAAAATATACTTTTGTTCATGCTTCAGCAATAGATGCTGAGCACAATAAAGTGTTTGGGTGCTGAAGGAACCAGTACTCTGCAGTGGATGGGTAATTCACTACTATAAGTAGAAGGCTTAATAATGGATCTCAGTTTCCTGTTACATATATGCCTGTAAAAATCCCTACACATACATGAAATTTGCATAAAACTTCAAGTAACAGTTCTGGAAATGACTGTACCAAATTCTGTTTTAAGCAGAACAGTCTTTTCAATTTAGTCTTCTGGTGGAAGATGGTGCCTGACCAGTCTGTTTTCAAAGTTGATGAACCTGTCCTTTGGCTATATTGGCTGAGTAACAAATGGCAGCACTGACTAGTTCCTGGTGCTCAGATATAAGGGCTGATACTGAGAAATGCTGAACTAGTTAGTCATCAGGAGGAAGATTTCAGATGACATATTAAGATGTTTAGAATAGAGGAAAAAAACAAAGAAAGTAGAAGTCTGCATCAATGAAAGCTGTATGGTGAAGGTAATAATAGATTTAATGAACTGAGAATTTTACAGGCTTTAGAAAAGCATAGTGAAAACTGAGAACTGAAATGCACCAAAATATTTCTTTTGTTACAAAGAAACATTCTCTAGGTAAAACAGACTGCTACCAAAGCTTTAGGTTCTTCTGAACACCATTTTTCCTGTCCTCAGTCTTCTGGATATCCAACTGTGACCTGAAACTCAGAAGCTTCAAGAAAGATTCTGTGCTCTCTGCTCAATCCCCATTGTGTCATTGAAGTCTCACTTGCTTTTTTCCTTTTTTTCCCCCCTTATATTTTTTTATCAGAGACAAGTACTGTTACATATCAGATGAACTCTAATCTGTGTCTTTTGACTGACATCTAGACCTTTAGTTTTTTAATATGTCTATGTATGGCAGATTAATTCTGCATAAAATCTCCAGAGACTCAGTCTTTCCTCTTCTTCCGTACAACTCAAACTTCCAACCTGAATAGCATTATAATAGAGAGATAAGGCTTTTCAGTTAAACTAAGTTACTTAGGCTGTCTGTAATTTTGCATTATATGATAATATGTGATTTTTTTTGTTTTTAGCTTATTTTCATTTATTTTTAAAGTCTTGTAGCATCAGGTCCCCTTCTTATTGTAAATAATGGCATGATGATGTGGAACCAAGAAATTGAACTGAGTTATTTTTCATTAACTAGGAGCAAGGATTTTTGATGTACATCAGGATGTATGTGTTACAGACATGACAGATGAGAAGAGTGTTTCTCTGTGAAAGTACTGACTGAAGAAGGATGTTGATCCTTATTACATTGTGTTCTTCATTTGTTGAATGAGTGTACCCACATAGCTCCACTGAGAGCACTCCAGAGTACCAACAGGAGAGCTAGAGATTAAAGACATTCAAGTCTGTGGGGCAGTGGAATAATTTCTGTGCAAATGGATGCATTCTCTGAACACATGGACAATTTGAGAAAGATGGTTGAAGTCCCACAAGAGGAAAAACACAGTATGCATTTTTTAAATGTCAGATCTGCCAGTCTAATTTTTTATGTGTGGGACAGATTTTATTTTATTTTTCAGGGTAACTTGGCTAGTGCAGATAGAGGAAACAATGCATCTGAAATATTAACACTTTTGATACTGTCTCATATCAGCCAAGTAGAGAGGAAAAAGAAAGTAGTTTCATCCAGGCATAAGATCATTGCACAAATATTGAAAATGTTTTATTCAAAATAGATAGAATTTGTATAGAAAATTATCTGATAAATTTGAGACGATATCTGAAAGCAGTAAGCTAAAATCAACAAACCTGAGGAGATTGGGGATGTTCATGCAGGAGAAAAGAAGACTTTGGAGGGACCTTAGAGCAGCCCTCCAGTACTTAAGAGGGACCTGCAATAGAGTTGGAAAGCGACTTTTTACGAGGACATGTAGTGATAGGACAAGGGGGAATGGCTTTAAACTGACAGAGGGCAGATTTATATTAGATATTAGGAAAAAATTCTGTTGTGTGAAGGTGGTGAGGCACTGGGACAGGTTGCCCAGGGAAGCTGTGGGTACAGTATCCCTGGAAGTATTCAAGGCCAAGTTGTATGGAGCTCTGAGCAACCTGGTCTAGTGGAAGAGGGGTTGGAAGTTAGATGATCTTTGAGGTCCCTTACAACGTAAACCATTCTATGATTCTATGAAATACATACGTATACAAGGTGCTGCAATTAAAAGAAGTCAAAAGCAAATGAGAGTGGCGGAATAGATGGAGCTGTCACAGAAAAGGCAAATGTAATGCCTGGAGATACTGAAGAAAGCATTGCATGAAGATCCTGAAAGCACTTATTTCTCTTTAATGTTCCAGTATTGTATTAGATGGCATCTGTCAAGTTTTGGCCATTACTGTGATGGAGTGATTTATACAAAGGCTCAAGGTTTAGAGGAAGGGAGAAGTAATAATAAAAGGTTTGGATAGAAGACTGCTCTAGTCCTTTCATAAGAGAGGAAAAGCATAGTAATGAAAAAAAAAAATCAGTTTATTAGAACAATGATTGTAATAAAGTTTTCTCCAAATCCACTCCCTACCCTTCTCCCCTCTGCCCCCCACAATGTGATAAGACATTAAGTCCCAGGAGACAAAATCAATAGGCAGAAAATTTCATGAATTCTAGAATTCAAAAAACATGTACATTAAACAGTCACATTTGTTCAAAGTTAAGTTGTATCTATTTTACTTTGTGTACTGTTAGTTCATACCAGAAAGGCTCAATATTTTTTCTCTGAGACTTGGTTGCCTGCTCCACGTGCTGCTCAGCAGTATTTTTATTCTCCTTGCTTGAAATGCATCTTGAAGCTCTTCGGTGACACTCTCACTTCCTCCTTTGTGTGCTACCCTCTTCAAAGTATCTCCACCATAAGCATACTCATTTGCTCCTTGGGAAAAGAACAGTCTTCCCCTGCCATCCTTTCTCTTATTTTTTTTTCCCAAAGGGTCTTACCTGAGTTAGACAGTCTACTAAAGTCATATAGCATAAATGAAGAACAAATCAATAAAGCACATATGTGCAAATTATTTTAATTTCAGTATATTTTAACACCATTGTATGAATCGTATCAGTAAACAGAATCACAACCTTTTGCTTCACTTCCTTAGGGACTTTATTGTAGCATAATAAAATAAGAAACATGAAAAACCTTTTAGCAATAATGAAACTCAATAAATTGTTTAATCTTTTATGAAGTAAGCTGATCTCAAACTGAAATAATCTGCATGGGTATTCTAACTGTATATGGTTATGTAATAAAAGCATCAGACCGGTGATATTTCCCCCTGGTATTGGAATGGTAATTTGAGTGAGAATTTTATTTTATAAGATCTGTCTTTCCTAAGTTTCCTTTGAAATCTCTTGCTCTACTATTTCTCTTCTCATTTGTTCCTCTGATTCATTATTCTTTTCACCCTTTTCTTTGAACTACTCTATTACAGAAGAGAGCATTACAGAAAATACTGCCTGAAGCTGTTACAGAGGAGGAGGTTTGTCTTATTTGGGGATCTTTCTCACTCCTCATTTTATTCACTCTTTCAACTAGTCTGCATTGTGCAGCCACTGTTTCTTTCCTGCTGATTTATTACCACATACCTGCCCACTTAGTCTGTGGTTGATTTGGTGCACTTTGGCTATGGAGGCAGTTAAAGAAGCTCTTACTTAGGCCTTAATTGTTGCATGATGGTCAGTGCTAAAGTCAGTCCACTGTTTTTTTAGTGGGAGCTGAGATTTGCATTTTAAAGATTTAACTGAAGTAGGAGTTTCAAAGGCAGTCTGCACTGACTTGGTTAATATTTAATGCCTTCCCCACCCCACCCCCACCTTCTTCTGTGGACTTCATTAAGTTTCTTTAGTGTAAGTGTTGGTGATAACTTTTTAGTTACAGGGGATGATCTCCATAGGCAGTGCTTTTCGTGGCCTTTTTCTTATGGTAATAGTAATATGAAACACAGTATAAGTAGACCTCTTCTGTGTTCCAGTGCTCTTCCAATGATCTTTTCTAAATCTGACTTCTACAAATGTGAAATCCCCTGGAAGAGCTGCTTTCTTTTGTTACATATCCAGTTTGGACAGAAGACTTGTGGTGGAGGATGGTAGTGCAAGTCTGGATTGCCATAGGTAAGTACTGTAGCTGGGAGAAAAATGAATTGCAGCTCCTTGGTAGATCTCTGTTACTGAGGAGATAAGGTGCTGTGATAAAGACAGCCATAGTGCACAAGGGCAAACTAAGTGATCTCTAAAGACCTGAAAATAGCTTTGCTTTTATTAAAAGTTTGAATCTGGCAAACTAACAGTGTGTACCTGCATTCTGACCTAAAACTTAGACATGGTGTGTAGGAATGTCACAGAAGTTGAATCCACAGTTTCTGAGTTAAAAGGGGCACACAGGGATCGAGTCCCACTCTTAAGTGAGCGGCCTGCCTGTGGATCGAACCCATGACCTTGATGTTGTTAGCACCATGCTCTTTTACATGATGAAGGAATAGCTCAGGACTGTCAAGACACAAGCCTTCTCCAGGCTATGCTCTCATGTCAGTGGCAGTTAGCAGGGAGCATAATATTTGCAATGTATTTGCAAGATATTACGGCTTCCTTCCCAAAGTTGTTTATACTAACTTCTAGTAGAATGACTGACCTCAGTATAGGCTAAGAGGTGAACCCCTTGCACAGAATTGGGGAGAGGAAGGGGAATCCACAGCAAAAGAGATGGCATTGCGCAGTATGTGCCAGATACAAAATCTAATGTACATCTGAGGAAATAAAATACCTGATCTTTGTAACACTGTCCCCAGCCAAAGTAATCTATAATGCCTAAAACCTTAAGTGTCACTGAATGTGTGGTTTGGTAGCTTTATGTTACTGTGGTATAGTTCAACACTAACACAAAAAGCATCACAGATCTCTTATGCAAATATAATCCCTTGTGTCATTCTATGGAATGTTCTGAAATGCACTATAACTAATTTTGCTTTCAGAAAATTGATAGATATTAGCTGTATTATCAATACTTAAGGCATACCCTACTATGTAAGATAGACTGCTTTGCCATACGTTCATGTATCTGAATAATTACTGTATGCAGTTCTGGCTTGTACTTTTTCTTTTCACAATTAGTCAGGTGACAGGTTGAGTGAAAAATTAGTTGAGTGACATTAGCTGGATGAATAACATACACCTAGTTATTAATAGACCTTGAAAATATTTCTGTCTTCTGGAACCATTCAGCTATTTTCTTTGGCAGGGAATGTCTTAATGAAAATTAAAATCGTAAAAGATATGCTTCAGTTCTTACTCAGTTCCTTTCGTGTTTTTTGAAAGCTGTGTTTGTGGTTCCAAGAACTGCTGTAATGTTTGCTCTTTATTATATCACTGGGCTTACTTATAATGAATATTTCTGTTAAAAGAACAAATATTAGCTCTGTGTGCACCTGTTGGGTGAAATATGCACACGTGTGTTTGTATGTATATAATAAGGATATATATATATATGTTTAAAAAAACAGTTAAATGTATTTGAATAAAATAATAATAAATTTTTCAAGATTTTACTTTAAATAGTGTTATTTTGCTTGCTACTTTTGATCTTTACAGTTTTGCTCCTAATTTTTAATGTTAACTCTCTTTCTCTCTTCCAGTTAGTCTGTCTTTATTTCTCAATAATTGCACTAAGAAAATTGGTTTGGGCCCTATAGGTTGATATCCTTGATGTACTAATGTCTACTGATAACCTTACTCTAATAGCATGGATAAAGACATAGCCATTACATTCTGTAATTATAGCTTTTCACTATTCTCCTTGATCCAATAGCGTGGTAGGTGTCTAGCTTAGATTTTGGGTTGTATTTAGCAAAGCTAGTAAGTAAAAGCTCAGTGTTATGAATCAGATGTTTTGTTTTGTTTGTTTTGTTTTTTTAACTGTAGATCTCTTCCAGGAGAAATCTAGAAACTGAAATGACTAACTAGTTGGAAACTGAAGAACTGAAGATAAATCAAGATGCATATATAAATGGTGTCATAATTCCAGGTAGGTGTTCAGGCTGACATTATAATTTAAGCTCTCTGTCCGGTATAGCTAATAATACACATATTAAGACCACTGAATATTGCAGAAATGAGTATGCCTTAACTTACAGTAAAAATGTTACCAAAAATTTGGCAGAAAGTTGCACCTCTTTGCTTCTGGATTGGTAAATAGCAGTCATTAATGGCATTAATCTTAAAACACTGTTGAAACCATTACTTAAAAGTAATTAAAGGCAGCTTCTTTCATTGACTTTCAAAATGTGGGCATATAATGGATATAACTGAAATTGGAATGTGATCTGATTGTTTTTCCCAGTACTGATAAACAGTAATAGAAATGGATCAGCAGATAGATAGCATTAACTTAAATTGGAATTTAACAATAAAATGCTATTTTCAGATATTCACCAAAGTAAGTTTACTACACTAATAGTCTAATAAACTGTCCAAATAATAGGTGAATTTAAAGGACAATTAACATAAACACACCTAAGGTTGCAAACCAGATGAAAACAGTTCATAATGTCTTTTGCTACACCAACTAACATACACTTATTCTGTGATTACTTCGTCATCTCTGATGGAGCTAACACAGTAGCCCACACTGAGTTAGTAAGGATAATTGCTTCCAATAATAACCAACAAAGATATGGCTCCTTAGGATTCAGACTGGTTGTTGGAACCATAATGACATCATTTTAAAAAAAAATTATTATGGTTATGTTTCAGTCTTCAAAAGGGTTTTCTATTTTTCTTAAGCTTAGCAAATCATGAAGTGAAAAAGGAATTAAGAGCTGCAAAAAGTTACAATTCACATTGCAGCCATAATTTTTCTTGATTCATTGCTTTATAATCTCCTTAGGTCAGAATTTGCAGGAGCCTATAGAAAGAGTGTCAGATAGAAAGAAAAAAGATGGTATGGATTAATGTCTTAGTTTGAAAAAGAAAACTAAGATATCTGGGGGCTAATAGAACAGAGGACTCCACACAATTAATCACACCA
>JAWWEU010000125.1:38324983-38346499 GCA_035583155.1 Acropternis orthonyx | reverse complement strand
CCCTCTGCTCCGGGCTTCACTCCCAGTCCAGGCGGGTGAGGGAAAGGGAAAATTCTGCAACCTTAAACCCATAACAATTAATCTCCCTCCTCCACTGTGGCTCTCTAACATCTACTTTGAACATGAGGACTTCTTTTCAGTCTGTCAAGTTTGGTGTCATTAATTAAATCTCTAGATCTTGATTTGTTTCGTTCTTTGGTTTTTGTAATGTTGTGGATCAAGTACATGATCTTTTGAGCTTTGAGAAATATGGGAAAGTGCAGTCGCTGAAAGAGAGTGTTCATAACACGAGACAATTATGGTTGCATAGTAGTTGTGATTTTTAGAAATGGTGATATTGAAATGCAATCATACACATTTTACAGAGAAGTAGATATTTTTTTCAAACTTGGCTTATGGTACAGGTTACAGAATTTTAGGGGTAGAACTGTGAGAGAAATGTCTAAATGTTTGAGTCTCTAGATTTTCTGTAATAGCACTAAGGGGTTGTGTCAGTCACAACATTAACACCAAAAAGTTATAACTGATATTTCTACTTACTGCAGATGTAGCCCAACCGTATCCACCACTAGGACATGATTTTGATTACAATTGAATTTTTTGGCTACAGCTTGTTAGTGTAAATTAATCTGCATCAATATAATGAGCATTACGGACATATCCTTATGAGAGGCAATAGAGTGACAAATATCTGATCAGGTGCCATATAATTCTCGGCATAATTTTTACAAAAAGAAAATTCTGCAACTAGTTTTACTTGGTATAGAGATATAAGGAGATAGGGATTTTGAGCCTGTAATTTAAGTGTTATTTTTGCTAGCCTAGCTAGTCAATAGGTCGAAAATGAGTACAGCGTGAGGTGTAACAACTCCAATTAACATCATAACAGGTGTTTAAGTCCAGATAATTTATTTTATGCTTACAGAAGGTGTAGAAGGTGAGAAGTGAGGATTTGGACAGCAGTAACAATTGAGTGATTGAGTGCAGTAATTTATCTTGAAAACAGATGCAAATAAAGTAACAAAATGATGGACATTTGGTCTTGCATCGAGTTTTGTGTTCTAGTGCCAACGTGTTATGAATCTGAGATCACCAAGTGGCTGAGTTCGTAGTAAAGTTATGAATGTCAAACCTCTGCTGCTGATTTTCAGACATTTTTTCTAATGTTTCTTCCTTTCGTACCCTTCTCTGCACTGATGTCCCCACACTCCTTGCTTAGCCTATTATTTTTGCGACTGTTTCAGAGGGTATGTAAATGGATTGGTGTTTTGCCCCTGTTTGTGATAGAGGATTTGGTTTAATGGTTGGAAAAAAAGTACTTTGAGGCATGGGTCATGTCTCTGATTTTCTCTTTTCACAGTGCAAGTCTGTGCCACTTCCCTGAATTTCTAAGCAGTACCCCAGTATAGCCAGAAAAATGCTGTGGTTCCACTTTCCATGTAATTAACATTCCTGATTGGATAGGAACTTAACATTATGGTATACTTCTTCAAATGCCGTATAGGAACTTTCAGGAAAAAGATCAAATAAATAGTACAGTATCTCTATCAATATTTATTATAGAAAGTTGTACATATGCTAAAATGCATATGTTACATATGTTACATGTACCGAGAGTGGTATCATCAAGTTCTGCTAATTAGTAGACAAGATGCTGCTCACATTACAGTTTCATGCAAATGAAAATTTTGTGTCTCTTTTTTTTTCATAGGTTATGCCATCTGGCTTCACTTTTATTCAGTGCATGATTAGCATTAACTTTTTTTTTTTTCATGTACAAACTGCCTAAATTAATGCCTTTATTTCCTGTGTCTTCTGAATTGTTAGCCTAATTAAGAGCTCACTTAGCAGAGCACCGCATATTAATCACATGACCTCTTTTACTAACATGCTAATTTATTAGGGTAAAATAACACTGTAACACTTCAAGAAATGGAACTTCCATAGTGTTTCTATTCATAACAACTGAATTTTCAGAATTTTCAACAGATCTTCCCACCCAGAATTTCTACTGAGTTAAATATATGGCATCAGTGCTCAGTTATGGAAATTTAATTTTCTTTATGGTAATCGCTCTTCTTGGAGGCAGTATCAGCTGCATTAATATCAAGTTGGATCTCCTTCAGAAAGAGGATTTTCTGTTACTTTAGTTCAGTATGTCATTTTTCTTGCTGAAATATGAGATAGTGTATGTATGCTTTTGAAATTTAATTCCAAACTCCCACAGCCTCTCAGGTTTAGAAGAACAATACTCTACAAAATTAATCTATTTCTAATGACTTTATTGTTTAATTAGTGTTTACTATTGCAGATAATACTTGGTGTATGTGATTTTAAATTTTTTTTTATCCTTATCAAGAACAGCATTTATTGTGTTATTAATTCAATAGAATGGTCACAGAAAAAGCTATTGTACTCTCCATTGTGTCTTCAACTCAGTATGATAATGTGAGTTGTGAGAATTGAATTGTTCACCAGAAACAATTGGCCTGACCATACACTTGAACATATAGATGTGCTTTAAATACTTTGATATTTCAAAGTCAATTTCTACGTGTTGAACTTAAGTTGTCAGGCTGAGCAATTGGAGCCCTAATGAGGCCGCATCTGGACTGCTGTGTCCTCTTCTGGGCTCTACAGGGCAAGAGAGAGACATGTAGCACCTGGAGTGGGTCCAGTGGAGGCTTACAAAGATGATTAAAGGACTGGAGCATCTCTCACGAGGAAAGGCTGAGAAGCTGGGTCTGTTCAGCCTTGAGAAGAGACAATTGAGAGGGGACCTCATCAATGTCTGTCAGTATCTGAAGGGAGAGTGCACCAAGAGGATGGAGCCAGGCTTTTCTGGGTGGTGCCAAGCAATAGGACAAGAGGCAATGGACAGAAACTGATTCACAGGAAAATATGGGAAAGAACTTCTTTACTGTGCAGGTGGCCAAGCACTGGAACAGATTGCCCAGAGAAGTTGAGTCTCCCTCACTGGAAATATCCAAGAACTGTCTGGACACAATCCTGCGCCATGTGCTGTAGGATGACCCTGCTTGAACAGGAAGGTTGGACCAGATGTCTGAGTGTGGTCCCTTCCAACCTTTTCCTATTTTGTGATTCTGTGAATTGCACTGAGTGAAATGATCATGAAATATGTGCAGCTTCTGAATGCTGGAGTAGATATTAAAAGTTTGTAAATATCAGTTGGCAGCAGCAACCAGGGTTAGTGTCACAGATTATTCTATATTTTATGTAGTCAAATATCTCTGAAAGGACAACATTTTGCTTTTAAACTATTTCACATACTATCAAAAATGTATCTCTTAGTTGATGTTTGAGTAGTCTTGGCAAATGATAGGCTTTTTTTCAAATCCTATTACTAAATTTCAGCTTTTATGGATTCATTCCATGATTCTAATCTCTTTCCCCAGGTTTGAAAGAAGCACTGCTTAGAGACCCTCCTAACTACCAAAACATGTATTCTATTTATGTGCTTTTTGTAATTTCTCTCTTGTCTTGGAAAGATGAAAGAACAATCTGCAAAAGCCTT
Source organism: Acropternis orthonyx (assembly GCA_035583155.1). NCBI lineage: Eukaryota > Metazoa > Chordata > Aves > Passeriformes > Rhinocryptidae > Acropternis > Acropternis orthonyx. The sequence goes on along the minus strand of JAWWEU010000125.1, from coordinate 38,342,964 downwards.
TTAGTTTTAATAACCTAACTTTGTTAGGATTTAAAAAAAAGGACTTGTAAACCAGAAGTAGTAGTACCTAAAAATTGGCATAAAAATTCTAGTACTGCAAAAGAATGGAGTTAAAGGTATAAGTGTTTCTATTCTTATCAGTATGATTCTGATCTCAGACAAGAGATTAAATATTTCTTATGAGACTTGGTTAATCAGAAACTGAAGGAATCTAATATAATTAATGCAGTCAAGTGGGGTTAATGGAAAGTAGATCTTGATTGACAAAATTAATGTACTGATGTATGTAAAAACAGACAGGGGATACTGAAAATAAGTGTCCTTAAAAATGTGATACAAGTTCAAAATGGTACACATTAGAGTAGAAGTTGTTTGATGGCTCCTAGATTAATGTTAAAGGGTAAGTAGGAACTCATGTGCTGTATTTTAAGTCGTACTCTGACGGAATTGATTATAAACTAAGGGTTTTTTTTTTCAGGGATCTGGAGCAAAATATAAAATCAGTGGTTATGATGAAACACTCAGAGAATGCAGTGCATCATTCAGCCTAAAAGAAGAGCTTCTGAGATGGACACATTCTGAAACATGGTATGATAAACAAAAACGTGACACTAGAAAGCTGTTTAGTCTCATCAATAAAACATAGTAAATCCGAGTGCTGAAAGTTGAAAATGTTTTTCAGACTAGTGTTTGACTAGATAGAGCTTTAATGGTAAAGGTAGTTTTGTGTAGGAACAATTTCCTAATGGCTGTTGTGCTAGTTCTCTTATCTTGCAGTGATGAAACCCCCATAGATGGCTATGCATAAAGGGGTTTACACAACAGGAAAACCTGATGCATTTCAAATCTTAAAAAGTTGAAGTTTGTCAGCATTTTATTAGCTTACTGTGCTTACGTGCTCTGGAACTGACATGAGTTGAAAGTATAGTTGACATGACCAGTATATTGGAATCCTATCTCAGGATTTTGTCAGAGCCATGACTTTATCTTTTGTTATTATGTCTATTCTGATACAAAATACTTACAAAGAAAATAACTATTTTTCTTACACTCCTTCCTCCCTCCCCCTCACATTATAATTCTCTTTATTTTCCTAACTGTAGCACTTTTTTACACCTATATCCTAAACCTGAAAACTCTGAGGAAGGAAAAGTTCTAGCAGTCTTTGGCATTTGGAGTATTATTTGCATTTTATTAACTTTTCAAGCTATTCATTGCATCAGTTTCTAAGATCAAAGAATTAAAGTGCCTATGAATGTAAATTTTCAAATAACTCATACCAGTAGTTAAAATGCTTGCTGAATTTTGAATACATTGGGCTCAAATAACTTAAGAACTTTGATATACCAAGGGCCATATGGTTAATCTAGTCTATTTTGTATTGTCAAGGTTAAGTTGCTCTCACAATTTATGTTAGGTGGTTTGGTTAGTTCTCTTTGTTGTTGTTTTCTCTATTTTCTTTCCTTCTATACTGCATTAAGAAGGAATTCCAAAGTTTATTGTAACTGATGAAGGAAAAATGCACATGTTTTCAGAAATGCCTACATGCATATTTTTCCAGGGTTTTGTTTCAGTGTTTTGGACTTATGAAAGCCGATCCTTTCAGGGAAAGAACTGAATATTTATCAATATGGGATTAGCATTTTTAGACTTAGGAACAAATTTTCAGTTTACTTTGCTTATTTTCCATGCAAAATAACTTTTATACATCAGAACTAATGAATGTCTAATGCTCAAGTGATGTTATTGGCTTAAAGTCCTCCACTGCTTACAGGGAAGAGAGAAAAGACAGAAACTTCCTATTAATCTACAGCACATATACTTTATTGTTTCAGTTGAATGACATAAATGACAGCAACACCTCATTGCAAGGAATCAAATACTCTATTTTATGGAAAACTGTTATGATAAACAGGTGGATTATAGGACTGAGGTTAACAATGGTATTTTAGACTCATTTTAGAGCACGCATATTGATTCTGATTTAAGACTGTAATTTTGCTTGTATACAATCCCCTTGCCTTCACTTAATGCTAATTTGCAGCTGCATTTTTGAGTCTGGACCCTCAACAATTCTTTTAGCAAGTCAGTGCATTAAACTCTAAGTTACTTCTGATTTATAAATAAAATAAAGTAGGGAAGAGGAGTAAGTCTCCTGCTTCTCTATCCGCATTTCCAATAGGTGCATAACACACTTAGATACTTTTGTCTCTTTGAGCACCAGGTCATGAAGAAACTACATTCTCCTTCTGTAAAATGCTGTTAATAGATTACAGCTATGGATGGAACTTAGACTTGTGAAAAACCAAAATTCTGCAAGATGGGGTTATTACTGCATCATTATCATCATATCACTGCAAAGGCATTTATCAGCATTTAATTAGTGATAGCAAAGGTATTATAAATTCTGCTACTCAAGGAAGTGATTTTTATTCATTTTAGTCTTTGGATGGGGACAACCTATTCTCTACACCTTACTTTAAATGTCTCCACTAGAAAGACTACAAATTAATGGGAGAAAATTGACAGGAAAGGTCAGATAAACCTGCGGCTGAGATAACACAGAAACTGTAGAGAATACCTGGGATGTCTTCAGCCCAAACTATTAAAGATTTTTTGTTATTGTCTGTTCATTTTTTTTGTTGTTGGTTAAGTTCAGCTGGTTGGTTTTTTTTTTCCTTCACAGTTTGCTAGATATTATCTGGAAAGCAAACACTGAGTGAGATACAGTTAAAGAATATATACTGTGTTAGGCATTGAGCAGCTTATTTTGAGGAAATTTGAGTCTGAGATATAATATTTTCTGAGAGTTTTGGGGACATTACTGTAGCCAGGGAGATATCTAAACTAGGAATGCAAGCTGTAAGTGTTTTAGGTGAGTTGTGGAAGATGAAGATGACTGCTCTGCATGTATGGTTGAAAATCTGAAATCTCAAAAGGTAAAACCTGTGGAACTTTAAGGCATAAGCTGTACAGTGTGTGAGCCTCTGACAATCCCAGACATCTGTGCTTTGGGTTTTAATAGCTTTGTCTGCAGTAACAGCATAATGTTTGAGGGAACATGATTGTCTTTGGGTGCATTGTTCTGCAACTGTTCAGTAGCTATTGAAAATAACCTCCATGAGTATTCTAAATGTTCAACCATATTCCTCAAATGTGGAATAGTCCTTTGTTTCATTTGTTGCCCATTATCTCGCTTCCTGTTGCACGAGAATTATACCACCATAGAACCACCAAAAGAAAGTTTTGAAGTCCCTAGAAATGTTATTCTTGCAATGATGCCTTTCTTCCTCCAGAAGGACCATTTTTTGCCATCACTTTCTTCAGCTATAGTGCGGAAGGGCCTTGAGATCTATCTTGTTCTGAGACTCAAGAGGACACAGTGTTTATCTATACATGGTAAGGTCTGTGCAGCACTGTGTGAAAGTTACCTGGATGCTGTTTTAAAATCCTTCCCTCTTATTGTCTGGATTGGTGGCAGTGTTCTGCAAGAGCTAATAGAGAAAAATTACACTAGATAATAATTGAGGAATAAATTTCTGTTGGAGAAATTAATCTTGAGATCTGACATGTATGCTAAACTGGAGAAGTGTGTAGATGAATAGAATTAACATCTGTGCAATCTTACAACTGAGAAGGAAGTGAAAAAAACATGTGGAAATAGATAAACACACATCTAATTGATACTGTGAAAGTGAATGGGTGATGATATCATCTACAGTTAAATCCACTTGTTGCAGTGGGACACGTGTGTGACTTTAGGCATTATTTGAATGTGGGAGACTGGGAGATCTTTGTATTGTGTATACCGTGCTTTGTTCATTTGAAAGGATTCTACCAGAACATCACATCTTGATGTATGTACACTTTACAAATTTAAAATATAATTTATTGGGACAAAAGCTAGATATGGTTGCTTTTGAAATAGAAATTCATATTTCTCAGGTATTAAAGGTTAAGGTGATGAATCCTTTTATCCTCCTCACTTTTTAGTCTGACATCTTTCACTAGCGCTCTTGGTTGCAGTTGTCAATGTAGTGTAGATTCTGTGGGCAAAATTTGTGTGGTTTTTGGTGTGTGGTGAGGTCTTCCCCCTGATCCACCTTTTTTCTTTTTTCCCCCCTTCCTGCCCTCTGTAAGCTTTTGGCAAATGAAGGTGAGGAGTTGCTCTCCAAAACAAGCTTTTTCCTCTCCAGAAGCTTGCATTTGTCCTCATTAGCATCAGCATGAGCAAAGCAAACAGACAGCCTTTCCTCTGCAGCTCAGCCATACTTGCAAGATACAGCTTACAGGTAGTAAGTGGTGAACAAACAAATGAAGCACATGCATCAATCACAGTTAGTGATGGTGTCTTAAACAGGACAGGAAGCCTCAGGAATACGATGTCATTTTGCCCAACAGATTATTGAGAATGAACAGTTGCTTAGAAAGAGCAGAACTCTGGACGTTGAGCACGTAGCAAGAGGCTGGCTTTGCTGGCTACCAATGCTCAAGACGAAGTCAGGCTGGGCAGCTAGCAAAGAAGTTTGCCACTAAAATTGTATTTCTATGAGCATTACACAAAGTACTGCATTAGAAGGAGGCTTTTCAGAGTCACCAGATTATAGCTTGTTTTGACAATTTTTCAGTAAAGATAGCTGCAGGGGCTGTGCTAGTCAGTCAACAAAATTAGGACTGTGTTTTAGAGAGGAAAAAAAAGGAAGCAGATATTGGACTGTCCATACAAATGTGAAGCAGAAAAAATGCCCTGAAGATACTCCCATAACTCACACAAACACTATAAGAGAGAATAAAGAAGGAGATTTTTAGCTGCTTTAGTCTTGGTTTATGACTAGCTTGATAGCATATTTGTAAAAGACTAAAAACACGTAAATGTAAAATAAAAGAATGTTTTTTAAAAAGTAGAATTAGTGAAATAATTAATTAAAAAAATCTAAAAAGAGCTTTGCAGAGTTTATAAAAGCATTTAAACAGTTATAACAAACTTACACATATCTGTATTTTGGTTCAGACCCAGAAATAATTTTCATACAGTAAATTCCAGCTGATGTTCAGTTTTTCAGGTTGGGAATCCAGTTCCTCAGCAATGCTACATCTTCAGGTTTTCTTTATGTTATATGGATTTAAACATGTCTTTTTATTATGTTCCAAAACCATTTTGGCTTAATAATCAGTTTCAAACATACATTTCTTTCCTTTCCCCTTCCTTCCCTTCAACATTCTGTCTGAAACTCTAAAGTTATAATTTAGTTAGGAAGATATTTCAGTCTTTAGCAGTCTGTAGCATTGCTTATCCTCCCTGTTCAGAGTCTGTTTGGAAAGATGAGGTATGACTTTTGTCTAATTATATAGAAAGAAGTAGTCACCTAAAACCAATTCAGTTAATGACTGATGCTTTGGTAGGGCTTGAGTAGAGTTTGTCCTCTTTCAGAGAAACATGACCTTTCCCTCCACCCAACACAGTGTTTGCATCTCTGAATGAAATAAATGAAATAATTTTCTACATTATCGATTCAATTTTTAATGCAGACCTCTAACTTGTTAATGATAAAGAACACAGTGTGTGAATTTCACACCCTACAATGGACAGCTTAATGAGTTACTTGTGTTTTTAAATCTTGGATATGTATTTGTTTCTTAATTATCTATGTATAAGAATAATAGTTTTGTATGGTACTCAGAGATAAGATTTAAATTCATTAATATGTAAACAAGGATATTACAGAAGAAACAGCAGTGGTAGAGTCCCAATACTTTGCATGTCAACAATATTTTTTTTCTTCTCTAAATTTATACCCAAATATAAGATTGTGCAAGTTTTTCAGGACACTGCGTAATGCTGTTCTCTTGCAACTTCAGGTTCTAAGATCATTTTACATATGTCTTTGGAGTGAATTTTAAAACGTTTGCTCTTGCGAAAGAAGGAGTGTTCTGAAGTTGTGTAGCAGAGGTCAGAAATACAGGTCACTAAGGACATATTTTGTACCCCAGAACCCTGATGTTACTGACTTGTAGCCATGCTATTAAGTAAACTTAAAAACATAATAGAAAATGTAAAAGTGGGATTTCTATTTACTGTCTTGTCCTTCCTATGTTTTTGCAAAGCCTATGGATGTGTGACAAAATTCAAGACACATACAAGCTGTTGCATGAGAACAAAGGATGGTTAAGAAGGTATTTTGCTGAGGTTATTGCCCTGGGCCTCAATTTATTGTTCAAGTGCCTCCATTAATTGGGGGGGGGGGAGGGGGGGGGAATCTATTCTTTGAAGTTATTCTTCTACAAATACCAAAGTGACGTTTTAAGTGATTGTCCTGGTATTGGCTGGGATAGAGTTTGTTTTCGTCTGACCTGATTCAGTGCTGTATTTTGAATTCAATATGAGAATAATGTTGATAACCCACTGATGCTTTGATTGGTGCTAAGTAAGAGGCATAGGCCAGAAGGGGCAGATTGCTGCTCGGGGATGGTCTGGACATTGGTCAGCAGGTGGTAAGCAATTGTATTGTGCACCACTCTCATCTCTAACCATGAGGCTTTCTTTTGAAGGAAGGCAGTAACATTTTCTTTACTTTATTTCCCAACCTGTCGTGGAATGGAAGTGAGTGAGCAAGTGGCTGCATGCTATGTAGTTGCTGGCTGAGGTTAAACCACAACAGTGAGAGAAGATGGTAAAGAGCTAAAACTTTGAACAAGACATTTTAGTGTTTTTTAATACAATAAAGTACATTTCTTTTATGCTTAACTCTAGTAGGAAAAGGAAGCTTGGATCTTAGTGTGTTGCGTGTTAGGTTACTGTCATTGCTTGTTCTGTTTAGTAGTTCATTCTTCTTTTCCACTCTGAAAAAAAACCCCTGATTCTTCTTTTTTACTACTAGTATGCATGCTATAATACAAGATTACACCAAGGAGTACCTTTGACTACGTTTGCTGAGTGCTTAATCACATGTTCTCACTCTCATCTCTGAAGGAGAGATTATTCTGAATACTACAGGACTGTAAAGTGAGTGGTAGTGCTGTGTCAATTCCATCTTTAGCATTTATGCTAGTAGGTTGGTAGCTTACTTAAAGTCAGATTTCATGGAATTAATATTTTATTAAATGTACTAATCCTAGATATTCATAACATTCCCATGGAGAGCATAATCAAAACATATCAGAAGTTCTCCTTGAATTAATAGCAGGTATCTCATTAGATTCCAGTAAAGGATATGATGTTTATACAGCCTGGCAAAGAATTTTGAAGGATCCAGGTCTGGTAGTACTTAGGTAAATTTGAGTGACCAAGTCCCTATATGAAATTATTAAAACTAGTACAGTTTTTAAACAAGTTCATATAATCTACTCTGTGCAGTCTCAAAGGATTCACGTGTACACCCTAAAAAGTGTAAAAATCCCACCATTGGATGGACAGAATCTTACCAGCTGCCAGTCATCCAAAGTTACACAACTTTAATGACTTCATTTAAATAAGGTTTGAGTAACTTTTCAGTCCTGGTGTTTTTCTAGCTATGGCTGACCTCAGCATTTCTTCTAATTGCTGAAACAGTTTCTGTGGTCCAGAGATATATTTCATGCCCTTTTCATATCTCAGAAAACCTTATATAGGCTTTGTAGTAAAAGGTAATTATTCTCCATCATTATAGTTAGCACAGTCAGTGAAATATATTTATCATCAAATATTGCAAGAATACCGTACAAGGTTTAGAAATTTCTGCTGTTTAACAATGGATAGTTTCTTTGTAAGTTATGTGTATGTGTGTTGGTCAGTTTATCTTTATTTGGTTAATCAGTGACATTTGCCATTGCACTGATCAAAGCTGAGACGCTCTTAGTACTTCACCAAGTTTATAGTGTAAATAGTGAGATGCAGTAGTAGTAGGAAATCTAGCTGCTGATGGTCATAGGTACCTCAGAATCAACATTTTTAATGTAATGTAGCAATACATTATACAGATGTATCCATAAGATGATTTGTTTCCAAAAGTTGTCATGTATCAAATAGTTGTTGATCATTATTCAAGTTGAGCATGATAAAAACTCTGACCTAGAGTACATAGTTTTTCAAGTTTAGCAGTGCACCTTGCAAGCATATTTTAAATGTCTGCATTTCATGATCACTTCTTAGTATTTTAGAGTAGCTGAATTTTAGTAGTAAATTTTATTTTTGAAAATAGGACAAAATGAAAATGGGAGGGAAGATTTAAGGTGGCCACCTCGCAAGGCAGAGATAGACATGAATTCTGGAAATACTAGTTGATATGCTAGAAAGAACAAGAAATTAAAAAGCTGTGAAGTGAGATAAGTTCTTTTAGTGGCTGACATTGGTAAGATGAAAAGAGATGCTGGCAATGGTGAACTTGGGTTGGGTACTGAAATTTTGGGACTAGAAAGATACAGCAGACACCTTGGGTCCAGTATATGATGTTGTCTAGCTAATGAACCTGATATATAGCTGAAAATCTGGAATTTTGTTAAGCTGGAAAAAACTGGAGAGAATAACAAGATGGAAACAACATTAGGAAGAAGTTAATTTAATTTTTAAATGGTGTTAAGGAAAGGATCATGTATTTCAATAGGTAAAACTAAAATGATAATTTTTTCGCAGAACAGGGATCGCCATAAAAGGACAGGATATATACAGTTATGGTATAAGAAGGCTGGTATACTTCACTTGTTAGGAGAGATTGATTCTGTTTCTGTCTTTATGGCATAAATGTGTACTTAAATAAATGTGTAAAATATTGAGGCTGCAATGAAAAATTGTAGCCGCTTATGTATGGTCAACAAAGAGATAGGACATACATATGTATCTATAAGTAACAATGTAGAATAACCTCTTAATAGCAAAATTATATGGACTTGTTTTTTAGATTGACTTCATAAGAGAACATAGAATGTGTGTGTGAGAATTTTGTGGCTTTTCTGTAGTTTTATAACTAATCTTTGGGCTTCTGAGAGATAATTTCATCACTGCTCACAATAACTGTTTCTTTCCTTTAAGTATCATATAGTGAGGTTTTCTCTTACATATCAAGAGTAACCATTTGTCTTGTGTTCTCTTATCAGTTTGTTTATGGCAAGGCTCCAGAGGAAGAATTTAGTTTCAAAAAAAATAATATAATAAAAATGTAGCTAGTGTACTGTCTGTTAGAGGAAACAAGTTATTCTGAAGTTTAGTGGCTCTTAATGATATTTTTCTGTTGTCATGGAAATGGGGCTTTTATTTTTTCAAGTAGGTTTATTTGTTCTACTTTTGCTTTTTATAGTCCTCCTTTTATATGTGTAGATTTGTACTGGCAGTGTTGTACATCATGAAAGAAAAGTCATACTTCCTTTATCATCTCTTTACTTCCCTTTTATGTCCATTAGAGTTTGATGGCTAAAAGGCTGAGGAAGAAACAAATATTGGGAGATATGAAGGTATTGGGCATGTACTTCACCTGACAGAAATAGTTACCCTCAATCTGGCAGGAAAAAGAAGCCATCGTTGCAATGAAGCACACATTAATAAAGTTAAAAAATTGCATTGGACTAAATGCTAGATATTGCTAGCACTTCACATTTTGTACTGAAGTAAACTGCAAAGTTACTTATAGAGGCCATGAAAGCAGTCCAGTTCTTATTATACCTGTTCTCTGTCATTGACTGAACAGGAGGCTTATTGCATTGTACTTAAATACACTTTCAAGTTGTTAACAGTTCTTGGTAAGAAAAATGATTCAAACATATAAGTGGTTAATGCTATTTACTGAATAATTAGAAAGTGAGAGTAATGAGTTAATCCTATGTCAGTTCTGATGCCAGGAACCCCTGAGGCATGTCAGCTTCAGACAGCCCTCTTCAAGATGTCCATCACATGCTGCACAGAATTCCCATCCATAGTGAAGTTCAACACACTACCTGCCATGCTTTTATAATTTTCTTCCTCATCATTAAATTCATCAGTTAAAGACGGTCTGTTTCCTCACAATAAAACCATTAATTTGTGATTTAAAGAGTGTGAAATGTCCATGAAAAACAGGTAATACATATTAGAACATCAGATAGGACCATCTGTACATCCTCCTGTAACATCTGTACATCCTATAACACCTGTGAGCTAGCATCACAGGACATAGCATGGGGTCATTCAGCGGCATTTGGCTGACATATGGGTACTAGCTGGGGAGGCTTAGCTGGGTCAGCATATACCTCAGGATCACTAATTCATCATTCTTCAGACATGGTTTCCTCCATAACAGTTTTTCTGTAAGTATATGTTAAAATTAGCTGAAGCATTGTAAGCAAGTGATATCTTTAGAAACAAGCAAATAAACATTTTTGTGCTGATTCAGACAGAGAAAGCATGATTCAGACTGTGAACAATTTGAGCCTCTGTTCTGAAGACCTGTTCCTTGCTTCTGAGAAGAGGAGGGGAAGATTAAAACTGATAATACTTGACATGCAAATATGATCTCTTTTACAGAAACCCTATTCTTTCATGGGAGAACCTTCCTGTTGCATCTACTGTTGGTTTTGCTCTGATATATTTCGTGCTTCCTTCCAAAGTTCATAGTATATTGCGATATGTATGCAGTGAATGACAACTGCAGCTGGGTTCCCAAGGGTTAGATCTTGAAAGCTAATATAAGTTACTATAGTCTGCTGCAGTATGAAAAGCGTGGGGGAAAATCTCCTAGTCATAGGAAATCCCATGTTTATCCAAGTCAGCTTCCACTCTTTCTCAAATCTTTAGATTAAGTGCATGCTGTGCCTTCAGTATCATGACTTTCAGGAACCGTTTTTTTTTTTTTTTTAGCTGTGCTGTTTATTACTTTTTAACTAGTTTCCTTATTTTTACACAGTTGTCCAGTTGAACGTTAGTGAAACAAGGGTTGATATTCTTTCTTCTTTCTTTCATAGCTTTTCTGTGTTGCTATATATTTTGAAATCCAGCATTGGACTGTCTCACTGACTGTTTTCCTACTGTATTGATGTGCTCAGTTCATCAGTGTTTTCACTAGGGGGAAAACTATCTTTACATTTTGGTATGTATAAATTGTTTTTTCTCTTTAAAAAATAAACAAAACAAGGTATGACATTTTGATGCCTATTATTATTACAGGTATCATCAATAATTGTTTAAGAAGAGAACAAAATATCTTGATAGTGTAGGGTATTTAAAAAACAGCACACTGGTGACTTAGTACTTTATTAAATATATCCTTCAAAAAATGATGCAGGTGGTTATTTCACACCAGACCATCTGAGATTGCTTCTTTTAGGTATTGTATGATAAGTACGCAAGATTTTTTTTAAGTGGTTAGATAACAGTTCTTGGAGTAAATATTCATTCTTATGATCTATATTGTTAGCAGATACATTCAGGAAGACATAAGGAATCTTCATGTTTATAAGACATTGCACAATTAAGGAAAGAGTGTCCAAGTTACTGTGGACCACACTTGAATTCTTTATGGTAAAATAATAGTAGGTTAACTGTCATGAGCATAACAACATTAAGAAAGTCCTGCTTTTATTCAGCCCAGATTTTTCCTTTTTTTGGACCCTAGTTTAAGAGGGTAAACTTCCTCAGAATCTCTTACCAGAGTAAGTGTTTGCCTTATAATTATTATATTTACCCAAGGATTATTGGAAAAAAATATTTTGTGATACTTTTATTTGCTAAAATTTCAACAGTGTAGGGTGCAGTTCCTACCTTGTTTAAACACTATAGTTTAATAGATGCAAAAAGGGCTTAGAGAAGTGTGATATCTAAACCAGAAACCAGTTCATCTCTGTTAGAGTAAAAAGTGATAATTCAGGACATGTGGTTTAGTTTGCTCTGTTTTAACTAACCAACAGCTTTTACTCTCTTTGTGGGAACCTTTTTTTTTTTTCTTTTGGTCATCTGAAAACTGATCTGTAATCCATTTATGTGATTTAGTTTTCCAGATTAGGAAGATCCTCTAATTATGTTGTATTAAGAGATTGCAATTAGAATTTGTAACGAAATCTTAGCTTGAGTACCACCCAAAAGGTGCCACTTGGAAAAAAAAAAAGTAAAAAAAAAAGTTTTGCTAATCTCTATTTCCCTCTTGTAATGTTGCTCTGTAATAAAAATATTGTATGTTGCTTTGAATCTTTCAAAAGAACTAAGTATATAACAGAGATTAAAAAAGGGATTACAGGATCCAGGGACTTCGCTGAACCAGCACTGCTAAACCAGTGCTCATGGAAGATATTTATAAACTGTTCTTATGTAGCCTGTAATTGAACACTCAATTTCAGTTTTGTCTTTTAAATCTCTTTTTCTGATTTTCTAGGGTATATAAGGGGGTGCGGTGCAGGTGCAGTGGAACACTCAGTGTATGTTCTGTTAGGACAGGATTTACATGCCTTTTGTTGCAGAGCATGCGTATTGTGTAAAGGTCTCATTTGTTGAACACTTTTCAGGTGAATAGAACTGCATCAGAGTATATATGTGTATATGCGTGTTTATATGTATACATATAGTTATACACATGCATGCATATGTATATATATTTATATTTATATTTAAATGCACTTCATCTCTAAAACTTCTCTCCCAACAGGATTAGAAGTGTGCAATCTATTTTTCTTTTGCAAAAATTTAATTTTTTTTTTGAATAATAGTTTTTCTAAGAGAATGACAATTTTGCCTGTTTTAGATTATTTACATTTATTGCATTTAAGCCATTAGAGACAGGGATGCATTACTCATTAGAGGAGATACTAAGGAGTAACCTTGCTGGTAGATTGTTATAAGCAAAGTCTAACTTCCATTAGTTTACAAATCAATTATTTGTGATGTCTCAAGTTTTAACAAATAAGAACAGACAACTTAAGTTGACATTATAATAACTATTAAACATTATGATTTTTTTCAGAATCACAATTCTCCATTAGCTATGAACTTTCTGTGCCAATGGGAGGACCCACCCATTAGCCTTTTGGTTATTTCTCTTTTTTCACTCTACTTCTAAACTCCATTTTTTTATCTTGCTTTTCCTTCTTTATTCCCTTCAGAGATTGCAAGAAATGCATGCAGTTGGAGAAAAGTTGAGTGGTAGCAAAAAGTAGTTGGCATCTACACAAAGAATCTACTGGTGCTGCTCCTTAAGTCTCATTTCAGTGCTTGACAAAATCATGGAAGAGATCATTCTGAGAGTTATTGAAAAACAGCAAAGTCATCAGTCATAGCCAGCACAAGTTCATGAGGGGAAAGTCCTGCTTAACAAACTTAATTTCCTTTTATGACAAGGTAACCAACCTAGTTGATCAAGGAATCCTATTGATGTTATATTTTTGGATTTCAGTAAAGCTTTCAATACTGTCTCACAGAATCCTTCTGGACAAACTGTCCAGCACAGTTGGATAAACACATCACGTGGTAGGTGAGCAACTGGCTCCTGGTTGAGCACAGAGGGTAATAGTGAATGGGGGGAATTTCCCACTGGTGGCCCATCACTGTGGGGTTCCACAGGGCTCCATCTTGTGTCCTGTGCCCTTCAATATCTTTCTAAATGAATTGGATGCAGGACTCAAAAGAATACTAAGTTTACAGATGATGCTAAATTGGGATTATAAGAATGGCAACTACCGGATTCTGCACCTGAGAAGGGTCAACCACATATGTTCATACAGACTGGGGAATGCTGGAGAGCAGCATCATGGGAAGGGTCCTGGGGGTCCTGGTCAATGGCAAGTTAAATATGAGCCAGCAGTGCCCTGGCAGCCAGGAGGGCCAACCGTGTCCTGGGGGGCATCAGGCACAGCATCGCCAGCCAGTCAAGGAAGGGGATTGTCCCTCTCTGCTCTGCACTGGGGTGGCCTCACCTTGAATATTGTGTGCAGTTTTGGACACTGCAATGTAAGAAAGATATTAAGGTCTTAGAGAGCATCCAAAGGAGGGCAACAAAGATGGTGAAGGGCCTTGAGGGGAAGCCGTATGAGAAGCGGCTGAGGGCAGTTCGTCTGTTCAGCCTGGAGTAGCAGAGGCTAAGGGAAGACCTCATCATGATACACAACTTCCTCATGAGGGGAAGCAGAGAGGCAAGCACTGATCTCTTCTCTGTGGTGACCAGTGACAGAACCTGAGGGAACAACCTGAAGTTTTTTCAGGGGAAGTTTAGGCTGGATATCAGGAAAAGGTTCTTCAGCCAGAGTGTTGTTGGGCACTGGAACAGGCTCCCCAGGGGAGTGGTCACAGAACCATGCCTGACAGAGTTCACAAATCATTTGGACAGTACTCTCAGGCATGTGATGGGAGTTTTGGGATGTCCTGTTCAGGGCCAGGAGTTGGACTTGATGATCCTTGTGAAACCCTTACAACTCAGGATATTCTGTGATTCTGTATCTTGTGATGTCTTAACTGAAAAGGCTGCTCTGTGCAAATAATGTGTGAACAAGGCAATGCCTAAACTACAGCTTGTAGAATAATGGAGGGATAACTAATTTAACTGACTTGGGTGTTGCAGGTAGTCTGTTTGATAGCTTACTGTTCTGTGGTTTATGTTCTGTACATGTGCAGGAGCTTGGCTATTTGTTCCGTGTTGGGATTTGTGTGGAGAAACTGTAGAACCTGAAGTGAAAAGCAGAAATGGATGAGTTTATAGAGATGACCCATCATTAAGTGTAGATCAAGTTCTTCATCTGAACCTTGTAGGCAGGGTGTGGGTAGCAAACAGTGAATCTTGAGGTAAGGATAATTGTATTTTAATGCTGCCTTGAATTTTGTTGCTTACACTTGCACATGGTGAACTGTGATAGAACTGAGGGATCATGAATTTAGTTGTTCTATGGGAAGTGGCTGGTTCATAATGGTCCCAATGGTCAAAGTTTTTCTCTCTGATAAGTAGAAACAAAATATGACTCATAGTGAGAATTGTTTTGATAAAAAGTGCATTTTTGTCTGTACATTTTTGTCTTTACCCTCCTACTTTCTTTCCATACTGTTACATTTATTTGTTCTTTTTATAGTAAATGTATGTTACATATGTGTTGCAATGTGTTGCATATTCTTCTGTGCCCAGCTGCATTCTCAGCTCCTAACTTAGAGATAAATGTAGTCCTTGTTAAGATAAAGGATTACACCAAGTACAACGTTTTGAAATCATGTAAAAGTGCTTTCAGAACTTTCTCAAACTCTGAACACAAGAGAGAGACTCTACAGACACAAAGAGAAACTTGAATTCTTTAATAGACTGACACCTCCAATGGAACAGAGTTACACAGGGAAGTATACATATTGTTGTTGCATGTAGGATGGATAACATCTTTAATCACAGTTTGTCAGCAGCTTGCTTCAGAAGGCTGGTGGGAAGGGAAGAAAATGCAAAAGTGTTGGCTGTAACTAACTTTTGCGTATATCAGACCTCAAAATTTTGAAGCTATTTGAATGAAGACTTTGGCTTACAAGGAGCACAGAAGTCAAGGGAATCTCAGAGGACATTAAGATACGAAATCTCTCAGCAAATGTGATTGCCATTTAATTAATTGATTAAAAAACAGAAGGAACTAATGTGGACATCTAGTTCAAACTCCTGCATAATGCAAGTATTAATCAGAGAGTTCCTGTGACCTAATTAAACTAAAGTATAACTAGGAAAATACAGATCATGATTTAATTTTGTGCATGTGTGTGTTCAAGTATCCAGTCTTGGCAAATTTCTCAAGTGTTTGGAAGAGAAAATTTGAATATAATTTATATTGTCCATTGTCTAGTTTCAAATTCTAGCAATATTGACTTAACTTTAACAACTGCTTCTTAGATCTGTCTTCTTGTAGATGTAATGTAAGTGCCTCTTACCTTCTTTTATTTTTTTTTTTTATTTACAAGTCTAACACTTTGTGTTTTTAAATTGAAAGCATGTCTGTGGCCATTTTTTGAAGTACCCTACTGTTCGGTAGCACCTTTGCATTGATGGCATCAAAAACCATACAGAACATTTCAGTAATTGTGACACCAGTAGAAAGTCTTAGAATACAATCACAGTGTGATTTGGTTTGGGGAAGACCTCGAAGATAGAGTAGTCCAAGTCCCCTGATGAAAGAGAGGGACCTAGAACTGTGTGTGTTGAGTATGCTAACCTGTGAAATGTTCTTTTTTCAATCACTTCATTCAATACACATCTGTATGAGTATTTTTCAGTATATCCATTACCTACAACACTATCTGGGGTAAAAAAAGATCTGTTGGATGATCACAGTGCTGTGCTTATGGCATGGCCTCCAGTTTTGAAAGAGGATCTCAGCTTCTATCTGTTGTTGAGCTTCAAATATACTCATAGGCTTACTGTTGAGACCTAGAATATCCATGCAGAGAATCTAGCCATACAGTTTAGAAAACCTTATGTATTATTGAGCATCTCCCTGAATTATGCTGTCTGGCATTCATGTTCAGCTGATTATTCTTCATTATTCCCTCAACCAGGAGCATCTTTTCAGAGTTAAAGCTTACTGGATGAGTAACATTATCCTTTGGGAATATGACCAACTACTTTTGTTCACAAAGATATTAATTCAGACTTGGCCTGTTAATAAAAGACATAATTTTATTCTTTTTTATTATCAAAATGATTGAAGGTCTCCAGAATTTTAGGGGAATTATATTGGCAGTATTAACTTATTTTAATATGGAAAATTTTACTTACTTTCAAAAGTAAAACTGTACTGATCAGAATCATGAAACCTGATCTGTCAGACTGAAGGTTTCAAGTTATAGATAATACTTATAATAGCTACAGATAATAGTCTGGAAGTATATTAAGATTGGTATTCTGAATCAGAGATACTGTTAATAATTTTTTATTATCTTTCTCCTCTTGATCGATATAGCATATATGATATATATATATTAAGACCGATATGAACAGGTTCTTATCTGTTACAAGTCTTGATATATGCAGTGGTGAAAGATTTTCTCAGTGAAGGAATTTTTTTAACTAGATGAGAATTTTCACAAAGAGGTTAATTTTCTGAACAGGATAATGATGTTAGTGGTTATTAGTATAGAACATAATGAGGCTATATGCAAGGAGGTCATCTTAACACCATCCTCTTCAATAAAATTCCTGTTGCTAGAAGTGTTAGATTATAGAAGGATGCAGAAAGAAATGAGAGTAAATTAAGGTAGTCAAGGAAAGGATATCCAGTAGACTTCTATCAAATGTGACACGCAGATTTGAGCATAAAAAGTAGTAAGAGACTCACTGGTATTAGGTGAAGGCCTGTTCTGAAATGTCTTATGTGACCATCCCGCTCTCTCTCGACAGCTGCCTGTTTAAAACTGGTACTTTTTTTGTCTAAAAGAATGTAATTTCTCAGAAAAATAATTATTGTGAATTAGTAGAACTATGCAAATTCCATCAATAACTAAAGAAATCTCATCAATGGGAAAAGCACCAGTATTTTGCCAATGGCACATTTTACCTTCTGCTTTCTTCCTTTGTCTCTCAACATTCTATTTCACAACTAATTCTGATAATTGCAGAATCATAGAATATGCAGAGTTGGAAAGGACCCATAACGATCATGGAATCCAACCCTTAGCCCTGCACAGGACCATCCCCAAGAGTCACACCATGTGCCTGAGTGTATCATCCAACCGCTTCTTGAACTCAGGCTGAGTGCTGTGACCACTTCCCTGAGGAGCCTGTTCCAGTGCCCAAGAACCATCTGGCTGAAGAACCTCTTTCTAATATCCAAACTAAACCTTCCCTGATATGACTTCAGGCCATTTCCTCAGGTTCTGTCACTGGTCACCACAGAGAAGAGATCAGTGTCTGCCCCTCCTCTTCCCTTCATGAGGGAACTGTAGATTACAAGGAGGTCTCCCCTCAGTCTCCTCTCCAGGCTGAGCAGACCAAGTGCCCTCAGCCGCTTCTCATACGGCTTCCCCTCAAGGCCCTTCACCATCTTTGTTGCCCTCCTTTGGACACTCTCTAACAGCTTAATATCTTTCTTATATTGCAGTG
>JAWWEU010000125.1:38299895-38324883 GCA_035583155.1 Acropternis orthonyx | reverse complement strand
TGTTGAAGAGCACAGGGCCCAAGATGGAGCCCTGTGGAACCTCACTAGTTACAGGTCACCAGTCTGATGTCACCCCACTCACTATCACCCTCTGTACTCAACCCATGAGCCAATTGCTCACTCACCACATGATGTGTTTATCCAGCTGTGCTGAACAGTTTGTCAAGAAGGATCCTGTCAGAGACAGTATTGAAAGCTTTACTGAAATCCAAAAAGATGACATCAACTGGCTAGCCTTGGTCAGCTGGGTGGGTTACCTGGTCATAAAAATGAATCCGGTTGTGTAAGCAGGACTTTTCTCTCATGAAGCCATGGTGACTGTGGCAGATGACGGTGTTGTCCTCCAGGTGTTTTTCAATACTCCCAGAATAATCTTCTCCATAACTTTACTAGGTACTGAAGTGAGACTGACAGGCCTGTACTTTCTGGAGTTCTGTTTCTTGCCCTTCTTGAAAATTGGGTTAATCATCCCCAGTATCTGGTAAGATGGGACCTCACTGAATTCCTTTAGACACTTGTGTGAATGCCTGCTATGAGTTAAACTCTGGACCATGTGTGTTGTGTTTTTTTTTTAAGTATCTCATGAAGCCATGAATAAGAAATACACATCCCAGAGCAGACAATTACACACATTTTGGAAATCGTAAAGCTTCTCAGTACTTCCTCCAACCTCACTCTGTTGGGATATTCCAAAGGTGAAATATGTGGCCTTATTTTACAGTTATATTTTTATTTTGAATATAAAATATAAAGATATAGGTTTTAGAGCACTCTAAATATGAAAATTGAGGACCAATTTTAATTTTTCTATGTTTCCCAGATTTCCAAAGTCTGCTGCCTAATTTTCATAAAATAATTTCTACATGTGCATCTACATTAGTGTTTAGTTGAGTTTAGGAATGAAAAATGAAATTTTAAAGTGAAGGTCTCAGTTTTCCTCCCCTGCCATATTTTGGTTTGCAGCACAGAATATGCTCTAAGAACATAAATTGGTCTTATATTTTTTTATGTGTTTTCTTAAATGTTTTTATATATTCATTATATTTTTCATATAATGAAACCAGAACATGCTTTCCAGGAGTGCACCTTACACCTCTCCAACCCCTAAAGGGTACTCTGTCTGTGGGAACTGACTGACATTAGTCCAAAGAGAATTCCCTTGAAGCACAAAGAACAGGTATTGCTTCATTCCGCAGATCCATCACAACTTCTTCCTGCAGTCATAGGCAACATAGCTGAAGTAATCTGAGCCAGCTTTTGACTTTTCTCTCTTTGTTATTGAGGTAGTAGCATTAGCAACATAAATAATTTTGTGCTTTTAAATTATGTTTTCATAATCAAGACATCATTGCACCACAACATTATGATTATTATTTAGTCAAAAATCAATAGTATTGAAGGATGGAGTGGTAAACTAATTTGAAGGCCTTACAAAACTGGGAGTAAAAGCTGGGTGTCTTGTCATAAAGTTGTAAGTGCTCAACTGCATTTCATAATATATTGGACACCAGGGGATCTGTTAATGTCATTGGCTTCCAATTATTGTCTTGATTGACTGTTTATTTAGTCTCATTATACAGTTGGATGATCTGTCTTGCGTTGCCATTTACAATTGGCATGGTTGTCCAATGGTCACTTGCACCAGTAATCTTATCTTGCATCTTAAAAGGGAATTTTAGGCAGTTGTATGGAGTTCCAATATCGTTTCCTTCTGTGCTAGTGGTGTGCCCAGAAAGAGAAGGTTAGCAGCTTGTACAGTTTCTGAGTACAGGTTTAAAGTAACTTGTGTGTCACTGGTGGCAAATATGCTTCCCAGTACGCCAAGGAAAGCAAGCCTCTATGGTTGCTGCTTAGCAAGTTGCATAAAGTTGGCATTTTCTTGTTTTGTTTGTTATTCTGCTTAACACTTGTAGAATTTTTCTCTTCTTTGGTTTTAGAATTAACATCTATTCATAATTGCATCTTGAAAGGTCCTTGAAACAGTTATTAAAGAAAATCTAGGAGGCAGATTTCTGTTTCTGCCTTAACTTGTTAATAAAATGCAGTTAAATATGAAGGAAACTGACATGAAATATCTTTCACGTTCTCTGTGTTGCTCACATGCATACAAGCTGTGTGGATGACCAGTAAAGAGAAGCTGAAACTAAGCAGAGTTCTCTTAAGAAGGAGCTTTGACACTTATGTAGTTTGAAGGAGTTGCTGTTTAATAGAAGAAGGTGTTAGTACATTCATGGCAATACTATTTACAAAGAAAAGTAGATCAGTGAAGAGGCGGGATGGGGAGGAGGGTAGGGAACTTAAAATCATTATTTGGCAATGCTTATGCTTTGCTTCAGCAGGTACAGTGATCTTATCTTAACCTCTGACATATGAGTGGAAGTTTTTCAGGAAATTAAAAATCCTATCATTAAAATTGTGTGTGAACCTAATGTGAAAATGACCATAGTGGAAAGTGGATCAAGGATTCATTCAGATCAGCACATCATATGTTTGTGCACAAAAGTAGGCTGCTTTGAAAGTAGTATAAGAAATAGCTAAAGCTTTTTCACAAAATATTCCTCTATTCTTCAATAATTTGCAGCTTAGGGATCTCCTAATCTGGAGGTGCAACTTCATATCCATGAATCTTTGTGATTCAGATGCTCCATGTTCATTGGGGCTTTTTGCCCCTCTACAACACCCTGTTGCAAGTAGTTTCCATGACTTAGCCACATGCTGTGTAATATGCCTTTGTTTCCTTTTGAGTCTACTTTCTTTGCAGTCCTCTCCCTTTATAGAACAAGTTGTTTCTTATTCAACATTTTTATGTCAGTCATGATTGTACCATCTTTATTGTAACCTCTCCCAGTTATCCCTTTCCAGCCTTTTTTCTTTTCTTTTTTTTTTTTTGATTCTTTTAGTATTTGAAACAAAGTTTGTATAATTGTTTCAAAGAACAATGTTAGTTGGTTTCGTCAGCAACCTGTAGATTCTATTGTTGCAAACATAACTGCTGATGATGTGGATTATCTCAAATATTTGGTGCTATCAAGAAACACAACTTTGCACCCTAGGAGCAGTTTGCCACCCTAGGTAAAATATATTTCAGACCCTTTTTCAAATATGGAGATAGATGAATACTTATGTAAGAAAATATTTTGAAAAGAAAGAATAGCAGGAGAGACTTACACAGGGGATCTCCTGTTTTAAAGGAAATATGCCTCTCTGCCTAGACTGACTAAAAGAATAATTCCTAGAAAGATGGAAGACACTTATATGCTATGGGGTTGCAACACTTCCATTCATATAGACCTTCTCAATATGCTGATTTTTAAAAGATGAATTAGATCTGAAAACTAAAAAACTGATTATTTTTCTTCAGTTATTCCAGAAAATGCAGCCCTAGAAAGGTGAATTAAAAAGGAATAAAAAAAGGTTACAAAATATGTTGGGTTATAAATATTCAGTTGTTTAATAATATATATAAATATAACTTTATATATAAAAATTATTCTGATGTGAACCAGATGTGAACAAATTTATATGCAAACAGTGGTGAAAAAAGTCAACAACAAAACCCAACTACAATCCCCACCCTGCCAGAAAAAAAAACCCAAAAGAGACAAAAACCACAAACAAACAAACTAAACAACTTTTTTTTTTCTTTTGTGACTCAGAAGAGAGCATCAAGTCAGTGCATTTACATAACATATAGTAAATGGATGAGCTATTTGTCATTTATATTTAAATGTGGGTTTTCAGCCATAGTAGTTTTTGTATTTGTTTAAATTTTAGTGACTTCCCGCAGAAGGATGAGAAGTTCAACCTATAAAGAAAGATTGGACTTGTGTTCTAACTGCACTTTTGGTGAAATAATGAGTCTTAAAAACCGTGATATATTACTCTGTAGACTAAGGTACAAAAATGCTAATTTATTGCTAGACTGCAGCGTCCAATTTGCATTCCAAATCAGACTGCAGAGCTCCCCAAATTAGTAGGTGCACTCACAGTGGATTTAACCTATTCTTTTCCTGAGCAA
Source organism: Acropternis orthonyx (assembly GCA_035583155.1). Taxonomy (NCBI): domain Eukaryota; kingdom Metazoa; phylum Chordata; class Aves; order Passeriformes; family Rhinocryptidae; genus Acropternis; species Acropternis orthonyx. Next base: position 38,320,865 of record JAWWEU010000125.1, on the reverse strand, counting down.
ATTCCTCAGAGTGTATGTGTTTGTGCATCCTTCCTCATGTGCATACACACATGTAATGCTTCACCATTTTAAGAAGATCCAGCTATTTTAGTAGAGATTTGAAGAGTACAGCTGATTTGAGATATTAGGAATCAGAATTGATGCAAGTACTGTTTTAAACCTCGGAACTGCCTCTAAATTCTTGTTTACTGTGACACAGACAGATAATGTGTAGGGTGCATATAATTTGCAGTGATTAATGTCGTATGTTAAGTTGTGCTTGTATGTGTGTGTAAACACACATATAAAATAGTATTTTTTTAAACATGTTTTTTAGACTATTGTAAGGGTAATAGTGGATATTAGTTGTTAGTTCCAGATGATACAGATATATGAGATGAAGGGAAATGAAAAGTCATTATTCTTAAATGTGCTGATACAGGAGGAGGGGAGAGGCGGGGGTGGAGGGGAGAGAGAATGAGAGAGAGAGAGAGAGAGACAAGTAATACAGCATAAAGAACCCACAGGCATTTGGGCTTTCCCACTTCAGTAGCAAATAGGGGGAATTATGGGTTGGTGGTCTGCTTCCCGTTAGAAGGACACCCCTCCATCTGTTTCCAGTACAGCCTGTTTTCAATTTAAAACACAGATTTCAATACAAACCTCAATTTCTTTACTCCATTTTATATGCAAAGTAAGGCTTATGAATCAGTGTCATTGCCATAAGGGCTCAGACCAAATATCCCCCCAAAATTCACAGGCTGTTCATTTGAATACCTGCTTACAGTGGTACACAATGGGCAGCTTTGAGAAGAAAAATTGATAATCTTCACGGAAGAGTAATTTGAATGAAATTACACTTGACAGCCTGTCTCCAAGCAAACAAGGAGAGTGAGGGAGCCTTAGCTAAGCTCTGAGGACTTGCCTAAGCCTCTGCTGTTGGAGCTTCCCAGGGAAAAAAAAATCCACACTTTTTCCTACATCTGACTGAAGCTTTTGATAATTCTCTGTAGCTGTTTCTAGTGAAGAAAGGTAGCCATGGAAGAGAATATGGAAGAGGGACAAACACAGAAAGGTATTGTGTTAAATTTGCTTTTTCTTTGCATGGAGATAATTATTTTGCAGTTCCTTATTTGCTTTAGCAGCATGCTGTAAGGTTAGGGAGTATCCGTATGTGGCAGATGGGGAAAGATATATTTTTTTCATATAATTTACTTCATTTGTCTCTCTGCAATAGACCTGGCATTAATAGAGTGACTGTCATCTGATATCTAGTATTAAAAGAATCTAAGTAGCAAATTTTGCGTCTATACTAATAACGTTGAGAGCATTTAATGCAGCCTGCTTCCCAGACCAGTCTTTGTTAACCTTCATTTTTTTCATGTTTTCACGCCTGTCTAGCTGGGTCAAGGGAGTCTAGTGTGAACTATGAGAGAGCTACTCACACAATATTTGGAGCCAGTTGCAGTTGGATATTTAACAATGTAATTGGTATTTACACCTTGAATGAGAATCTAGGCTGAACAAAGACATGGGGTATATTTTGTACATATTGAGGCACTACTGAAATTTGCCTCTGCCTTTTTTCCTTGGTGGTTTTGCAGTGTGTTGAAGCAGCTTTGCTATAGTTCAAATATTCACATTGCACAGATTTGCATTTTGCAGAAATGAATTTTGCAGGTTGCAGCTGAAATTGCTTTAGTAAGATGTACACAGCATGTTCAGAGCATTTCGTTTCCATGGCTTTTGGTCAAGTTGAAAATAACTGAATGTTATGGGTTGTGTTGGCACTTAAAGGTGCAATTTAAAGTGATTATGGACCAGTTTTTGAGGTGTGGAGATACAGTGTTTTCAATTTTTTCACTTAAGTGTTATTCTGTGCAAGCGACGTGACAATAGTGAAAGGAATCAAGGTTTTTTCATTTTACTTTACTGCAAGCACAAAGGGTAATCCTAGTGAATATTTTCCATATTAAATTTTTATACTTTTCATTTTGCATTTATATTGAATTCACTTCAATTTTTGAGGAGGATATAGGAACTCACCAAATAATTTAATAGAAATTGTCTAAAAGGCATCTTTTTCTGCACTGATGCCATATTCTGTTTTTCTGTTCCCTGATCAATCGGCTTTCTACATGTAAATGTTGTGCTTTCTCATTATAAGTGACCCATTTAGACAGAATGCAGCTTTGAATTGTTTATAGTCTTGACTTGATCTAGATGCACAGTGGATAGTCATAAGTACATTAAAGGAGGATATATGTGCCCTCTCTCTGTGTGTGCGAACATGTGTTTATAGATAAATATATTAGTCTCTGTTTGGTGATTGCAGCAGTTTCTTCAGTTGAATTTTATTATTTGCAAATGACAGAAAGAATAGGAAAGTACAAGACAGTTTGGTTTTTCTGTTTTGTTTTGTTGGTTTTGGTTTTTTTCCCTCTGAAGGTAAAATCAATACTTTTACAATGTTTTAAATTATTTAGGGTGTTTTACACTTAGAAGTTGAAGATGTGCTTTTATTTTAAAGTCTGAAATGCATTATTCTCCTTCTTAAAACAAGTGAGTTGAACTGTTTGACCAATGAATCAAAATACGCCATTGCTACCAAATGATATTGCTTGAAGAAACAGTGTGAGATTCAAAATTCTTAAATCCTTATTAGAGAGAGAAAATGAGAGAAAAAAATAGAAAAAATGAATAATTTTTGTATATTAAAGGAACGTGTTGTTATTTATAAACTGTGCCCTCATTGTTCATATGATAAGCATTTGAATGACCAATAGCCACTCAAAATGGTGTGATTAATAGTGTGATTACAACAGCTAACACTCCTTACCCCCCACCCCCCATTTTCAATGCCATGTGTTCAGCCTTTTTTTGTTTTAGTGGTACCCAGCTGTCATCACAGACAGTGGCAGGAGAATGTTAAGAGCTCACAAATCATATATATTTTTCCTTTTTGATGTGAAAGGAGATGCTGCATAGTTACTGTGACCATACCTGTGAACCTGTCATGTCAAGACGTCATGTTCCCTCTTTGGATTATGGCAACTTTTAAAATGTAGTTTGTGTTTGAAAAAAAGCTGCAATTCAGGAGGGAAATTAAAAAAATATTTTCAGGTTTGAATTTTTGGACGTGCTTGAATGCAGATGTTGGGATGATAGAGAAGTATAGGGATGATTATGAAATAATGGTTCTCTTTAAGTTATGCACTTTGCACTTGAAATATACTGATTGGTACTAATAAGACTCGATACTTCTCTTTCATAGTTCCAGGGTTTTTTTGCATTCATTTAGCCTGATCTATCTACTATGCATTTGATTGATATCCATAGTATAGTTACAGGTCATCCAGACTACTTTTTCAAATTTTACTATTTCAGTAACTGTAATTGTAATTCATATATTCTACTTTTCATCCTCCTGCCATCTTGAGTAGAAATGTTTCTTTCTTTCTCCTCTGCCTTCTACAAAATCAATGGGAGTATAAATTGTCACTGCTTATCAACTCTTGTGCTCTTCACAGCAGATGCTTTAAACCTCCCACTGAAAAGCATTACGTCTTGCTAGCAGCCATGATGGAAGTGAATAATTTCATATTGATGCATTTCATAAATGCAATAGGTAGCGCTAGCAGATTTGGAAGTCTTGTTATTTCTGAGAATTTTGTGCAAGAAGATATTGCTAAGTGCAAACATAATTTTTACCATAGTGGTTCCAAATAATGACCTTCTGTCACAGTCTCTCAACATTCTAATGTTTAACACTTAGGATTTCTTTATGTCTGTACCTTGGAAAATTAGCAGCAGGGAAATATATTCCTTTCTTTTTTGTTCTCTGAAGATAATGAATTACTAGAAACTGTAGAGTTCAAAGTATTGGAAATCTTCCCCTCTCCTCAGTTTCTTTCTATTTGCCTCAGAAAGTATGCTATCATATTGGCATCAGTGTCCTGAACATGGTAAATTGAGATAATGCAGTTGTTCAGCAGTTTTCACGTGTAAAGCTGTAAACATTGAAAAGTATTCATATATTTTCTGTTTTAAAGTATTAGATTTGTTATGCCGACACCCCACCCTCCCCCCCTCTTCGCCCCCCTAACCCTTTTTTTTTTCCCCCTTAATATCACATTTCCTTCTGTAGGAAGCCAGTACAGGTTGGGGAGAATATTTCAAAGGTATTTGCTATGCAGCTATTTGTAGCTGTCCAAGAACTGAAAAGTCTGGTTAAATTGTAAGGTAAATGAACTCAAATATTTCTAATGAAGTCAAAAGTCCTAAAATCTCAGAAATATCAACATGTTCCAAATTTCCATAACTCCGACATTATGTTACATGCCCAGACCTGTAATATGCTAAGACTTTTGACTTCAAATTTGCTGTCTGGAAAACTCATGATAACAAAAGCCTGCAATATATTTGACTGGTTTATTTTTCAAAAAATATCAGTTCCAGTTAGAAGTTTCACTGATGCATTGTAATTTTGAAAATCTCATGCATAATTTTCATGTGGCAGTGGTAGGTCTGTCTCAACTACCAGTGCTTGAAAGACAGTGATGTCAAAGTGTTAGCTTTGCAATGTCAAAAAAGATATAGGTCTAGTTCCTGCATTTCAGGTCTTCCCTCTGTGAAAGCACTAAGGTTGCAGTGATGTTCCCAACCCTGGTTATTCATTCATTCATACATTCATTCATCCATCCCAGCAGAGAACTTTTCAGAGGGCAGGCATTGTAATTTTTTGCATTGTAAGGGCCTTGGTACAGGGGAGTTAAAGATTATTCTCACCTCTTAATCTGTTTCAGAAAAAAGAAACATTCAGTTAGCACAGTAAGTCATACTTATATCACTTGAACTAAATTGAAGATAAATTTACCTATTTTAATAATTCATCCATAATTTCATTTTGTAGTTTGAATTCCTTTATAAAATAAACTCTTGGGAATGGATGGAGCATCTGTGTTTGTACAGCAGCAAACACAAGGAAGAAACTAATTTTACTTTAGCTCCCTTGGCTGTAGTGTACCTAACAAACATAGATAAGGTTCCACTGATAGGATAGCAAAAAAATACGTAGTGACAAGAAATGGTTGAATGCAGAAGATAAATAATGACTTAGTATTTGGTATGCATTAGTGACATATGTGGATCTGCAACCTATTATCAGGGTTTTTCCATTTGTTCCACAGCATGACAGCAAAGGAGAGTTTTAAGCAGAGTTTTGAAGGAGTGTCATCAGCAGTCTAGAATGGTCTCAGTAGTATGTACACACAGACTTTGCTTCTCCAGCCATGAAAGGTTGAATTATTTCTTCTTACTTCAGTACTTTTTGGAAAGTAACAGATTCTGATTTGTAGGACACTATAGATTAGATGAAAGTGATGTGTTTTATTTCAGATTAAGATATAAACCAACAGCCAAATAGTCAAAACACTGCTGGCATCCTTTGTAAGTTAGTCTTCTAAATCTTTTTATTTGCTTCTAGGAGAGAAGTCTTGTCCAGTTTCTCTTTTAGCTGTTGTTACAAAGTTGGTTAAAATAAAAATGAGAAAATCTCAATATTTTGCACTTTGCTTTTGTTCAGTGACTATACTTGTAAATAAAGCAGAGGAGTTATTTTTCATTCTTTAATGTGAACCTCACACTAATTGTGAGGCACACTTGAATCTTCAGTTAGACCCTTTCTATGTTATTATTATATCTAGTCTTATAGGACCTCTGAAGTGCAATCAGTTTCACTAGTAATTTGGAAATGGTTTTTGAATTTGGCCTTATAAATAGGAAGTAGCAGACATTTGCTGGCTGACATTCTTTATACAAAACCTGGATTTGTAATGCTTGATTCTTAAAGAAAACATTGTGGGCAGAGGTCAATCTGTATTTACTTTGGGAATATATTTTCAACTGCAGGCTTAGTTCCCAAGCTTGTGGTCAGAATGAATTTTTGCAAGTTGCTTCAGGGTAGAATGGTTTTAACTTTCATCACGGTTAGTGTATGCCTCCTTTTATAAGTGTGTGTGTTATAATAAGATCATCAGATAAAATCCTCACTTAACAATTACAAAGTCGCTAATAGAGCAAATAATTTTCCTTCTTAATCAATGTTAAATATGGAAGTAAATTTTAGTATCTGGCAAAGTATCTTACTGTATTTCCTGCTTAATATTCCTTAGTAGTTAATCAATATGGTTTATTAAAGTAAAATGCAATAACATTCAATATGAATTTGAAGTTAATTGTTTTAATACTGGAAGAGTTATTCTCCTTTATATGGTAACTACAGGCTACCTTACTTAATATTCTTACATTAGGAGCAGTGAGTTGCAGAGCTGTAATTTGAATATGTTATTATTCAATGCATTAGGCTTTTATTCATAGATAATGATGTAAATAAATTTAGTCTTGCTTGCTTCTTTAAACATTGAAATGTCTCTGTTAATAGTAGAAAACTTTGTATTTCTTACAGGCTTAACATTATACTAGTCCTAGGCATGAAAATTCAGCATTAATAGAACCTAATTGTACTTTTATATACACTCTTACAGGGCAAAAAGTATTCCAACTGCCCTAAGGCACATGAAATCCTCAATTAAGTGTGTGAAAATTTAAGTCTTCATGGTAATTTTGACACTTGGATGTCAATTTCATAAATAAGCTATATTAAAAAGATTTTTATAAGAGATACAAATGCTTAGGAAAAAGTGTTGAATGTATTTTAAATGATTAACATACTCATTTTTGAAAAAATACTGTATGAAAATAGCAATATAAATCTGTATAAAGTTTTTCTACACTTTGTGAAAGTAAAGGCTCACCTTTGGGGAAAAAGGGCTACTCTGGGTTTCCAATTCCTCTGAAAAAATAAACGTTTAGTAGGACAATACAATAGTGTAGATACAGCAAAATTAAATTTGATTCAGTTTAGTGCTTAGGCTCTTTATGGAGAAGGACTGAGGGATTGTTATACCTAATATCTGAAAACTATTCATTTTAGATTATGACTCTGAATTAATTTCTGATAAGTACCTTAAACAATTTGGCAACGTGACTTTGTAACCTGTTTGAGTTGCCTGCCACTGCACTAAAATTCAAGATGGAAGAATGGAGGGAATGCTGCTGGCCTCCCACGATGATGATGTTTTCTTTCTCCATACAATAGTTTTCAGCTATTAATTCTCTATATATAATCAGATGAAAATACGCTTTTTGTTCCTGGTAGTTTTATACAGTGGACTGAGTACAAAATACAAAAAGTAAAAAAATACACATTTTTGGTCTGTTCTGCCTCAGACGTTAGATGCTGTTAATGATTTTATAAAACCCATAAAGTATATAAGCACTTGATAGCCTTTGAAAATTGGAGTATAAAAAAGCAAAGGTAAATAGTGATCTTATATCAAATATTTTGTCAGTTAGTATTCTCTTTGACCAATTCTATTTCAGAAGAATTTTCAGCCAATTCAAGCAATTAAAATGCATAGTTCCTGCTGATATCTTACCACATGGCTGATTTCTGAGACAGGCCAGCAAGTCCCACATTGATGTGTTGTCACAAATCTTTTGCTTGGGGCATGGGGAATTATAGAGGCTTCAGTTCCACGGTGTAAGGAATGAGGAATCCGTCTTGTAATTTTTTCAGCTGGAGAGAGATCAAAATTGTGAAAGTCAGAGATATAAACCAAATAGGAATTAACAAAACTGAATTTCTCTGTACGCATGCTCTAGGGCCTTATGAAGGAACAGCACTGACACAAAAATGGCTTGAGTATTATCTTAGTTTGTCCATGACAACTCTTATGCTTTGATGCACTAGTCTCGAGAAGGCTAAATTTTATCTTTTTTTCCCCACCCCTCTAAAATTTTCATCTCCTTCTCATGTTATCATGTAGGAGTTCAGTACTCTCCCAAAATCTGTACTGCAGCCATCTGGGACAACATTTTTCCAAATAACAGTTTCTAAAATACAACTGCTACTAAATTCCAGTGTTATTCTTCTCTTTACAGTTACAATACACCTGATATTTGCACTGGAACAGGTTCTCAAGATTTTTTATTTTTTGAGTCACATAGTGAGAATTTAATTTTTTTCCCCAGTAGTGATAACAATATAACTGTACAGCAAAGGAATATCACAATAAATTTTTAAAATGTCTCTTTTTAATAGTGGGTGAGGAGAACAGTGCATTTGCTGCAGTTCTGGTATAAACTAGACTTCAACAAAAGATGCACTTACTGCACTTTTGGTATATGAGCTTTGCAGAAAAGTGCTACTGCAAGAATATAAACAAACTCAAGGAAAACATAGTATTTTTTTCCCCTTACTTGTCAGTATCTTCGCATTTGTACTTGAAAAGTGTGTTTTATTTTTATTCCCTTTCAGAAAAAAACCAAACCAAACCAAAGAAAAAACAAACAAAAAAACCCCCCAAACCAACCAACCAACTGAAAAAAACCAAACCAAACCAAACAAACACCTCTGTGTGATTGATTGCTGTCCTGCTTTTCAATTTTTTGTGGAACCACTTTCCTTTTAGCACCTGGAAGGCATGGAAACTAAATTCTACAACATTTTTAAATTTCTTCTGGGAACATGTAATATAAGATGACAAGTGCTGCATGTTTATTAATTAAGTCATAGCTGGTCACATCCTACTTCTCAGGTTGCAGCAGTATGATCTTATACAGGTAAAACTGGACATTGAGATGAAATTTCAAGAGAGAGAGTTAGTAGCATAGTGAAGTGATTAAGCAGGGATTGCTCTGCATAAGACACAATGGGAAAAAAGTGGAGATGATTGATGATTGCGCTGATAGAGGTTCAAGAGAGGCAATGTGATGAAAATAAGAAAGTAGTAAGCAAAATAATTTGAAAGACTTTTGGAGGGCTTCTGAAGTTTGAAACTGATATGGAAATAGGGGAATCATAGAATCGTTTATGCTTGAACAGACCTCTGAGATCATCGGTCCCAAGTATAAGCCTACCATTGCCAACTCCACCACTAAACCATGGTGAAAGACAATATTAGACTTAAAAGAATACTGTCAAGCTTTACATAAGAAGTTATTAGAAGAATAAATTTGGATTTTTTAAAAATAATGAATATATAATTTAAGCACATTTCCCCCCCCCCCAAGTAAAACAGCAGCCATGTTCATGGCTACTATGATAATATTGTAGTATTACTATGGCAATATTGTAACTGTGGGCAGTTTCTGGCTATTTGAAATTACAGGTGAGGGAAAGTGGGAGAGCAAGTCTGTTTTTATCTTAAAGTGATGAGGGATAGAAAGGATTCTTTTAGTTGGAAAATGAAAGTGTATCACTTCACATGCATGGAAAAAAGTTATCACAGTTGACCTGTTGGACTAGTTTCTCTCCTGAAGGGAGCGGGTACTGTATACCTTTGCTTAGCAAGTTGATGTAGCCATTATGAGAAGCTCCACAGTGTAGTGACATCCTCTATTACTGGTGAATCAGCTTAGCTTTATGTAGTTCATCAAAACCTTCCACCCCCTGATTTCCCACCAAATCTTTTCTTACTCTATTAAGATCCATGCAACAGTAAGCACCTGGCATAACTTTGAATCAAATTAAAAGCCTTTAGGAAACAATCACGGGAAGAGCTTGGAGTATATCTTTGCAGCTCTCAAGTGGGATCCTGTTTGACCATAGTTAACAACTTAGGGTTGGTTGTTTTTCTACAGGAGTAGTTCCTGAGCCTCGAATGTCATGGTTTATATTGGTATTGCAGTGTCAGATGAGAAAACTTATCCAAAGTACATACTCATCCCTGTGTTTGGATGGCACAAAGTTCTGATTTGCATCTTTCCAGAAGAAAGCTAATAATACATGCTGTTACGTTCTACTTTCATCTGCTACATTGTTTGATCCCCATCTCTTTTACCCCTGTATGACACATCTCGTTCCAAAGAACCTTTGACCTTCAAAAGATCTGGTCTGATACAGTGGAAGTTGCTTTCAGTACATTGATTGCTTTGGGAGCATTTGTGGGTTACCTAACTAACTGTGAAGTCATTCAGCTGAGGATTCCTTTTCTTGCTAATGAATGGCAATAGACAAGGTAAAATTACCTTAAGCTTTCCAGTAAATTAATCCTTGCCTTTTACCAGTTAAATACCATAATGTTTCCTCATGTCTTATGTACTAGGTGATTTATATTCAGCAACTGCTTGCTCTTTATCTAGTAAACATCTGCAGACTCTCTTTGCAGTTCTCATGCCAGCCAAGTATTGTATTAGCATTTTACTTAACTGAGTGGCTGAACTAGATTGAAAAGAAACAGTATCTTTTTTCCCCGAGTGTTCATAATCAGCTTGAGATCTACTCCTCTGAGCCATGAAACATCTCTATTATTTAGTCCCGACTGTATGTGCTATATAATGCTTGCCCTTTGCTGGAAAATTCATAGTCCTGGTAGAACATTAAGGACCGCTTTCATTCACACTACCCACCAATGTTGTAGAAATTACTAGGATTTGCTTGTAAGTGCATATATTGCCCTTGATTACTTCCAAAATTATAGACGTAAGTAACTTAAAATCTTAAAAATCAATGACCAAGGCTCTGATCCTGCAGACTTAAATATATGACTTTGATGTCCTGCACGGTGAATAATCCCATTGGTTTTATACCAATGTAAGCAAAAAGGAAGCACATGTGGTCTCTAAGATTAAGACCTAGCAATGCCATGGAGTAATTTGCATGTAACTGTCAGGTTTTTGGCAGGAAATCTGTGAAATGATATGATGATGCAATTTAATAGGGCCTGAGAGGAAACTGGAGGGAAAGTTGAAAGGAGTGTTTTGTCAGTTGTGGGTTTTTTTGGTCTGCTTTGTGTGGTATTACAGTGATTAATATGCTTTGGGGTCTCCTGTGGCTGTGTGCAGGTTCCAAAATATTAGGGTTTTTTCTTCTTAGATGCTTTATTTTTAAAGGGTTTTTTTTGTTTGTGGCTTTCCTTTGAATTGATAGAATTTGGATTTACTCCTGGGCAGAGTATACTGAACTTTCTAGTGGTATTGAACAATTTTGCCAGTGTGTCTTGTTCACATGCTTAAGCCAAGATGATCATCATATTTTCTGTGCAGATGGAATTTTCCCCAAGGCAGGCTACTAGTGACCTTCTTTTTACCTTTTTTTTCCTACTACATGGTCATGGTCTGCTTTCTAAGATTATATGGGAGTTTACTTTTATTAAATTCCTGCTGCTAGTGCAAGGACTAACACTGGTGTTATCCTTCTTGCTGTCCTCTTGTAGCAAACTATAGATGAGACTTTTGGTCTTTGCAGGTCTGGAGAAGCATGTTGGTTACTTGCCTGTGTTTTATGGGATAGATGGAGTAGATTTAATAAATCCTTCTGAACTGAGGATCTATTACAAGGCTTTCTGTTATTGGACCGTTCTGGACTCTGGCAATGTCTACACTAGGCATTTGTTTATGAGATTTTTACCATATAAGCTGTGCTCTTTAAAATTTTAAAGGGAAAAAAAAGGATACTATTTTTAGCTATGTGTAGAGTTTGTGTATCTCCTGCTTATATTATACCATTTTAATCATACAGAAAAAAAACAATAAAAAAGGTGCTCATCACTGTGTTTTATATCCTAAGAGTTCAGTAAAGCATGTATGCTACAACCACACCCATGACATGTGGCACAAAGTCCAGAAAATAAAAATTAGTTCCAGCTGTTCAACAGCATATGGAGACCACTATTTCTCAAAGATGTTATCTTTCAGTCTTTCAATATCTTTCTAGCTTTGTGAACATTGTTCACTAGTGAAACACTGGAATAATTATAACCCAGTGGTGAGTAGGTCTTTTAGGTCAGCTGTGTTTATGCTAGTGGTTCAGACAAGACATTTTTCTCCCCCTTCCCATCTGGTACAGTCATCAAATATTTAAGACACAGGGGAACCTGTTAAGGACATTTCGGCCTTTTTTATCTGCTTTATGGATGTGTTTACACATAGGGGACTTCTGCTGTTAATTTTTTTTTTTTTTTTTAATTTTGATCTGTTAGGTGTCTATACCATCTATATTGTCTGTGCTTCCAGCAGATATCCTTCCTTTATTACCTGTCATATCCCCTTCCAGAAGAAGAATACATGTACTTTATCACATATTTTTTCACAGTATTAACTTCTAGTTATTTTATTCTAGTGATTTTTATATGCAGATTTCAGGACTTAAAAGTACCTGCAGCTAGCTGTGGGTGTGTTTTGTGAATATTATACACAACCAAGAGCTAAAATACACTTTTCTTTCCTGATAGAAGTAGCTGTATCTGCACCCGGGGAGTTACCTTCTAATACAGAGTTATTCCTGCTTGTCTGTCTTGATTTATTTCTCATTCTGTTTTATTTTTATTATTATCTTTTAATGTAGACTCAACTGGATTTGATGTAGCTGCCGCAGTTTCTAAATCTTATGATATCCTCTGGGATATAATTTTTCTCCTTTGGTTATTCTTGACTTCATCATTCCTGATCTTTTTTTTTTAACTGTTTACAAACTCTGTACCTCAAGCTGGAAAATATGGACTGTTTCCTACTAGAGGTATGAAAGTACTGGCACTCTGGAATTGCTGATCTGTAATCATTCCTCTAATTTGATATCCTGACAAGGTCGTAGACTTCAATGTTGCTACAGAATGTGGTTGTTTTATTTCTAAAGGGATAATTTTACTAGGCTTTTTGCGGTCCTTCAGGGACAATGAATTACACAATGGCCCAGACATAACAAGCAATATAATGTAGCAGTCATTAAACTAAATTATTGCAGTCATCCTTACTGTTCTTAATCTGTTAACTTTTTTTTTTCCATACCAACCTTAGTGTGATAAACTGTATAATTTAAAACCTTCTCTACAGAAGTGTGATTAAGAATAATTTGACTGGGGGTAGTAGTGGGTAATAATGATGCAGAGATTTTTCAGGTAGGCATGTTCATAAATTCTATAATAAATTAAACTAGTAAGTACTAAAATATAGAATACTTCCATGGAATGAATATAACAAATCAAATTTCCCCTCTGTAAGTGGGAAAGCAGGTTAGAAACTTTCACAGCAATTTGTTCACTATTTTCTGAATACGAAAAACTTTCAATAGTTTTCATTTTAATGAAAAGTTATGTAAAAAGAGGGTAATTATTTGAATTTTTGATGCAGTTGCTTTGACTGTTTGTTTTTCTTATTTGTCCATTATGACTCATTTTATGAAATTGTTTTACCTTTGTTAAGAAGAATTAGGAAAACCTCTTTTCTAAGGGTCTTTATAACTGTTGGGGTAGGATAGCAGTTTCTCTGTCAGTGTCACAGTGTTTATTTTAATCTCTGAATTAATTTTCTTGGTTGCTAGGCAATTCTACTTCATAGTTTTAATGGAAATGACTAATTCAGTGTGCTCTCATTTCATATTATGAAATCATTTGCTTTAAAACTGAAACTGAGTTTCTCTATGACATAATACCTGACAAATACTCGTGTCAGTATACAATTTTATTACTACAGCTAATAAAAATATCCACATTTCTGTTTTTCAGTCCTGTTTTTCTTGTACATCCCAACAAAGCTATTGTAAATCTGAAGTGTCCAATAGGGGCGGAATTGGGCTTTTATGTCTACGTAGAAGATATCTGCCCTAATGTCTGGCATTTTAGAAATTTTTTAAGGCAGCTTATGGAGCTAGTTCTGTAGTATGTATTTATGCTGGTGTCAGTTAAGTCTTTTTACATCCTCAATAGCAGTGCTGTAATAAGTGTTCTGTATCTCAGTTATTCAGCCTAGAGATGTATTCAGCAGATCCTGCATATTAGCAGTGAAGAGAAATTAAAGTTGGTAGTTCTGGCGGCTTTCAATACTGTAAAAATATAATACCTGAGGGCAGTTTCTTTAAAATATTTTTTTCTGCTATTTTGATAATATTCTTATTTCAGGACAAATATATAGGAAAAAGAACTTCAAATGAAACTTCATGTATTTCTCAATATCAGGGTAGTGTAGAAGTGTAGGCCTTTTTCATTTTGTTGCTCTCAGCTATGCTTTCACTTATTCTGAGCTATTAGCGAGTAAAATACTGTCTTTTGGCTTTTTATCTCCATTACACTGTTATGTTTCTGTGCTGGTGAACTGCACAGCTTGGAAATGAATGAAATCCACCTTGCTTCTCTGTCAAAGAAGAAAAGGATCCTGTGGGCCAGGATGCCAATGACATACCCTATAGTCTCTGTGCTTCTGACATTTGTTCAAGGTTTATCAGCTCAGCTTCTTTTGCCAGAGCATAAATCTGCTTGCTTAGTTGTTCTTTATTTTTCTTCTCCCTAGTTTATAATAACTTACTGGTAGTGGCCACCTTTTTGGTACAGTTAGTGCACTGAGGACCACAACTGATTTGGTTTATCTATATAGTTTGTCACCATCAAAATGCTAAATGCTGAATCCAGTTCACAATCACATAATACATTATCAAGACAGAGAAGATAGGACTTAAATGCAGGCTAATGGTGGTGTAAGGTAATCAACAGTACTGTGCTGTGTTTGAACTTTGTAATTGCATTTGAGAGAAAAAAACCGTAAAAATCACACCATTAAAAGTATTTTCATGTTTTTTGGGATTTTTTTCAAAAATATATAGAAAAGAAAAAATTAGGTCATTCAGCTGTGTTCCTCACAGCACAAAGTGCATTTGTTCATCTTTTTGTTATATTTGAGCTAATAAGATGGGTAGTTAGTCAGAATATTTGCAGCTGTAATGGTAATGGACATTGAAAGCAAGAAGTTGGATCATTTGTATTCAATACATACTTGCCAGATTGTCTCACTTTTTGTAAATAAGAGATGGAATATGAAGCCAAAATTAGTAAGATTATTTTATGTTAGTAAACTCTCATCTTAATCTATTTTAATACTTAAAGAAATCAGTACTGAGGTGACCGTTTTCAGTTTGTGAAACTGGGTTATGAGATTCCTGCAACAGAAGAATAAAAATGTTAATGTGGGAGAAAACAAACCTCTAGTGAAAAAGAAATAAATTTCTTAATGAACATAGGCCATGCCCCTGGCTTCATGAGACAGAACAATTACTTAGATTAACTGGTTGTTAAAACAATTACTTTAGTGTACTAGCTTTACAAAATACCAACAACTGCCTTTCAACAAATGGGTAAAGTGAAAAAACACAAAAATCCAATCAAAGACCTTAAGGTAGTTTCAGTAACGTGCAGCTTCAGTAGGTACAAACACTGGATCTTTGTCCAATACATGAATTCTCTGTGTCAGAGGAAGTTTAGGTTGGGTATTAAAAGCAGGTTCTTCACTCAGAGGGTGGTTGGGCACTGGAATAGGCTCCTCAGGGGCGTGCTCACAGTACCAAGCCTCACAGAGTTTGAGAACAATTTAGACAATTCTCTCAGGCACATGGTGTGATTCTTGGGGATGGTCCTGTGCAAGGCCAGGAGTTGGACTTTGATATTCCTTGTGCGTCCCTTCCAACTCTGGATGTTCTGTGATTCTAAGATTCTAAGAGTACGCAGTTACAAAATGGAGATATTTCAAAGCAATAATTTCCATCATACTTGGCAATTCTGAGGAACAAAATTTTTATAAAATAATGAAGTTATCAAAAGTTATGTTATTGGATTAAAACGTAAACTCTTCTTTCAGCCAGTAATTTATAAGTTACTCTTTTAGAAGTAATGTTTTCTAAAATTATTGGGACATCATTTAAGATTCTGAATTGAGATATGAAGTGTCTGAAACAGATTATCTGTATAATTTACATTTTTCAATTTTACTTACAGAAATTACTACAGAATTGTCTGTGCCCTTGAAAAATCTTATTGGAACACAGTGTGTCTTGATTTCCCATCTCTGAAAAGCCATATAGGACATACATATGCTTTCATTTCTTCCTCTCATTCTATGACTTGTTTGTCACTTTAATAGGTGGTAGTCTTTACATTTCTACAGTGGGAATCTTAGCTGCGGCCTCTAGATACTAAAGCAAGATGAAGTATACCCGGGAGTACTTACTGATTTGTAAATAAATTATCAAATTGCAGGTGTTAAATGTTCAATGCTGTTAAAGGTGAAATATAGGGTAATTGAAGATTCTTGTCTGTCTCACCTTAATTTCTAACCAAATATTTTATTAAAATGAGCAAAACTAAAAGAGTTGCATTCATTATGCATATGACATATGTGTTGTTAAAATGAGGAGTGACAGACCTTTGATTTTTAGCAGTGACATAATCTAAGGCAGAATGCTGTGATATACATATGGTGGATGTCTGTACAACATGCCAAAGGAAGGAACAGTTCAGAAAGTTGATCCCCTTCAAAAGAACTGAATTTGCAAGCCATAATAAACATGTGGAATGGAAAGTTCAGGACAGATGTGATTCTACTAGGAATTAGTGCCTTTTTTACTCATTTTACAGAAGTGATACCTGACAGTGACAAATCAGCCTGTGTTTGCTTATTTGTTTCAAAAATATGCATTTTCTTCAGATGAATGACTATTTTTCTTTAGGAAGGTGACTAACATTTTCAGCTACTGAAGTGATGACAAAATTTGTTCTGCCTTGGCAGCAGAAAAATGTACTGCTATATCCACACATGATGGAGTACAACCCCAAATGTGAAGAAAATTTCAGGCTGAAAATTAACAGACCTAACTCTTAATAGAAATATACTCAAAAGACTGTTTCTTAAATGTATCTTCTTTCTTTAATGTCTTTGCAAAAAGAGTCTCTGAGCATCTTCTACTGTGGTGTGTGGGATGTGGTTCCATCATGTCACGATGCATCCAGTCTCTACCCAAAACTGTAAGCACCACAATCTAATTTATCTTAGTGGAAAGGGTGCACTGTGGTGAGCTCCACACTGTTATAGCAAGATTTATTTGTGCTATTTAAGTTATCTTGTTTGAATGTTGTTTATAGATCTTTCTTTAATGCTGCTGTCTGAGATGTACGATTAGATAAGCTGATGAAATAGGCAGCCTTCTGCATCCCCCTTGCTTTGTTGCAAGTTTGAAGTCCTCTTAAAATAGCAGCTCCAGAACTCATGCAATAGGAACAAAATCTCAGTGGTTTCATTACAAAACCAAGTTTCTGGCCTTCATGGCTGCAATTAAAAAGTTCTTCTTAAAATTATGTATATAATATATTCTATTAATAGGATATGGATTATATGGAGGCTCTGAAAGTGCTGGTGACACTTTCAGAATGTGACACTTGGAGAATGTGTGGGCCCTATTCTCATTTTTTGTTTGCGTGCTTCCAAATAATTTGAAACGCTAGGGTTTGGGATTTTTATTTGTTTTGTTTTGAGGGGGAGGGGGGGGTTGGGTTTTTTTGTCATGTGGTAAATAAGACTATCCCTCAGCCCTTGGTATTTTAGTTTTAATGTCAAAACACATGATAGAATTAGTGTTTGCCACAACAGTTCTGTCCTCAGACAATAAATGTTGCAATTAGAATGACTGAAAGCAATGTCAAATTATTATAAAATTCTCTAGATATAAAAGTAGACAGGAAGGACTTATTACAGTTAAAACAGATGAAGTGTAGAACATAAAGCTTTCTGAAGTTTTCTTCCAGTACATAGATTGAGGAAAAGTGGATGGAACTTTATTATCAACATCCAGTCAGAAATTGTAGTAACAGGGTAAGCTTGCTAGAGAGGATTAATGATAATGCTAAGTCAGCCTACTGAAGCATATTTCCAATTATTTCCAGTCTTTATTTCAAGAAAATAGTATTCAAAGAAAAGATTTGCATTAATTTTGTACAAATTTGATACTAACCTATGAAATTTAATTTATTAATTAAAATATTTTTGAAAAAGATTTTTTTCTTCAAAAGTCTATCCAATCTTACAAAAATTTCTTGGGAAGTCTGAAAGTGGTTTTTGCTTAATTGTTTCTTTTTTTTTTTTTTTTTTCCTTCTATACATAAGTGTAATGCTTTCTTTCTATTGTGACATGCCATCATGGTTTAACACTAGCCATCAGTGAAGCACCACACAGTGGCTCACTCACTCCCTCACTGGTAGGATGGGAGAGAGAATCAGGAGGGGAAAAGCTGGAAAACTCATGTGTTGAGATAAAGACAGTTTAATAGGAAAAGCAAAAGCTGTGCACAAGCAAAACAAGGAATTAATTCACTGCTTCCTATGGGCAGGCAGGGCTCCATCATGCGTAATGGTGACTTGGGAAGAAAAACACCATCACTCCAAACATCTCCCCCTTCCTCCTTCTCCGCCCCGGTTATATACTGAGCAAGATGGTATGGAACATCCCTTTGGTCATCTGGAGTTACCTGTTCTGGCTGTGTCTCATCCCAACTTCCCATGTACTCCCAGCCTCCTGCCAGTGTGGCAGTATGAAAAGCAGAAAAAGCCTTGGCTGTGTGTAAACAGTGCTCGGCAATAACAAAGACATCTCTAAATTAACATCACTGTGTAAGTACAAATCCAAAACACAGCTCTGTACCAGCCACTGTGAAGGAAATTACCTCTACCCCAGCCAAAACCAGCACACACACATAGAAAACTATTTGTCTGTAAGTAAACACAGCTATTTGTGGGAGAGAGATATACAGGTGGAAGAGGTAGTAAACATAGAGTGGATTGTTTTAGTCATGAAACTGCTTTTCTGAGTCTCAAGTAGAGACAGGTGAAGTAGTATAAAAATATGCTTGGAAAATGAATGTAATGTGAGCTTGCAATCTTGGGCTATAATCCATAGTAGATTGTACTAGCTGTGCAATAACTATTTTATTTTCTGAATATAACTGTACTGCATTTGCTAGAAAAGCAGAATATATAACATTTTGCTCAACAGTTTGGTTTTCTCAGTTCTGTGAAACAAATTAAATCCTACAAATTATGATTAACAGAGCTTCAGGAATATATTTTGAGACAAAAAATGCATTTTGTAGAATGTCTGCCTTTGTTTTGAAGCAAGCATTAGGCCATAATATTTCAGAGTCATGAAATAAAACAGACCAATAAAGCTCCCTGTGCTAGCAGCAGAAGTAGAGCACAGTTGTATGTTGGAATCCCTCACCAAGTGAAATTAGGAAAGAGGAAAATGAAAAGTGATTGCAGGTTTCTCATGCTCCAGCATTCAGCAAAGACAAGTAGATCTGAGGATGAATTAATCTGGAAGTAATTATTACCATTATTCATTACCACCAGAGAACAAAAGAACAACAAAAGAGTGAAGAGTACCTTCATTAGGAGGGAATTTTGAACATCTATGCAGTACATAAGATGGCTGCTCCCTGAAGTTGTATGTCATGTCTGCTTATATTTTCAAAATTTCCAAGGATTAAGTAATAAGGATTATATGAAAATAGCCATCTTAATGTCATTAAAAACAAAAAAAAAGGGAACATCTCAAAAATGTGAAGTGGATGCATTTTGAAGGATCGGGAACTAGAAAATTAGTGAAAGAATAGAAGATTCTTTAGAAAACAAACAAACAAAAAAAAGAAAACAAACTAACAAAACACAAACACACATACACAAGCAACGGCAAAACAAAAAGACCCCAAACTTGTTTTAAGTGACATGTGGAGGCCTGATTTTCCTGTCTTTACACTTGACGACAATTAGTGTAGCCTTACACAGTTAACTATTTTATCATAGTAAGGCTTGTGACCCCCTGCAGCTACTGCTTGAGTAAAAGCTGTCCTTAAGCAGTTCCTTTCATTTTAATAATTGATTTTCTGGCTCTGGTAATAACAGGGCTACTCAGGACATGTAGTTGGAGTCTATGTATCTAGAGCTGGAGTAAAATGCAGCAGGTGGATGGAGACAGCATGTAGTGTTAGGTCATTATTCAGTGAGGATCTGCACTTGCAGGAGCTGTATAGTGGAGTATGTCTGATGGGTCAGAGACTCTCAGGGCTGTATGGAGACGGAGTTGGAGGTGGATAGCTGCTGCGATTGCCAGTGGCTGTCAAATTAGGTAACTATATAGGTTGGGAGTGTTTAATGTGGAGAGGGAGTTGTTAGAACAAGAGGGCCTCCATGTTTTATTCTGTATCTAGGAAATGTGATATGATATCTACATGATATTTTGCTCCGGCTACTTGCTACTGAAGCAAGAAGTTGAGAGAAGAAAACCAAAATCAGTTTTCAGCTCAAAGGCGTTTCTTTAGCAGTTACATAGGATCTGTGCAAAGCTGTTGGGGGTGGCATTGCCACTGAGGGTTTAGCCAGAGAGGAAGTCTGGAGGACTGTAGCAATTCCCCCAGGCAACAGCAGAAGACAGACAGAAAATGCTGTGTCTGCTTTTAGCTGCAGAGTTCTCATGAACTCCTAGCCCTGTATCAGAGAGTCACAGAATATGCTGAGTTCGAAGTGACCCATAATGATCATTGCATCCAGCCTTAGCCCTCCACAAGACCATCCCCAAGAGTCATGCCAGTGCCTGAGAGCGTTGTCCAAATGCTTCTTGAACGTTATCAATTTTGGTGCTTCCCTGGGGAGCCTGTTCCAGTGCCCAAACATTCTGGGTGAAGAACCTTTTTTCTAATATCCAACCTAAACTTCCCCTGACACAACTTCAGGCTGTTTCCTTGAGTCCTGTTCCTGGTCACCACAGAGAAGAGATCAGTGTTTGCCCCTCCTCTTCCCTTCATGAGGGAACTGTAGATTACAAGGAGGTCTTCCCTCAGTCTCCTCTTCTCCAGGCTTAACAGACCAAGTGCCCTCAGCCACTCCTCCTATGGTTTCCCCTCAAGGCCCTTCACCATCTTTGTTGCCTCCTTTGGACACTCTCTAACAGCTTAGTATCATTCCTATATTGCAATGCCCAACACTGCACAGGTGAGGGCGCCCCAGTGCAGAGCAGAGCAGGACAATCCCCCACCTCAACCTGCTGATGCCCCCCAGGACACGGTTGGCCCTCCTGGCTGCCAGGGCACTGCTGAATCAGATTCAATTTGCCATTGACCA
>JAWWEU010000125.1:38285928-38299795 GCA_035583155.1 Acropternis orthonyx | reverse complement strand
TGTTGAAGAGCACAGGGCCCAAGATGGAGCCCTGTGGAACCTCACTAGTTACAGGTCACCAGTCTGATGTCACCCCATTCACTATTACCCTCTGTACGCAACCTGTGGGCTGATTGCTCACTCACCACATGTTGTGTTTATCCGGCTGTGCAGGATATTTTGTCCAGAAGAATACTGTGGGAGACAGTAACAAAAACTTTACTGAGATCCAAAAAGATTCCACCAACTGACTTCCCTTGATCAGCTGGGTGGATTACCTTGTCATAAAACAAAATCAGTTTGCGTAAGCAGGACTTACCCCTCCTGAAGCCATGCTGACTGTGATCAGTGACTGAATTGTCTTGCAGATGTTTTTCAATACCTTCCAGAATGATCTTCTCCATAACTTTACCAGGTACTGAAGTGAGACTGGCAGGCCTGTACTTTCTGGTGTCCTCCTTCTTTCCCTTCTTGAAAATTGAGACAACATTCACCAGCTTCTAGTAATCTGAGACCTCTCCAGATTCCCAAGACCACTCAAAAAATCATCAAGAGAAGTTTTGTGATGACATCAGCCAGCTCTTTGAGTATTTGTGGTTGAATCCCATCAGGCACCATAGTTTTGTAGAGATCCAACTGGAGCAGCAGATCCTGCACAATTTCAGAGCCAGCTGGGAGTTGATCATTCCCACAGTCATGGTCCTCTACCTATCTAGTATCACTAGCTAGCTTGCAGTGCTGCATAGGATGTCCACATTAATTTTTATATAAACATTTTATAAAAACACTGCTTTGCTTTGAGCAGCAACTTCAGTATAGTCCCCTGTTAAGGCTGCTCTTTGGTGCTGCTTGCCAAAAGCTTAGTGCAGCATGTGCAGTCATTCATAAGATATCTCTAGTAGAAAAGAGTGAATTTTCTCATTTTTACTTCCCTCAGTCTTTGGCTTTTGGAAATGCAGCATAGTGTCATGAAGCATTTGTTACCATTGAAAGTATTTTGCTGCCGTTTCTCATGGAGATGAGAGACACTGGACTGGGATGTGCTGGGAGTTTCCCCTAAACTACTGACTAGGAAGAGTCAGCAACCAGACTTGTGGAGGTGAGGACTCCCTAACGGTGAAAGCATACAGTAGAGTCTGATTTTTCCTTTCCAGATGTGGTTTGAAAAGTGGAGAGAAAGCTGAAGTACTACTTTCCTCCCAAGTTGGCATTGATGGCATTTGGAAAGCTCCACTTCCATGGAGGCAAAAATTCTGAAATCATTCTCTGACAAAGATTCTCACTTAAGGATGTGTTGAGGAGAAACCTAGGCACCTCTTAGTCACTGGCAGATGCAAAGCAGATGACTTGGGGTGGGGAGTAGAGGGGAACTGGAAGCCTTGCATGTCCTGCAGTCAAGAACAGCAGATGGGGCTGTACTAATTCTTACAGAGTTGCCAGGAGTTGGAAATCATGGTGAACATTTGGTAAGCCAGGACATACTCCCTCTTCATAAGGGCACCATAGGTTTCCCATATGATGCAGTCAGTTCAGGATGATTCTTCTGATGTCCTGTTTTGCAGAGGTGCAGGAGAAGCTGTACTATGTCCCAGCTGACATAGACTGCATTCCTGACAGAATTTGTGTCACAGACACAGCCAATCTCTGAGTGTATGTGTGTGTACCACAAGTTTCATGGAGCATGTCTGAGGGCATTTTTAGGCATGTTTCAAAGGGCACACCTCTGAGATCATGCCTATCCCTCTGCCATTTTCAATTCTCTCCTGTAAATCCTAACAGAAATTGAAGTTGCTAAAAAAAAAAAAGCTTGCTAGATTTCCCACCTCTGAGGGCAAATTAATATATTTTTCTTTAACTTCAGTCTTTGAAATAGTGAGAGATTTTTTGGCTGTAACTTTAGAGAATGCAGCCTAGAGGGACACAAAGCATAGCCAATTGCATCCTTAATAATTGATTTCAAAATTAGTAAATAAAAACAATGTTTTACATTGGAAAATACTGGCATAATGATGCAAGTCCCTACATTTGACAGAAGTTGAGTGTAAGGAAGAGAGGGAAAGAACAGAAAATCAACACAGCTGTGTATCTGTATTACCGGTATGTAATATCTGTGAAAAATGAGAGCTTATGGATTTGATAAAATATATATTGTGTAAGTATTTAACTTACGTGGTTTTAGAGGATTTGTATATTTTGAACAGCAAATGGAAAATGAATTCACCGTGTAAGGAGCAAGGCAAGAATATAAACAAAGATAACCCTCCTGGGAGATAGAAAGGAGAGCCTGTATGTTATTTTGCATGGCAAAGTAGCATGGGCCTGAGGAGCCCTTTGAAGATGTGACGGATTTAGGATTTAATTTTGTGAAAAGAAACAAAGTTGGAAGAGCCCAGAGGAAGTACCAAGCACTCAGCAGTGCAGAATATAAGGAATGTGCATGGGAAAGGTGACTGGAAGTAAAAGTGTAGTGTGTGGTTCACCCTATCTCTAAGCTGTTTGAACTATTAGGCAATACTGCAGGGATATTATGTATAATCTATTTACCACTCACTGATGCTAAATTTTCTAGAATAAAAAGTTTTCACCTTTAAGTTTGTCGGTTATCAGTGATCTCAGGCAGGCATAAGGAACATTTGCATTGCCACCCACCTTCTGATACTAATTTAAAAAAAAAAAGGTATTATACAGGAACTACAGCTGTTTGCAAGTCATGTAAGGATTGGAAACATCAGTTTTAGGATGTGAGGCAATACCCACTCTTAGGTGTTAATCAGAAAGGTATTTCTGCTGGATGTAGGTGGTGGAGAAACAGTCCAAAACAAGAATTTTTTTAATATCAAATTGCTGCAGTATGGGTTCTTATAGCCAGGCAACTAATACAAATATACAAAACATTAGGAGTAAACACATAAATAAACCCTCTGTGGATTAAAAAATAGCCTTTTCTACAGACACTGCAGAAGACTGCAGCTATTTTTTGCTCACTGCATGGTTCCTCAGATAATTCCATTTGGTAAGTGGTGACACATGCCTTTAAAAAAATTGCTGACTTTCATTTAAAGTGACAGGGTAATGTTGCTAAGAAATTGGAGAATGTAGGTAAATATATATTAAACATATCTTTTTTTGCCTTTTGGTAATATGCCATTATGAATATTTCGTTCTCTTGGTAGATGCTAATCTCTTCAAGCAAATTATTTTTGTCCAAATACTCTATTTGCAGAGAATGAAAAGAACAGAAGGAAACTGGGAAATAAAGGCTGAGGGAAGCTTTTGGAGCATGCCTGCAATAATATATTTGTGAAGGGGCAGAATTGCATGGAAAACCTGTAACTAGCCTGCACATAATTTCTTTTTAAATATAAATCAATGATCTCACTGTCTTGCAGGAATCACTGTGGGTTTTTTTAAAAAGATGTGCTCCTATGATGGCCATCTGTAGAAGTATATTCTAAATTAACCGTTGCATTCTTATAGCTTGAAAGAAGGCTTTTATGTCTTAATTCTGCTCAGTTCTAGCCAAGAATACAATATACAGAAGCTATTTAATTCCCATTATTCTTATGGCAATATTTACTTAGTTTTGTGAACCTAGTTTAAAAAATAAATACACAAATAATGAATACAGATTATTATGGTAGAAATTTCTCCTTTAATGCAACAAATACATTGGAGGATTAAAACATCACATCTAGCTCTGTTTATGGCGTTCTGGCCTTTCAAACTGACAAAGATTTTTTTCCAGACATCTTTGTAGTTCAGTCCCTGGGATTTAATCTCTGTAATGTGTTACGCTCGCTATTGTCCCAGTGAATTTGTTGACAGACAGTAAGTGGGTCACTGCATTGAAATGCCCGATGTAAGCCCCGAGTTCTCCCTTCGTGTTGGCAAGGCAACGGCAGTGGTCCAGGAATCATGCGCAGAGAAGGCTCCTGGCCTGCTGCTCTCACAGGGTCTCGCTGGAGGGCAGGGAGGAAAAATCCCTTAGATGCTGAAACAGGCAGCAGATTCTTCTTTGTTTTTTGGTTTGGGGGTTTTTTTTAATATATCTATTGTCTTTCAGTGGTGGTGGGAGGGACAGAGGTGCAAACTTATGAAAAAATGAAGCAACGCACAGCAATTGACTCAAGGTTATTGCTTTGTTCTCAAGTCTTTGGATATTATTTTAGTTTGGTGGGATTGAATACATTATACATCAGCTGGACCTAGTTGCTCTAATGTATGACAGAAGAAAGATAAATATTTCATAACTGCTTTGGCTCTTGCTATGGTTTGCTATTCTCTCCACCCCCTCTTCCACAGCACCGTACAGAGAAGCAGCTGATAAAGTGCTGTATTACATGAATCTATAAAGAAGCAGAATTCCACATGTTGGAATTCTTATGTATGCTAACATTCAAAAAACATCAGTGATAATTAAATTCATAACAGTTTCTGAAAAGTAGCCTGTGCACAGAGAAAACTTGAATTTGAACATCCACAAGCTCATAGTGATAACTGCTGATCTAATGAACTGATTTCCACAATTGACAAGTGACCACCAGTAAATTACTGCTAAAATTGCAAGAGAAGGGCTGTGAAGGAATCGGAAGCAATTTTGTAATTGCAGAGAGATTAAAATCTTTCCCACTGTCTATGTCACAGCATCAATGAAAGTCCTGCATCTGGGGGAAACAGCTTTGTTAGTGACAATGATCCATGGAGTATGTGTCCATTTGCTTTAGTTGAGTAGCTGATGACTGGAAGAGATATGGGTATTGGTAAAAACATCTATTCTTTTAAAATAAAAGCATTGTACAGATCTGAGGCCATGTAATTTTCTCTAGCTACAAAGCTTTTTTAAAAAGTTAGATTCAGGTAGGAACTTCAATAATTAGCTTTCTCATGACTGCAGCCATAGAGCTGGCAACAGTAGCAACAGCCAGCTCTGTTTTGCCATTCACGCTAACATAAGAAGCCAGGACTGTATCTTTCACACAGGTCTCAGCTAATAAGAAAACCCCAACCCTAAGAATGCCAATGTTGTAATGCTGCACATCTGGACCTGATATGGCATGTAGCTTTTGTCACCTTCACAACTTCCCATGCTCATCAGCTGATCGATAGCAATTGCTTTTGATGAAGAGTAAACTCAACATTGCATGGTAAATATTTCATACTTCATATTTTGTACTTGCAGATGTTTTGGGAGTACCAAAAAAATACCATTTGGAAACCCTGTTATATATAAACAACTCAAACTACTTGTGGATCTCAGAAGGGTTTTAAAAGTATTTCTAAGTAAATGCACTAGTAAACAATGGCACACTGACAAATAAGTAGGTAGGCTCCAATTCGAAATAGCTGAAAATAGAAAGTGAAAAAATTAGTTATAAAAATTATTAAAGTTTAAAACTGAGGCTAGATGAACACTGAGTTGTGATTTGGTGCAATGCCATGTTATGCTTTGTATATATTGAAAAAAAAGGGAAAAAAATGTGGAACTAAGAAGTCTTGGTCCTCCCAATATTCTTTGTAGCTTTTCTTTCCTTTTCTCTCAAACTGTCATTGTCTGACTTAATTCTTGCCTTGCATAGTTTAACTAAACCAACCTTTGAATAGTAGAACTAAAAATTAGTTGATTATTGTGCTACTTGTAATAAAGAAAAGAGAGAAGAACAGGAGGTTTTGATTTTCTTTTTTTTAAAGGTTATTACAGTTTCTAAAGTAGTTGATTGTTTTAATCTTTCCTCTCTACTGCTTAATTATTATCTAAGTAATTAAAGGTATGTTTTTAATAAGAATGTAAAGTAAAACCAACCATACATAAGCATTTTTAAAGGCTGGAATATATACAGTAGCTAGTCTATATTTTTTTCTTGGTCAAAAGAGAAAATTTTCCTTTTTCTTTTGGTTCAAGTTTGCAGAAATTCCATGGCTTTTGAAAACATTGCTGGTTCCATGATAAATGGGAAGCAATCTTGTGTAAAAATGTTTTCAACTTTTTACTACTATTTTTACGAAAGAATTTTCTCTTTCTATAGCAAGTTTCCAGTTTCTTGTAGTCTGTTTCTTTAATACTTTCTTGCTGTTTGCTTCTCTTCTGAACAAAATAGTTAGACATACTGCTGTTCAGCTTGACTCAAGTAGTCCTGTGATTCTAACTCTTTTGTTCTGCTTTTACAGAAATTGATAAAACTGCATGTCCAGTAAGATCTTAAATTATTCGCTTCTGCAGTGCTTTAAATCTCTTCAGGCTCACAAATAAATAGGTCATATTTCATTGAAACATGTTAAGGAATGTGAGAGACAGAGCTGCAAAAAAAGCCAGGGACAGTAAATAAAAGGGCTAAAACTCCAGTCACTCGCAGGGAGTACTCAGATTTCTAGAGGCTGTACTTAAGAAGTTTATTTTCAAGTGGGTGCACAAGACAGTGGAGTACATATGGCACAGTCTTAAATCTCACAACTTTCTCTGCTTTTATTTCCCTTTTACAGCACTGTTACTTTCAATGTCTTGCATATTTTCCAAAATTAACTTTTTATTGTCAAAAGACTTGGGAATCCAATTTTGTTCACATACAGTAATGCCCTTTCCTCCTTTAAACCATGTATGTGTAGAGAGCTAGTAGCTGTAGCAAAACATACTTTAAATACTTACTGGATATCTATTTTAACAGATGGATTGCAGTGAGCATACAGAAAGCTGTTGCCAACTCTCAAACAGCAAAGTGTGTCAGGGATAAGGATATCTTAGAGAGGTTAAGGAAAAATAACTTTCCCCAGCACCAAAAATGCCCAGGCATGCCAAGTGAAATGACTAAAAATCCTATCACTTTGATTTTGACTAGTGATTGCACAAATTAATAAAATGAAGTATAGTTTTCCAGACCAGAAATGCATTTTAATTTTGAAATTATTTTGATTAAATATTTTACTTATAACTCAAGATGAAATGTGCACCTCCTTCTTGGCCTGGCTGTCACATCTTTTGAACAGCCTACTAGAAGTGAAAGGTGGAACAGATACCTAAAGTACTGTAAAGAGATGTGGAGCAGATCCTTTTTTTGCTGGTTCCAGCAAGGTAGGCCTTCTTCCAGTATCTTTTCCAATTATCTTTGTTTGATTTGTGGTTTTGAAAATGCCAGATATGACTTCTACTGCATTCTTAGGTACACAGTGCATAGCCTAGTGGATTAGAACATCACTGAGGCTATTTACATTTTTCTGTATTTTAAGATCTTGCAGAGTGAATGGAAGGCAACTAAAGTTAATGGAATGCCACATCTCTCTCCATGTTTCTTATTTGCATAGTAGGCAGTGTTATTATAACATATCCTGATGTTGTCTTTTATTTTAAAGTTTCTTTGTAAACCCAGAGATCTTGTTTCCCCCAATTTCTCTTCTGTAGTGGGACCAAATAAAAGCTGAAGTCAAAAACCATGAGTGAAATGGAGGAAAACACAACTCTTATTGTGATATCTTTCTGCAATAGAAATGTTGAGACCTGAAAATAATTTTTTCAGAGTTCATATGCAGAAGAAAATATGGATGCCTTTATTTCAACATGTATGCAACCTGAAGTCACAGATAGGTTAGCTGTACACTTTGACAAAATACTCAACAGTTCTCCTTGTGGGTTTCCATCAAGTGTTCACACATAAACTTCCAAAGAGGGTTGTCCTAGAGCATGTCTGCATTTTAAAATAAAGAAAAGCAAGCTCTACGTCTTGCAAAAGGAATCATAGGAATAAAAACTATCTAATACCAACAGGAAGATCTGTAAGATACTCATCATGGTGTTTGGCTTTGTGGTTTGGTTTTGTGGGCTTTTATTTTTCCCCCTTCTTCCTCTTCCAGTGTATCCTAGATGCTTGTCCCCAGAGAACCTCCCACAACTCAGCTTTGGATTGGATCTGGCAAGGAGGCTTCCTGTGGCAGTACTTTTCATGTTGGCTGTGATGAACAATAGTGTTATATTTTCAGGTTTCTAGCCTGAATCTATTGCAGTTGTCTGTGTAAAAGAAGTAGAAGACTTAGGGCTCATCCAAAAGGGAGTTCGAGTTTAGGTATGTGCCTTTTAATCTGATCCTCACTAAACCTCATGACGTTTTGCCTAATCCTGCTGGCTTCTAAAATGTGTATGTACCAAAATATCTTAAGTTGCATTAGACATCCTGGAAGTGAAGCTTCCAGTAACTGGCTTAGTGGTTTCACATCTTTGTTCAGTTCATCTACGTGCAGAGTTTAACTTGCCTGTGCTCACTTACAGGTTTCATCTTGAGAAGTGTGATCTGAAAATGCCTGAGAGTGCTAAGTTAATGGTTACAGCATATACTTGAGATCAATTCCCTTCTCACCCACATTTCCTACATCCCTGAGTATATTCTAACAATTGAGCTGTATGTCAGGTTGAGATGGGGACCATTCTGCCTTTGCTGAAACTGTTGGGTTTTACTGAAAATAATTATACATTTGGTAGACTAGAGAGAGGAAGGGGAAAAAGGGAACAGTAAAGAGAATGGGATGATGAAAACTAGTGTTTGCATGCATATTTTTAATTAGCTGTCACTAAATAAATTATTGAAATAAGAATTTGAAGATTTGCTTATTGTGCTGGACTATCACAATTTCCTTTCTTGTAATTCTTGCCCTTGCACTTATAATTCTTGCCCTTGTCCCAACTAGGGAAAGTGCATCTTACCAAAAAATTTCATATGCTGCAAAAGAGACATGATGGCAAGGTCATTTTGAACTTGTAGTTTAGTGTGTGTAAGTTTAGACACCCAAATGAAAAAGAACTTCAGTCTTAATATAGGACTAGTAACCACTATGCAGCATAGTAAAGGTGTCCTTATATTTTTAAAGTCATAGAATGGCTGGATTTGGAAGGGACATTGAAAGATGCTCTAGTTTCAACCACTTCCACCACCATGGGCAGGGACACCTTCCTCTAGACCAGGTTGCTCAAAGCCCCATCCAACCTGGCCTTCAACACTTCCAAGGATGGGGCATCCACAGCTTCTCCGGGCATCCTGTTTGGAACAGGTTGAATGTGTGTCACCACCCTCAAAGTAAACAATTTCTTCCTAAAATCTAATCTAAACTTTCCCTCTGTCAGTCTAAAGCCATCCTTCTTGTCGTATCACTACAAGTCCTTGTAAAAAATCCCTCTCTGGCTTTCTTGTCAGCCACTTTAAGTTCTGAAAGGTTGCTAAAAGTTCTCCCCAGAGCCTTCTCTTCCCCAGACTGAACAACCCTAACTCCCTCAGCCTGTCCTCATAGGAGAAGACATCTTCATCTTCATCTTCATGGCCCTCCTCTGGACTTGCTCCAGCAGGTCCCTGTCCTTCTTATGTTGGGAGCCCCAGAGCTGAAAATGCCATATAATGAATACAAAGCCCTCTAAAAATACAGCTGATAGTCCCAGTTGCCCAGATTCTGGCATTGTTCATCCTTTTGAATCTCCAAAGGGTGTTTCAGTTTAGCACACACACTTGTTTTTAGTCTGTTCTATAGCACTAGGATACATGGGACACTAAATTCAAGACCTTAATGGGTACATTTTTTATACATTAGTAAAGCACTTACAAGATATTAAATTCTAGCCAAATACATGAAAAAAACAAGCCTTTTGCCTAAAAAGCTTAAATATTAAATATAGTGGCAAATGAAGTGTGAAAGATGAAGACAAAGCATATAGCTGATCATTCCTGTGCAAATATTAGGCATCTTAAAATTTCATACGTATTTTTTTGCTTTGAGATAGTTGAAAGAGAAATAAAAGTACTAACTCATAGTAGTTAATGAAAGATAATTTAGGATGAATGTGCTGGGGGGAAAATGAAGCTTATATAATGAATGAGACACCACAAAAGAAACAGTGAAATGCTTTGTTCTGATATCTTCCATGTTTGAAGTTGTTTTATTTATATGTCATTTGTAAATGAAGTATTCATAAAAAAGGCTTGAATAATTCTATGAAGTGTGATAAAGTAACACAGTTGTATAAATTTTAAATTGTTCTTGTCTGTTGCCTCATTGTATAGCAAGATCTTTTGTGAGGGCATTCCAAATCACTTTGTAATACACTTCCAGTAACTGGTATTAAATAGGGAAGAAATCCTAAGAAAATGGATTAGTTAACAGCCCTAATGACTCATACTGAACGTATAAAAGAAGTAAACCAACATGAAAGAGGAGGAATATCTTAAATGCCTATTTTATGTTATTGCAACTATGCTTAATAGCTTTCTGATGAAGAGATATTTTATTTAGCTATTTATTTACCACTTTTATTCTCATATAATTCTTGTCACCTGGATTCATACCACTGTGTATGACATTTCATAGAATCAGAATATCCAGAGTTGGAAAGGACCCACAAGGACCATCGAAGTCCAATTCCTGGCCCTGCGAACAGCCAGTCCCAAGAATCACACCTTGTGCCTAAGAGCATTGTCCAAACACTTGAACTCTGGCAAGCTTGGTGCTGTGACCACTTCCCTGGGGAGCCTGTTCCAGTGCCCAACCATCCCCTGGATGAAGAATCTTTTCCTAATATCCAAATTAAACCTCCCCTGACACAACTTCATGCTGTTACCTCAGGTCCTGTCGATGGTTACCAGAGAGGAGAGATCAGTGTCTGCCCCTCCACTTCCCTTCATGAGAAAGCTGTAGATCATGATGAGGTCTCCCCTCAAAACTGCACACAGAACTTCAGGTGAGGCCATACCAGTGCAGAGTAGAGCAGGACAATCACCTCCTTTGACCGGCTGGTGATATGGTGCTAAATGCCTACCAGGACATGGCTGGCCTTCATGGTTGCTGGGGCATACAGTGGATTCATATTCAACTTGCCATTGACCAGGACCCCCAGGTGCCTTTTCACAGTGCTGCTCTCCAGCCTCTTGTGACCCAGTCTGTACATAAATCCAGGGTTGACCCATCCCCAGTGGTCGGAATTAATCTTCTACCAGGACTACAGTACTTAAGCTACGCTGATCATGTCAAACATTTTGACCTATTAATATTGAAAATATACCTTCATCTTACCTTCAGTGTCCAGAAAATATGAAGAAGCACTCTAAGTTAATTAAACTAAAGATGTTTACTTTACTAGTAAAAATATATATGATTAAGATGGCACAGAAGAAATTTTTCCAAGAGTACAATGACTTATTTAATGTGTTGAAGGCAAATAACTTGTGGATGAGAATCTCAACACGTCTCAGCAATGTGACCTTGCAGCCCAGAAAACAAACTACATCCTGGGGTGCATCAAAACAAGTATGGCCAGCAGGTCAAGGGCCAGATTCTGGCCCTCTACTCTGCTCGCATGAGACCCATGTGAAAAACTGTCCAGCTCTGGCACCCTCAACACAAGAAAAATGTGGACCTGTTGGAACAAGTCCATAGAAGGGCCATTGAATTGATCAGAGGGCTGAACCTACTTTCCTGTGAGGAAAGGCTGAGCGAGCTTTTCAGAAACTGCTAAGCAACTTGCAGTTTTAACTTTCTTACTGGTTAATTTGTATTGCGGTTTTAGTATTGTAGCTCTAGTATTGCAGTGGTGCTTTGCTTACTCTCCTATTTTTTATTGAGCAGAACTGGGAGAAGAAAGTTTCTTGAGAACTTAGTTCTTAGGACGGTGGCTAGAGGGTTTGTGGTTTTTTTGTTTGTTTGGTTGGTTTGGTTGGTTTGTTTGTTTGTTTTTTGTGGTTTTTTTTTAAATTGAGTCCATCCTTGAACTTTCCCAATTGAAATAATCTCTGCTCCACCAGAGCATTGAAGTCTCAAACCTGTTCCTTAACCCAGTCTATTAGTCTGCTGAGAAACATGCCACAAGGGATCCTTGATTTGTCTGTATTTATTGACTTAAAAAAGCCAGCAGCCAAGTAACCTTAATCTTTGCCACATTACGAAGCCATAGACACAGACTTAAATCACTCTGAAGCAGGCTAATAGAGACATTGGTAACCGATGTGTTTGAAGAGTTTAGACAAAGATCTGTGGCTTAATGAAGTCTTTTGCTTTTTATTTTTTTCTGAATGGTGAAACAAAAATGTGACAAAAGAACACTGTGTTTCCACTTGCTTTTATCTATGCAATAGCTATGCAAGGTCAAAGATAATCCATTAACTTTTAATTTGGCCTGTACAGTTGGAAATAGTAAAAACCAGTTTTCTACTCAAAAATACTTTGATCAAACTTGTTGTTCTTTGAAAACCTGAACCTGGAATTCTTTCTCAGACTGATTTATTCTTTCCCTGTATGGATTTTTTTTTTTAATATTTGGTTTTCTCTTCTTTTCATTGTATATGATCAAATTTAAATTTCTGTAAATGCACTTGCAGTACAGAGTTGTGAGGGATGTATTAACATCTAAGCGGACATGGTTGCACGTTCATTGATTACTGTACTGGCATCCATGTTTGATTTTTTTTCTGAGAAGTTTGGGTTGCCTCCTTTACAACTGATAACCCTTCTTGTCCTTTACTGCTGCATTACAATGGTGACACTGCTGGTTTGTACTTACACAGAGGAAGAATCAAATGCAGTTGTTTAAGTTGCTTTTCCTGTTGATACAGGCTTCTCCATAAAGAGTATTCTATAATATACTTTTGCCCCATGCCTGTATGATTATTTAATCTGTTAGTGCTTTCTTCTAGGTTCAAAACTGCTGTACTTTCCGGGTCATGACTCTAATTAATTATCACTAAGAAAACTGGCTTCTTAAATTTTACTGAAGTTTCTTAAGCTACATCTAGTGTGAGCATACTCTTTCGTTCTGTAGTAAAAACATTTTTTTGGAGGGTTTAGTCTCACTTTTATCACATTATTTTTGTACCTGAGAACTAGCTCTACTGAAATTTCTCTCAATTTTCTATACTTAACTTATTTGGGACACCTAACAATATTAAGATATGAAACCCATGGAATCATGTGAATAATCATAGCACAGAATATGGAACGCATTGCATTTCAACAATTATGTTTTTAGCCAATTTTTAAAGTTTCACTTGTGTATTTAATTCTACAAATGTATCTGTTGAATTTGTTTATCTTAGAAACAAATCTGTTTAAAAAAAAAGGGCAAACAAAAGGAAGTGCCTTAGTTTCTTGAGGTGCATATCTGCTGTAATGGCATGATGTGATCAGTGACTCCCCTGTGTTCTCTCTCCATGGCTAGGGGGAACCTCCAAGGTCTCCAGTGTACTCAGGTAGTGAGTACAGTCATCTGAGACTCCTGAACACCCTTCTAGACATCCTTCCTACCTGCACAGTTACATTCTACTATAATTTTAAATGTGAAAGCTAAACAGTCTAGGCAAGTAAGATTTGAAAAATCTCTCAGCCTTATTTTCATTTAGTAATTTGCATATACTGAAGAAGAATATTGATCTTTGAGCCTTGAAGTGTCAGGAAAATGTCTAACCAGACACACAGTCATGTGTAAGACCATGGTATCCTTGATTGTACCATGCTCTGCTGCATGCAGCCAGTCATCACTCCTCTACTTAGCAGGTGTATCAAGCATTACGGCCACAGGAAAAATAAATGTTCATCCTTCAAGTCAATTGGAGGAAATAATTTGATGATGAAGGCAAAGAGTACACATATGCTGGATGTGAGGCAAATAATGTTTATGAAAACATTGCTATTACAGATACCTAACCTTTTTCTATCACAGTTAACTTCTGTTTAGTCACTGTCTTCCTCCTAGAAATATTCTAGGTAACAGAGTGTTGTGAAACACTTGGTGATGAGTCTATCAGCATGCCTTTTAAATCACAATTAATCAGACATTCATTGTATGCATATTATTTTTAGATATTGTTATGGGTTTAAGGTTTCAGAATTTTTCCCTTTCCCTCACCTGCCTGGACTGGGAGTGAAGCCTGGAGCA
>JAWWEU010000125.1:38267045-38285828 GCA_035583155.1 Acropternis orthonyx | reverse complement strand
TTGCCCTTTTACCGTTCACCTAATTAAACCTATTCCCTAATTTGAAACCTACACTGAGTCTTGGTGTGATTAATCGTCTGGAGTCCTCTGTTCTATTAGCCCCCAGATATCTTAGTTTTCTTTTTCAAACTAAGACAGATATGTATTTCAACTTCTGTCTAGGAGACAGCCAGTTATTTAGTCAATTGGTCAAGTACTGGTGTTTTGTTTTTATATGAATTGTGGTTTAGTATATTTGTAGTAGTTTATGATAGACAGTGATGTACTTATCACTTTCAAATGCTTTCTATGGCATTTGTATGTATGCATGTGACTTTGCCCTTATTAAAAACTTCAGAACTAACACAAAGCTTCTCAGTGTGTGCATGTTAAATTGTTGATATTTGAAATGCATGGCATGGTAAATTACCAAATATATTTATTTGGATTAACTTTTCAGGGCTTACTAATAAAATGGAATATTTTTTACCTGAAAGTGGCTTCACGCTAGGAAGGTTTTGAAGGCATTCCCTATGCACAGAGTATTTGTGATATAATCCATTTAAATCCTGTCTATTTCATTTAAACTGTAAAGTCAAGTACTAGTCATGTCTTCTGTTATTAGCATATCTGGTATTCTGTCTGGTTTAGCATGTCGTAAAGCTACTACTTTGCATATATTTCAGTTTCATATGAGCAGCAGCTCATTCAAGACAACCAATTTGCATTTATGGCTTATTCTTTAAGAGCTATCTCTTCACATTCACTTCATGTCAATAATCATTACAGTGATACTTCTAAGACCCAGAAAGATTATTTGTCTCTGCAAATACTACTGGTGCAAGTACTACTGGTGCTATACAACTCCAGTCTTGGTTACTTGTTTGTTGTGTGATTGGGCAGCTCTTTCAGACAAATTAGAAAACAGTTTTAAGCAACATTTTTGGTCAGCTGAGTGCTTCTTCTTAAAAATACAGTACTCACTGGCAGTTATTTGTTAGAATCAGATTTTATATGATTCTGTGATTTTATAAATATTATATTAGCAAAACATAGCAGTATCCTAGTTGAATGGTATAGCAGTGGGAACTGAGTGATTAGCATGAAATGTAGGGTAAAGTCCCCACCCCCAGCATTAATTATCTGTATGGGGAAAACAGAGGCTAAATATATTGTGAGGAGGATAAAAGTCTACATATAACTTTCCAGATGAGGGCTGTACATTTTAGTAACTAACTCAGATGTGGTTTCCATACCACTCTAGGACTTTAGATGTTACAGTGCATATAACTCTTATCTGAATGTGAAAACACCACATTGCAACTGAATAATAGTACTCACCTAGTAGTATTCAAGTGGTACTACTATGATGTCCATTTCAGAGGTCTCCAGGGTGAAACATATAAGGAAGAAAATGTAACTTAATACTTCAGCCTTGAAGAAAAGTGCCTGTAGTGTAACAGGGAACATAATTTCTTCAAAGACAAGTCTTTGATATATTTAAAGCCTATTCTTGTAATGCTTCCAGCATCTGTACCTGAGCAAGTTATACACAAACTAAACTAAGGCATTGCAGAAGTGTTTTTCCTGTTTGTCTTTTTTTGGAACCAATCCAAATTTGTTCAGTCTTCTGAACTGTGCTAATTAGTCCAAATAATTCTGTTTTTTCAACCCCATCTGGATTTCCCTCTTTTGTGTTACTAATGAGCCAGATCGCTGTTTTGTATGCCAAGTGTCATGATAAATACCTAGTTTGTATGAGTTACATGAAAAAGACATTACATGATTTTCTCACTTCTTTTGCATATTAACCCACATGATATGGTGTAGCTAATTAAAAAAAGAAATAATTCTTGTGTTGTATTACTTAAGACAACCAAATATTTGACCACAGAAAGTAAAATACCTTCAGAGAATAAAAAGATTATGTTCATACTTAGGGTAAATATGCAGGAATGCACTAAGTTTTACGCAAGGATGCGGAGATTTATATTTCTGTTCTAAGACTGACATATAACCTTAAAATCTTTTCAATATTTTGAAACAAAGACTTAAATGCACTTCTTGTTATTTTTAACGTTATCTTTTTAATAATTTTAAGCTTGAATTTTGCAAGTGAATCTCTTCAGTGCTTTGTTGAAGCTTAAGTATCCCCTCTTGGATGCTAAACTTTATTTGTTTTTATGTCTTTTAAATATGGAAATTGTTCCTAAAATACACAAGAGTAGGTGATTTAGAAGGTTAGTGTTTGTTGCAGTATCAGAAGGCAACACTGTGTCTCTCTGGATTCAGTTTATAGAGTACAAATTGCAAAACTTGCTCATATTGAGGAGAAACCTGAGGTACTCAACAAATTTTTTGCCTCTGTCTTCAATGGCAATCTCTCTTCCCACACTTCTCAAGTGGACAGACAGCAGGATGGGGACTGGCAGAGCAAAGTGCCTCCCACTGTAAGTAAAGATCAGGTTCATGACCCCCTGAGAAGCCTGAACGTACATAAGTCTGTGGGAAACAATGATATGCATCCCAGAATCCTGGGAGAGTTTGGCAACTCTCCACAATATTTGAGAAGTCATGGCAGTCAGGCAAAGTCCCAGGTGACTGGGAAAAGGGAAATGTACTCATCTTTTAAAAGGGGACCCTGGGAACTACTGACCTCTCAGCCTCACCTCTGTGCCTTGGAAGATCAGAGAACAGATCCTCCTAGAATTTGTGCTAAGGCACATGGAGCACAGGAAGGTGATTTGGGACAGTCAGAGGCAGCTTCACCAAGGATAAGTCCTGCCTGACCAACCCAGTGGCCTTCTGTGATGGAGTGATTACATCAGTGGACAAGTGAAGGGATACAGATGTCATTTATCTGGACTGCTTAAAACCTTTCTTTGTCACAACATCCTTCTCTCTAAATTAGACAGAGATGAATTTGATTTGTGGACTGTTAAGTGGATAGGGAATTGGTTGGAAGATTGCATCCAGAGGGCAGTGGTCAATGACTTGGAGTCCTGGTTAGACATCAGTGACAAGCGATGTCCCTCAGGGATCTGTATTTGGACCAGTGTTATTTAATGTCTTCATTTATGACATAGATGAAGGGATTGAGTGCACCATCAGCAAATTTGCAGATGACACCAAGCTGAGTGGTGCAGCTGACACATCTGAAGGATGGGATGCCATCCAGAGAAACCTTGGTAAGCTTGAGAAGTGGGTCCATGGGAATCTCATGAGGCTTAGCCAGAGCAAATGCAAGATGCTGCACCTGGGTCGGAGCAGCCCCTGATATCAATACAGGCTGGGGGATGAACAGATCCAGAGCAGCCCTGTCAGGAAGGACTTGGGGGTGCTGGTGGATGAGAGACTGGCATGAGCCAGCAGTGTGTGCTCCCAGCCCAGAAAGGCAGTTGTATCCCAGGCTGCATCAAAAGGAGCATGACCAGAAGGTTGACAGACATGATTCTCCTCTTCTGCTCCACTCTGGTGAGACCCCACCTGGAGAACTGCATCCAGCTCTGAGTTCTTCAGCACAAGATGGACATGGACTTGTTGGAGCGAGTCCAGAGGAGAGCCACTGAAATGATTAGAGGGATGGAGCAACTCTCCTGTGAGGAAAGTCTGAGAGAATTGGGGTTGCTCAGCCTGGAGAAGAGAAGGCTAATTGTGACTTTCCAGTACCTGAAAGGAGCCTCCAAGAAATCCAGAGATGGACTTTTTACAGGAGCATGTACTGACAGGGCAAGGGGAAATGGATTCAAACTGAAAGAGAGTAGATTTAGATTAGATGTTAGGAAAAAATTCTTTACTGTGAGAGTGGTGAGGCACTGGAACAGGTTACCCAGAGAAGCTGTGGTTGCCCATCCCTGGAAGAGAAGAGTTCAAGGCCAGGTTGGATGGGGCTTTGAGCAACCAGGTCTAGTGGAAGGTGTCCCTGCCCATGGCAGAGTGTTTGGAACTAGAAGATCTTTAAGGTCCCTTCCTATATATGCATGTCTTATATAATCAAATAATTGTCTTTTAAGTTAGAAAAAAAGATAATTGCTAGATAACATGTCAGAAGCCTAAGGATGTGAGAATTGCCTAATGAAGGTTGCATTTTCAACTCATGTGGAACAATTTCTTTCTGAACTAAAATGTGATCATTATTGAAGAATAAAGTTTTGCCAGCACTAAGCAGATTAATAGTATCCAATATGTAGTAGTTTTATGCTGTATTTTGAAGGCATAAAATAAATTTTGTCTAGCTTTCAGACTAATTTCTTTTTTCTTCTGAGTAAAAGACTCTACTGAATGTTTCAGCATTATATAGTAAGCTAAAATCTTTTCAAGACAATAATGTTAATATAATATCCCCATATAAC
Source organism: Acropternis orthonyx (assembly GCA_035583155.1). NCBI lineage: Eukaryota > Metazoa > Chordata > Aves > Passeriformes > Rhinocryptidae > Acropternis > Acropternis orthonyx. The sequence goes on along the minus strand of JAWWEU010000125.1, from coordinate 38,281,497 downwards.
CATGCATAAAAGTACTAGTGTATATGTTTGTGAGTCTTATTGTCCAATACTTCCAGAAGTACAATTTGCAAAATCTTGAGACTATCAAAAAAGGCATAAATTTGCTACTAGGAGTTTTTTACTCAACCTCAGTTAAAAATTGCTTCCAAAGTATTAAATTCTATGTGAATGTTATTAGATATCAATCTGCCAAAAATGATTGTATAAGAGAAGCTTCTATAAATTGCTGAACAATTTAATATTTTATTAAGTGTATCTATTGTTCCTACTTTTTTTTTGTTTTTTGCATTAAATTATAAATAATCTGCAATCAATAACCCTTAGTTCCCAAATTTCCTTTAGACACATAATGTTTATTACTTTTTCATTGGTATTGCTATTTCTTGTAAGATAAGGCTTATACTTACTTGGGATATAGTTGATGTTTACTGGCTGACTGCAGCAAAACAATACCTGTTGGATTTTCATTTGAAGAATGTCATTCAAAGACTACACTTATTTAAGTATATTTGCTGTTTCCAAGCTTATGTTGGTGTCTATTGAAGATATTTAGTGGCAGTAATGTTAACTGCAACTCTCTCCTTCCTAGTCCCCAGCTACTATAGCAAAAGTAAAAGGTCTGCTCTTCCAGAGAAAAATGACCTTAACAGGGCACTGGCTTGTAAACAAAAGAAAGAGATGATAATGCAAAGGACAAATAAATGTTTGACCAAGACATCTGTAAATACATTTCAAGAACTGTTGCTTTTTTATCCTATATCTAGCAGTATCCTAAATAATGTAGGTGGGATTGTTCAATCAAATCAAACTAATATTTTCTTATGAGTGACATTAATTTTCTACTCATTCTTCAAGCATTTTATAGTTCAGGCTTTTGAACAAATAATCCAGAATTTTGTGCTTAAAAATACGTGGATGTGCTAATCAAATATCTTCTGAGTGAAAGGATTGATTTCAGTTTCTTTTTTTCATAATTTTGAAATAATCTGCAATTGGAATATAATTAATGTTTATTAAAAATTTTATTAAAGGCTCAAAATGCTTCAGAAATGAACTGCATAGCAAGATAATTTTATTGCTAAGTGATTTAACAAGAGGCTTGTGCCTTTTCAAAAATGATCTTGACATTTTTTAAGGAAATTACATTTATTTCCTTTGAATCTTTTAAAATGTTTGAGATTCCACTGAGAAAATATAACTTCATCTGTAGTTAAATGGAGTTATGTAGTTAAATGAAAAATGCCTGTTCTGATCTATTTAATAAAGTTATCAAATATACCTAGTTGTCAAATGATTTTATGTAGATGTTTTTAATAAATTTTATTTTTTAAAATTTATTTGATGATAATTCTTTTTCCATGTAGTTACTAAAATGCTGTTATGAAAGAGATAATTTGTTGTCAAACTATTTTTTCTAGATTATTTTAACCTTCCTATATAAACATTATCCCTCATAGTAGGCACTTCTTCCGTACTAGAGAATAGAAGATTAGGATGTTAAGATTCCTAGTAAAAACATTTGGGGCAGCACAGCTCCTTATTGGATGGTTATTTACTGCCTTGCAGCCGATAGAGAAGTATTTCCCAAGCTTTGTCTTTTGAGGCATGGTTTTTCATCAGTCATAAGTTGTGGCCCATGATAGATCTCCCTGAGGTGTCCCGGCTCTCTTGGGAACCATGACAACAGCTGGGCCTGTTTTACATCACATTTTTTTAAAGCTGCTTAGTAGCTGCTTTAAATGTGTAGCTTTTAGATCTGTTCTGGAGTAAATGGCTCAGCTCTTCCATTGGATCTTTCCCATAACCTCGCAATTCTAGTATAATTGCCTATTATGGGCACTTTCTCTTTTCAAAATCTGATGTGTTTCATGCTTGCTCATCAAGACATGCTGACCAGGCTTATTTCATAATGAGTTTTAATGAGAGACCAAAGGTGCTAAAGCTACTAAACCTCAGCGAGTTTCATCAAGGGGCTGTCCATTGTTTCTTGACATAAAATTAATTTCTGAAAAAAATTCTTATTCTGAATTTGTGGAATATTTTGTTAAATAGATCCATTTACTATTACAATGATAATATTTTCTTTTTGATGTGTGAAAAATAATCAAGACATCACTTAAAACTTGAATAATTAATTTTCAATGTGTACAGTAAGGAACCTCTCCCATGAGACTTCTTTCCTTACACTAACTTCAAAGAAACTTAGGGGCAATTTTTCTAATGTTCTGTGCCCTTCACATTCATCGGTCATACAATATATGCAAAATCTTGTCTGTTTATCAAGAATTATTTATATGATTTGTTACTTAGAAGTTTTCAATACATTCACTAAGAAAATCAATTGATGTGAAAGCTTTTGCTGTCTGCTTTCCATTCCACAGAATTGTGATATGCAAAGAAAATATTGAGTCTGTTTGCCTTAGTGAGTTTCCGTATCTCCCTGGAAATTAGTTCATGGGACCTTTGTTGCTGTATAAGAACGAGTATAGTGTGAGTATAATTCATTTTGCTAAGAAAGAATAGTATGGTACAGGCTTCACTTAATGGCCTGAGGGAGGTGTGTTTAGTCTCCCTAAGGGATATAAGCCATGTTTTCAAGGCCATTTGTATGGTGGGGTTGTCTCTGTTAAATGTTAATGATTTTAACGGTTCAAAAGCTATTTGCTAATCTTGTGTGGGGCTCTGCAGAACAGGGAAGAACTTGATGACTGTACTAAAAGAGTTTACAGAACAGTAGGAAGAGTTAAGTGGCCCTCTGGGGACTAATACCTTCTTATGAGCACTAAGATTCCAATTTACAATTGGACCTTCCTTCTCCCTCATCCTGTAAAAGCATTCATTGGTTTCTGAGAAAAACACTGTTATTAATGTTGTCCAAAATGGTCTTATGTGCTACCACTGCAGCCTGGTATGAAGATTTGACCTATTGGATAAAGAGGGAACTTTATGTATATTGTCAACAAGTGGTACAATTGAATTAGTTCTAAACCTGTTTTTGTTCCAGTGGAAGCTCTGTGTTTTTTTGCCATAGAAAAGTCCCATGGGAAATAATGAATTGATTTTCTTTCTCTGATTTTTTCACATATTTAGGCCACAGATCTGAAAATCTTTTGAAAGCATTACAGATATCTAAATCAGTAAACTTTTTAAGTGAAGAGGTTAGCATACTGCCATTGTTTAAACAGAATTAACTTTTTGTCCTAGTTAATTATTTAATTTAGTCTGGTTATTCTGGTTTAGAATTGTACCCTCACTTAGGCTGAAAATATGAGCTGGATTGTTGTACGTGATGCTGGCATGCTCAGGTTTGTGGTTTTTTTCTCTCAATAAAACATGCTGTTGGAAGTGTGTTTTTTTAAAGAGAGTTATATAAATATGGGTTAAAAAGGACCACTTTTTTCCCAGTGGTGTATACACTTAACAGCATGTTTAATTCATCCCCTGATGAACATGACAGTTCACTTTTAAGATTTATTTTAGCTTTTGCACTGAAAACCCGGGGTTTGAAATTTTGATAAGTATCTTTGCGCAATACGTGCATATCCTTTTCAGCCTTATGACAGTTGGTGAATGTGCATTAAGAGATCATCTTCCTGTTCCCCACAGGAGATCACCTCCACACAACATATGCAGCATTTATCTGCCAAAATTCAGAAGTCTCTTGAATCAAGCTTTTCAAAAAATTATTCCATCTGGAGCACTTAGTGTTTTCCAGACATTCTAGAAATCTACCATAAGAAAAATCAGAATGTTTCAGAAGCTTTGTTACGCTTAAATATTTTTTATAGGAAAAGCATTGTGAAAGAAGCAGCACAAAATTTTATAGATCTGTGAGTGTATTTCTGTGTTTTAATAGACAAAATGCTCCTTACATGCATGTAAAATGCATATATTCCATATATAAAGAAAGAGAAACAAACACAGCTATTTCTTTTTTTTATTTATTAATATTCTTTTCCCTCCCAGTTTTAAAGAGGTCAGTGCACAGGACTAGTATCACAAAAATGGTATGCACTCCCTGGGAGATTGCTTGTGATGTTCCTAGTACATCATTAATTTGATAGTAATACTGATTGCAAGTTCACAGTATTGATAAGTGAAAGATTTAGATGTGAGACCTTGAAAAAGAGAAGCAAAAATGGAGTGACAAAAATAAGTGGAAATTGCAAAGCCTTTATTCTTCTCATACTATTCTCTTTGGTTTATATACACAGGATCTAACTCCCTTGTTGCCTGGACAGGACAAGGAAGGATAGAAGTGAATACTAAACACTCTCTTCAGAGTTCAGCTTTTTAGCTGGGAAAATGTTAATCTTTTTATGCTGGCTGTACAAAAGTATGCTTTCAGCTATGGTGCTCAGCACAATGAAAATGAAGAATACAGATGGGAAAAGGGTTAGTAGATCTGTTCCCTAGACTTTGACTCTTTATTTGGAGAATGAAAATTGCAGACTATGATAGTGGTCAACATTCATAGACCAAATGGATGCAACTTGTTTTAATTGAAAATGAGGCAATTTTAGAGTTACATCATATCAGATGACTTCATTTAGCCAAAGGCTCCTATTATAGACTACTTGTTTCCTAACAGATTTTGACAATCTGATTTTATGAAACGGTTGTCTTGGTAACCCATTCGCTTTGCTCACATCTATGAAAAAGCAAATGAGAAAACAGTAATCTGGATAGAATTGTTTCTTAAATCTTCCACCATTCACTTGTTTTTGTTTTGATATCAGATAACATACAAACTGGAACCCGAAGTAATATAAATATGCAATATGTAACCCTGAATAATGTTGTCTGTATAGCTCACAGGCAGATAGATATACTATCCTCACTTACTCTGTATATAATTCACAGGGGGGTTAATTATAAGCTCTTCAAGGCAGTGACCTCATTTTTGGAGACATCTGTAAAGTGCCAAGCACAATAATGGTACTGTCTGAATAACAACACAAAAACTCTGCCAAAAAAAAAAAAATAAAAATTGTGAGCTAGAAATTACATTCCTGTCTCTTCATTAAAAATATATGTTATGCTTTCCTTTGTTTGAATATTTAGTTAATAGTTAGTTTTGTCAAAATGCATTTGCATTAAATTATTAGTTTATATCATGTTTTCAACATATGTAGTATGATTGAGTGTCTGTAGTATGACTGAGCATTTGTTTTTTCCTAAGGTACAATACTTTGGGAGGTTTGAATGCCATAGAAAAATTTGATTACAAAAAAATGTAAATAAGAGGAAGATTATTGAAAATGATCAGAAAATAAACTGTTACGAGTTACCAGAAATTGTGTGAAATTAGGATGTTTAATACCAGTGCTAGCAGCCTTCTTTGATTGAGCCTAGAAGCCATAGCTCTAATAGCATACAGCCACACAGGAATTTTAGAATTTGGGAAAGTAAATTTTAAAGGCACTGAGAAATTTAGTTAGTAAAGTGAAAAATTAGTAAGAAAATTCTGCCAAAATGGAACACAGCTGAGGAGTCTTAAAAAACACGCTGGTTAAGGCATGACTGATCACATCTCCAAGTGAACAGAATGAAAGAAACAGAAAAAGTCACATGCCTTCATGATACAGTTAAAGATGTAAGGATGAACAAAAAAATTATCTCCCAAAAGAAAAGGAAACCAATGAAGTAATTTGTCAGCATTAGTTAAACTGGAAAGGAAGAAAATAAGGACAGCATAAAAGGAAAATTAATTAATTTTCATAAAAATGTTAGAGGATCCATGAAAAGCTTTTGAAACAGTGTGAAGGGATAAAGAGAAAATGAAATTATATTAGGAAAGGTACATAAAATTAATTATTCTTTTTTAAAGAAAAACTTAGTCCCAAATCCTAAGGTTTTAATCATGTGATTTTTAAATTATATTTTTCTTTTAGACATTTGAAACAAAAGCAAGCCTTCATTTTCCCCTTTCTCTATTTCTTCAGTAAATCCCACAGGAATTGTAGCTCATAAATGTTTTTAAAAAATAAAATATACTTTCACATGTGAGGCAAAATATTTGCTTTCTTATATTGTGGAAGAGAATGGATTTCATTTTCTGCAGTTTGTTTCCTGAGATGTTGGTTGGGCAAGTGGCTCTAAAAGTTTGATGCCATGCAAGAGTTCAGGATCACCTTTTCTCAAGTTATGTCTAACGCTTTACAGTAGCTTCATATGGGATTTTTTTGTTATGAATGTGAGAAATTGCCATGTTTTTCTCCCTACAATACAACTATCCACTTTCCAGTTCCTAATCACTGGAAACCAGCAGGAACAGAAAAGGGGAAGGTGTTGTAGAAATACAATGTACACAAAATCATTCTTCTTCTTCTTGTTCGTTTTATAATTAATTTATAATATGCTTTCCCTCAATCTGAATATGACATGAAGACTTCCAGAAGACTAAGCATATGTTCTTTGATGGTTGTCGTCACCTTGTGTGGTTTAACGCCCTGCAGTGATTTGTGTACTCCCTACTATTTCACTATCTACGTTCTGTTCCCATAGCACTTGGAGTGAAGGCAGTATCCAATATTTTACTGAATTTCAAAGTATCTCAAGCCTAACTCAAGTCACTTTCACTTTTCCTGATCCCTGTTGCTGATCCCAGCGTTTATTTGGCCTGTGCAGCTTCAGTGAGGTCCAACTTGATACAGTGGAGGATGTGCTGGTGATATAGTTAAGAATGCCCAAGGCCTTAAAAACTATAAACTCTCCATGCTCTTTTTGTGAGAAATTCCTTGCTATTATCCATTCTCTTAAATAGTATTTTAATTTAACTAAGTTGATGAAAACTGCAAGTTTAAGCAATTATTTATAAGACTTAAATCAGACATTATGGCTATAAGTTATTATAAGATGCTTAGGTAAAGAATCATGACAAAAATGCTCTTAGATATTAATGTAGCTACATCATGATAAAGCTCTTCCTCTTTTTTCTTCATATGACTTTGTTTCCTTCTTGACCAAATGATAGCAATAATTTCAACATTTTTGTCATGCTTTTTCATATTGTGTTTAGATTTTATTTCCATTCCACTCTTTCAGGTCTTCTCAGGTTTAATGTGTTTTTTTTTTTTAAATTCTTCCATTTGTTTCATTCAGTGGGTGACAAGTGTCATTTGGAATGACAACTAGGTTGAATGGCTTTCTCCAAATTCTTCCTTTGGTGAAAACCACCCACATTTAGTGAAAACTTACTGCCAGTAGCATTGCTGTAGTAGGGAATTTTCAAAGTCCCTCATACTTATTTCTCAGTGCTGCTCACCCTCCCTGTTTTGGTATGTGCCCATACAGCACCAGCAGTCCTTATATTGCTGGGGGCGCACAAGTCATGTGCGAATGCTGTGCATGGCTGGCTGGGTGCCCAAAGTCATTGGTCCATGGACTTGCTGGATAGAAGAAAACCCTGGTGCCTGAGCATTGCATTATTGGTAGCTAAGATTTTGGCTTTAGGCACAGATGGATAGTATGAACACATACATTTTTTATTTTAATATTAATAAAATAATAATTATAAAATGTACAAGATATAATACAAGATGACATGAAGTGGATTAAACATATTAATATTCATTTAGAAAGATCATTAGTACTCAGTGAGACATCCTGCTGATGGTCTTTACACCACTACCTCATGTATATATTATCTCTTTCCATCCCTTAATGGACCAAATTTTGCAGTGGCACAGAACCTTGTCTTCCTGCTCCACTAGTGATATAAAACAGACATGTAGTTTTGGTAGCTTCCTTTTGGGTATGTATTTTAGGTTCTAGAAGAATTTTTGGCATAAGCGTTTGTAAGCATCACTTTCACAAGGCCGATTATTCTCTCTCAGACTTGTAAAGAAATATTAATTTGTAGATTGCTAATTGTACTGATTAAAAGTGTCAGTAGAAGAAGTTTGTCTAGTATAAATAAAAATGTAACAAATCCCTGCTGTTTCTTTCTGGATTACTCAATACTCAGGGAAATTTGGTCTAAGCAAATATTTATAATTGATACTCAACAATGAATATCTCTTTACCTTACTTTCTTGCTTATCTTGGAATTAATAAAGATTATAACATAATTTTTAAGTATTTGTCCTTTTTCTCCCTCTTTTGTAAATTTGCTTGGTAGTTTATAGAAAACAATTTATGTTGAAAAGCAATTAATCACTGGGTGGGGAGTCAAAGATGCCTGTATATACCTGACACTCCTGTAATGTTGCATACTGCAGGCCTTAATGATGAGCTGAATTTCCATCTGATTCCAACTACTTGTAATGAAGTAACTTGATAGGAACAATCCCAAGTTTAAGTTAGCTGTATATGGATGATGCAGGAAACTTGATGTGGATTTGGCACATGTATACATAGTAGCTTAAAACTTCATTATTCTGAAATGCTGCTGCAGACTGCTCATGGTTTCAGGTGGCCTTCTAATATAAGCTTTATGGAAGGCAGAATGAATTTCCAGTTTATTCTAACCATGTGGCACATCACTGTTGGCTCCCTTAAGTATGTGGCAGTCACCTGTCAAGAACATGGAGTCGCAGCACAGTGTGATTTCTTTTGGATGCATCAACACTCTCACTTAGCTGGCATGCACCTCTCATGCAGAGACATCATCAGAGAAGCCTTAAGGATGATATAATAGCCTTTCTGGAATATCTGACCTTGAAAACACATGCTGAATTTGCTTTCTGGTGACTTGATTGAAATTTCTCTCTGAAAAGGTCTGGCTTTACTGGATTGGGTGCATTCTCCACCATGCAGACACATCTGGGAAATTCATGTCACCAGCCACATAGGGCTGACATTTACAAAAGGATTCCCTGAGCACTTCTCAGAAGGTTTGGGATATCAAACAACAGATTTGCAGGAAGCCTGATCTTTCTTAGAATGAGATGGAAACCAAGTACCAGCCCCAAGGGTACACACCAAAGGCAACTGTTTTCTTGAATGGATTTGGCAGATATGACTCTCCATATAACCTTATTGATTGGACCGAACCTCAGCGTGAGTCCCAGAAATGAAATCTTTGTGTCTGAAAATTTGCCTTTCTGTTCCCTGAGGTGAATTCATTCCCAGTAAGCCAGGGAAGTAGTTTGTGTATTTTGGCAGAAGTTCCTTTAATTGCAGTGAGAAGGTCCTTCAAATTTTATTACAAATTCAATATAACCTGAATCTCACAAATCGCGATACGCAATGAAAGTAAAAGACTCTTTTGGGATGGCAATGAGGTTCTTGTGACTGAAAGTTTATATAGTATTATCCATGATGCAACTTTGGAACTGTATTTAAGTCTTTTGCCTTTGTTCTTTAAGTTCTGTATTTGCGCAATGTCTGTTTATGGTTTTGGATATGATATTTGTTACATTTTTCAAGGCACCCTTTATTTTGAAGGAACATATAAGGCTCAGTTATGTAAGCATCTACAGGTAGGTAGATAGGCTATTGCACATGGGGCTGAGCAATACCTCTCATGTGAGACACCTGACGCCTCTGGTGGTCACGTCTCCCTAGTAAATCAGCTGCTGTCTGAGCGGAGTGAGGGCGTGGTAAATGATCATAGTAAAAGGTGAGATGAACAGATTGGTATCTACCAGGTCTCTTAGCTGCCTTAATGTTTGTACCCAGGTTCATCCAGTAAAAATATTGCCCAAAAGAAATAGATTACTATGAGTTTCTTTGTTACTTCTATTTGGACAGTTTCTGGAGTGCCTGCAGAGATACAGCAACAAGAGAAAGTGGAGATGTGAGATGTAGATGTCACTGTCTGAAGATCATGCAGAAACAGGAGTCATTAAGGCAGAGTTTTTTTGAATTCCCATAACTGACTGCCTTGGAAGCAATGACTATTGATTGTTGCAGCAGAAATTGGACAGTCCTACCCTCTGAGTAGCCAGAAACATTGGAAATAAAAATGTCTTTTCTAAACCATGATCTCAGGAAGCCTGTGCCATTTCTTTGCAGAATGCTGTCAGTATATTCTGGCAATACTTTTCAGATTCCTATACTCTTTTAAGCTCCCGCAGCTGTTAAAATCTGCAAATCAGGAGCAGGAGGGCAGAGCAACAATCATTGTACTTGAGCAGAATCCTGATAAGACTCAGAATTGAATTTTCCTTCAGACTTCTGTTGTTGCTGTCTTGTTTCATGTAGAAATGTGTATGTAGAGAAACTGGTAAGGAGAAAATGCTTACTGCAGTCTGTGACTAAAATACAATTCAGTATTTACTTTAGTAGAGTTCTTTGGTCTGTAAAGCTGAAAAACCTTAGGGTTTTTTTCCCCATAATTTAAAAATGTTGCTTATATCCATTTGTAATTCACATCAGAGTGCATGCTTTGTGTGGTTGAAGTTACCTGTATTTTAAAGTAACACATTCATTTTACTTGAAAGTGATATACAGATATCTGTATATACTAATACCATCATTATAAAAAATATATGATGCCTAAGTTTTAGGTGCCCTCACAACTGAGATGCTGTAAATAACCCATAGTTGATTTGTTGATTTATTTAGGAACCAAACAGACTAGACCTTTTCCTCCATTTGTTTCTCTCACTCGCATTGCCCCATTTGTCTCTATCTCCCCAGCAGAGATCCCTAACAGAGATGTGTTCAGTAGATCACAGTTTCCCTGCACAGAGATTGCTGCTGTTCTGGGATGGTTGTGCACAAGGTTGTACTGGTTCCTGTGCTGCTTGTACTTACTCATCTTGGGCATTTTTAGCGAAGGACCCTGAGTGGCCATCACATTCGTTTCCATCCAGCTGCCTGATCTGGATCTGCTCTCACTTCCAGGACCTTTCCTCCAGCCAGGATTTTCACCACCTTCTCTCCAGGTCCCTTCTTTTTGGTCCTCCTTTTCTTTCCACAGTCCCAAGGCCCCCAACTTCCTAATTTAAGCACAATATGTGATCAGATCCTAATTTGTGTTTCTGTCTGATGTTTCTAAAAATTAGAATATTTGAGACATACCATTTTTATACCAGATGTTAGAAGAATTTACAATCAGATTGTACTTGCAGCTGGCAAATAGCAAACTTCTACTTGAAAGTTCAAAACCCACGTTTTTGACATTCAACCCTCCTACACACATATACCCAATTATCTCCCACCTGTTAGTGTTCTCAGTTTAAGCTCAAAGACTTTTTTTGTCTATGACGGGTGCTGATACTCCTAAAATATCTGCAGTTGGATGTCCTGCAGACTGACCCCGTCCCATGCTGTTTGCTGCATCTCTGCCCTTCCCTAGAGCTGGGTGGCATGTGGGTCAGTAGAAGGAAAAAGACTTTTCAAAGTTCCTTTAAGCTTCCTCCTAAAGGTGTAGTAGTTTCTTAAAGGTAGGTGATGATGTCAGACTTTCAATAACTGCCTATGAAAGATTGAGAAAATTTTTGCCCTCATTATTGAACTATGCAGAAGTTAATTCCCATCAATAATCTCATTGATAATGTGTCATGTAACTGTCTTATCTTGAAGCTCTGAAGCAGTTTAGTGAAGAAATACAAACATCTACACATCTCTGGCCTGAAAAGTACAGCTAAGATACTTCACAGTATTATCCAGCTATAATTTATGGGTTTTTTTCTCTTTCACCATGTTAAGCCAGAGTTGATGAAGCAAGGAAACTTTTACATATTTTGCAAGAATAATCAAAATGCCTGAAACTTTTTTTCTAGCTTCCTACAAATGCACAAATATTCTTGTAATTAAAATATTGGAGGTTCTCTTATTATGTGATAAGTAGAAAATTTAATAGAACACTGACTGTACTTTAATGGTTTTCATTGAATTAGAGTAGCCAGTCTTCACATTTCTCAGATGCAGTCTTTATATGGTGCAGACATCCTTTGTGACTAACTGCACATGCTTTTGGTTTTGACAATGTGTGTTTATAAAGTGCCTTTATAAATACTTTGGGGCATTAGAAAGATCACTGATGTCTGAAGAAATATACATAAGTGAGTATTTCCAGTATTTCTGGCAGTCAGTATTTCCTCGGAAATCTCCTATTTATTTATAAATGCCTTTTTTTTTTTTTAAACCACTCTACTATTACACATTCTGAATTCTAAATTTCAAGTAAAGATAGTCTTATAGGAAAAGCTCATTCAAGTAGTTTGTGCTAAACAGAATTTGTATTCTGGCCATATCCACAGTGGCAGCTGAAGTGAAACAATTTCAGGCATAAAGCTGTGCTAGTTGCAGCTTGTCTATGGATTTAGTCATTAAGAAATTGTAGATAAATGATAGTAACTACTGCCTCTGAATTTTTATATATCAAGCATTGGAAGATGATACATTTGAATAAACAAGCATAAAATGAGTGAAAGTTTATTTATTTTAGCAATGATCCAAAATTTGTCCAAGTTATGTCTAGGTGGGTGTCTACTGACTAAAAGGCTGATGTTTAACTTACATTGTCTTCTACGTTTATTGATGGTTCTGTGCAGGGCCAGGAGGTGAACTCACTGACCCTTGTGGGTCCCTTCCAACTTCGCATATTCTGTGATTCTGTGATATGAGTAAAAATACTAAATACTTTTTACATGGAATTTCTATAGAATAAATTAATTGCTAAATCACCATAGTACAGAAATATGTATCTGATATTTCTTTCTCTTCATTAATGCTATATATAAAACAGATTCTATATTTTCAGTGTTTACATGATAATTTGCCATTTGGCAATTGAAATTAAATGAATATGACCATGAGTAATTTCCATAAGCATCATGACTATTCACATCTGTTTATGTGGGACAGGAAAGCAACTACCATTACTAGAAAAATTCCTGAATACAAAATAAAACCCAGATTAATACCCAAGTTTACTGATTACAGTTTTGTTCTTTCTCATCGCACTGTTTCACAGAATCATAGGATCACAGAATCATCAAAGATGAAAGAGACTTTCATCTCATCCAACCATCAAGCTAGCACCATCAAAATCACCCCTAAACCATATCCCCAAATACCATAGTCAAGACAAATATTTATAAACTCTGGAAAGTTTATTTTAGTGTGAGATTTTGTTTTGTGTGAAATCCTGCAGATTTCATTGCATGATATGCCACACATCAGAAAGGCACAAGCAGGTAACAAGCATACTCAAGGAAACTTGTAGTGTTGGTAATGTCTGGGATTATTGCCTGATAGTCTCTCAAGCTTTTTTAAAGATGTATTTCCAGTAAAAAACTTGTTGCAGAAATATGAGAAATATATGAAGAGTTGATGCTGTGAATGAAGTAGAAGCAACAGACATCAAGTAGCAAAATATTCTTTTTTTCATTGGACTCTATTCTTCGTTCCTCAATATTTAAAGAGAGTTTCATCCCATTGTTACCCTGAGGTTTCTTTGCAACCAGAAAAATTTTTAGAAGAAAATGGCCTTGTGTCATAAATGTGCAATATGAAGTTCTTTCCCATAGTTATGATTTTCAACCAATGGAAGGGGCATTTTGGCATTCGCCAGGCATTCAAGTATAAAAAGAGTCAAGCAAAATTAGCTATCTGTATGATGTGAGTTTACATAAAAATGAATGGGGCAGTAAATGAAGGAGTTTGACACTAACTTTATGGTTTTGGAGAAAAAAAATATTTCAAAATCCTCAGACTAAAATAGTCCGAAATACTTACAGTGTTGCTATAGCTGAAGTACTTTGTAGAGGTTTTTCTGAATGTTCAGGAGGACCCGTTTTCTGAAGTCCTGCTGTGTATTTGCTGTAGAAAAGGTAGTATTGTGGTTTATTATGTTTTTCAGAGTGAAGCCTGAAGTCTTCAGCCTCAAGAAATGTATATATGATAACTTTCTTCTATCCTGCATTCCCTCCTGCTAAAGAAGTTGTTTTCAGACCCTGAAGTGCAAATCAGCCTGTACAAATCCATGCTGTTTACATTTTACTGTGGTTTTGACAGAGTTCTGAACACCCCAGAGAGCTCAGTAGATTCCTCACTTGTGTCTATTACCAATACCAAAAACCCAACCCATGCTTTTTCTTCTTTTTTTTTTCTTAAGTATTCTGAGTCTTCCTCTTCTATAAAAACAATAGATGCTAAGGTTTTATCTTCATTCAGCATTTTTCAACACAATTTTGCATTATTCTGCCAGTAGATTACCCAGTAAAAATGGGAGTACAGCTGAAAAATGTTCTCCTTTGTATTGAGATCTTTTTCTAGGTTGCAGCTTTAGATCAAGCTTAATAAAGCAGTTCTTCCACTGTAACATTTCCTTGGACTGTGCTGGTGAAATTGTCTGCAGTCTGTGACCTGAAAATTCCTCTGGAAATGACTGTAGGTTCCAGATCTCACCTTGCATTTAATATGTATTTTTTTGTAAGCAAACCTACTGCTAAAGTTTCATCTGTCATTTCATATCCTCTATTAGAATTTGCCTACCTTGGGACTCTAAAGTAATGGTGATTTTTTTCCTCTGGGTGGTTGTTTTTTGGTTTTT
>JAWWEU010000125.1:38250103-38267035 GCA_035583155.1 Acropternis orthonyx | reverse complement strand
AGATATTAATAAGATTTGGAGATTGGAATAAAATGAATTTACCAATAAGATAAGAAAACAAACTTTTTTTTTATCTGTGTTACCTCACTGAATACACTAGATTAATACTGGTATTAATGCCTACAGAAATAGCAACATACCATTTGGAAGCAAAGATGGATACCTTCTCATCTCTTTCAGTTTATACTTCTGATCTTCCCTAAAGCTGATGCTGAAAGAGATATCTGACCCATCAAGAAACAGGTGTCAGGAAGTTGTTTATTTATGACACTTCAGCTATGAAAACAGGAAGAACTTTCTCTGGTTCTTTTCAAAATAATTTCAAGGTTTTCAGATATTTTGCACCAACCACGTGAGGAACATTTTGGCACCCCAAATACCATTCTGCAGTAAATGTAGGGAAAACTTAGAGGAAAATATTTTTTGTTTTGTTTCGTTCTGTTGTAGCAATGACTTATGAGTAAAGAATAACAGAAGAGCAATGATATTTCAAGCAATAGTGTAATTTTTGCTTAAGTGAGAAGAAATTCTGTTCCTACAGAACATTCTTTACCGTTTTAAAATCTGGGAAGATGTATTGCCATTATGTTCTATTTTGCTGTAAAATTATCTCTTTAACTGCTCTGGCTGTGACTATAAGCATCCAGGTAATTATAAAATTATTAATATGAATTTTTTTTCTGAAATTGCAAGGAGTATGTATTTGCTTAGGGTAATTACTGCAAATATTGTGTTTTGTTGTTGATTGGTAAGAACTTAGACACCCATTTTTTTCATACCAGTAAAGTCCTCAATTGAAGAAATACTGTCAGCTGAAAATATTTGCATGATTACAGAGATGTCTTAAATATGAAAACTTGTTTAGTGGTTCATTTCCTCTTAGGAAATGGTTAGTGATGAAATGATGTTATATGAAATATGAGGACAAGTTATGTGCTATCTCTCTGGCTTTACTTTTTTCTTCCTGATATTTTTTTCACACTACAAGAGTTTCATATTTCAATTTACTACATAGTATGTCAGATATGTCTTAAATTTCATATCTCATGAAATTATATCCATACCAATATATTTAAGTAATTCTCATACTTAGTAAGAAAGAAATTATAATAAATAATATTTTATTTATAGTATGGTGATTGACCTAAACTGTACTTGTGGACAAATGTAATAGTTGGGTCTTCATTTCTCTTGACTTTTTATTTCCCTTGAAGATCTGTTTTCCACTAGTATTCCTGGTTTGTTTCTAGCACCTTTTCCACCTTTGAAGACTTTTCCTCTGTTCTTTTATCTTCTTGAATTTGAAATAAGAAGAGGGGACATACCTTTGTTAACTATTACATGAATAGACAAGAATGATAGCTGTTAGATGTATGGAAAAGCTAATCCAAATAAATCCGTTTAAAGAGAAGTATATGGAATATCCATTGGCAGGGAGTTTCCTGATCAACAAACCAGAAGGTTTATATAAGGGCAGTGTGTATGACGGTTTCTCTGCGATGGTAAGAAATGGCCTAGTTGGCTCTTGGAGGCCTCTTTCTTTCTTTCTCATTTCATAACATATGACAGAAGTTAAAATGTTAACATTTTAAATGTGATACACGCTTTTCCATATAGAAATTCCAGGCAACTCTGCTGTTCCCTTCTGGTTTGAAACAAACAAGAAAAGCAATAAAAGGAGAGAGGGGAGAATTCAGCATATGTTACTCCCATACTTGCCTCATGTTATCTAGTAGAATGCTACAACTCAGTGTCATCACTAAGCTAGGACTGAAAATTACCCATACACTCTGCCAGCTTGGTAGGTTAGTATGTTTTTTTCATTTCATGAAAGAAGGAATAGGTTAGAACAAAATATGCTTTTCACAGTTTATTGAAGTTCCAGGAGCCTCAAGGAGCTGCAACTGTGTAGGCCATGTTATGACCAGCAGAACTGCTTTGAACAGTAAGCTGTTAAATCCTTTGGAAAAAGCAGAAAATTAAAGAAAAATGTCTTCAAATACTCAGTTTCATAAAATGATGCTGTAAAGACTAAAGTGAAATCAGCTTTACTAGGCAGGGGCAAGGTTGCTGCAAATAGAAATCCATGCAAGCTGAAATTTGAGCTAATTGCTCAGTGGTAAATACTAAAATATCTCTAGGCCATTATCTTTAAATTTGACATCTGCCCTACTGATCTCACATGGTTACTGAGAAATTTAGTGCTCTACTTCTATAGTGGAAGACGTGTAATTAATTGCCCAAAATCAAATAGTATGTTAATGAGACTAGAGGAATCCTTTACTTAAGATCAATAAACCCTCTGGTATTTCGCTTCCAAGTTTGTCAAGAATATCATTAAACCTCTCTCAAATACTTTGCTGTTTTTTAAGAGCACAATATCTGGAGGTCAGAGCAGGATATTCTGTAAAGCATCTCAGTTGTCCCTGAAAGCTTTCTCTTTGGCTGGGGAGTTAGTCCCACTTTTAGCTTCTCCTTAGCTTTGACATTTGACATAAATAGCTCAATAATCAATAAGGCAAATGAGTCTTATCAAGAACAAAAATTCTTGTAACTTCTTTATTTGTAGCACAAATAAATTACCCCACCCTAAAATTACCAAAATAGACACTCATCTAGATTCCTTTCTTATTAACTTGTACAGGATTTTGTGCTCTCTTTAAAAATCTTGTACAGGCTTTTCCAGATTTACATGCCAGTGTTGCATCTTACACTCAGCTGAACTCTGCAATGTGACAGTCACAGAGAACACAGATATTTTATTGAAGAAATTAGTAGACACCTTGTAAGGACCTGTCTCAGACTCAAACCAGTCCACAGAGATAATATGAAGAGAAAAGAGAAAATTTGGTGGAATTTTGCTATAACTTTAGTATGTGACTGTTAGTTGAAGACAAAATAAAGGTCAGCTAAGCAAGCTCATGCTTTAGTCTTGAATATGCCGAATGCTGTCATGAAGAAATAAAACAACCCTTAAAGGTCTTCAATGTTCAACTAAGGAAGAGCAAAACTTGATGCTATCCTTAGAAGAAAGCTACTCTCTTATTTAATACTTTTGTTAATAAACAGAATAATGCCTATCTTTTTGATATGTTCAACACAAAATTTAAGACTCTATCACATTTATGGATGTCAAATAGGTCCCAGATTACATTCTTTGCAAACTTCCAAGACAGTTGCATTTCTGAAAGATGCTGACAGTGCAGGCTCTGTCTTTAGACAAGTACCAAACCAGAAGAAATTTCATAAGTTATATGAGGACATAATTTCTCCAGAAGTAACGGATGCATGAGCCTGTTATACTTCCCTTATGAATTTGTCTTTTCATTCCTTAAAAGATGTTCAGTACTTTGTGCCTTAGAGACATCTGTCTGTGCTATAGCCATTCATAGGTGTTTTGGGGGTATATATATTCTTGGGGAATATTTTTTTGTAAGATATGGAAAAAGTGTTTTACTAATTGTTTCATGCTGAAATGCACTTATTTTTTGAATAAAGGGAATTATGCTCTTACATACAATTTTTAAGTTTTTGACTAATAGAATCTGCTTGGGTAAAGTATCCAAACTTTAAAAAATAGACTTCCAAACACAGACTACACATGGCTTTGAAGTTAGTGTATGCTCATAAAGCACAGATTTTGGGAATTGTGAATTAGTTATATATTAGTTATATATTTCCTCATTAAATGCTGGAGTTGTTGCTGACAGCCAAACCCCTAATTTAGAAATATCATTCTCATGAAAGTTATTAGGCCACTCTTTTTCTTTGCAGAAATAGCTTTTGAATTTCAGCACATACAATTCCTAAGCTTTCTGAAGATGTTTATCAGTGTTTTTATCAGGAAATGACCATGCAGAATAACTCGTATCTGAATGCTTTACTTAAAGGTGATCATTTAGGATTAGTTCTTTGTGTCCTGAAAATCAGATTAAACAAAAATGTTGGACTAACCTTGTATTATTTGTACCTTACATTTCCTTCAGAGAATGAAATTCAACATATATGAATTTCTTTGCAATGATTTTGTGATGGGATACATATGTGTTGCTTGGTCATAAGTAACTTTCTCCCAAACAAATTTATTTTTCTTTTCTTTCTTTAAACATTTTGAGACTGGAAATAAAATTGTAAGTTACTGCTTCTGAATTTTGTCTCTCTCTATTTCTTTCTGATAGTGAATTTCCTTTTTTTCTCTACTTTTTTCTTTTCCTGTATGTCTCATTACTAGAATACACACACAAAAAAATTAAACAGTTGAAACTTCTCTGTGTACATATTTTAATATTCTTAACTTCACTACAAAATACAGGAGCTTAAGGGAGGCTTTGTACCAGATTTTTGCCATCAAATTCCGTTTGTTACAAAGTATGTTGAACAATTTTTCCTCCCTGAGGACAATAATGAACTTATGACTCAGTTCTCACTGAATCATTACTCAGTGTATCAATGAGATATTTCTAGCTGTTTAGAAGTAGTAGGAAAGAAGGAACTCAAATCTATTTATTTGCAAAATTTTTTTTCAAATGTGTGCTTTAAGAACATTGTGGGTTTTTTTCCCCACTTTGGCTGGGTTCTTTGTCTTGAGACAAATTATTGACAGCAGCTTTAACCTGTGCTTCACTGGAAACAAATGCCTTGACAGCTGGCCATTGTAACAGATTTTCTGGGTGACATGCATATTCTATACTGATCTTGCCAAAGCCTGGTGTTTCAGATATCTTCCTTTTCAAGAGCAGGTGTTCATTTATCCCACATCATTCTGCAACCTTGGCAGATGAGATAAAATTCAGAACTAATGCAAAAGAGCTCATTGATCCAGCTCCATAGAAATAAATCTTAACACTTGGAGCTTGAAGTAGAAAATCCAGAAAGAGGAAGAGTGTGAAGTGGTGAAGTAGCTGGTTTGGTATAGGAAAAAATGGTGGTTGTGTTTGAATGTACTACCACATTAATTTGTCTGGATTCTGCACTTTTGAATGGAAAATGACAATGGTTTGTCTAGGCAGAAATCTTACAGTATTAACAAAAGTTCTTTTGCAGCCATTCTTCCATTAAAATAAATCTTATTGCCTCTCTTCTTTCCTTTTACTATCTTGACTTTATCAATGTTTTAATTATACATAATGTAAACCATCAAAATTTGTCATTAGTGCAAAACACATACATGGGATTTATAATAAAACTGTGCTTGAGAAATCAAAGTGTGCTAAAAACCTCCAAACTAACAGGGAAAGTGTTTTCAGCCTGTGTAGTTCCATGGATATTGGACACTTGATGAAGGTAAATATTTCATGATATTCATACTGTATTAACCTCTATATTCAACTTACTTTGATTGCCACTGCCTATGTTTGCTTGCTTAGAAAACAGTAGATGCATTTTATCTTTATCTCTTCACCCTTGCATAGGCCATCTCAAATTAAACTAACTGCAGAAGACATTTGTCTTATGCATTTCTTTATTTTTCCAATGGTCAGTATAAATGTTTGAAAACTGTTTATCAGACTTACATGAGAAAAATAAACAATTGTAGCTTATTAAGCCTGCTGACAGAGAAAATGACCTTACTATAAAAGCTATAGAGTGTGTGTATAAAATAAAATTCAATTAGAGCCACCTAGCTGACCTACCTACTCTGTAGACTGAAGACTTTCTGTGGTGATTCAGAATCTTCTTATCACAATGATACAAGAACAAGCTAGACATGTCCAGAGGACCTGTTACAAAACAATGGTGCTGTTAAAGGCAGAAAGAAATAAGAAGCTAAAATACCACTGCAGCTCTTGGAGATATTGCTGATCTTGCTTCATGCATAAAAAAACTGCTTAAGTATTCATATCAGTCTACACTGAAAAGGATGTAGGCCAACAACCAAGTGGATTTCTCAGCTGGATTATGAAGCTTGTATTACTACGTGGGAACACAACTGCTCTGATGAAGATACCTGAGTTTACTTCAGGATATATCTGTATGATATAGAATTTCAGAAGTTACTGTGATAGAGGAATTACAGAAATTTACTGTGATACAGTAATTTCCAACTATGAACTCAAGCTGTAAATGCTTTACTAGTCCTACGGTTTGAGATGTGTTTAAAGATAACGTTTCTACAAGATCTGAACAGGTAACATACTTTCCTTTTTTCAGGATTTGGGCCTCCAATTAAAAGTTAAGCTCACTAAGCCAAGAAAAATATAGTTTTGTGAGAAGTAAATATATACCTTCTAAAATAGATTTACATCTTACCTTTGAAAGTAACCACTAGGCAAGTCTTTGTGTGTCTGCTGTGCTTTTGAACAGACATTCCAGTCTAGAAATGAAAAAAAAAAAAAAAAAAATTATTGATACAGGTATGTTCCTGCAAAATATTTTGTTCCTATTGAACTAGTCCCTTTGCAATGATTTTTTTAAGCAAAAAACCTACTGATCAGGTCAACTCTATTTGAAGAAAAAAATCAGTTATTTTAAGATTATCAGCAAGCTTGTAAGCTTTTCTTTAGTGGTTCAAGACAAAAATGTGTAGTTATAGTTATCAGTGTCATGCTAACACTGACATCACAGTGAAATACATTTTCTCTTGCTTTCTGGAATCCTTTTTCTTCATCTGCAAAGCAGTAGAAAAAGAAACTGAGTTATTACGTATTTTGGACTGTCTTAATTTGTCTTAGCATGCTGCAGGTTGATTTTGAGTAATCGGAAAGAAAATGAATTGCAAAAGCCCTTGAATATCACAGAGTAAACGTATGCATGGAGCAATGCAGCAGACAGAATATTGTGAAAAAACCCCATTAAGTACTCAAAATATGAAAATTATATTTTGAAATAATAAAGAACCAAAGGATCTGTATTTGGTCTCTCAACATAACTGAATTTCACTAGTGGCCTTGGCACAAAAATGTTTCAGAGAAGAATATGAAGTTATGTTTGAAATATTCTAAAAAGAATTTGTACAGAGCATATGAAAAGTATGTGCATTCCTTAGTATAGCAATTGTCTGCTCTGAGTCTTTCTTCCTATTCTGCTTCCTGTGCTCTCTCTTCTTGTTAAGACCTTTTTCCTTCCAAAAGGGAAGTCTAAAGCAACATAAACAAGCTCATGAGGTCTTAAGCACAGGTTATAATGAAAAAAACTGGCCAATGAAGTTTCATAAAATCTAACTTATATTGTCTTGGTTTTGTCCATTAAATATCCCTCTTATGTAAGTGCAATTGTTTTTCCCTCCATCCCTGGATGCCT
Organism: Acropternis orthonyx; assembly: GCA_035583155.1. Classification (NCBI taxonomy): domain Eukaryota; kingdom Metazoa; phylum Chordata; class Aves; order Passeriformes; family Rhinocryptidae; genus Acropternis; species Acropternis orthonyx. The sequence continues at coordinate 38,259,796 of JAWWEU010000125.1, read as the reverse complement.
CTTGCTTTGTTAACAGTCCTTTTACTTTCATTTTGTAATACATTTGTTGAAGATATACATAATCCATGGAAAACGCTTGTGTAGCTAGGGAAGATAACTAGGGGTATTGGAGAAACTGGACACTGTAAATCTAGTTAGGAGTACTTCTGAGAGGAGAGAAAGGATCCCAGCTGGGAAACATCTGGGGTTAAAAGGAAGTAAACTGCAGAGCACCCATACTCTGACAGATACCTATGATCAGTCAAAGAGCAGTGTACTGAAGGCAGCAGAATTATTGACATGTTATCCTGGTTTTGGTGATAAAGCTTTTTCAGAGCATAAATCATGAAGACACACGGCTGTATTTGCATTTTAATAGAGACCTATGGAGTCTGTGTTTCTCTTTTAGGATATTTCTGAAGATAATCTTATCTGCAAGTGTGTTCCTACAGCTGTATAAAGTCCTAGAGTTTCAGAATAAAACTGTTCCTGGAGACTTAAAAACTAATATTCTAGATTATGTAGCTTCTTGAGACTTTCAGTACTGTACATCTTCTTACCTACAGTTGTCACACAAATGCCTATGGCGAAAACACACAACAGTGAAAGACAAGAATATAGATTTGGAAATGCAAACTGCACAGTAGAAGAAGCTTCTAACATTTTAACTCGTTTTGACAAACAGTAAGTTCATATTTTGTGGCCAATGTCACTGTAAATTTATTTCTCATTTACTTAGACAAAGATGTCGCATGGGTTTTGCTAGAAGATTTTTAACATTCTTTATTTTTTTCTCCAGAAGACAGCTCACAGCACATTAGCTTTTCCTAGTTGCTTTGCTTAATATTTGGAACTCTGAAAGATAGAATTTACTTTGAAACTTTATTTTAAATAACAATAATAATAGTAACAATTGTTCTGCAATTTCAACATTGTTCTACTTTAACAGACTTAAGACTGGTGAGCTTTCTGTTTGTTCCAGATGGTTTATTTTATTTTTGCATAGCTTCTGCATTTATGGTTTTCTTTTCCATGTAATACTAGTGCACTGATGACTGCAGAAATATTCTTCTCATGAGGACCTGTAATGTGCTGCTATGGACCTTTAAAATATCAAGCCTTGGCTGGATAATTATCAGTTGGAGATCTTTATCCCTCAGAAAAGAAATCCCTAATGTCTTGAGAACACAAACCAGAGATTATATGTATTAGCCTTTTTGTGTGTGTGATTATGTGTGACCAGAAGAATAAAAGTTTTGTCTATATTTCTAATGAGGAAATATAATTCTGTTTTTTGCAATAAAGTGTGTGAGTAAATTAACTTGAACATATTCAGTGGTTCCTGAGACCCATCTGGCATTGGATGCCAGTATGATGGCCAGGAATAGCCTTTCAGACTGGGAAACTGTATGTGTGACAGCATACCTAACACTGCATGACAAATAAATGTTGCACAGACTCCAAGTCAATGTACTGGCTGTTTACTCTGACAAAAACTGCACGTGAAGCAGAACATGAACAAACATTTTGGTGATACTTAACTATCCTAACTTCAGGTGTGTGGGTGTGGGCATCATCTAGAAAATGAACTGTCTTCTTTTTTTAATGCAATTTTGGAGCCCATTGAACCAGCATAATTCTTCAAAAGCCTGTTGGTAGGAGTCTTTCCAGCTGTAGTAAGGTTTAAAATAAAAAAGGCCAAAACAAAAAAAAAACCAAAACCCTACAAAAAACCTTCCATCAGCAGAGCTGCAAATTGTTCCATGCTGAAATACCATCTGGTCTCCAAAAGAAAGGATTTTTACTAGAATGCAGTATGTTTGGCTGAAGATGCACCCTGCCCTGTGTTTTGCAGTTTTCCTTTGTTGTACTTGCCCTACCGCATTAGATACTTTCTGCAGTCTTTGACTTCTTATTAGTCAAGTGGATCTGAAATGCATGCTTTCTGTCTGAAGGTCTGCCCAGGTTTTAGAAGGATTCTTAGGTTCCTGATCATCGATGCCTAAAGTATTATATTGACCTTTTCATGTCTTTTTAGAGTGATTTGCCTCAGAAGGTACTATTCGAGAAAACAGAAGTCTTTTAAGGTCATTTAGATGAGCTCATAAGACTATATTGCCATTTGTGCTTTGTGGAAATGAGCAGTGTTCTGTCATTAGAGGACATATACTTGCAGATTCATTACAATATTTTTTTTTAATTGAACTCCCTGGAACTTGTTGGCAAAAAAATATTGCCAGTCTTCATGTTTTTGTGCTCTCCTAACCTATAGGAAAGTTTCATTTGGTTTGAGGGTCTGATGAAAGCCATGCTGGTTTGGCCCAGTTTTGCTGTCCCTCTTTTGTCAGTGTTTTAGGTGTATGAAATGTAGATTTATTTGCAAATGTAAGCAGAGTAACCTGTCTTACACTAGAACCAAATTTTTAGAAGGAGTGTGAATCTTTTATACTGACAGCAAATACAAGTTTCTGGTTGTTATGTTTGGCAATTTATGGAAATTGGAACCCTTTTCCTTTGGTTTTCTCTCCAAGAACTGCCTTTTAATGGAAATTAATTTGCATAAAACTGTATGGCTACTTTTATCATGCAAATTGCTGTATACTATATATGTGCCATTCTTCCATGGCTCAGAGTCCAAACACAAGGAAACTTAAAATAAAATGCAGTTTTAGACTACTAATTCTGAGGATGGGTTTCAGGAGGCCACTTTGTGTGACTGTAGGTAATGTTTACTATGGTTTATTCTAAAGGCCATTGGGCTCCTTTCTTTTAGTATCTCATTGAACTGCAGGGATGTAATTATCTGATTTCAGGAATGGGATTCTTTCTTCTTTTGCACACATCATCCTTATTTTTATATTCTCAATTCACTCCCTTTTAAGTGTTTACAAAGTTAGTTATTGTGTTGTAGTAGAAGCATTTGTACTGTCAAATAGTACTAGCAGATAATGCCTTAAAAAGAAGAAAAAAGTAGTGTCCATTTCACCTGCATGACCTTGGATCTTGTATTACCTAGTTTCTTGGCTTACTTACGGACTCCTTCAGTTTGTGCTTTGGGTACCAAAATTCTATTTAAAGGTATATGCAAATAGTGTGAGACTGACTTCACTCAGAGTCTTCAATAGTCTGTAAAGCTGGTAGTGGCCTGAATTTTGCAGTTTGCCAAGTTTCGTGAATAGATTTTAGTAGTGTGTCCCATACAGAAAAAAACCCAGTTTTTATTTTTCCAATATATATCTATTTTCCGATATATATCTTTGGCTATGTAAAACTTGGTGTGTAATGTTGAATAAGGATAAGGAGAGGCATGGGACAAATTAAGTAACTGTGAAAGGAAGATGTCTCTTGGCTTCTATGTATAGTGTCTGCATGCTCAACATAGAAGCTAGTCAGTAATGACTGACTGGAGTCTTTGAGGTATTATTATATGTAAGATAATTTTATAGAATTGCTGGAACTCTAAATATTTACCCTTTAATATGCTCACTAAGTGTACATCTGCCTCCCTGACCATGTGTCCTTCATCCATGCTGAGATTTGTCCATCAGGAATTGTCTGGCTGCTCAAAAAGCAACTGTACTTGCAGTTTTCAGTGAGTTTTGTGAGCTACACAAGGGAATAATTGACTCCAATTTGGGGTTTTTTTTCCATCATGTCCTTGAAAGATTTCTACTAGGCCAGGATGCAATCCATGGAGACACCTGAATTCTTGTTCCTGTGCTAGTGTCTGTTACTTAGCCTGGTTACTATTAATCCATGATTAAAAAGTGATTGGCAAAGCCCGTGTCACATTATGAATATGCTCCTTGCATTAAAATGGATTAGAATGTGAGATTCTATTTTTTTTGTAAGAATTCAGTGGAGTGACTAACAGTGATATGAGCATAGTTTTGGAAATTTCCCATGCTGTTGATCTGCAGCGTGTGGAATTAGAGTCAATTACAGTTGTTACAATAGCAGTTAGAACCCTTTTTGTAATGCTCCCTAATGATGTTTGCCTGCAGCATACACAGCTCCAAAATCTTTATGCAGGGAGGAGATCATTGACTTTGTAGAGAATTTTTTTGCATTCTTCTGCACTCAGGCTCTGTTAGATTTGGCTGTGTGTAGTGAAAAAGACAAAATTATTTGTCTTTAGTAAACTAAGGAAACAGCATTACAAATCCATACCAATGTGTCAATGTTATTAGCAAAGTATATATAATTAAAATATTTTTATAACATTTTATGCATGAGTTTTTTGCAGCTTTCCCATGCTCTGTATGTCTTAGCAAACAGAGAATATTGTAACTTTCCATGTTGGAGATTATGCTGCTCATAAAATGGAAGTTCTCAAATCAATAGTGTTTCAATAAATTAAATAGTAAATTAATGTCCTGGTTTCTGCTGCAGTCTATGACATCTGGTTGCAAACTGTCATCAAAATATGAATGCCATTAACTTGCATTTTTTTCTTATGCATAATTAATCTTCAGCTTGTTGGTATGCTTTCAGAGGTGTTGGCATCTAATCAGAATAGCTGGAGTTCACTTAAAATTTATTTTAGTCTATTTCCTTTCACACACGAGGATTGTCTTCTAAATCCTTGAGTATCTCTCTATATGATGTTTACTGCTCTCAATTCCTTTCCTATATTGCATATTCAGAGAAGACACAGTCCATGTGCTTCGCAAGTGATTCAGAATAAGCTTGGCTAGGATGCTGCTAATATAAGTAATGACAAACCCAAAGTTCAGAACTCTGGGTACCTCCAGGCAGAACAGGTCATGCAAAAGGCAAAGTGGGAAGGTTGTATTAATACTCTTTTAGAATTCGTTGGAGAAAACCAGAAATGGATAATTATATAATGAACCAAAGTCTGTCGCTGTCTTGTTTCCTCAAAGTCTTAAAATACAAGCATGTTGTGCATTCTGTATACAACTTTTCTAACCTGAAACAGCTAGAGTTATTAGTTATTATAACTTGTATTAGTTGTTAATTCAGAGAAGTCACCTGACTTTATCAAAAACTGTGTATTTTAATTTTGACTTTATTTAAATCTTCAATGTAAAAGTTAAAAAAGAAAAAAAATTGCTTAAATTTAAACATCCATTTGAAAATGCTAAAACATTTGAAAAACAAACTATAAACTCCTTTGAAAAATCTGTGGAAATCATAATTTCACTTCCAACAGGTTGGCTTAAAGGAACAATATTTTCTGGAATGGTTGGGGTCGTCAAAACTCTCTTGGCAGTCTGTATATCTCTGTGCAGCTCCGTTACTACCTCAAGAAGAGGTCTAGTGGCAGTCAAAGTAAATGGATTGTCTACTTGTAATTTGTATGGATTATATTAGATCGCAAATGTGTCTGAATCTTCCATTTAAAAAGTTTTGCGTATATTCCCATTGTGAGTGTCCTGACTGTGACCTGTTATCACTCTGTAACAGCTGTTGAGTACAACACAGCTCTGTTCTCATGTTCAAGTGATGAGTTGCCCATGTAAATGTAGGTGAAGGTGTGTGCCTGGAATAATGGCATTGCAAAAGCATACCGGAAATCCCAGACAGAACAGTTTATTTTTGCATTCCCTAACCCAAACATAATTGCCATGGACATTAAAATCTGTACAGTAAAAAAGACATATTCTTCAGTTGTTTTTAAAAAAACTCCAGAGTTTAACCTAAATTAAACTGTGTAAATACATATGGGTAAGTATTGTGTGGATACACATAGATCCACATCTTTGAAATTAGCAAATTATTTTTCTTCAAATGTGCTTGTCTTTGTTTTATTTTTATTTTTTTTTAATCTCAAACCTTTCTGTCTGTTGGCCTTTTCACTTCTATATTTTTTTCCTTTCCCAGGAGTAACATATATCACTCTTAGCATAGTGTTACAATTAAGAGACTGTACAGGAGCTCAATAAGACTTCCTGAGACAATGACCTTTTTAAAATGCTAAATGGCTTACTTCTAGAGATAGCCATGCTAACCTAATTAAATTAGTGCTGAAAGGCTGAAATGGATTAATTTTGACAGTTTCAAGCTTTAGAAAATAGTGGTTTACAACTATTGAAACTTTCATTTTAATGTAAAAGTTTCCATGTTTAAATTTCCTCAAAAAAAATTAACAAAGTCAGACATAATGTTAAACTGCTTTATCAAGCAGATGTTATTACTATTCAGCTCGGGTTTCTTGACTAAATAGAGTTTTAAATTGAAGATAATAAAGTGAAAATGAATTAAATGTTCACCAAACTTGACCATAGTCAACACAGGATTTATAACAGCAATCTTAGGTAGAAATCACTGCTGTAAGAAAGACAAATGCCTTTTATTTGAATAGTAATAACATCTATGAGTTCCTAAAGTACTTGTTGTTCCCTTTCTGCAGTGACCTTGCTTTAAATGACCAACATTATTTATAAGATAATATATTACATTAGAAGGCTTTTAAACCCAAGCCTTTTGAGTGTATGAGAAAAATCACTTGCGTCTCAAAGACAGACTAACACCCTATCTGGAAATTTTCTGTGTTTATCCATAATAAAATAACTACAAAACCTTTAAGTAAGGAAAATCCAATATAAATCTTACGTACTGTAAATATGATTTGAAGGACTTTGTTTTTACTGCCAAAGTGCTAATCCTTTTGTGAAATATTCTTTTGAACTTGTTTTATTATAACTATATTTTCTTTGCAAGTATGATATATTGTCTTCTTGAGTTTTGCTTTTTTTGGTTTTTTTGTTTTGTTTTGTTTGTTTGATTTCTCTTTGTGGAACTGCTTCAGTGAAATAATATACTAGTAGGTAGATATTTCTGCCTGTGAAATATGAGATTAGAGAGCATCCCATCACTCTGGTGTAACTGTGAAGAACTACAGAACTCTCCAGCTGTAGAGCAAGCCAACAGAACAGGAGATCCATGAGAAGTGAGAGCCAGTCATCATGGATCATGATTGCTGGACAATGCTTTCTTATTTCAGGATTGGCCTATCATTTTGTCTATTGTGTAAAGTCTTTCATTTTCTTAGTATTTGGAATTTAGGGAAAAGAATAAAATTTGTAGTAATAAAATTTGTAGTAATAAAATATTCTAAAGCCAACATAAACCATGCATAACGACTGCAGGCATTTCTCATTTTAAAGTTACGTGAAGGCATATGAAGGATCAACATGTATATAGATATCTGTGTCTATTCAGACTGCCAGTGTACTGCTGAATGTCATGCAGCCTTGTAGTTCCATAATTCAAGCAAATCACGTGTAGATATGTTTCATTATGCATTGTGTAGATATGTTTCATTATGCATTATCTGAAATCCATAAATTAATACTTTATTTCTTTCTAAAAAGAAATTTTAGAAAGAAAACTCTATTTAACTCTAAGTTTCAGCCTTATTGCAATTTTGTGAAAGGTTTAGGTTGGTCCTGCTTGGCCTCATACTCAATGGTTAAAAAAGGGATTAGTCTGTCACTATTGTGATAAAAATATTAAATGGCAACTTTACTTTCATTTTTAATGTTTCCCAATTTTTATTGCCTGTGCTCTTTCCCAGATCTTTTCTTGCTCTTTCATGTGCCTGTCTTAAAAATAGTTCCCTAACCTTAGATTTCTGTGAGGAAAAAAAGTCTCTGATGCATAATAATTATATTTCACATTATATGCTCTTGAAGAACTCTGCAGTGTTTCCTGCTACCTTCTCATCCTTCAGTTTAATCTTAGCTAAGAAAATAAACCTTGCTTCTAGCTTAACAGGTTCAAGAAAGAACAGAATTAGTAGAAAATTCTACTTTTGTGCAACAATCCTGCTTTCAAAAAAATATATTTTTTTTACATTGAAGCAAAACTTAAGGAGAAAAACTACAAAAGGGGAAAGGGACAGGATATCTAAATTGAAAATACATTAAAATTTATTAGTGACTTTTAGCATCCTATCTAGATTGAGTTTTGACTAAACTATAAACTGTAATGAAAATAATTGTATCTAAGTATCTTACAAATGAACCTTTGTGAAACAAGAAAGTAGTTTTTCATAGCAAAGCACTAGGTGAGTAATATGAGATGTTATTTCAGAGTCTGTTCTTGAGTCTGTGTCCCATATATTAGTTGTAAATGTCTTCTAGTATTTTAGTATACAAGTATAAATGCTTTTCCCACTCTACAATGAGAGTGAAAATGAAATGCATGCTTAATGCAAACTGATCTTTCACTACATTCTAATCGGTTTGGTTGAGAGTCATTTTCCTCAATACAGTTATTCATTCCTTTACTTTAAGAAGTATCACTACACTTCTGGTAGTATTGAGGTGTTGAGATTTCTGTTCCTGCTGGAGTCAGTAATAAAGGCTGTTTAACTCCACCGGGAGATAGCTTAGGTTTTAAATCTATGGTCTTTTTGAAGCCAATAGGAGTTGGTTGCAGATGTCTCTGGTCACAAGAAATACATAACCTGAAGTCTTGGTAGGATGAAACTGAATTACTCTGTTCCAGTAAAAAACTTTCCATTTGATATCACTAAGATTATTTGTAGACTTGAGAAATTACGTAATATACTGGTCCACAGAGATTTTGCTTATGATATGTATCTTTAAAGTTGTTATCAATAAATGAAATGAATGTGTAAATTTGCACTGACTAAATGATACTTGTAGATTGTTTATTCTAAGTTCATTGGCAAACACTTGTGTTTTATTTATTTCTCAAAACTGCTTATTGATAGACTCATAATTTTGTGTTTTTAAATGAGATCAAGATGTTAATTACTATGTAGAGGAGTTCAAGTAGTACATTTTAAAGTGTTATACATATTCATAGGTATTTTTTTGAAAAATACGTACAATGGCGCTGATTAGTTCCATGGACTGGTCTTCCTCATAACTAGTCATATCCTGAAGGATAATGGCTATATGCCCCATCTATTTCTAATTTTTTTTCCTCTCTGAGATGTAAAGATGACAGTCATATAATGCTTCCATTAAAAGATTATGGTTTTCTTTCCAGACGTAAAATATTCAGAACATTCAAAATTTCAGACTGAAGTTTTCAGTACTTCTTTTTTTCTACTACTTTAGTTGAAGTTATTCTACCCTTTTGAGTAGTAAACATGACAACCTGTGCATGTCTGTTTCATTGAGGAATATCACAGTGTCTTGGAGAGGGGTGGTGGAATTAGATACCTAGAACAAGGATGGGGGGAGAAGTGGGAAGAAGTGCTGTGTTCCTGCTGCACATTCACCAGAGCAGTGAGCTTTCTATCTCCCAGCTTTGAAGGGAATTAGCAAGATTATCAGCTCTGATTGTTTCTCAGGCAAATAGGTGTTCAAGGGAATAGGAATAGCCAAAATGAAGACAGCCTGAGGGTAAAGGCAGCAGATGAAGCAAGGAGAGGCTTTTGACATAAAAGTGATTTAAAACATGAGGACATAGAAGTTGTATATGATGTAGAAGAAAGAAAAATTACTATATAATGCCAAGTAAATGAAAGTTTTAATTGCTATGATATCCAAAAGTCCAGGCTCTTTGAGTTCTAGAAATCCACTGCTTTCAGCTAGCAGCTGTACAACCTACACACTGTCCACTTCAGCAGTAGAAAGATTTGTAAGGTAAAAAAGATCATTTAAGGCAGCTGAATATTTGGTATTTTATTCATATAGGATCATAGAATCGATTGGGTTGGAAAAGACCTCAGAGATCATCGAGTCCAACCCTTCATCCAACTCCCGTCTGTTT
>JAWWEU010000125.1:38239117-38250003 GCA_035583155.1 Acropternis orthonyx | reverse complement strand
CTGCTCCAGCACCTCAGTATCTTTCCTGAACTGAGGGGCCCAGAACTGAACACAATACTCCAGGTGTGGCCTCACCATCATGGAGTACAGGGGAAGGATCACTTCCCTGGTCCTGCTGGCCACATTATGCTTCTGGCCACTATGCCCTTCACAGCTGCTGGAAAATTTCCTGAGATTGAAGTACTCACAACTTACCTCTAACTGTAATTTTGTTATTTCTGAGTTTTAAGCACAGAGAACTGGAAATGACAAAATCAAAATGTGCTTTGGTTATATAAAGAGCTATATAAACGTAGATATTCTGAGAAGTCATATTATTCTTATTCTGAGTGTCAAACTGGAATGCATTTGGTAAATAACCTGTTTGTTCCTCTATTACACAACCTGAAAAAAAAGGAAGATGCTACCTTGTCTAAATTGAGGATATTTAAAACCACAAATACCTATTAAATATGTAAGAGGTTTGTAGAACAGTCCAGTTAAACAGATGAGTGCATAGAAAATTCATGCAACCAGTGTTTTCTGTGTTTGCAAGATTTGGATAATGCACCAGAAAAAAAAGAAAAAAGAAAGAAAAAAATGTGGCTTATAGCCCAGTATGACTCAGTCTATTTGTAAATGAGAAAAATATAGTGCAGAATTACATTTCAGTACATACTTCATAGTAGTTTTCCATTTGGGAAAAATAGGTCCATTCAAGGCTGAGGAAAAGAAATGAGGAACTGATTCTATGAACTCTAGATGAGAGAGATGAAAAGGATACTATTTTCTAGTTTTATGATCCATGGCCTTGTCATTCCAGTTATAATGAGAGCACTAAATGTTGCATAGAATAAGTTTCCTTACAAAATGTTATTGTTTTCAATGAGATCAAACCAGAAATATTTGTAATTATTTCAGTCATCATCTATGCAGTATTGATACATATAACATGTTTATAGCCTTTGTATTAACATGCTTATTTAATGTGCAAATCTTAGATACATGATATATAAGGTACATATAATGGGAAAACAGTTTCAATTGATCCACTTCTTCATTATTTCTATGACATGCACCTAGTTTATTTCATTCCTGTTCCTTCAGCTTTAGAGTGATTGTGAAGCTGACAAATATTGTCTGTGTTAAATCGGCCAGAAGGTTTTTTTAAGATTACAAAGATTGACTGTGTTATGCCTGACTGATTTGTATTTCAGGCAGCGACTGCTCTGTGTCAGTAACTGCTTATTAACTGCTAGATTAAGATTTGTCTCATTAAACAGCAATAAACCTAATGTACTGAAGACTCTATAACAGCTAATCACAATACAGTTTTCTGTACATTGTCATAAACATCAATGTCCCAAATATGAGTATTTGTTTCTTTTCACAGTCTCTTTCAAAGATGTAAATGTGTATTTTAATTATTACTTTTTCTGGAAAAGTTGCATTGTTTCACATTACAAGCTATAGCACTGCCTGTAAAAACAATCTTCCCAAGCATGTACAGATCCCTATTCCAATGTTTTCACTTAATAATCTGTTCCTCTCTCACCTAGAAGCATTGCCTACTTGGGCACAGATAAACAAAACCAGCATGGATATTTACAAGTTTCTCATATATAAATTTTTCTTATATGAATGTGAAACAAAAAACGTGTCATACCTACTGGTGTAATGCCATCAAATTCTGGATATCTACCTCATATTCTGTAAATGTTACTGAAGTTACGGTGTTAATTTGATTTTAAGTTGATGAGACAAGCCACATGTTTTCAGTCAAGCGCACGCTCAATACCTTACTAATGGAGCTTTGTGCAGGTACCTAAATCGTAACTGAGCCAATTTCTTTGACAAGCTATGAGTTGTGCAGCCAGGAGCTTTTGCTTAAATTAGGTCTTTGTTAAAATTACAATTGACAAGGCTGGGAGAGGTAACACTGATACCTTAGAGGAAGCATGCAGCATTCATGACAACATTTACCCGTTCATCAGAGAAGAAAAAGAAAAAAAACATAGTGATGAAAAGGCTAGTTTCCTGTCTGGATGGCAAAGCAAATGAGGCATTTTGCTTTAAAAAAGTACTTTCAGTGTATCCAAGATAGCTACACTGTTGTTGAAAAGGAAAGAAATACAGAGCAGCTCTTTGGGATGTTGTGCAGTCTCTGCTAAAGCTTGGAATGTACCTTCACTACATGAAATCTAGACCTTTCATCATGACTCATCATGAGAATTTACTGCCAAGCCACTGATTTTGTGCTGTCACTACAGCTTAGATCTGCATTTTGCCAAAACGTACTAATCAGATATATTTCTTCACAGTGCTCTTTTATTAATATATGATCTCTAGTGATTTGCATCATTCATCGTTCATTAGAAAGTTATCCAAGTTCAACAAATACTTTGGCAGAATACTTCAGTGCAACAGAAGAATTCAACAAGCTATTTGAACATTGATAAAACAGTACAGTTCAGTGTGATGGAAAATGAATTTTTCTACTTCCACCATAGAGTATTGCTGAAGTATGACCAATGAAAGATGGGATGAAATTATTGTATGTGGTGGTTAATTCAGATTTACCGTTTTAGATATAATCAACAGATAGACTGGTAGATTTCTCACTTAATTATCTTCCATGCTGGACATTATAATAGAAGTGTGTGTGCATATATGTGTGTGTGTGTATGTGTGTGTGTGTGTGTGTGTGTGTGTATTTATCCATATCCAGCTGTGTTTCAATTATCCAGGAAAAGAGACTATAGGTAGTTTGTTTGATTGGGTTTTTTTAGCTCCAGATTTCAGAGCAGTTAAGACAGATGGAAGAAAAAGAAGTGCTTATCTTGGGATAAGTACATACATGTGACTCCCAAACTAGGTGAAAGAGAGGACCTCTTCTCCCTCATTGCTTAAGCTGCCATGCTTTGGGCTTTGATGAGAATTAAAACCATGTTTCTTTGTGTTAGCTCTTTCTTTAAAGTTAGTTGAAAACTGATTTTAAATATAATTAAGCACAAATATAAAATATATCTGTAATTTGGCTTTGAAAGCTTATCATATCAGGTGATAGTAACACAGAAATTATAGGTCTCTGCCATGTGAATTTGCTAATGTCATTGTTTGAATAGCTCAGCATTATAGATGAAGGCTTCTTGAAACAATATTTCTTCTCATTGACAAAGTAGCTTATTTCATTTTACTACAGCTCTACATTAAAACAGTGAATTATTTAGAATCTATAGAAGCAATCCATTTGAGATTTAATTAACTTGAATATGAGTGAAGAAATGTGTTCAGTGTATATGACGAAAATGCAAATCTAAGTTATATTTTTGCTGTAAGAGGTACCATGATTATCACCGACCTTGCTGAATTAATTTTTTTTCTGTAGCAAATGAAGGTTTTTAAACAGTACAATTTGAACTGGAGTATTGAATGCTTAACAAGAGACAACAAGAATAGGGAGATTTCCAGATGAAATCATAGCTAATTTTGATCAGCGTATAAAAACGTACATATTCTCTTGCCCTTGTTCAGGTTTAATTGTTATTGTTTGTTATTCAGATCAAGAGGGCATCCATATGAGTAAGGGAGAGAGGGATTTCATGTAGTGTACTGTATTTTATTAAAATGCCATGTAATCTGCAGATCTTCACATTTAAAATGAAAATGACCATGAAAAAAAGAACTTTACATTCATAAATGAATTTGTAAACCAGGTCTTTGAAGATCTTAGTGATATTCCTTTTTAAAAAAAGCAACCATTAACTGCAGAATGACTGTAAAGGACTAAGATTTTGATTTTTAATATTAGCTGATATCTGATTAGCTAACATCCAGTCACACTAAGGAGATAACAAGTCAAAGTAGATCCAGTAATGACACATAATTTAAAGGTACCAGCATTTTTTACCTTTTTTTTTTTTTGTATTTTCTTGCAATTATTTGGCTTTTACCTGAAAATCCTATTGTGATTTTGTTGGGACATTTTTCTTGCTTTTCTACATATCATGTTGTTTTTAACATTTCAATCAAAATACTGTCTAATTTATTTTTCACTGTAGTGTTAGCAGTCAGGATTTCAGAATTAATTCTGTGGTAAAAGTATTTTTGTTGTTTGATAGGTAATTCTGTAATAGTAAGAAGTCATCTCCTGAACAAGACTAAGAAAGATTTTAGCATTTGATGTAGCAAGGTGATAAAGTTTTCTTCTAGTTTCCTGTAGGTCCTGCGTAACAGTAGAGGGTGGGAGCAGAGTGGGGGTGTATCCCATGAATGAGCCTGGGACACAGGTAAAATGTGGAATTCTGTGTGCAGCCCTTCTTGAACATGTTTTCCAGATCAAAGTACAAGAATGATCTTTGCTGACTCATCCCCAAGTGTTGCCTCACCTCATTTGCAGCTTTGTAAAACCACATTTTGAATGTCTTGTCTTTATTCTGTGCTTGGACAACATCAAGGGAGCAGAATTGCTTCTGCATGTTACTATACTGTGATGCCTTGGTGACCAATTTCAGATTAGAAAGTCATGCTAGATGTTGAATAATTTGAGGGGATTTTGGTACTAGATATAAATACGTGTTCCTTTTTCTTTGGTACATATTTTGATGGGTGTAGTTATCAATTAAAATATTACATAACAGTAGCTTGACTTGTTGAGGTTAAGTCTAGTTCAATAGAATTCAGAAGTAAATCTGCATGTTTCATGATGGTCTGTGAAACTGTATTTCTGTATTTGAGTTGATTGGCCATGAAAGCTGTGTGACAAGTGGTACAAATTTAGATATGAAAAAATGCATGCCTAACCAGGCATGGAAGGCACAGAAGATTTTATTTTGTTTTCTGATTCAAGTTTATGTAGTTCTCTTGTATTTTACTTGTGCTCTTCTGTCCTGTCTCCTAATATTAGAAAAAAAACTCTTTAAGGAAAATAAGAAAAAAATGTAATTAAAATGTAATATGATCTTCAGAGGTACTTGTTTCCATTGGAGATGTAATTATCTGTGATTAATCAGTAATGCTTTGGAGATGTAGTTGTCTGAGATTAATCATCCTAGATGTTCCAGCTGAAAATGCCTTGGAAAGAATGAAAAAAGCAAAACCAGAAATATTCCCTATGAAAAATCATATTCTCTATGTTTACATTTTATATATTTTTTAGTATTTATTTTCTTCATGTTAATGTCTGGGGTGAATGGGTTTCTTTAACCATTTATGTAAAAGAAAATGACATAATTGCATTCTGAAACTGGTTCTAATATAATTTATTTAAACTTCATTTTCACAGGCAGAAGTAGAAAGAGGTGTAAGTCTTGAATTTTTTTTTTTTTTTTCTTCTTTTAAATGTACTGTCCAGAAATGGATTTGGTGTTTTATTTGTCAGGTATGTCTCCTGACCTGCACTGAGGAGGAAGTGTTCACGTGCCACTAACACATAAACAAAGACATGATTGTGGTGATGCTGTTTGTATGCGTAATTAGAGGTAAATAACAGAAGAAGACAGTTTCTTCTGCTCAAGATCTAAATCTTTTGTCGTATTAATGTAGAGAGGAGGTTCTGTAAATGGTCAACTTATGTATGTCTAGGGCACTTGAAGAAGTGTTTGAAAATTTGCACCCAAAACTCAGAAGTTAGAAGAGGTGTGCACAGATTTGCCTGTATAAGGAACACTTTACAAGCCCTTTAAAGTAGAAGTTTAGATATCTATATCAAGAATATTTCTGATGTAGACAGTAATAATTATACTAAGAGCAACAAAGGTAGTTGTCTATGAGATCTTTGCTGCCTGGAAAGTAGATGTTTACAACACAACATTAATGTGCTGCATTTTGATAGCTGAATATAGCCAGTATTGGCCTTTCATTTTATCCATGTAAAATAAAATTCCTTGTCTTGTCATCTTCTGTGTATTTCATGATTAAATTTTCTCTATGGAATGACTTTAATAAAATAAGAAAAAAAGAATGGTGCGGTTCTTCATGTTCAAAACTACAAAGAAGAATAGTGTTTTTGATCAATTCCTATGTTTTTTGTAAAGGTATATAGTCCCAGAAAATCTAGATTTTTACTCGGGGAAAAACTATTGGTACACATAAACAAAATAAGAACAGTAGAAGCTGAATTATATAGCATGAGCTTATTGTGCAGAGTTAACTGTTTGGAAAGTACTGAAAACTGTATTTGAAGATGAAAACAAACATCAAAGGGACATATAGTCTTTTTCATCTTTCCTTGTAATTATTTCTGTGATTGTGTGTTTTAACTGCCTTGTGAAGATGGTGTTCATAGTGGTGAATGACTGCCTGTCTCACACAGACATACACACACTGCACAGCTGAGTCACATTCTGTACTGGTGGTTCAATGTCATTGTGCAAGTTAAAATAGCATTTCTATTGTTCTGTTATTAAACAGCTATTTTCACATTCTGAACAGCTGAAAGAAAAGAACTGGAGCAAATGTTACCTACAACACATTACGTCATGTGGTGTATGAATGATGTGCAATAGCCATTTTAAAATCTTAATACTGATTCACTGGTTTTCTTCAGTTTTGAGTTGATTTGACAACACTGAAAACTCTAGAATTACTCATGAGGTAAGTAGTGAGAAAGGTAGGAGGCCAATTGAAGAGCTGAATAAATGAGAAAGGCCTTGAGAATACCTGATTATTTGAAAATTTCATGTGCTTGAATTAATTTTTTCTTCAAAATTTTTTTATGAGTGAAAAGATCTTGAATTGGCAAAATATACTACTACTAAAAGCTTCCCTCAAAGGCTTATGAGCATGAGCAGTTTTAATGCCAGAGATGAATAGAAGCACTTCTTCAAAAACTATAAATCTGATTCAATTATTTTCAAATTTTGAAACAACTGGGGGGGGAAGAGATTTATTTGTGATTAATTTTTTCATCGTATTATACTTTATTATATCTTTATTGTATTGCATCACTTTATTGTATTATACTGTTTTTACTTTGTTATGCTATTTTATTATATTTTTACACTGTTGCACTATAACAAAGCTAAAGTAATATTCCTGATCCTGGCTCTTGATGACATCTTTGTGGCATCTGAGCGTGTGCTCAACTCTCACTGGAGTAGCTTGCAGGTGGTAGTGCACAGCCTGCTGTTTCTGGGTAACAGTGCTTGCAGTATTAAATACAGTATGTGAGTGTGGCCTTAATGAAATTTCTTCTAGTTCAGACCATTAGCTGTTTTTATTCTTGTGTTGTCATTTCTTTAACTTTCTCTCTTCCACTTCGCCTTTCTCAGAAGGGGAAAATGAAATCTTTACAAAATCTCTCTTCCACTTCCCAGCCCCAAGCTATTGCAATGTTAAGAAACACTCTCCCTACAGTCCATGTGTCCCTGAAAATATTTAGGTCTACCTTATTTTTTCATCTTTGACTTTACAAGCCTTCATACCTTACTCCCATTATCACTCTACTGTGATCTCTCCCCCTCTTTTAATTTTTCGTATAATGCCAACAGATGTACTTTGGTACCAGTTTTCTGAGGCTTTTTCTGCTGTTATTCCATGCTGAAAATGGCAGTGGACATTTAGTTATAAACTTCGATGTCAAGCAACTATATATTCTCCTGTAGTTCTTGTTCAATGTATATCTTTTATCTATATATTATTTTTTTCTTTTTTTTTCCCGTTTTAGACAGTAGATTTTTCCAGCAAATGTTCTTTTCTAGTATTTGTGTAGACTTTTAAACACTGAGGAGTTAACCACAGTTATTATTAAAGGTAATCTTAGAAAATGGGACCAAAAGAATTTTAAGAGATTTCTTGTAGTTACCTGCATGAAGAATTAGTTACTCCAAAAACATTTGTTTGTTTTCCTGGTCTGTTCCTAAGATCTTGCACTGATGTAATACCCAGAGAGTTCCTGGGTGTAAAAACCTCATAGTCTAACAATCACTGAAGAAAGACACAAGGTGATCACTGGACATTCAAAGCCTTGTGCTGCTGAATATGAAAGTGCCAGTACAGTAGAATGACATGAATTGGCAGGAAAGAGATGTTTTTCACCCAGTGTTGTATGGGAGGAGAGAGGGGGAAAAAATGAAATGCTGGTACCAAACTACTGGAAGCATGGAAGGTGTTGCACCAATGGATGTGTGGTGGCTGCTGGAGGTGGGTGACTTGTACAACAGGTTAGTCAGCAAGATTTTGGCAGCAGTTTTAAATATGCGAATTTGCACATTTTACATTTGGTATTTTACAGTTGGCTCTGCTATAGCAAGTTGTCCTTAACCAAAACTAGTCTCAAGCTATAACTTTCTTACTATTTTTATACAACTGTCATGTATAATTGGGAATTATTTTGTCTTTTATGTGTTTAGTATATTCAATGTTTAGTATATTATATTTTTCTTCCAGCAACTATCCATCCATTTGAATACTGCCTTTTGTAGCATTTATTACATTTACCACTGTAGCAAGAAGTTTCTATTTAACTAAAATGTCTGTATATTTGAAAATGACTTAAACTCTTGTAAATAGCTGCCAAACATATATATATATATATGAGACAGATTGATATTTGTTCATTAAAAGCAGTAAATGAATGAATGAATGTTTAGACAGGAAATTACTAGTTTGCTTATCTAGCCTAAGCAAAATAGAAACCAACTTAAAGGATAAAATATGAAATTACATGTGGAAGCTACATGTAAGAATTAGATATCATGAAAGTAGACAATGGCTTTTTTGTGCCTTTTTTCTTTCTTTAAACATACATCTGGTATTTCTATTATTTACCATAGCCTAAAGCCTTTGGAGCATGTTAAAATACACTGACTCATACCTGTTGAACATCTTATAAGTAATTTTTAATTGGTCATTGTCTCTATAAGCATTTAAAATTTATAGACTTCACATTGTTTACTAACCTTTCACGTTAATCAGATGGGATGTCTACATTTAACAGGTCAAGCAGCAACTGAAAAAACTCAGAAGCTGAATTAACCGTTCATAGATTTCATGACAGTCTGGGTTGTTATACTTGACCTAATCTCTCTTTGACCTGCAGTCTTTACTTTTCAAAAGTGTTTCTCAAAGGTAAAAGCTTTTGGTTTGCTTTCTTGATATAACATATTAACATGTAAGTTGTTTTTCCTTGTAGGATGCTTCGAGTGTTGCATCAAATGCCTGGGAGGTATTCCCTATGCATCTTTGATTGCTACCATCCTGCTTTATGCTGGAGTTGCGCTGTTCTGTGGTTGTGGACATGAAGCACTTTCAGGAACTGTCAACATTCTGCAAACCTACTTTGAGATGACAAGAGCTGCAGGAGATGTTATTGATGTTTTTACCATGTAAGTTACTAGTTTCTTTTACTTGTGTCCTTTTAAAATTGTTGAAAAATTTCACAAGGGGTAAAAATTTGACTCAAGAATATGTGCTTTAATGAAAATCATGGAAAGAATGATTTGGATAAACTCAGTAGATGAAGTTTTGACTGAGCTGATATTTTTACTATTTACAAGGAATTTGTGATACTATTTAATATCCCACATTTTAATTTAATATTTTACTAAACATTACTTCATATAATATTGGTGAATTTGTTCCATATATCCTTGCTTTTAAAAAAAAAAAAAAAGACCAAACCCAATTCTCGCAAAATTCTATACTCTAAATAAGGAAAACAGATGTGTGCAACAAGTAACAGTTCTGGGAATAAGCACAATAAAGAAGTAACCCAGGAGTTGTGCAAAACCCTGAGACTTGAAATGTCAAAATTCTATTGCCTTTGCTATTTCTAGAATGAATCTGTTTTAAAGGTTTCATGCTTTGCTACTTCTGGAAACCCATTTCTGGAAGGTCTTTGTTTTGTTGAACATCTCCTTTCCTTTGTTCAATTTATTACATTTATCAGAATAATTTGCTGTATCCTGAAATTCAATTATATCTTTTCTAATATCTTTAAAATTAACTCTTTAAAATATGATTTTAGATATTTGAAATCCAAATTATTAGCTGGCTTCTAATGGTTGTAACTAAAGCTGAAGGATCTGAACAGAGAACACACTTATGCCATCATATAAATCCATTTTTCACCCATTTCATTAATCCTGTATGCAATAGTGGTGCACCAAAGAAGACAGAAAAGGATTATTAGAATTACAGAATAGAGGCCAAATGGTTAAAAATTGAGTATGGAAGGGCTCTTCATTCTAAAAAGGTAATGATTAAGAACTGTTGTGCTAGAGGTCTGTAAATTCACAGTGTTACGTACACGGTGTGCGAAGTTGTATTGTCTTTCTATTCCAGTACAAAAAGTTTGAGGGATCAGAGAAATCTGGTGGTACCAGGTTCAGAAGGAACAGATGATGGTTCTTCAAATGTTTTATAACAGACCTCTGAAGCTAATTGCATATTATGGATATATTATAGATGCCAAAATTTTTTATGCATTCACAGGAAGACAGGATAATCTTGGAAAACAAATCCATTGACGGTTTCTAATGACATTTGAATGACTTAGGCAGCTCAGGAAGTCTCAGAGGCTAGAACAGTGTTGGAGGTTATCCTGTTAACTTGCCTGCTCTTACTCTTTCTTATATTCATTGTCTGAGATAGAAAAATGAACAAGATATATATATTTGATCCTACTGGATACCACTGTTTTCATGAGAGCCAGAAACAGAATCTTAATTTCTTAATTTGTCTAGGAGTATATTATCAACATCCTTTCCAAAGATTCTCTGTGAATGTTAGGTGTACTCTTTGTGGGACTAGTAGTCAGAAGTGAGCAAGTACCAAATAAATATGTCACTGCTATGCGGAGGCATAAAATGGAATAAAAGAATTTTGGAGACTGTGGCAACAGGTGCAGAATACTTAGAATGGAAAAAGTATTGTCAGAAAATGACTTATGAAGAAGATGAAAAAGT
>JAWWEU010000125.1:38143970-38235722 GCA_035583155.1 Acropternis orthonyx | reverse complement strand
AGTTGGTAAGACAAGTCCATGTAAGTAACACCTGGAGGGGTCCTTACACGGGGCATTGGGGTTTCTCTCTCTCTCTCCCTTGTTTCTCCCTCTCCCTCGCTCGGGGTTTCCATTTTAGTTGGCCACCTGTTGTAATAAAATACTACTTAAGTTACACTCACAACGGTGTTAGAGTTTCAGTTCTAACGTACTCTCTGAACCCTCCCTGTAACACAAAGGAAGCCTAAGAAAATAAATATGATTATCCTGATAACTGTCCTTATAATATTTTAATTGTAAGAAGCGAATGGTTTATGTCACCTGCCTGGTCAATTTAACAGCTCTGTAGGCTTCACTAAAACTGAGTAATCTGTTTGAGTTAGATATGATATTCAGTCATTCTTCTAATAATTTAATAAGCAACAGTGAATACTCTATCTGCAAAGTACCTGGTATAACTAGTTTTGCTTACTTAATTACTGATTTTGAGAAGATTATGAATGCAGCAGAAACAGACATATGATTATCAAGCATGTATTGTATGAGCTGGATTTTTATATTTTTCTGGTGTTTGGAACAAATTCCAAACAAAGTTTTTTTTAGAAAATCAGCAGCACAAGATATGTTTGGTGTGTTTGCTAACAGCATCTTTTTACAGTTCTTTCTCTTTAGTATGCAAGGCCAGCTAGTGCCATCTGTCACATGTTTGTGATATATAGGCCACGGAACAAGGGAATCATGCTCTTAGAGTGGAAAATGAAGAAACCTCCCTGATAGAAACATTAAAACCATTTTCCTACCACAGTCAAAGCTAATTCAGGTCGTTGTAAATTCACTTCCTGTTAAAGGTGTAAGTTCAAATAGTAAACTAACTGAAGTTAGTATCTGAATCTGTAAATCTGTTGTCACTGCATTCTCTGTTGGAAGTGCCACAGACACTACTGGAGCCACCTTCCTAGAGCTAAAAATTCCCTTCCTTTCAGAACATGAAAACCTGTGTTTCAGGTACTGCTGGTGTCCATGTTTGATGCTTGCTGATATCCTTCCTGTTAGCGTATAGTCAGCGTTTATTGAAATGGTACTGTTTAATAATATACATATGTATGTGCAACTGCTTCCTTTTGAGGAAAAACAAAAGAATAGGTGTAGAAACTTTTATATCTCCCTTCTTAGTGATATAATGAAATGTTTTGAGAGGTAGATAAACGGATGTTATTCTGATCTGCTATTCAGGTTTTTTTGTTTGTTTGTTTTTGTTGACTTTGAAGCTATTATAAGTTAAATATTGGTATCACTAAAATATTACTGTTATCATCAAGATATTTACACTAATATTAATGGAATACTGTAAAAGATATTACAACATGACCTGTAGCAAAGAATATCTGACATGAAATACAATATTTATAAACATTCGCATTAGGTGGTGTGATGATTCAGTTTAAATCATCTACTTAATACACAATAATACTAATCTGGTTTTCCCTATACATGTTTGGTCTTGGCATTTTTCAGATTTGAACTTAAATTATGTTTTAAACATTATTTGTATTATGAGAAGCAAAACATGGAGGACTGTATCAGGGCAAACAATTGTTAACTATGCAGGGCTGATGACCTCAGTATTTCTGTAACAAGAAGTTTCATCTGGGGCCAGTTCAGCTGGCTAAGCCTGTGAACAAAAAGAAGAGATAGGAAAGAAGCTGAGGTCTACAAGGCTTGCATGTACCAAACAAGTTGGATGGCTAGTCCAGACATGTACAGTCATTTGTTGGAGATATATACTGCCTTTTTGGAGATGTTCACTGCCTCTTAGTAAGGGTTGTTTTCACACTCCTGATCATGTAACAGTATCCAAGTAGTTATTTAAACAATAGTTTCCTTTTCCTTTACATAAAAAGGTAATATATGATCTAGGAAGTACAGGCTAAAGTTTTTAGCTTCATATCTGTAAAACTGGCATTAAAATGGTCTTATAAAATAGTAGTTTTATATAAAAGATAATAATTTTCAAAGTATGCTGTCTTAGAAGAAAGCTTATTTTTAGATAATGCATTTTATTGTTGTATTAGGTGAATTCAATACCGCTAAAATATCTGAAAAATAAAATCTGAAAAAACTATAAATATCCTCAAAAATGTTTTATTATGAAATATATTGCAAATACAATGCTTGGAAAGTGTCCTTTAAATTCCTGAATATTACTAGGTTGATACGCGTGAAGTTTAGTTTCTTATGTGACAGTAAATAATTTTCAATTAATATCTTTTCACCAGATTATTGTAGCAATCCTAGCTTGATAAGTGATACTATGTGTCTACTGTGTATGCTGCACAGGCTGATAACCTTGCAGTATGAAAAATGGACAGTAGTGAGCTGAGAACTGCCTTATTCCAACTCTGTTTTGAAACCTACAATCAGCTGTCTTGGTATTTTTGAGGTATAAGCTCTGCAAATATAGTCCAGAGTACAACAGAGTATAACAGATGTATGGCTACATATAGGTTAGAAAACAGTGTTAGCATAATATAAACTGATTGGTAGACCTAAATACTTGATACTAACAACTTGCTGTTCATGCAGTATGTATTTCAGGAACTTATTTTGGACTTGGTCTTGGCTGATGCAATGTACTGAACATCCATTAGTGACTGGAGTGCAGTATAAGTAGTCTTATAGCATACTTACCTTTTAACTTAATTGGAAAGGAGTCCATGTTATGCTCTGTGAAAACCATCATGCAAACCATATCTTGATTAAGTGGGGACAGCTGCAGTACTTGCCTAAAAAGAAAAAAGAATCCATTCTTGATCCAAAATTCTAATGGGGATGTACACATAATCCTGAATGCTGTAAATATAAAGGGTTGTTCACTGAGTTGAGTGGTAAGAAGACTTCTAACTAGGCTAATGAGAGTTCTCACTAGCAGCATTCTATGAGTTCCTGTACCTGGATTCTGACTATGTGTAGAATAATGTCTCCACAAAGAAGATCTAACCTTGGCCTGTGTGTCTTGTTCATGTATTCCAATTTGACAGGAAGCACCAGAGAGAGCACAGTGTCATTGAAGATGCAATTTACTTAAGGAGAACAGTTGCTATTTCATTGGAATGATTGAGTCACATATAAATAGTAACAGAGTATATTAAAGATTAGATGCAGAACACAGCATTTTAGATCTGATATCATTGGTAGATGCACTAAATCTGACAAAAAAATGCCAGAACTTGAGAATATGACCTTTGCAAGATTATACAGTGCTGAAAAGTCACATTTACTACCTACTTAGCTGTATTCTGTAGCCTAGTGTTCTGTACTCTGTTAAAAGAAATACCAGTAAGAACGTATGTAAGTAAAATTTAGGATTTGCCAAGTACCTGCAAAGATGTAGTCCTTGTCTTATGTAATAATTGAATAACAAAATCCATAGCAGTGGATGTGAATACCAGCAGAATGATCTTACATAAAGAATTTATTGGTCTTCATCTGTGTCTCCTACTTTTAGGCAGACATCTGTATTATTTAGTGCGGTGTTAAGCAGCTCTCTTTCATGGTTGACTGGAATCTTAGGTTGGCTATAATCACTGCATGCCTCTGATTTCACTTGCAATAGACCTTTCTCAATAGGTTCTCCATGGGAAATATATTTTTCTCTTTCAAATGGCTTTATTTCCCTTTATTCTTAGTTCACTTTATAAACATATAAAACGGAAAGCCTGTATTTCTATGTAATATACATATTGCTAAATTTTGCTTTATGTACTATGTAAAGTTAAGATAACTTGCCATTCCATAGGAGATCTGAAAAGAGAAAAATTCACTGTTACCATCCCAATCTGGACTTTTAGTAACAAGTCGTCAGTCTTACACTATCAGCATGTACTTGGTGTGTCTTCAACTTTATAGTAACAAAAAAACATTCAAAAATTCTGTGATATTCTTTTGCGACATCTTTTTACACTTTATAGCTGTAGAAAGTTGCCTGGGAATTCAGGATCTATACAGAACAACAGCTATCACGTAATTGCACCACAAGTCATCATGTTACTGTGCAATAGTTTCAATGGGGTTTTCTGCCTTCTTCAGGCAAAGAAGGTTGCTGATTTCTTCTGTAATTAACAATTCTAAAAATGTTTCTAAGAAAGTAGTTTTGCAAGAGGTGAGCAGATAGAACAAGGCTAGATTATAAAAAAGCCCCAGCTTTGAGAAGCAGCCTTGTCCATATGTCATAGTCAGAATTTTCTCTTCTGGACTCAAACATTCCATGATTATATAAATTCATATGCTGGATCTTTTCCTATTCCAAGAAAGTTACAAGATTCATAAGATAGAGATGTGGTTTGTGCTGCTATTGCTCCTATTCCTTTAGTTTGGAACTGCTTTTAGAGGTGTTCCATGAAATCTCTGCTCAACTGTCCCATTCCTAGGAAGAATGCAACAACCAAACCTTTAGATGATGATGATTTAGGGTTCTATTCTGCTTGCCTATAGAGAGTTTTTTTTACATCACACATTAAAATAAATGGGATCTTATGTCACATCAGCTTTGGTTCAGAGTAGAATAAGAAAATCTGGCCCTTGCAGAATGTAAGTGTAACTTGCATATTATAGTATGATGATCTTTTATTTATATAATCCTAACAGTCTGGCTTTAGTTTTGAGTAAATGTTTTGTATGATTACATAAAAAATTTCTTCCAGAAATACAGAATCAAAAGTCTCTGTTTTATTTCTACTGTGTTTTGTTTCTACTTTAATAAAAATTACTTTTCAGTCTTTGTTGGTCATATCCATTGTCTACTGTTAATCCTTTCTCTTTTTATCATTTCCTGACAAACTTTCTGTATGCCAATTTTGTTCTCTTTCCACCTGAAATTTGGAAGTTTCGACTCTGTATTAACATAAAATTTCTCAGGGACTTGTGTTGACATTTTCTTAACAGTTTCGTTTTTCCCTTCACAGTGAGAATATTTCTGTTTCTTTTACCTCATTTGCAGGTAGTACATGATTATTAATAAATAGGTCCTTTTCCCTGCTGGTTGTATGTTTTCCTTCTGAAGTTTGTCTTTGCTTGTATTCTCCATCTGCTAACAGTTCCCCTGTTTCATGATACCAACTATCTTTTTTGCTCAATCTGTTTAAGTGAATGAACTTACACCAAGAAATTGTTCCCAGCTGGTTTCCAAGAGAGCCTGAGCACATCTTTTAAAAACTTGCATGTGATTTGGTTTCTGCATAGCCTAAAGAGACCTTCTTCCTTGCAAACATCCCCTTATATCTTGTCTGTCTTCTAAAACACATCTGTGAAACTGTTTCTACAAGCTTGGGACAGCTTGAGGCAGGAAACTGCTATCTCAGTGGCTTAACAACTTCTTAGGATCATTCCCTCAGGGGGTAAGAGGATCAGCACGGAGGCCAGAATTGCTGGTTTACAAGTAACAGAAATTATTGTGCATTCTAGATGTGAACATCAACTAGTCAAAGTTCCCTCTAATTGAAAACAAAAAAAACAAAACCCCCCAAAAAAACCCAAAACCAAAACCCCCTTCCCCAACCCCCCAAACTGGTGAAGCTGTCTTACCCCAATTTACATATGTTTCTCATCCTTCTAAATTGTCTGTGCCAGCTAAAAAGAAACTTTTTAATTAGGCACTCTAGTATGGTAATCTTACTACCTGTTTAGTACTTTGATAGCTTTGGTATTTTATTTGTCCTAATGTGGTGTTTTGGTGGTTTTTTGTTTTGTTTTGGATTTTTTTTTTGTTTGGTTTAGCTTGGAAATATATATAATTGCCTGAATTTACTTGCATTTGGAGAAAAGAGGTACAGTTTACCAGCAATAATATGCTATTTAACATCTGTAATAACATATTGGAGAAGCTATACTATAAATTCAGGAAGAGAAATGTGAGACAGAACTATAAATGCTGCAAAACTAGTCCCATAGTAATATCTACTATTCTGGTGTGCTAGGCCAATGAAAACATTTACAATATTAAGCTTTTATCACTTGTTCAGGCTTAAGTGAACAGAGATTTTAAGTGAATAAAATGGTTTTATGGACAGCATGAGAATCATGTGTCACGGGGTAAACTAATGTGGTTTTTTAATTGATGTTAATTACAACTAAATATCTGCACTGCATTCCTATATTAACCACATGTAAAAAAAAAAAAAAAAAAAAACAAAAAACAAACAAAAAAAAAACCCAAAACCAACTATTAAGTACATAGATTGTTCCAAAGCAATATTAACATGCTTTTCACAAAAACCTGCTCCACATAGATGTGATCATTCAAGAAATTATCTTATTACTTGCTGATTTATTTTATTTTTCAATCCTTGAATTTACCAAAACACAATGAAAATACACAGTAGGAAATCTGCAACATTGATCTGACTCACAGAGAATATTTTCACTCACCTCTAACTTGTCTCTGCTGGGATAGTCTACTCAGTACTCACTTTCAACTTGTTCTTTGAGAAGTTAGCATTGATGGCTTCTTTCTGCCAGAAGAAGAAATTGTTTTCTCTAGAGGTATTTTAATATTCATCTTGTTGGATAGAAGCCAGTTTAAGGCTAATGAATTAGGGAATCTCCTTAATATGGAATAATTAATGAGCCAGCAGCAGAGAAAGACCTAGAAATTGAAAGATCAACTTGATTTAAATCACAAATTGAAAACAGTGACGTTTGTATTTTTAATATTTCTGAGCACAGTGTTGTGAGGAAAAGCAGGTCCAAAATCCTGGAGCTTCTGCCAGATTAAGACAGTATGAAAAAAAAGTATGTTTTAGATTATTCTATATTAAAAAAGAAAGTCTGTTATGAATTTCAAGATGCTTTGCACAATTTTTGTTGTTTAGATAACCATTCATCAACCTAGGCTAGCACGTGAAGATTGCAGGATCAACATGAATTTTTTAAAATCAGATTTATCTTCATAATCTTCATTGTCTGACTTTCAGTAGAAATGTTACATAATTATATAACACTAAAGGGACTCCTGCATTTAGTGACTAGATATTCAATATTTCTTTTTGTTCACTTAGAGTATCTTTAGCCTTCACCTAATGTGTATTTTTCCAGTCCTGTCAGGAGTACAAAATTTATCTTTATGATTTTGTCTCCTTTCCCACCTATTTCCTTCCATTCCAGCCTACAAAAGTGCTTTTTTCTTTGTCCTTACCCATCTTGCCCATTGGCTCCTGTTCATCACCCCTTCTGACATTCCCTTCTACCTCCTTGGTTGCTCTCATGCTCTATCTGGAGCATTTGAAAATTTGCTGAAGCACAGATGGCAATTAGTCTCCCTGAGTTCATCCACAAAGACTCACATTTTATTTTAAAGAAAAGCAGTCTCCATTTCACAAGATCTATCTTTTAGTATCTATTATAACTTACTAAGAAAATAAAAGTTTATGTGAACTGCATTAGATGCTGCAGAATAATTTGATAGCAATGCTATCTACAAAACTATATGTGTATATATGTTACTGTTGTAATATGTCTTCTTTAAATACAGCAGGCACTAAATGTAGTTATATTGCAATACAATCCTATCTGGCTTTTAAAGAGGTAATTGAATGATCATCTCACAATTTTTGTTGATCTTTTTACTATTTGCTTTATACGAGATCGTTTTTCCTTGGAATAAGTCTGACTATTTCATCTCATGTTGTCTGATCAGTAGAGATTTTACTACTCTCTGTAATGAGTGTATGAGGAAGAAAGTTATTTCTATATTTGGCTAGTGTACAGCTATATATTTTTTCATTGTGGAAGGAAGGCTTAAGTGGAAGTTATTCCTGTAGGTGCACGTAAGGCTAAGGAAAAAGCAGAGATCTCTTAGTACACTTTTTGACACAAGCAGCTCAGCGGGAGACTCAGCACAGATGGTTTAAAGGGCTGTTGTAAGGACTGAAATAGTCTCTGGACTTGCCAAAAGTCTTAATCTCTTTAGGGCAATGATAGCTTGTAACAGCATACAGAGATCTGTGAGGAGCTGCTGCTTGCAGAACTCCCATACTTCTACCACTGGTGAAGATCACAACTTTTAAAGTTATATAACAGGAATTAGAGGAGTTTTTATGGAATAGTCACACGGTTAGGGTCTGTTTTTGTAAGTTTTTTTCATCAACAGTGACAAGAAGGGCTTAATACAGTTTTCCTGTTTAAAAAAAAAAAGGGTTACACTGGTTGAATTACTATAAAATTAGGAAAATGGGATTTTTGCAATGTAATCAGAAATTTTATGTATTAAAATAAATTTTGTCTGCATCATCTCATGCTGTCTATAGTGTTCAATTTATTTCACCATTTTAAATAGTTCATGTGTGTATTCCATAAATAAATCAATTTACCCTGGTGTTCATTAGAGCATGAATGAAAAAATTATGTAGAAAAAATGTTGGAAGAGGTTTGTTATTGGAACATTAGGGAAAAACATATCCTGTCTAATTCCCAGAAAAATTTAATTTATGGTGCTTCTCCCACCCCCAATCATATCAGAAGTTTAATTACACTGTTATTGACTAATGCAAGCTAAGATACACTCAGTAAAGTTGTAGACAAAGTCAGATGTCTGAAATATCAACTGTAAACAAGAACCTCACTTTGAATCAGTTGAAAACTATTCAAACTCAAAGATATCTTAATGGGATTTTGAGCTTCGTTACTGTATTGTACATGCAAAGAGAGTATTGAGAGTTGTCTTTCGGGAGGTGATGAAAAGTGTGCTCCTAAGGAAATGTTATTATTAAATATTTCATTTCATAGCAGTAAAAATATCAATCTTTGTCTTGAGAAATATCCACTGTGGATGGTGGTTTGGTGCATGTCAAAATTCATCTGGAGATCCTAACGGGTCTCTCCCTGACTTTTTGTCTCATGAGTTGTTGTTATATTGACCTGGACAATATGACTGGAACTTAGTAACATCTTAAATCTGCATATTACCATTTTCTAACGAGTTGCACAGCTCCTGTCATGTCATGTTGATAAACTGGAAATTTATGGTATCTAGTTTTTAGAGAAGTTCAAGCAGGAAGCTTTGAAACCGGCTGTTCCAAGGCAGTGGTCACTAGCCATGTTTCCAAGTTTAGACAAAACATTTAGAGCAGAGAGGTGCTGTCACAAATCTTTTCAAAAATTCTGATCATAAGAGAACATTTAGGAGGCAGTCTCCTTGAGCCAGTGTTGAGTTTCTAGGCAATGCTAGACAGAATAACCACACAACCCAGGTAATGTTTGTAATGAATTGAGCCTTCTAAGGGTCTGCATATTGCACTGCAAGCCATCCTTCCATTTCTTTAGCTCTAGGCCTGTGAAATGATGTTTTAAAAGCTCATTATAGAAGAATGCCAGATGATCTAATGTTATTACTTTTGTAATAATATGATTCTGATTTGAAGTTAGGGATCTCTCTTGATGGCTCTATTATTCTGTGTTAGACACTTTGTCCTTTGGAGAATAATTTTTACATTTAATTAAATTAAATGGCCCGATGTTTCTAATATCAATGCTATTTTATTTCAAAGTTCACTCCTGTTGTCAGCTTCAGCTGTCATTATGACACATCAGCACTTAAGCTTGCT
Source organism: Acropternis orthonyx (assembly GCA_035583155.1). Lineage (NCBI taxonomy): Eukaryota > Metazoa > Chordata > Aves > Passeriformes > Rhinocryptidae > Acropternis > Acropternis orthonyx. The sequence continues at coordinate 38,226,147 of JAWWEU010000125.1, read as the reverse complement.
CCAGTGTAGAAATTTTGAGGCTTAATGGATCTGATTATCTCACCCTGAAATTTCAGAGTAAGCTTTAAATATTTATGCAGATAATTAATTTTTGCTGTTCTTATACAGGATTGACATCTTCAAGTATGTGATATATGGTGTAGCAGCTGCATTCTTTGTATATGGCATTTTGCTGATGGTGGAGGGATTCTTTACAACTGGTGCCATCAAGGATCTCTATGGGGACTTCAAAATCACCACTTGCGGCAGATGTGTCAGTGCCTGGGTAAGTGGTTAAGAATGCTTTTGTACTTATGAAAATTTCAACACCTTTTGTATATTTTTTAGTGCCTTATGAAGTTAATTTTTTTGTGTTTCTTTAATATTTTCTGATACTTGTTTAGTGGTTAAAAATTATAGCAAAGGAGAACAGAAAGCTACAATGGTTCTCTCTAATGGTTCAAAACTAATTTAGAAGCAATTAATTCCACCAGTTGAATGGAAAAGCTTATTACCTCAGCAACATAAACTTTTCTGGACAGAACTAAAACTGTGTAATGCCTCCAGCTCTAGCGGACAGGAAATATTTTTCTTATGAATATTTTCAGTTATATTAGGAATCTTTCCTGTTCCTTTTTGTAACAAGCAGAGGCCTGTCATCAGGTGGTTTCTGTGGTTTCTAAATGGCAAACAGCCCATTTTTACTCCTGTGTTAATCTCTGATTTGGAGAGGCCATTCACTTATGACCCTGGAAAACCTAGATTCAAAAAATTCTGATTTGTACTGGGACTTAAATGCAAATTTGTCATACTAAAATTGTCTGAGCAGGCATGATTATTTTAACATCTCTGTTCAATAGCAGGTAAGTAGCTAACTTTTTTTGATATTTGACTGTCCTGTATCTAAGGCAAGAGGTCTGTGCATTTGGTGAATGCTGGAATTGGATACTTCTGCAAACACCGTCAGTATCGACAAATCATATTTGTGATGACAAGTAAATGATTAAATGCAGTCAAGTAGATCTGGGTGTTAAGGTGCATTTTATTTTTTGCTTTATTAACAATAAATTATATATAAAATAGTAGCCAAGGTCGGGTTTCCCGTTGTATCCCACTACAACTGTCAGTGTTTATTGAAATGAAATACAATCAAAGAACAAAAGTAAGCAATAGATACTTCCAGTCATACAAAGACAAAAACTGGGATTTTGAGTATCCTGACATTTAAGGTTAAGCTGAACACAGATGATGTACACATTGTATATTGGGGAATACAGCATGTATGCCATTGCTACATAGATGTAACATGCTCCACAGTAATTCTGTGTTTTCATCTTTTTTCTGTTGTTCCTGTGAAGTGCCATTGTATAATTTTGTTACTTTGACTAAAATTGTTTTGAAACCTTTAAATAAATACATAAAAAAACCCTGAAAACATTTTAAATAAAGAGCAGTCATTGCTTATAACAACACTGCTTTCATCTCCTGGAAAGAAATCTCTATCTATATGCACTGAGAACATACTAAGCTAGTTCAAATTTTGTACAGACCAGCAAAATTTTCAGAACATTGTTTTTCTTCACAGCTCCCATGAATGCGTGTCCTCAGTACTGCAGCACAGCAGTGCTGCAGCCTCTCACAGTTTTGATACCCTTGCAGTAACACTGTAGTATGGGTCTAGAAGAAATGAACAGTTAAGCAACTATCCTGTTGTCAATAATACTTTTATTATGAGTGATTTATTGAATTAATTCCTTCAGCATTTCAATGTCCTCACATAATTTGTACTGTTTGTGTTTTACTTTAAGAAACCTTGGGTTGATACATATTATACAGATAAGGTTAAGGCTGTTTATGATTGCAATTAAAATAACCCATCAATTATTTTGAGTTAAATACATTGTTGTCATTATTTTTGAGGTCAGTGGAAGTTTTTTTTTGTTTTTCCTGGATGAAAAAAAAACACAATACAAATAAACCTGTTTGCTTGCTTGTCTTATTTTGATGATATGCCAGTAAGATTACTATACAGATGTCTGGAGCTATTTTGGATACTTGTTCTGGTTTTAGTGTCTGTGCTCTAGAGATCTGAGAGTAAGACAATTTATGCAGGATTTTTGTAATTTTAAATTTGATACTGTTTTTGATTATGTTGATTTTCATTATTTCATATTTAAAATTCTCAGGGGGCAAATAGCAGTTTACATTAAAAAAAAACAAAACCAAAACAACATTTGGAATTAGAAAATATTTCAATCCAACAGTGATATGTTTAGAATTTATTCAGTTCCTTAAAACATGCAACAATAAGACCAAAGAACAACAAAAAGAAGACTGGAGAGGTAAATCAAACCTAATCAAGGCCTGTGTCAAGGCCAGATTGGACAATTACTGTGAAAATTTTCTGTAATAAATTTTGTTGTGTACAGTTGCCGAAATGAGAGAATGCTATTGAAAGGGGTAGGCAAATACTAGAAGTTGCAAGAAAGCATCCTTGTATATCGTTTTGAAAGAGTAATATTGTAAATATTAAAATCTAAGCTGCCAAAGACTAAACAGCTGGGTTTTTTTATAGCAATACCTTTAAACAGAAAGGTACACACAGAGTATTTGTTGTTTTGAAGGATTAAAGTTATAAAAATGGCTCCACATCAAAAACACTTTGATGTGACAATCCAGTGGTGGCTATGATTTCTTTCTAAATAGCAGTTTAGCATGTTAAAGTCTGAAAATTAGATCCTTCAGCTTTACCATTGGTACCAGTTGCTTCTTAATAATATGTTGCATGAGCAAAAGTGACTAAACCTATTATGAAGATGGAGGAAAAAAATCCATAAAAAATTTGAAGGAGAAAAAGTTTCTTTTAACTTTTTATGGACAAGCTGTATTTCTGTATCTGGAAATACAAAAAGTAACATATTTTTCTTAAGACATATTCTTTGAAAAGCAGGCTTTTAAGATCACTGGTAGCCAACATCTGTAGGAACTTTTCACATGCTCTTCCTGACGTCCGTCCTTAGCTCCAAATAGCTCACTTTCTATCTTTGCATGGGCAAAAGGAATTTTTTTTGCCTGAAGTAATGGAAAAAGAAATAACTCAGCCTAACCTTTCCAGTGACTGTACAGTTGATTAGTCAGCCGATCTGAGCATTCAGAGGCTTAACATCCAAGTCATGCCAGTGCTGCGTTGCAATATAGCCTCTCATGTCTGGGAGGGCCTGTGAAAGTGACAGTAAAGAGTCTCATTGGCAACATTTGCAGAATTAATTTACTGTGAAAAGTAAAGCAAAAAGAATAAAACTATGCCAGTCACATTCGAGAAGGGATGGCTTTGGTTTTAGTCTTCATTTTTCAGTGCCAGAACAGGCTTTTAGAGTATTAAATAAAAAGTTATATATAACTGTACTGCAGCATGATTGGTGAAGAATGGGAGACAGGCCTGAAGCCAACTGTAACACTATTCACATGTTTGTGATTTAATACCCCTCCTATTTATATTCATCTCACTTCGTCATGGAAAGTCTCATTTACACCTTGTTTTAGAATATCTGCTTACAGAGTTAAAAAAAAAAAAAAAAGAAGAATAAACACAATGGGGTTTTTTCCTCATTTTATGGTATGCAATGTAAAAGGAGGATTGGGGGTTTTTTTGTTTGTTTTTTTTTGTTTGTTTGTTTGTTTTTTTAATTTCATCACAAAACAGTGTATAAAGGCTTCATCCTGACAGTTGCATTTCTATTTCTTTGTATCTTACTTTTCAAAAGAAACTGTTACCATACTAGAGAAAGGTGTTTTATATTCTAAATTACACTGACTTACATTTCTTCTATATCTTTAGGAACTTTTTATTTTAATGACTGACAAGGATTTTTCTGCCTTTGAAAATAATTTTGGCTACTTGAATACCTGTGTGCGATTTGATCCGTGCTTCATGAGTGCTTAAACTAAAACATGAACTTCCCAAAATATTTCCAGATTTTATTTCACAAGAAAAAACATGGAAGAAAAAACATGGAAGCTGCACAAATGCACAAATGCTTTGAAAAACCATCTGTGAACTTGTCACTTCAGCTTGTCCTTACCAACCCAGTTATTCTAGAGGCAGCAAAACTGCATCAGATTGACATTTGATTCTTTGTGTAGCAGGAGGAAGAGAGTTCAGTGCAGGCTCAGCTGGCTTTCCCACCCAGAACAGATGCATTATTTCTGAATGCTAGAAATGAAGCTCTCATTTCTGAAAATTAGATGCCATATCAGAATATTCTGGTGGAAAAATGCTGAGCTGACAGACAAGGAGACCTTTCTCCTGATTGAATACTGCTCTATCTGAGGGATGCAGAATGCTTCATACCACCATGATTCTTCATTTACAAGAAATAAAGGACCTTCTCTCCAAGGCAGCAGATGTACTTATGGGTCTAAAATCCTTTAATCCAATCAAATAAGGAAAGTGTCTAAAAAACACTTGTCCCCATACACCTTAAGTAGTGTATGCCTTAAGTAGTTTCAGACAATGACATGGGAAATTGGGAAGGTGAGATTCGTATGGTGCTCTGACCTTTCCAACAGCATAGCTGAAAATCAGAAACACTAATTATTGCCAGAAGTTTCCCACCCAGAATGGTGAAGTCAACTTCAGAGGGAATATATTGTGACATAGATGTATCCCACCTAACTAGGAATGTCACTAAGGTTGTCAAGAGAAAGGTCTACGCTCCTTCAGTAGTTAAAGGAGAGGTTTAGACAGACATTCTCAGATGAGCTGAATTTTTCTGAAAGTGACTGTCCTATTTTCTGCAAAGAGAATAACCCTCAAGTCTTTTAAATTATGTTTTTTGTATTAAGCACTTCAATCAACTTTGTACATTTAGTTGCATATATCCTGCTTGGTCCCTTTAATTGGAGGTTGGGTGAATAACATTTGCTGTCTAAACACTAATGGAGTTAGTAGACGAAAGACAACATTAGCGATTTTATAGATTTCTTCAATTCATCTGATCCCTGGATACTAGACCAGTGTTGGAATTTCTTTAGAGTTCCTTGCAATCTTCTGCACTTCTCAAAATAGGAAAGACAAGCCTCAGCAGTGCTTCAGAACTCAGCTAAGCAGTTAAGAGGATCAACTTTATGTCACTGCTCTTCCAACTACATTGATAATATACATATGGTTTCTTAAAAAGAATAAAAAATGAAAGTTATTTATTCCCTATTTTGTTATATTTTGAGAGATCTTTTGCAGTGAGCTCAGAAATTATTTTTTAATATATTTATAGGTCTTGATTGTACTTTTTGTGTGTCTTTTCTCTGTAATGTGTCCAGAGGATGTTTTTGTTTCTTTTTGGGTGTTTTTTTTTGTTTGTTTGTTTGTTGTATACTTCCAGATTTTCTCACTCAGGGATATTGCACTTACATAATCATACTTTCATCAGATCATTCCTTGTCTCACATAACTTGCCCTGTGTTATATATGCAGCCCTTTTGTGAACTGCAGTGTTTATTACTTCCTTTTACAGAGGAGTGTGCCAGACATTGTAATATGCCTTACCAGTAGCTTCTCTTGGTCTTGGTGCTTGCTGACAGAAATGTTATTATGGGTGATAAACTGGACAAAATGTTTTTGCTTCAGATTGTGCTGTGTGTCTTGCACATCAAGGACAGAATTTTTTCTTGGCATGTAAGCTCAGTCAATAAGTAGCATTTGTTAATGAAGCTGCTTTCTGAAAATATGCTTTCATACATTTCCAAAGTATGCTTGACTGTAGGAGCTGTTACACTTTCTCCGTGGCCTTTACTTTCTATTATGGATCGTCATAAATTGTTCAAGATGATAGCTTTATTTCCCCTGTGTTAAGATAATCCTTTTCAGTTTTACCTTGAATGCTTCATCAGATGATCAGTTTTCCCTGATCCTTGTTCTCACTTGGCTCCCTTATTACTTTTCATTGCATTCTTACTCTTTTTATATCTTTGAATGTCAGTGACAGTATCCTAAATTCATGATTTTTTTATGGTGCAAGGTGTAATCATTATTCACCCCCAATGGTTTCTAGCCAGCTTGTTTCTCAGTTCTCTCACTTAAAGTTACTATTTTCAAAATCCACAGGAAGCGTGAACAGCTCTTTGTTCTTCCTGTTGATGTCTTATAAATTCATAGTTAGCTTTGTAGATACTTTTTGGCATTGCTTGACCAGGAAGGAGGAAAACTTGTAAATTTATCCCCTCACTGCTTGTATCCTTTTTGTTTTGTTTTGTTTTGTTTTGTTTGTATGATGATTAGTGTTCAAGTTAAACTTGTTAGAATTAGAAAACTAGAGTATTTTTATCAATAACTCTTTCTGCTGAAGAGCTTTAACATTTAAGGTTGCATTTTTAGAATTCCTTGGCTGATTAAAAGCCATGTCTCCATGCTATTGACTTTCAATGCTTGGCAAGACAGCAAATGAGAAAGGGAAGTTTCTGTCCTTTCATTCTCTCAGAGGTTCTCAAAACCCTGATTTGAGAATATTAAGTTAATAATCCCTGATATTAAGAATATAAAAAGAACACACACTCTTATTTTTGACAGCCAAGTATAAATTTTGACTGGCTAGAGAAGTCATAAATACTCTTTCTGCTTTCTAGTTTAAGCTTACTTGTCTTGTTTCCAAGTGGAAACCATGTAGACTTCCTGAACAAAAATTGCAGTCTTGGCAATATGAAAAATATAAACAATTTGTATAGTGCAGTCTTTTCCCAGCTGAGTGTTACATCTTCGTCTGTGTATGGAAAACTTGTCAACACTGAAAACCACTGCAGTATGGATCCGAATTTTAGAAATAGGTTAGCAACTAACTGGAAGCAAGATACCTGCAAAATGTACTGCTTAGACCAGCCTATAGTGGCAGGGAGTAGGTCATGATGAAACTGATCATTTTACATATTTTATGTCTTTGAATTGAATAGTAATGTGGCATGAACATAGTCTGAAGAGCCCACGAAGACAGAGTATTTAAATGAAGATATATACAGCATATTTTCAAAAAAGCAATTTTAAAACCAGATTATTTATCTGTCATCACATTTAGATACAAAGCAAATAGCTTAGCTATATTCCCAGACATTGATAGAAAAACACCACCAAAAAGAAAACCAAAAAGAGGAGGATAACTTTGAGAATGTGAAAATATAAGCATACACCTTTTGAGAAAAAGTAATTCCTATCTGGAAGATTATAAAATTAAATAGGAAATTCTGCTGGTTTTAAGTAGCAGTAAAGATCCAAAGATAACTTTTTGTAGGGCTTCAGAAGCCTGTTGGATTACAGAAGTTATAGTCTCACCTGAAGGACATATGAAATAATAACTTTAAGCAACATAATACTACAAAACCATCAACATTCTAAAGAAAATTCCAAAATAAAAGAAAAATTAGAATATTTGGTTTATAAGGAAGTACTGAAGAGACAAATTATATGATCTTCAGGGAAAATCTAGTCTTGCCTTAAGCCATCTTCTTCAAAATGGTATTTCATGGATTTGTTTACAAAGCAAAATTTCAAAAATTGAATCAATTTGTTAGAGAATCTTCTCTTTTTGTTTCCTAATGACAGTGAAAGTCTCCTCTCCCACTACTACCTATAACCCAGCAGTTTTATATGCATCTAAATAGTTAAAGAGACATAATGCATAGAATATTTCAACCTTGAATTCCACATTTAAAGGAAATTTTAGCCAAATGTATGTGCAGATGAAAAGCAGAAAGTAACAGTGAGAATTGCTCCTCATTTCATAAAAATCAGTTTTTCTTCTGTCTAAACTATTTGTAGAAGAAAAATATTTTAAAAACCCCAACCAAGACTGTTCCATAAAATGAAATTTCAATTTTCTGGGATTTAATAATTTTCTTATATTAGATTTTAACAATCAAAGGAATGTCACATTTGGTAGTGTTGAGTATATGGATGAATTGCAATTAGGCAAACCTGAGATATCTGTCCCTCTACAAAAAGAAATTGGGACCAATATTGACTTTTCTTTTTTTTTTTTTTTTTCTTTTTCTCCTGAAGCAGTTGGCTTGAATGCAAGCCAAGAAGAATCAACCACATGACAGTAATAGCATACCATGAAATCTATCCATGTTTCAACAAGACTCTTGGAGCTGTGCCTGGGAGTATAATATGTTAGAGAGAGAGAGAGATGAACATGTTTTGTAGAGACAATAATAAATGTCCAACAAGTGATTGCCAGCTATGAGAGTGATATTATAGACCAAGAAGACAAGACTTTCTAAGTGTGTATTTTCTATGATTTACAGTGCATTTAGTGGTAATATAAGAACAACGGTCTCTTCCAGCAGCACTGTATGTAAAAGCAATGAATTGAAATACTTTTGCTTTGTCTTTTATTTCTCTTGATGAATGAGGCATGAATTTGGACATGTTAGTTAGCAAAGAGACAAGAATGTTAGAGGTAATTTCTTGTGAGCTACTCACCAGTCATTCTTAAACATATTTAGGTTTTATACTGTGTGTGTAAGAGGGTCTGTGCATACTAAGAGAGATTGGTTAGGGTGGCAAAGGATGATCTGTAACATTGATATATCAATGAGTTTAAAGACATCTGTATTATTTTTTATTTATTTAGGTTTAAATAAATAGTATTTCTGGTTCTAGACAACATTTTAAATTAATCAGCAAAGGCTGTTTTAGCTTCTGCATTGTTAAAAATATTTTCCAGAGGAATTCAGCAGGTTTTCTAATTGCTCTCTTTCATATTTGTGTATGGGCAATTACACACTTGAGATAATGTTGCAAAAAAAAAAAACAAAACCAAAACCCCCAAATCATTGGGATAAGGTTGAAGTATTTATGTACAGATTATTCTTTAAAAATACAAAAAATTGCAAAAATCTGCTGGATGAATTCTGAACCTCTCAAAAGTGAGAAGAAATAAACACCTGCAGTGTAATAATACCAATGGTGAACGGGAACAAAATACCTAATCTTTATACTATTCTGTCATAAAAGTTTATTGATAAAAGGATTGTAGATCTAAGGTACTAGTCAGAACCCCACATTATAAAAAATTGAATGCAAATAAACAATAGATTTGAGATAGGAACATGTGTAGTACTTCTAAATCTGACTTCTCTTAAACTGAAGAAAGAGCTGTGCACTCCATCAGTACAACTTCATCAAGACAAATTTCAGCATTGAACAAAATATGTGGCAACTGCACTGTATAATTTAAAATGAATATGTAAATATGTTTATGCAGAATGCACACAGGATAAGGAGACAGCAGCGTTAACTCAGAGGAATTTCTTCTAGAAAAAATAAACAAGACTGAGGCAGAAGGCCTGAAAACCAAGGTTACTTATGAATTTGAAACTGGGCAAAGTGGTAAAGTTAAAAAGTTTTTATCAGTATTGAAATCAAATGTATGGGTAATTGAAAGTGAACGGGATGTTTGAGAGACAGGGCAATTCATGAAGAAATTGAAAAGATCTTTCCATTTATGCTCTGGGTGGCCATCAGATGGTACATGGGGCCTTGCTCTGACATGCAGTTGGGAAAATGCACCCAGAACAACTACACAGTGCACTATGGACGTCAACTGCTTTCCAGTACTCTGTAACAGAAGGCCAGGCTAACCCCGGGCTCACCTTAGGTGATGTCCAGCATTGAAGCACGATAGGCTTTGGGCAGGATGGAAGTACCTGATCTCTGTAGATGCAGTTTTGATCTCTGGCAAAATCTGTCAAAAGGAATTTCTGAGGCTGTGAAGAGATTTGGAAGGAACCTCTTAGATCATCCAGCTGAAAATAAACATTTTTTTTGGTGTCTTTGTCATAGGATAATAAATCTAGAGGAAATATAATCACATCATTGTGTATATGTTTTTGCAGCTCTCTGGGTTGAGAACTCATATCAGGGGGTTCATATGAAATAAATATATGATTAGATTGAAAGAAAGTGTAAAGGTAAGTACTGAGTGGTTTAGAACAAAGAAAAAATTGCACAACAACAGGACTTTTCTGGCATTAAATTTTATTCAGGCACTTCTTAATTTGTTTCTATGTTTCTGTATTATTTTTCTTGTTGTAAGCAGTAGTGTCCTCATGAAGTTTAATTTGTTTCCATTTCAGTCCATGTCTCTCTGTAATAACAGTATCTTCTACATGTGATTTCACTGTCTCTGTCCCTAGGGTTACTGAAGCCATCATACAGTGTTTCTTCAGGGATATTAAAATATTTATAACAAAACTAAAACAAGAACAGTGTTTGAAATTTAATGAATGTGCTATTCATGGGACAAGTATCCATAAATTAGAAAGAAGGAAGCAAAAAAATAAATCAGTAACTGAAATCTTGATCTTATCAAAATAGAATTTGGCTAATGTTTTCTGTGGAAACAGAATTTCAACCAGCTATGACCACTGTGAACACTGTTGTGCAGCATACATACTATATCAGAATGCACTCTGAAATATCTGCTTCCTGACATTGCTCTGTTTATATAAAAAAAAGTCTTTCCAGAAGGTTCATGATTTGCCTACATTGATAATTCATAACTCAGGAAAGTCATTACTGGCGCTGAAAGGTTTACATAATCTGGCAAGAGGGTTTTACCAGACTTGGTGTTGGTACAAGAAAATAACCACTACAAAAGTTAAAGATTTGTTTGGTTGAAACAATTATTCACTTTAGCTATTCTTTGTCACTGTGAACCGAGTATCAATCAGTGATGGTAGATGAATTTCACTATCACTTCCACTTTGTTTTGGGTTTATATGTTTGGCTTCTTAGAGTGAAATTCGAACTGATCAGAGAAAGTAATTTTCACTATAAACACGGTAGGTAACATACTAAAGAACAAACTGTGATACCTCTTTAAGGTGCTGTACTGCTATTTCAGAAATCTTCAGCTTGTCACATAGCAGAATGCTACTTCAAAGGAGAAAGATCCCTTTGAATCTCAGGAGATTGAGTTCTGAATTTAATTCCTGGAGTGAACAGGCTCCTTAAGCATTCCTTGTAAGTTCTCTAGAGCAAAGAGGGAAGCTTGTAATAGCAGAGAAAATTATCTATAAAAAGACTTTAGTCTTTCCTGGTTTTTTTTTTGTTTGTTTGTTTGTTTTTGGATTTTTTTAATAATTCATAATTTCATTGAATTCTAACAAGAATTTATAAGCTAACATCTCCTATTGCTAGAAACTAATAACTTCATGTGCATAATTAACCTTTTTATTTTTTTACTGCCCTTACAGGAGAAGTGCATTACTGCCCAGATCACATTTCTGTGGTTTACTTCACTGATATCAGTGGTAGCAGCTTTCAGGCATAACTCATGTCAGCCAGGTGGTTTGACTTGAGGTTTTGTATTTTAGTTACTCTTACTTAAAACAAAGGCAGTTTCAGGTTTTTTTCCCTCTGTCTTCTTGATGCTATTCCATGAAATTCAGCATATAATTGGACACTGGCTCTTCAGTTGAAAGTGACTGAAAGAGGAAAACTGAAGTTCTTCCTTTTCTAAAATGTGGTTTTAAAATGAAATCATCTCTTGAGCCATTTTTTCTAAGGTAAACAATCAGATTCATGTTTTTTTAAGAGAATGCCTTCCATAAACAAGCAGGCAAGTCTCTCTGAAAAGGCAGCTTTTGTGACTCACAGCAACTATCATCTGACAGATTTCTCCTGCTATTATTTTATGCCCAAGGCAGATTTTTTTTTACAGGCTAATAAGCTCTGTTTTTTCCCCATTTTGATATACCATTGCTTTGTATTATCTCAGTAGAGGTTTTAAGCAAGCTTCCTAAGTAAGCAAAGCTACAGGGAGTTTTATACTTACTAAAGATCAGAAAGTAAAAAGATGTTAAATAGGTATTTTAATTCTCATAGTAAAGCTGATCTTTTTCCTCCATTTGGTGATAATCACACAATATGAAGATTCTCAAATCTGTGTGGAGCCCAATCATAAAAACAGTTATTACATTTTAGTAATGTAACTAATATAAAAGATTTAGGACTCCATTAAATTAATATGGATGTGCTACACTGAGAGATATACTAAATTTATTGAATATTACTTATTTCACAAATTCTGGAAGGAAACTCTAAAGTAAGGCCTCAGACTTACGTGTTTTTGACAAAATCATAGAATGTAAGGTAGGAGACCAGTTTTACTTTTAAAATACTTCTAGGATAGAGTCAAATGACAATTTAAAGTCTGTACCGAGACAGTCTTCTTATTTCTTGCTCCTGCCTCAGAAAAAAATGATTGCAACTCTTTAGCTTGATAATAAATTAAGATCAGATGTAGCACTTTAGTTGTAAATTCATAACCTTGAAGTGAATCTACATTTCTAAGTAATTTTCCAAGTACTTATTTGTAAGTAAGTGCCTGAGGCTGAACCAGATGTTGTTTCATTAGCTTTAACACTGTAATATGGAGAGGAAAAAGAAAACAGTAAAAGAACCATAACAAACAAACAAACAAGCATGTACAGAACAGTATTTATTTGTGTTGACTATTTTTTCTGCAATAGATGGAATAGAATTTCCATTATATCAAACAACTGAAACATGAAAAAGTCCACTGTAACATTCAAGGCTCTATTTTTACTATAGACTTTGCTATCACTTTCTCTATTTTATCAGTTGGTTTTCTAGTAAGTGTTTTTTTGGGAAAAGTTCAAAAGGAAGACAGCCATTATCTGCAGGAATACGTTTTCAAAAATCTTCAAGCATAAATTGGACACATAAGTTTTCCTTTTAAACTAGTTTCATGATGAGGGAAAAGTTAAAATAGTTTGTAACTTCCAAAATGGCAGGCAAAGCATGACTACTGAAGCATGGAGTACTAACCAAAGAAAAGGATCGAAACCTGATATCAAAAATATTAAACAGAATAATTCTAGTCTTTGTTCACTATATTTTTTACTTTCCTGCATCCTTCAGATGATTATTTGTAGTGCTATAAATTCTCCAGCTTTTCAAACTACTTCTGAAAGTCTCGTTTACCTAGGGACAATCAGGAAAAAATAATTTGAAATTAATTTTGAAGTGAATTAATTAAACTACATTAAATTTCTATGTAAATAGACTTATTTGACATTAAAAATACTTTTATTTAATAGTATTTGGAAGTGAGTGAAAGTAAATCAAGTTAAGGTCTCTTTAATATTGCTTAGCACATCCATCCCATAAGTTGAAAACAATAACACCACCTCATATCTAAAATTCAAACCTTTTGTTACTTTGGATTGCTTTTCCTGAGCGGGTCCACTTGGATAAGCCATTCTGTGCTTACAATTTTTACTATGATTTAAAATTCTTTAGAGTCTGACCTTATTTGATTTCCATAACTAAAACCTGTATTTATGTTAGACTTTTTCCTTTACTGCTTGATGTGAAGATATTATATTTTAAAAAAAAAAAAAAGAAAAAAAAAAAAAGAAAAAGAATAAGAAAATGTGTTGCTTTCCCCCTTTATTTATTGACTATTTAAAATTTAATTTTGAGCAGACTGTGGACCAGCTTATTCAGCTTTCAAAAATAGCTCTGATTTCTTATTCTCAATGTTCTTTTGAGGTAAGCAGCTAGAAAAATGTGATTGTTTCAGTAATGTGTTTAGATTCACCAGAATTTCGGAAACTACCAAATCCTGGGGCTATTTGGATTCAACATGTAGAGATTGACTTATGTCCCACGTTTAACCATGTAGCTTCTTCATGTCCTTTCCAAAGCATAAAATGAAAAATTATTTCTTATTAATGAATATGTCTGCCAGTGGTCTCAGGTTAGCAGGAGAACAGCAAGGTAGCGTGCTTATGAATTTACAGGAGCTCAGGGTGCCAACGTACTTGCCTGAAGGCAAGTAGAGTTCAATGCCTCCTGTAAGCAGATTGTTTCACTCCTGAGGCTTATGGCTAAAGAATAAGACCGTGCAGATTTTTGGAGAAAGTATGATACAAAGCATGTAGTTTAATGCCTTTCTAATCAAGAAAGGTAAGCACCCTACTTTTTTTTTTTTTTTTTAAATTAATTGTGAATTCCCTTGTATGTAGACCCTAAATATGTCAAAATGCAGTAATGGAATGGCAGACATATTGTCTCATTGGTCCATTGCAAAATGGATTTATCAGTGATATTTTGTAGCAGTCATAAATTCATTTTTATCAAGACCCAGATATTAAAAGCAAAAGCAAATGAAGCCTATAGTATTTAATTTTAATCTTTTGCATCATGACTGATAGAGGATGAAACAACCATGTGGCCTCTTGTCTAAACTATGGAGCAGTGGTGATGCTTCACAAAGCATGCAGCTCTCTGTACTTCAGGTGTGGGTGGAGCTTTGCATCAGTCATAGGCCCAAGAGTGAAAGGAATGTGAAGTAAGCTTCCACTTTTGGAAGCATATCTGCTTGTTAGTGCTCTAGCACTCATTTTGACAAGATCATCAATAGATTATCAGACCAAAACCATAAATCAAATAAAGACAGAATCTGACAAAAACAGTCAGAAATGCATTTGTTACTTCTCTGGGGTTCCTTTTTTTTTTTTTTTTTTTTTTGCAACAGAGTATCAGTTAAGTCCTGACTTATCACTGGTTTTGTTTTTCCCTCTTTTACTGCAGTTTATTATGCTGACATACATCTTCATGTTGGCCTGGCTTGGCGTTACAGCTTTCACTTCTCTGCCTGTTTACATGTACTTCAACCTGTGGACCATTTGCCGAAATGCCACCGTAGTGGATGGAGCTAATCTCTGCTTGGATCTTCGCCAGTATGGTATGTGAAGGCAGATCACTGAATACAGAGAAAGACTGCACAAAATTGTTGTGTCTCTATCTTTTTGCCCACTAGTCAAGGCAGTGTTTGAGAGATGAACTGCATTTCCAGACCTGATAAAATTGAGTCAACCTTGTCCATTTTTCCAGAGTACTGAAAATTTGGCTTGGGGTTTCTGTTTAGTGTCTTCTCTTGAAATTGCTGACACTTACCTAAAATGCTTAGTCATTTACCTGGAGAATGACTCTTTAATCTTGTGGCAGAACACTGACTTGGAGATGTGAGATCCTAGGGTATCATCTGTCTGCGCAGAGTTGAATTTGGACAGGACAAGATTCATTGGTTTCAGTGATTTTGATGAGGAGTAAAAAAATAAATTGTAGCTTCCTAGGAGGCTGATGGAGAAAGAGACAGACTTTGTGGGGCTTAAACCTGAGTGGTGGAGGTTAGAATAGTGTGGGGATATACACATACTTGTGTTTTGAAGGAATGGGAAATTGGGATAAAAAAGGATTTGGAATCTTAAAAAGTCTGAGAATTCGTGTGTGGGTAATGGTAATTCAATTCCTCTCTTCCACAAGACTTATTTGATTCTAGATGTTTTGGTCTCAATGGTTTCTCAGCTCACAGAGCTTTGGGTAATCATATTATCATGAGACAGTTCCTTGACTTTCATTTGTTGCCGAGGTCTAATATAAAATCACAGTATATTTTTATTTGTTATTTTGAGCTATAAAGATGCTGTGCTGCTTGGAAATGAAACAGTTTCATTCATGGTAAACATTTTAATTAGCCTGAAATAAAATATTTGACATCATTGATTTCATGAGGGGGGAAAAAAAAGTTGAGGTTTTTATTTACTATGAGGGTTTTTTTCTCCTAAACTGTGTGACAGGTGAGTTGAGAAAGCAATTATCTGTATAGGTCCCATCAAGAGGTTAAATTCTTTTTCCTATGACTTTTTATTTTTTTAATATTCATGCCTGGTTTTTTTATTAATTCTATTTAAAATGTGCAATAACCATAACATATAAAGTGTCTATGCTGTGAATGTACTTATTTCTTGTGGATTCAGTGCAAAAGCCACTGATTATGAATAGGAAAGAACAGTACCATTTTTCATAACTGAGTTATTGTGGTTTTCTTCAAAGTAGACTCTGATTTATTATCTGGACATTAGCTAAAGGAAGCAAGGTAGCAGATTCTAGTTATTCTGGCTGATAGAGGAACTAATATTACAACAAAGTATGTATTTGGGTAGTGCTATTTTATAACTTGTGAAAGAATCATAGAATCCTAGAATAGTTTGGGTTGGAAGAGACCTTAAAGATCACACAGTTCAATCCCTAGCCATGGGCAGGGAGCCCTTCTTCTAGATCAGGTTGTTCAGAACTCCATCTGGCCTGGCCTTCAACACTTACAGGGATAGGACATCCACCACTTCTCAGGGAAACATGGTCCAATGCCTCAACACCCTCACAGTATGGAATTTCTTCCTTACATCTAATCTAAACTTACCCTCTCTCAGTTTAAGCCCTTACCCCTTGTTCTATTACCACATGCCTTTGCCTAAAGTCCCTCTCCATCTCTCTTGCCAGCCCTGTTTATTACTGGAAAATTACTATAAGGTCTCCCCAGAGCCTTCTCTTCTCTATGCTGTACAATCCCAACTGTCTGAGCTTGTTTTCACAGAAGAGTTGATCCAGACCCCTGATTGTCAACAAAAATCAGATTTTGAATGTTAAAATAATTTGCAAAGAAGCCTAGAATTTGTATTTCTTAGATTTTCTCGCATGAAGTAAGTTGATATATACTAGGAATACCAAATAATATGAATATTTATTCTTCAGGTATTGTAACTATTGGAGAGGAAAAGAAGATTTGCACCTCATCAGAAAGTTTCATCAAGATGTGCGACTCTAATGAGGTGAATAAATGTGATAATATTTTTGGCAAATCCGTAATATGTGTTATAGTAGGAAGTAACTGATATGTGTTTTCTTACTGTTAGTGCTCTAATTATAGCTATGGTGATGAATAAAATCACAGTGAAAACTACAGTCTTTTACCAAGTACCAAGTTTAGTCAGTGCAATTTCTCCAGCCATTTGTTTTCTAAATACACTTATTGTTTGGGGGTTTTTTTGAGTTTTTTAATAATTCTATTTTCATGTACTTTGTTACTGAGATGTTTGCGAAAGTTAGTGAAGCTCCTGCACAATGAATAGGTGAATATATTGAATCATGGATTGAAGACCTTATGATTACAGTTGAGACAGGAGAGTAAATGGATTTGGCCAAACCTTGTAGTGTGTTAGAATGGTAACAGTACATTTTCCTTTGTAGTTTTTCCCTTGGGAAAAATGCCACTTGTTTCAGTGCAGCTGAGATTTCTGGTTTAGTTTTAAAACATGGAATGAAGGCAAGACAAAACAAAATCACATGTACCAAAACCAAAGAGAGGCTAAAATGGGATAAAATGTTGATCCCTCTGAAGTCAGAGGATGCTTTACTAAATGTTTTACTGTGTCTTACTGTGTCTGAACAAATCTTAGGGTGGAGGTATACAATCCACCCTTATACCAAAACCATTTAATAAATTACAACTCTTCTGGTGTGGTTGACTCTGGGGCTGCTGTGCAAACCACGTCACTGAAAGTAAAAACAAATGTAATCATTTCGTTTGGGGTGAAGTAAGGAAGGTGTTTAATTTGGATTATACAAGTTTATACATGTTTTTACAATATATACATGGTTTATATTATATCACTATGAAAAAATTCTATTGGCAAATCTGGGAGAAAAGTAGATCAATATATGGAGGTGGAAAGCTACAGTTAATGAAGGAGAAATGGGTTTTTCTTAGCCTGTCTCTGCCACTAGAGAAGCCACCACAAACTTAAATCTGGTGAGGTACTCTTGTAACAAAAATATGTGTGCTGGAGTATTTATTTTTAAATAATTACTTTTCTTAATATTTTATTATTTGTTATGCTTTTAAATAGAGTTATGTTTTTCCCCCAATATGGATCTTGTAACAAAACAAGCACAAACACAATGATACGTAGTGATGCCAATTTCTTGGAAAAAGTATTCCTAGTCATTACTTTTGTAGAAGGGTGGCACCGGGAAGGCAATTATTTATATATATTTTTCTGACTTTTTGTTCAGTTTCTGTTTGGTGTACAACCATGAAAGTCCCTTTCTTTGTCTCACTTTGCAGCTAAATATGACATTCCACTTGTTCATTGTGGCACTTGCTGGAGCTGGAGCAGCAGTCATTGCTATGGTAAGATACCCAACACCCTACTCCTCATCTGAATTGCTAACACATTCTGATTCTGATTGAGGATCAGCTGTTACATTTCCATACTATCACTCACTGTTATTACTAAAACATAATTCTGTAATTCAATACTCTCTCTTATTTTCTTTTTAATATATTGATGAATTCCGTTTGAAGTAGAATATCATGATTAGTTTTTTAAATAAAAAGACACCTATAAGTACGTGCTAAGAATTTTTATTATTCTCTTGCTGAGTTCAGACAAGTGCTTGAATTCACGTGTTTGTCTCATGACCACAGTATTATACTTTTATGATCTCTGCCTTCCTGGGTATTCATATGCTGCTATTTTAGGAGCAGAATCTTTTTGTCAGTTCTGTAACTATATGTGAATGCCTTGTTTTTTCTGTCGAGACTAATTTTTGCTCTTCTTTATAATGAAGATTACTTTAAATTTGGTGACACTTTGTCAATGAGAATGTTCCACTGAGAAAAAGTATGAGTTAGTACCCTGCTCTTCTGTCTTTTGTCTGCTGTATCTGCTTAAGTATAAAGATATTTTTAGACTAGCAGTTCTGTACCAGTGTAGGTTTCTATTATGCACACTGGAATGGAAATTGAAAAATAGCTGTTACTTGGTACTTATGCATTCATTAGAAGTGTTAGTGGTGCTGATTACTGTATGGTATTTATACTCGTAATTTTCTATTAAATCCTAAGACCATGATTTTTTGTTATCCTTAGAATTACATTTATAATAAAGGACATTGAGAGAATATTCAATGAAGCTAGTATTCCTGTTGCATTAATGATCTTTTTTTTGTTCTTGTCTTCCATGTTTTCAGTATCACATGACACCCTGCCAACATAGCAAAGCTAGCTAAATGATGTAATTTTTGTTTCAAGAACACAAATAATAAGTATAATAGTAGAATACAATTCATGTTAATAATTTTATTGATTTTCCAAACTGAGATTTGTCTCATTACAGCTGCAAAAATGCTGACCACATAGCAATTACTATAATATATCATTAGTCTTGGGAAAGTATATCCAAGAGATCCTAAGTTTCCCATTGCATTATTGTTTTGAAGTATATTCAGTAGTAATTATCAAATGTTATTTTGTTTAGATAAAAATTCTGCATTTCAAAGAAGGGTTTTGAATCAGAATAGCTACCAAAAGATATTCAGTGAATACTAACACATTCTCGCTGAAAGGAAATTAAGTAGGTACATTGAGTCACGTAGTTTAAATACACCATCCTTTCAATGAAGTTTTACAAAAACTTTTCCAAGCTCACCATACCAAAGATGCCATAGTTGGGTTACACGAAGCACAAATACCCGAGGAATTCACTTTGATGGTGCATATTTATTCATATAGTTTTGAAGTGTTACCCATACAAAAGTGTGCTTTCTGTTGGATTCTGTGACTACACAGAGAAGGCAAAATAACACTGTTTCAACAGCAGTATAAATTAATGTTCTAAGTGCTACTAAATTGTGTAATGTCCCACTGCTGATAAATGTAAGTTCTATTAAATGTTTGCTACTGCGTTATGTATTTCAATTTTGTAATTATATTTTTTGCTTTTAACCCACCACTGTAATCTGTTAGGTACCTTATGAGGATTAGCATACCAGACCACATTTAGAGGTTGAGCAGTGTGCTTCACACTTGACACAGTAGCCTAAAGACAAGGGACAGGACGTGAGGGAAAATTCAGAATTTTGTGATTGAACATGTAGATATTAACAGGTTCTTCTTTTAGACAAGCTTGCTTTCCCAAGGAAAAAGTAATTTAAGGGAGGAAATATGAATTTGGGGTCCTAAATACCTCATCTAGGAAGAAGAAAACATCTTTTTTCCCCCCCCTAGGTCCTACAGTTAAATTAGTAGGTGGACATAATGTACCAGAAGTCGGCTAGGGTGAGGAATAAAGTGTGCAGAAGTCATTTAAATCAGTGGGGAACTAACTATATGTGCAGTGGAGAACTGACTATATATGCCCTTCACTATATGAATAATAATAATCATAATAAGAATAATCACAAATATGAATTGATGATGTTTGTGTATATCCAGAACAGTAGCAGATCTCCATATTTGTGAAACTCAACAAGACTTAACAGAAAAATGAGATTGGAATACCCATACTTTATAAATAAGAATGCTTATGAATTTAATGCCCTCCTAAAACCTTTCTTGCAGTTACTTTAAACCAGAATAGTCCATCTGACTAAAGTGGTAGGTGTATTGTATTTATGGCAAGTCATTAGTAATAGTGAATCATCAGTGAGACTGCTGAATAACTGAAAATCTGCCCTCTGAAATAACATGTTAAGTCATGATTCCACATTTCTGGCTTTGTAGATATTTGCAAGTGGCAGATTATTTACTATCTGCAGGTTTCTTTAACTCCTTAATGCCAATATGATTCTACAAAATTCACCGAAAAATCAGCTTGTTCGTAAATGTTAAGGCCATCTGTCCCCAGGATACTTTTCATGAAACTGTATTTTAAAAATATATTTTAAAAAAATATGTAATCTTTTATTGACAATCCACCACAAAAAATTGTTTTTACAAAACAAGTCAAAATTTTCCCATATCTACTATTTTAACCTCTCTCTTGGGCTCAGATTTGTCTATAAATGTTACTACTTAGTCTGCAAAGGAGAATGCTGGTTTGGGGTTCAAAAGGAGAATTGTCCTATGTGTTAGGATTGATGTAGAGAAAATCCCATATTTTCCTACTGTATATGTCAGGGGAAGCTTTATTTTGTAGCAAAGAAAAATGTCAAATAGTTTGTCTTGAAAATTTATCTTTCTTAGACATCAGCCCAAGATGAAAAAAAAAACCCAAACCAACCTGATAGAATTATTTATGTTTTTATGTAAAAGCTTTTTGTGAGTCATGATCATGGAAAAAAT
Organism: Acropternis orthonyx; assembly: GCA_035583155.1. NCBI lineage: Eukaryota > Metazoa > Chordata > Aves > Passeriformes > Rhinocryptidae > Acropternis > Acropternis orthonyx. Next base: position 38,205,178 of record JAWWEU010000125.1, on the reverse strand, counting down.
AGCTGAGATTTTGAATTTTATTTAGTTTGTACTATGTATGATTCTGAACAGTACTGTTCTTTCTTGTGTCTAAATGGATACAGAAAAAATCATTGCAGTAATACATATTAGTTTTACTGTGGTCAGTGTTGTGTCCAGTAGAAACTGTTGTGTCCAATAGAAGCTGTTTAGATGTAAAATCTAGCATTCCAAAGAGTTCACTGTAAATCCAGTACACATTCCCCCTGTGATGTTTTCCCAAAACCACAACAGAAAAACTTAATTATGAGATGCACCATTTCCCTTTTCAAATGTTACTAGGTAGTCTAGCCTCTCTACACAGTATGGTTGTGCTCTTCTGTGTGATTTCAGATGCATGCAAGGGCAGGCAAAATATTCTTCAGATTGGGTCCTGTGGAGGTAAAGACATGTCCTGAATGGAACAATAAAAGAAAACAAAACAAAAATCCCTGCTAGCCTAGCTGCAAATTTAGCTCCAAAATGTTGAAGTCTACCTTCACCTTCTGAAGAAATCTAAGCAGAAATGTTCCATAGGTATGGAAAGACCCTGCACTGCCTTGCACATATCTGTAATTGAAACATGCTGGGGCAGACTGTGGAAGCTGCCTGGCTTCAATTTAAATAAGCCTTGATGGGGGCCCCACTGGCTTCAGGCTACTCAGGTCATGGAATTGTGAAATACAATTAGACAGCCACTTAGAGATGACCTCCTTAGTGTGGCGATGTTATCTAGGAACTTGGTGTTAAACGAAAAAACAAAGGTGGCAGGACTGTTCAATGCATAGTTCATTATAAAACATGGATATGTGTCTGAGATTACATAAACTAAAGTAGTTGTTTCCAGGAAAGTCTTCCTACTTACAGTGAATGTGAACTCCAAGTGCTTTCGAAAGTTTTTCCAGGAGTCTGGTTCAGTAATATTTTAAGGAAGGGATGAGCAAAGAATGGGAGCTTAATGAAGCTCAGACTGTGATCAATGTACCTTCAAAATGGTTTGTCTATTTTTTTTTAATAAAAAAAGAAAGTAAAATGCCAAGTGAAACTGCAAGAAATTAGGTTTAAAGTTGTATCTTACTGAGTCATTACCAAATATTTTGTGAGGATAAGAAATGTGCCTACATTGTCCCATTTTCTTCACACATTCTTCAGTTGCAAGGTTTTCTGGCAGATGTGTTTCAAAAGGCCAGGAAGATATGAGTGCCCTGCTCAGATACCCCCAGCTTCAGGATTCTCATGCCTACAATCTGTTTGAGGTTCAGACTGTATTTTTTATTTGAAATCCTGCCCTCAGAGGACCAGCATTCGTGTTTCCATTGGATGCAAACTGTAATTGTCTGAGCTGACAGAATTATTAATATTACTGGCCTGTTTCTTTTGATTTTTCTCAAGAGTTTGGCTGTGGAGGAAATTGAAGTGCTTTTATTCAGCAAAATGGGGATCCAGCTTAGGGTCTCTTATTTGATCTAGAAATGCCTGATCCAGAAACTACTCATGGTGAAAGTTTTAGGAATTAGATAGAAGGTGCTTCTTTTTCCTGTGTGCTAAATTATGACCAGAAAGTCTTGATTTCTTAGGGAGGGGTAGAATCTTTTGGATTTAAGGAAATTATCCATTGCCTCTGAAACAGCTGATTAACATAAATTTAAGAAATTGTCTCATCAGAAAGTGCCTGAAAACCTGCTAGGGAAGGAATAAATGTCCAGAGTGTCCTAGCATAAACTGGTTGAATACTGTTACTGAACATTTTTATTTTCTGGAGAAATACAGAGTCAACAGACAGAGTCAATTTTTTTTTTTGTAGTTATATTTTGTCACATTTTGCCTAATGGAATTTATTTTTCAATTATTGACAGTTTTCTTTCCCAGGTTAGCTGGTTAAATAAGTAGCTAGATTTGTAGCTGAAAGAAGTAAATCATGGCTAAATGGAAAGACAATGCTAACTTCAACAAAAAATAAAAAGCAACACTTTCTGTAAATGTATTAGATATGTAACCATAAGACTACAGAGCTGTCTACATCATATTTCTATTTTAAGAACTAGTTTAACAAATAGTGATTCAATGGGGAAAAGTCTCCAATAAATAACCAAAAGGTGTTTTCACATGTAGATTCGCAGACTATCTGAAATAGTAATGCAGGAATGATGTCTTGATTTTTCAGTTTTGAAATCTTTTTAATAAGCATCACTGCCAACTACTAGTCATGGTAACAGTAACAGCTGTCACCTGAGTAATCTGGGGAATAATGAAGTTCAAGCTTGGACTTGCCATCATGATGCTGTACTGCTGCTTGATTTAAGAATGCCTAGTTCCTGCTGATGACAACCCAATCTCTGTCCTATAGCTTTCAAGTTTAAGCATGCTCTATTCTGACTAGCTCTGTTGATTCCTAACTGTGTTACCTCTTTTACAGGTCCATTATCTCATGGTCTTGTCTGCCAACTGGGCCTATGTGAAAGATGCTTGCAGAATGCAAAAATATGAGGATATTAAATCAAAGGAGGAACAAGAGCTTCATGATATTCATTCTACTCGCTCTAAAGAGCGGCTCAATGCTTACACATAAGAGAAACCTTGTTTTACTTCCTAACGTGAATGCTTTGTTGTTTAACTAAAGGCCATCCAACCATTTTAAAAACAATTGAAAGTGCTTCTCACAAAAGATAGTTTGGGTGACTTACATATCACCTACCTAGAATTCTTGGTTGTCTAGCACTTGGTTTCTTAATTAGTTCTTACTTTGTGTGACTCATTCTCTACCACAGAGCTCCTAAATAGCCTTTCCTGAATCCTTTCAAGCTAATTAGTTCTGATAGATCAAGGATACTAAACTATTGTCAAATACAACTATGTGTTTGATTTTTTTAATCACTTTGTATGTGTTATGCATAACACCTTTTGCATTGTTTCTTATATGTTTTTGAAAAAAAAAAAAGGTAGCTTTTTATACTTTTTAGTTTTGAGTTCAGTAACTACTTTAACTACAGGTATACTTCAAAGGGACCATTGTATATGGTGTACAATATATAAAGAAAACATTCTGATGACTTTCCTTTATATTTGGAAAACCTGCCAGATGGACCCTGATCAACTTGAATGAAGGTCCTAAGAACGTTTTAAACAATCAAAGGTGCAATTTCTAAATTTGTAATAGTGGGTAAAAAAATGAAAAAAAAAAAGCGAAAAAAGAAAAAAAAAGAAAAAAAAAGAAAAAAGTGCTTCTTATCTTTGTTAACATTGTATTATTATTGATGTTTTTAAAGAATATTCTCTTGTTCCAAGTTCCATGGGTGACAATTCCTGTTTGTATTGTGAGCATGCAGTCCGTGGTGCTAACAATGCATGGCCACTTGCCTTTTGGAGGAATTCAATACCACGGCTACCTGTTACAAAGTTATGGTATATAGACAACTGTTAATTAAGTGATATAGTTATTCTTAGTTTTTTACAGAATGATCTCTCTTTAATTCAATGATGGTTATGCTAAATTGGAGCTGTTCATGTGACAATGTAAGAAATTACTGCTTGGCTACAGTTATGAAGGTAATATATCAAAAATACAGTGACCATAGGAGTCAGATGTCTTTTTACCTGCTTTAAAAATTTAAATGGATTGCACCTGTCTGAACTGTAAAAGATATATTAAAGGAGACTTCCATAAATGTTATAGCTTGGCTTCTAGCTTTCCTACACATAATGGTTTACCTGTATTACGTTGAAGTGAGGTGAAAGACCACTACAGAGATTATTATTTGAAAGTGTAGTAATATATTTGAACCTTTATTTTGATAGGAAAATGTTATCAGAAAGATAGGTCATCTTAATTTGAAAGAATTACCTATATCAAAAACAGAACAAAAAACCCTATTTAAGAACAGTCAGTATTATTGGACCAAATTTGATGGATTTTTCTTTTTATTTTGCCTATTTCTAATGCTACAAGAATGCTGTAAAGTGTCTTTTAAAGTGATGTAGCCTGACAAGACATTTTTGTCAGTGTTAAAATTCTTAGGTAGTTTTGTGCACTTATTGGACCATTGTGAATTCTCTCTCAGTGTAAGTGCATTTCTAATAAAACTTCTTGAGTAAAACTCTTCTTTGTACTATTACTAGTCATGCATCATCAGTAATTTTTAACAATTCTTGTAGTAAGTAGAGGGTAATACTATAGTTACTTGTGGCATGATAATGCATTAAATAGTATTAGTTGGTTGAGTTTTTTTTTTTTCTTTTTGTTTTATTTCATTGTTTTGGGGGTTTTTTTTGGTTGTATTTTTAATTTGGAAGTTTGGTTTTGGTTTTTTTTGTTTTTTGTTTTTTTTTTACACTTAGGCTGTCCTACGGGGTCAACAGTTTTCTGATAATGTGCAGTACCGGTATTACAGTTCTGCAAAAAGTATTAGGAACCTCTTTTTGGATTATATATTGTAGTGTTTCAGTTTTGTGTCTTAAAATGTTTGTGCTGATTTTTAAAACTATGTCTTTTAAACTCATGTAATGATGTTAATGCTTTTGGCTCTTCTCTGGTATTAGAGTTTGTATTTTCACAAAGAATGCTTTGTAGCAGGCATTACAATTAATCTGTTTTGTACATAAATGTGCCAACAGCTTGATGGTGGCGTTTTTGAAATGTAGAACAAAGTGCTTGCAAAAATGTAATAAACACACTTGTGTACTTTGTGTTATTGTTAATTCTTTGTGTAGTTTTTCTTCGCCTATACTGAACAAGTAATTGTAACCAGAAATGAAAGAAGCTTGTTCTCTCTACTGGCCTTGCTATTGTGCAGATAGCTTCAAATATGTCTTTTAATCAGAATTTAGTGTCAGAATTTATATATTCTAAGAATAAGAGAGTAAAATATTTTCTAAGAGCAGAATTTCATGGCCTAGGATGAGCCAGGTAGCATGAGCCATATACTTATGTTTTTAATGTATCAGTTAGAAGAACAACTGGGAGCAACATTCCTGCAGTGCCATTTGGAACAGCTCCACAGAAGCAGATCTGACATCGGTTTGAGTGTTGCTGAGGATATTGATTCCAGGATGTTACAGTAGCTAATACTTTGAAACCTTGGTAACGATACTACATTACTTATGTGCATGTTAAGGAATTTAAATGGTTAAGAGAAATCTATAGCTGTGCCAACTAACGTCGTGTCACTAAGAAAAATTATTTAAAATACAGTTCCACAATGTGTTTGTTCTCAGTAAACTAGCTATTATGTAGTGCTCTGTGTGTTCTCAATGAGAACATGTGCCACAATAGCAAACAATTTTTCAGGAGCAGCACAAGCTAAGGGAGGAGACGAGCTTCCCACAGCACAGCACATCAGTCATAACTGATTCACTTCAAAGTCTGTGTGTATTTGGTTTATTCCAGACTCTTCCCTGTTTGTCGACACCCTAAGCTGAATTTTCCTGAGGTAGGCTGCATGGATCTTGATTTCTATAGACTATTCTGTGCTTAGTCTAAATCTGTGACTATTGTGCTTTTCAGAAACAAGAACCCATTGTAGATCAATCTCTTTGGTGCAGGTTTTTGCTGAACAAAAGGGTACAGTTAAATAAAAAATTCAGTTTAAGATGTTTCCAGCCCTAGATACTCAGTTTTGCGTTTTCTTCAGTTTATTATGCTCCATCAATAGTACTAATGGCATGTTACAAAACAGATCCAAAAAATTATTTAAGGTAGAAATCCTTCCTACTCGCTTTCCCCCACTCACATCACCTTTTTCTTTTTTTGTGATTTTGTTTTTTGTTTTTTGTTTTGTTTTTTTTTTCCCCACAAGATTATTTTATCTCTCAGTGGGATCATATCAGCGTTTCTCCTGCAAGCACAAGCACATAAAACATTCAGTCAACATGATTAAGCAGTAGAGCAGTGCAGACATGGGGCTGAGTATCTACACCAGGGGTAAACAGAAAGGGAATTTTTAAGTCAGCCTTATTCTTGAAGCCAATGCAACATATAGTTATGTGGTATAGTCAAAAGCAGGAGGCACTGAAATTATTTGCCAATTTAGTATTTCTAAATAGTTAATGATAGTATTTTTTTTTCACAGGAGATGAAGTAAGAGGATTTCAACTATAACTGGAAATATATATAAAAATTAATTTTAATATATGAAATTATTAATATTAAATTACTGTAATTATGTAAATTTTAATATGTATGCATTGATTGTAAGAATTAATTGGTTGTAATTCACCTTCAACTGGCATAGTACGTTCTAAGACAGAATATTTCTGTACTGTACTTCCTATAATAATCAATGGCAACAGTTCATAGAGTCTTTTCCATCATCAAGATCCAATGCATTTTTCAATTATTCAGTTCTGGGTGACCATAAGTATTAATGTAGCTAGTTTTCTGAAGAACAGAGCTCAATTTATAAACCATAAAAGAGCAGACTATAAAAGATTTCATTCCAGGAGGAAAGGAGGTGTTTATACAAGCTGTCTCTAAAAAAAAAAAAAAAAAAAAGCAACACTTTATTTTCATTGAGTTACACAGAAACCCTGCATAATTGTTAAACAGCAAGCCAATTTATGTCTCCAGGTGATATCACATTTCAGCACTGCCTGCATTTTGGGTAGATACCAATTAAAAAGAATAAGTTCAAAGCACTTAGTATATTCAACAACTCTTTCTCTCCCACATGAATTCCTCTAACTTGTGTTTTATACAAGGGAGGAACTCCAGCAGTTTCTGAATTTTGAGATTTTCAACTATAGTTTCTGGTTCTTTCAGATATCTGCAGAGGATCCCACTGCATCAGAGGGTTACTTCTGTGTTTAACAGTGACAGTGACAGGTAAGTGATTCTGCCAGCACAGCAAGAGAGGTGGTGACTAGTAGAGAAGTGAACCATCTCTGGCTTGCATAGAGTAAGCAGATTTGCAGCTATTTGTAAGGAGAAATTTATTCTGAGAAAAGGGTTCTGCCCACGCTGTACAAGCTGCTGTGGATTCGTTCCCTGTGTCAGTTGGAGTCTGGTCAGATAAATGGGAGCCCCAGGAAAGATCATTTTAGTTGGTCTCTGAATTGGCATTGCTGAACTTCTTGTGGCTGAAATGGATGATTTGAAGGTAGATGTATCTCCTTTGGGAGTTATTTAGGGGGGAAAAAAAGGACAAAAAAACCTGAGACTTGCATTAATTTCCTATGGTTCTGCATGTTACTCAAGTCAAAAATGCTGTGTAAGCCAGAAGAGAGATGATGAGACCTAGGTTTTCCAAAGGGTCTTTTGCTTCCCAGTTGTCCAGGAAAACAATATTTATGCAGTATTTATACAGTATTTCTTGTGGCTAATAAAGCATGTTTTGGTCTCTGAAACTGTAAGTCCTGCATTTTTTTTTAAACAGCTTTACTCACATATATTTCTTCTTAAGGATAAATATTATATTAAGAACAAATCTCATTGGGAAACAAATTTATCCTCAACAAATTAATGTCCCTGTTAAAACATGCAGATTAATTCCTGGAATTTTATAATTCAGCTAGTCTGAATGTACAATCACACCCTCTCAACTTTGGTGTTTTGGAATAATAAACTAAATCACATGTGTAGCCACAGAGGAAAATTGACAGGTTCATCAGCTGGCTGGTTTGAACTGAAAGCAGATGAAAACCTTTCCCAAGAAGGCAGTGTTGAAAGCCTCATATCAGTGCCATCGTCTGAAATATGAAACAACATGTTAGGCAGGAATACCTCATTAAGGTGTTTAATTCATATTTGTGTTCTCCTTTCATTATTTGCTTTTTCTTTGTGACATGCTGTTCCTTGTACTATAATTTGAAATAGAACAGAGACAACATAAAACTGGTACAAAGAAGTGGAGTTCTCACCAGTGCCACAGAGTGGTGGTGTATCACATGCTTGGAAACAGGGATGAGGATGGTGAAAAAGCAAGGCAGGGAAAGGGAACTGTAAGATTTTCCTTTCCTAGTAAGCCCTAGCTATAAACCAATAAACTGGGCTCAAAATCTGTGCCTTAGTTAAAGCATTATATACAGATATGCTTCACAGGTCTAGGGCTTAAGGAGTTGTGAGAGTTTCTGACAAGATACAAAGGGCAAATACTGCTTAGAACATACAGATTTTGGACAGTCCAAAGCCATGTTTCGCCTTAAAGGAGCAGATGGCCGAGGGACATGTATACTGCAAGTCACCTTTAATTGTCACAGCAGGATCAAGTCAGTGGTCATCTGGCCATGTGTTCTCAGGATCTCTTCCCAGCATGAGTAGCATGATGGCAGAGCAGAATGTGTCATATATGCATTTGCATGGAACAGTGGGGTAGAGTTTTTGTCATTTAAAGCAGCCAGGGGATGATGCAGAAGAGGACCACTGCTGCAGGCGTAATCCTGGATCCACTACAGCAAGGTTGTTTTTCACTAACAGAAGGGAACAAAGCCAGGATTTGAGGTTGAGCAGGCTGGAAAATCTGGTGCTTGTACGTGAGACATATTAGGATATTTTGTAATGTGGTAGTTAAAGTTAAGCACTTGCATTTTTCATCTTTTATAAATATACACACACATATACAATAAGTACTCTAATAAAATATATTATTTTTAATAAATCTCTCTATTACAGTAATATTAATACCAGCCTTAAAGCAAAAGAGCAAATTCAATGATTAGGTGATTTTTTTTTTACACAAGAAGCAGCATGGATTTTGCTCTACCATATTCATCACATACTTGTGCAAATCATAAGAACATCTAGGGAAATAACATCAGCTTTGACTTTTCTTTATGAGCCTTCAGTGTGTTATTTGCTTTTCTCTACACCTCTTCCAAACATCCTGACAGATATGTTAAGCACAACAGTACTTAGGACTTCCCCCAGCATTTAACATGCAAGTACATGCATGAGTATATACTTTTCCCCATCTTTCTTTAATAAGGTCAATACTGTTCTTTCACTGCACAGCCTCCAGAGTGTATCCACAGGTGCTATGTCTTCATGCTTGCATTCCCCTAACCTTTTTCCCGGTGTGTCCTTCATCCATACATCACTGCCCCTGAGCAAACCCCTCCTAGGCCTGGTTTCCACCTTCATCTCTGCAAGTTTGCTCTGCTCCAGCTGCAAGTGGCTAAGAATGGCATTAGGATTAATCTCACCTGACTCGGATCAAACGTGATGCTGTACCCACCTAAGTCCATGGTTAACCACTGTGCTTCTCCTGGCACATTCTCAGCCTCAGTATCCAAATATAAGGTAATGTGGCTATACTGTGAAGAAGACTATGGAGAAGGTGTTAACTAAGGAGAAAAATCTAGGCTCCTTAGAGATATTTCTATCATCCTTCAATATTCTTAATGTGATAATAAGGGAAAACCAGGAAGTAGGAGAATTTTTTAGATATCATGTAACTGTAAATTCTATGCAGATATGTGCTATGTAACTTTTCAACTGATACTTAAAATTTATTGCTGTTTTTTAAAATCAAGCCAAATATTAAATAATAATATTTTTTCATTTTCACAACAACTACACAGACTCATATATCCATTTGTGTTTAATTTTTTTTAAATATAATCAAAGGCCATGTGTGTTGAAGGAGCTATTGAACTGTGAAAGTCATCCCTCTTACCAAAGGTTTCCCTATGTGCCATGGGAAGCAGCAAGAGTTTGTTATCCGCATTAATCTCTTTAACTGGATTAAATTCTTGAGAACAAAATCCACTTGGTTCATGGACTAGTATATGGGCTGGATCTGTCGAACATGTATTTATGAATAGACATGCAGATAATTTGACAATGTTCCAGAAGATTATAGTTGAACTCTGTGCCACAGGTTTTCTCAGGAGGCTAACTAAAAAGACTGGATAATTTGCATATCTTTCTGGGATCATAGTCCTAACAGTTCAATGGTTTGGTTTTCTTTCACCATCAAAAAAAAAAGAAAAAAAAATTATAGAGAGTCTTCTGCATGGAAAACATTCAGTGTTTGATCCAGCATTGTTTTGGCTACTGCTTGAGAGTTTTTGATTTGATGCTTGGCAGGGGCAATAATTGCATAATCTAGTGCTACATTTCAATTTGATAAATGTTGCAGATTACTATTCTCCATTCTGAAGCATAGGTTATGGTCAACAGACTGTATTGCCTTGAAAATCTGGTGTTATAATTCTCCTTTGCCTGCAGAAAGTTACCCTTACTTATTCTATGGTTTCATTTTGGCATCTGCAATCCCGACTTCATATACTTACAGGTCACGTAACCTACTTTCTTCTGTGTTGTAAGTAGAGAGACTTTTTCAATAGCATTCAATGTGTTTGTTGTTGAGCTTTTTTGTAATTTAAAAACATTTTTATTATTTTAAATATTTTTTTCCATATGAATTTTTGAAAAAACAATAAGTCCAGCTCTATTTCTTTATAGGATTTTTTCAGACTGAGAAATATAACCAAACTAACTTAATTTACATATCCTTTCTATTTGAAGCATTATAAGTTTCAAAAGGTCTCTGACAGAGTGAGTCTTTCATCTACCTAAATAATTAGATTCACACAAAAAAAAAGTGTGGAATCAAGTAAAAGTGAAATTTGATATTACGCATATTTTTCTGCCCTGTATTACATGTCAGCATGTGCTACAAATAGCACAAATCTTCCTATGAAATTCAGGTAGTTTGTTTCTTGATGACCAAACCCATCACAGCTCTTTAACTTAATTTAAATAAACATCAGTGAAACCCCTAACAGAAGAGAAAAAATTATGGATTTTTTTTTTCCTGCCTGTATGACAGAGTTCAGTGTTCTATTCATAGACACAGTTGTGGATAAATTGAAAGCTTGATGACCTTCTTGCTTATTCCTCATTAAATTTAAGTATCTTTACATATTAAAAAAAAAAAAAAACACAAAACACAACACAAGGAGATTATCCACGTCACATATTATTTTGTAGCTTTTAAAGACAATGAGGAAAATGATTGAAGTGATAAATCACTGAATTTTGTAGACTACTGACATCTGGTGGTAAAGCTGCTTAAACCAAAGGATGTGGCTAATTAGTCTGAGTACAATTTTAAGTAGCCACTTTCAGGAGATCAATCTGTTTCTTTTCTACTTCTGTATATTTAAAAATTATTCTGTAACATGACTTAAAAACATCCAAACGTGCTGTCTTTATATATATATATATATATATATATGTATGTAGATGCATCCCTTAAATATCAGTCACAACTGGTAATTAACAGGAAGTGAATAATTAAAGGATTTCAGTGAGGAACCTGATTTCTTGGCATTGCTTATTATTCTAAAAGTATTTTTCAGTCTTTTGCAGGTTTTCTCACCTATTTAGAAGTGACATTTTTACATAATTACTGCTGGAAGATAGTACTCTGAATCACCACAAATACACACACTCCCCCCCTCTCAAATAATGCTTATTTGTGTAGTACAGGGATTTGTTTTTTGGCGTATTACAGGTACAATTTATAAAACTACTATTTATGATGCTGACTTACCTTACATGGTGGAAAAACAGGAGTGCTAGCCTTTTAGTATTTACTTTGTCACTTTCCAGAATAAACATTGTCTTCTTCCCAAACCTTTTCTCTTAAACGTAGTTCAGAACTGGCTGCACAGTCAGTTAGGCTCAAAGTCCAGAATAAGGCACCAGAACAAGTGACTAGACAAACTCAAAGACACAATATCCATAGTCAAATTTCTAGCTCAAGTGGGAACATTGGCTTAAAAGCACATTAGCTGTCAAAGCCTGACTTCACTGTTGTTTGCTCCTCTCATCCCCCAAACGTGTGAAATATCTTTCTATAGGCCTCTCATCGTTACTTCTGCAACCTCTGCAGTCTGGAAAGAGTCCTGGAACTTGGCTTCTGACACTAAACACAGGAAAAGGAACTGTTAGCATGTAGTTCTATAATATACATATCTGATTATTTTATTTGCTGTACTACATTTTTCACATATCAGACTTGTGCTTATGGTGACAATGTCTCTCTAACTGCCACACAATCACCTGTGCTACACATCATGCTGTTAAACATTTGGGTCGTTTGTGTATGCCTGTCTCAGAGCCAGTGTTGAGAGAGGAGGGCAAACTGTTGATGAACAATGAACTGTTGCAGGAATGGAATGGGTGGACATGAAAAGCAGTTGATGGTGACGTGAAAAAATGGGTATTGCAAATAAGGCAAAGTAGACATGAGACAAAACGGTGACAGGGTGAAAAAATGGAAAGGGCTTTAAGGGAATGGAAGTGAAACAGAACACGATCTAATATGGCAGGGAGCCCTGAGAGTGGACACAAGAGGGTATGGCTCATGCCCAAAGCACTAGACAGGATGGGAAACCCACGGAAAGAAGAAGATAATTTCCCATCTGATACGAGATTAGAGCACAGATTCAGATCTGAGCAAGATAGTATATGCAAAAAACAACACTCACAAATAGACATTGAGATGAGAGGTATAAATCCACTTAACAGTATTTGGAGACCCTGAACATAAGCCCAGAGAGAAAGTAGTGGTGCACTGCTTATAAGTTCAGTGGGACTTTGAAATAATAATAATTGGAAAAAAAAAATAAAATGCAGCTGTCAAGAGATGTTTAAATAAAATGTCTCTTGGCAGTCAGACTTCTGAGAACACCTATAATGAAGCTGAAATACAGAGCAAAAAGAAAGACGAAAGATCTTTCTCTGTAAGTCTGTGGCTTTGGAGACTCAGTCATTGAGACTGAGGAAGAAGATCCCATATGAGCAGAGAGCAGAATAAAATAAAAGTATTTACTTTTAAATTTATTTGTGACATCAGAACTATAGCAACTAGCCAAAGGGTTTCAAACATCTGATGGAACTTCTCTGCCATGTTTTCGAAAAGTTGTGTGGAGTATTACAAATACATACAGCATATGATTACAGGAAATAAAACAACATTCCCAAAGGTAATTTTTTCCATAAAAATATGTCCTGATGTACTTTATACTGCTGTTTATCCTATCTTCTGTAGTTTACTTTTCCACTCCATGACTTTGGAAATGGAAAATGTCTTACCATATTGTGATTGAGTTTTCACATTTCCAAAATTAATTTACTTCTGAACACCACAAAAGGGATTTCTAGCTTCTGTGATTAGTATGGTAACACTTACTTGTAATTATTTATTTTTTTTTAATAGTTAGGAGGGTATGAGTGGGAATTAAAAAAGATAAACCCAACAAAACCAAGGAAATTAAGTTTAGTGCAAATATTTGCTTTTAGTTTCAGAAGGTGTTATACTTTCTTATTTCTAGCATGACATACCCTTTAAGGAAAATGAATTTGTCTACAGTGCTGTCCAACCAGGAAGAAACCAATGGTCTCCCAGGAAGTAGAAACCCTTCTAGCTTTCAGCCAGCACTAATGCTAATCCTAAGTCTATCTTAGAAGTCTCTCTGATATGAGGTGAAGGACAAGGCAACATCAATCCTTTTCTTCTAATACCTGTGCATTTTGTTATGTAATTATCCCAGGTGCCCTATCAGCCTCTGGTTTGTCCCTTTGTTTTGGGTGATAGGAATTGTCTGCTGTTTAACTTGTGTATGGAGGATTTCACTCAACAGTGAAGGGTGGTGGTGGCTGTGCTCTGGATAGATGATGAAGTCCACACAGACTTTCATGTTTCCTAGTTTCCTTTAGTCTTCTGCATCTTCATTTCTATACAGTTTTTCAACACTGAGGGAGGTCTTTTCGATGCTATGTTTGTTTAGCAACAAGCAGAAAAATGTGCTGGCCTGAGGATGTCAGGAAATACAAATATTGCATACATACCAAATGAAAGCTGTGAAAGATTGCTTGCTGCCTTACAAGTATTTCTGGTCTGTTCTGGTAAGGGACTGCTGAGATTAGCTGGAAGAAACTAAATCAGAGGGATATGATAGCCAGAAGTTAGTGAAATTCAGAAATATTGCTGTTTCTGTGTGTGTAAATAGAATAGTTTTAATTTCAAAAATTTAAAAAAAAAAAGATAAAGTAATTTAAAAAAAAATTGCTTCTACATTTTGTAAACATGTCCTTCCATATTTTTATTGCATTTTTTTCAGCATATCTGAAATTTGAATATTTTATTTGGTCATTGATTTATTTTGATTTGCCTCACATAAGTGATAATTGAAGCCACTGGTATCTCCTTGCAGGACAGGCATGGTGCAGTGCAGATTTGGCTGTCAGAGCTGATTGGACCATAATGTGGGTGTTCACACTTGTCTTGGAACCTTTGGGAATTTAGCTGAGGAGACTAGGAAGGTTGACGTTACCCCTTCCCAAGGTCCTAACTTAAGAAAACAGTTTAGTGTTTTAGGATTTTTGAAATCATTTTGAAATGAAACATGTCAGATAGCTTCAGGATAAGTAGAACTAAATCAAACCAAGTATTTTATTTCAGTTTCCATCAAAAACATTTTGGAAACACTTTCCCAAATAGCAGTCTGGATTGGAGGAAATTATTTTCATGAGAGGAGTTGTTCCTGTAGAAAATAATTGTCCCCCTACTGTACCCATGCTTTGTTAGCCGTGGTTTTTCTTCCTAAAGGCTAACTCCAGATCCCCTGCTGCCACCTGCTGTTGTCACACAGAGTGGCTGGAGTAGTTATCCATAGGATTGTGTTAGTTTTTTGATATTGTACTTTCTAAACAAGGAGAAAATATTTAGTATCTGGTGCAGTTTCTAGGAAAGTACGTGAGATTTTGTTTGTGAGATTGGAAAAGAATATGAAACCCTAGCCTCCTGACTAATTGAATAGCCATATAAAAATGACAAAGATACACTATTTGTGTTGACCTTTTACTTGTGCAAATACTCACATCAGAAAAAAAAAGTGTGGGATTAGATGCTATGCCAGAATGTTAGCTAGAGGTCTGTTAAGGTCTCTGCTTATACAGCTGCCACTCCCAAAATCTCTTGCTTACATACCCACATAAAAACATCCACATAGCTGCACTACTTAAAAAAAAAAAAAAAATTAAAAAAAGAAGGAAAAAAAAGAAAAGAAAAAAAGATAGCTGTCACAATGCTGCTTTAACCAGAGTGAAGATGGCATATTTCCTCAGCAAAGAGGTGGAAGGAGGGATTTCTTCCTCCCCCTAGCAGAATATCAAAAGGATGCAAATCTCTTACAGGGTGAATGAAAAGTTTCTAACTGAGGAATAAAAGCAAGAGGCTTATGTTTAACTCTGTAAGACAGAGAAGAGTTGAATGTGGATCCCTCCAGATGACTGGTGCTGATGATTGCATATGATTTCAAAAAGGGCTCTCAGAGCTGTTTTCAGATTTTCTGCAGATTTAGGCAGATAAAATACGGTTTTGGTAGAAAAATACAGTTTTATTGCAGAAGAAAGGAAAATAAAAACTGGGTGTTCACTGTTATATAATGGGGGAAAAAAAAACCAAACCAAACCCAAACCAAAAAATAAAGATCATTGATATTCTGATGCATCAGGGAGGTATTGCATGCCTAAGTCCAAAGCCTTTTATGTCCTCTGCCACCAGCCCTGTACCCAGAACTGATGGTTTGTTGAGCACATTGGAGTAATGCACCAATGATTCCTTACTTTCCAATAATACAGTTGCAATGTCCCACAGGAAGCCAGTTTATATGGTTTGCCATTAAGATTACGTTATGATTAAGGTAAATGGTGAACTTAAGCACTGAATATCTGCCTGTTTATTTTGCTTGATTGCTAATTTGGTTTGTCAACTGATATATTTTCAGACAATGCCAAGTTTCTTTTTTTTTGAGATGATGTGCATGAGACAAAATAAATGAAACTGTGACAGGTTTCATTTGTAACCTTCTAAAGTCCCTCACCAGTCACTCATTAAGTTTGCTGCTGTTATTACTCCATAGCTTCATATAAATTAGATGATATTCATCCTCGGGTCCCATGTGAAATATTCTGATGGATTATAATTTGTCCTTCATTTTAAGTTTTTCACTCTGAAGTTTAAATAATTAAAGAAAATAACAATGATGTTCTAGAGCTGGAAAAATCCCATATACAGACTGGAGGAGAGGCACAGTCAAGAGCTGTGCAGCACTGGATGTGGGTCAGTCCGTACTACTTGGACTCATATTGAGATAATGGTCCGTTGCCCTGGTCTGTTTATTTGTTTACGTAATCTTCCTTTTGTTAGCATTTATGGTGTCAGTACCTGGTCTTCTGTACTTTTGAAAGGTTTGATATTCTTACATTAAGATATAGCTTGGAGCAGGAGATTTAAAATCTTCTCGAAGGTTTTTTACAAGAGGTAAAACACTGTATTTCCCTGAAGTCAGAAAACCACCCTAAGTTTTTTTTATTTTTCCTTAAAATGAAATGAAAAGTGGCATGTAAAAAATAGCAGAAATACATGTACCAGTTACAAAAATAATAAAAATCCTATTTATGTTGTTTTTGTGGGGTTTTTTACCTGAGTAGTAAAATTTCATCCCTTTTGTGGACTTGGAAATAAGCAATACTGTATTTAATATATATATATATCCCGCATCTGAAACCCCGCTAAACAAAGATTAACAAAAAAACCCCCAAACATTTGAAATATGGTATTTTAGTAGCTGAAAATTAATGTGAACCACCTTTCTCTCATTTTTCTGCTGGTTGTTTCTCTCCTGTCCACATAAAAAATAAGTTTTGTCAACACAATGAGGGAAAACAACAAAAAAATTAATGAAATTGGGTTTTTTCTGACCATATTGAATGCAGGCAGGGCAGAGAGACCTTCTGCAGAACTGTGATTCTGTTGTCATGCTGAGAATAAATGCTTCAGTATGATAACAGGACTGCCCAGTGTAAGGTCTTACCTAAGACAGTGTACGGTTCAAAGGAGTTGATTCTAGGAAAACTGCATGGAAACACTCCAAAGATGATCAGGTAACTGGAAAAAAGGCCAGGAAAGGACATAGTCAGCCAAGCAAACCAAGGCTGAGAGGATTTGTTTCTTGTCTGTAACCAAAAACTGTATGACAGTGGACACTAGGGAAAGGTGAATAGTTATTCAGTCAACTAGCTAACATTAGTATAACAATAAATAGGTAAAAGTTAACCAGCTTGGTCTTAGGCTGAAAATTAGAAACCAGATTCCTAACCTTTGATGTAAAACTTTTCTGTAATAACCTTCTGATGGGAAAATATAAAGAGAAAAAAATAGTATACTTGTAAACAGAAATGAATAATGATTTCAAAATTGTTCTATGCTATTTTTAATAACAACAAAGAACCAAATGCAGTGATACCAAGGATCACTCTAGTTCTGTGGTTTTTTTCCTTTCTCCAGGTCATTCAATGCAAGAAGATAGTGTATTTTCAGTTCCAAAACTGGGAGAAGACTTTACAGTGGGCTATCAATTAGAGAAGTTTTACACTATAGGATTAAACTCCAGATCAAGATAAGAATTAAATTTTTTATTACTATTTGTTTTTTACTATTTCTCCATGTTCCTGGTTTCCTTTTATATAAATGAACTATTCAATGCTTCAGTGAATTGTTTGTAGAATGAATAGGATTAATGTTTAGAAATATAGCGTGTCCTACAATATCCAACCACATCATTTCAGCTCAATTCATCTATTATTTATGTTTCAAAGTCAAATTTGAAATCAATTATCTTTGGACCAAAACCTGAATTGGAATTTTTAACCATTCTGGTGCTGTGATCTCCTCTCTTCTCCTCACAATCTCTGTCCTGATATTATTGATAAACAGATTCAGCTTGGGCTTATCTAAATGTAAACCTAATTTTTGAGCTATAAACTCCATGACAAGCTGAGTGTAGTAGGATCTCTATGGATACATTAC
The DNA here is from genome assembly GCA_035583155.1 of Acropternis orthonyx. Classification (NCBI taxonomy): domain Eukaryota; kingdom Metazoa; phylum Chordata; class Aves; order Passeriformes; family Rhinocryptidae; genus Acropternis; species Acropternis orthonyx. The sequence goes on along the minus strand of JAWWEU010000125.1, from coordinate 38,187,365 downwards.
ATACTACAGCTATATTACCAGAATCCTTCAGGTCATACCCACAAATTTATTTTCCAACTAAGTAATAGCATATGCAGAAAATTTCCACAAGATGGGGATAAAGTGATATTTCACGTCAAGAAGTTTGCTTTGTACAAGAGAGTTTATAGTTTGCACTCCTGTATGAAGTCTATGGAAGACAAATTTAATCTTTAAAATCAAGGAATCATATAAAATCTTCGTGAAAGCACAATAGCTTTTCACTGACTGTTTTAGGGTACAATGTAGGCTTGTTATAATAGCTTGAACAGTATAATCCTAAGACTTATTTAGGATTGGTTCTAAGAGAGTTCAAATCAATATTTTCCCATGTGTTTGAGTTAAAATTGATCTTATGCTTCATTTGCCTACTGTTTTGTTACTCTGCATTTAAATGTCAACATTTTAGTTGTATAATTATGGAATATATACTGGTTTATAAAAATTTATCTTATAATGCTGAATCCAAATAAGCATAACCTAAGCATAACAATTGCAGCATGCAGTTGGATCACAACACATATATGATCCCCATGACTAGTATCTATATGCTCACTGTCACAATGCTGGTCCCCCCCAGCTGCTGTTTTGCTGAAGTCCTCTACTTTCTTCAAAGGTCATTTTGTTGGTGCTCAGATGTTACCTGCTATTCCTCCATGTTGAGCTGAGCCCCTCCTCCTGAGGGTCTGACTAGGTTGGGAAGATATTCACACCCCTTTTGGTGTGATCAAATTGGTACATTAGCAAAATGACACCAGAGCTATTATTTTGGACTACAATGATAGACTAGGCCAGAAGAAGGTACATGTGCTGGTGACACACTAATTGACAATAAGTTACAGCCACACAGCAGCCTGGATCTGGGCTGTGGATCCTAAATCATTGACTTTTGATCTATACTTCCTGTAGCTATTAATTATGCATTATGTCTTTATCAGGATATTTCTGTCTGTTTTATTCTTTTGTCTGGTTGCTAACGGCATACTCAGGTTCCGGTCACAAGCAACACCATATGATCAGTTCACACCATAAAGATTTACATATTACATTTGGGTTTATATCCTTTTCCCTACAACACTGCAAATGTTCACTGCATACTTTTCATTGTTTTTTTAATCCATAAACGTCTTTTTCAGTATTCTATTCTGAAGTTGCTTATAATTTACTTGCTCAAGATTGGATCCATAATGTAGTTCTAGTAACAAGTATTCATATTTTTTCAGCCCTGTGTATCACTGCTCTGTCTTACACATTTGATTTTAAAAGTATTGCTCTTGATCCTCTGAATCATGATCTGTACTAGCCAATTCTATTGTTAAAAAATACATCAGTATACAGATTCTGCAATTGTTCTCATGATGGAAGTTCGCTGTAGATGGAAGAATACTTTTGCCATCAGTAGCATATAAACACATTAATCGAAGCTATTTAATTGCATACCTTCCTTAATAACATATCTATTACCTGCAGCAACTCCATTCATACTCTTGGGTCATTAAGTTTGATACAAAGACAAGTACAATTTTGTTGTAATCAAGAAAGTCATAAAAAGATGGTTTGTACAATTTACAATAGCAAAAATGTCTAATGAATTATTCACTCTTTCCTTTTAAAGGTTGAGTTTAAATTACAATATCAAATATCTGGGCAGTGAAACAAGTAAGAGAGGGACCATCCTGTCCTAATATGATATTTGCAATTTGCACTCAGGAAATTGGATTGAAGGAACAGAAAATAAGCAGATTCCCATGGGTTTTCCTGTGATAACAACATTTTGTGTCTCAAATGAAACCTATTCTTTGATGTGATTGTAAGTCATCAAGATTAACCTAAGCTAGATTTTACTTTGACTGTTTTTGTAGCACAAGATTCCACTGCTGAGGAAGAGGAGTCCAAAAAGTAGCTGGTGGATTTATCCAAGGTGGGCAGACAGCCTTGTTTTCTCCGTGTATGTGTTGTCACTAGGCTTGGCACAACAGGTTTGCTTGCCAGAAGAAAGGTTGGTGTGGCTATGGAATCCCAGTGTTCCTTTCAATTTTGCACCCACCCATGTCTTGTAACAGTTCTTTTGGAACTTTGTGTCCTGAATAAGATTTCAGAAAATGGTTAGAGTAATGCCAAGTGGTGGGACCTGATTAGGACCTGAATTACAACGAATAGAAATACAACTGCTTTCCAAGGACTTGTCAGTTTTAGGGCTGAAGAGAGGCTTTGAATTGTACAATACAGGGAAGTCTCCCGTGAAGGGTGTAATAATTTTGGAAATCTCTTAGAAATGTGCATGATTTGTAAGAAACCTCCTCAGGGGTTGCAGAAGAAACAAAGTTGGCTTGAATCTGTGCTTTGTTTGTAATCTTGAGATTGCACATTTTTTTTTTGTTTAACTAAAATAAAACAAGTGGACAAACAAAACAAAAAAAAACCACAAAAGAAAAATCCATCTACAATAAACACACATCAAAAATGGTCTGTACAAGTATGTGCTGTAGCAGTATATAACATCATGCCTAAGCTTACCATACTTGTATTCTTAGCTATGCTCTTGGCTATACTCAAAGGAAGCACAGGAAGAACGTGTTACACTGTAGTAAACTATACAGATGACCTGATGACTAGGAAAACCCTGTTTTTCCCTTTTCCTCAGATTTTTTTCTTTTTTCTTTTCTCTCTCTCTTGTTTGTTTGTTTGTTTGTTTGTTTTCTTTTTTAACTGTTTTCATTTATAAATGTGGAAAGTGAACTTGAGCCTATCATTCAGTCATTAGTGAGGAAAAGTCTGGATGAGATATACCCAAATGTGGTTTACCATGGGATTTGTATATGTGCTCTTACTGCCCCTTTTTCACAGTAACAGTAATTCAATTTCATGCACTTTTCTCCCAGCTCAATACTGTTATTCATGACTGCAAATCATGCCTTCATCTAAATCTAGCTTCTAACCTTTATAACCTCACCAACACAATATTCCCTTGGTCATCTTCTGCTATCCCAAGGGAGAATGCAACCCCAGGACTGCCTGCATTCTTTTACCAGACCTTGTGAGTAGCTTGGATGAGAAAGCCAAGAGCTTCTAATGAGTTGATTGATGTTAACTGACAGTCAATTGAAATGACAATCTATTGTCTAGCTAAACAAAACAACATATGCACAATTACTGTCACACAAGATGTCCCTGTACTTGTGCCTGTTCATAGATGTCAAGAAGCTGGCTGTGTGTAGGTGGTTTGAAAATCCTGAATGAGGCTGTTCAGCAAAAGGTGGCCTTTTTCTGCCTAATCGCCTAATCAGGCAATTTCAAGTAAAGTGCTCTTTGTCTATTGGTGCACGTTGGATCAGTGCCCTTAGAGAATCAAGGTGCAACACTGTCAAAGTGCCTGAGGCAACTAGGTTTGTACCTCTGCCAGAAGAGTGGCACTTTCTGGCATATTGCTTAATGAGGATTGCCAGCAGATGTCTAAGGCACCTCCAAATGTAGAGTTAGACAAATTTTGCTGTATTTTCATTCTGATTGGGATGCCAAGTAAGTAAACGAACAAAAAGTACTGCAACTGTAATTTGGTGAAAAACACATATGACACATACTTGATTTATTACTCTGTGAGCTATGACATTTGCAGAGAAATAGAGTGAATGGAGAAATTTAACTGCAAGGTCAGTGAGACTTTTTCCGCTTGGAGGAAACACTGTCAAACACTGGAACATATTGCCTACAAAGGCTGTAGAATCTCCATTGTCAGAGAATGGAGCAACCTGCTTCACCCTGACTGTCTTTGAACAGGAACTTGGACTGGAACACCCCCAGAGGTCTCTTCCAACATGTTGGATTCTGTTTCTATGATTTTTATCTATCTGATAGCATCGCTGTATATGCTGCTGATCAGCCCTAGTTAGCAGCTAACAGAAACAGGATTATTCGTAACAAATACAGGCACTTATTTTTGGCCAACAGTTTTCAAGTCTGTACTTTACAGTTTAAAGAACACCAGTAGGCAGTTCAATACTGTTGGCAGTAGCAAGTAATTCTTAACACTGGTAATTTCTAGTTCATCAATTGCACACCAGTAATGTTAGAAAAACTGCAGCTTCATATCAAGAATGAGGTTCTACTCCATGTTAGAGCTAGAACCTGGATCTCACAACAATTTTTTGGAAAAGCTCAGCTATAGAGTTCTTCCCACTCCTTCCCACTCTTGTATGTAATAGGTATATTTAGCCACACTCTCTGACAGCAGTTGAAGCAACTGTGTCCTCATCATGCCTCCTTTTCACTGTTCACTGTTGTACTGCAGCCTTCCAGCAGCCTCCTTTTGCCAAAACCCTTTGGCTGCCTCAGCTTTCATCTCATGCTTTTGTTGATTCTTAAAGCAACTCATTGTGTTTTCAGTCTGATGTTGACTGCTTCAGTGCGAGTGTTCAGCCACTGGCAAAGCTGAACTCTCCAGCTCTTATCCATTCTGTCAGTTCCTTCCTTTCCCTGAACTTCCCACTGTACTGCTGGAAGGGATATAGTGCTCTTTCCCTTCTCCCTCAGCCAACTGATGGCTCCCCCAGTGCTCTCCCCTGAGCCCAAATGCTGTGTTTACATACCCCATACTTCAGCCAAGACCCTTTATAACACTATCTGTGTGCAGTAAAAAGCAATAAGTAAGCATTTCATCAGAATTGCTGCATGTAATGTTCAGGAAAACCAAGCATTGCTGTATAAATTTTAGGTTTAAAAAAGTGCTTGTCTTCCAAAAATTTCCTGAAAATCCCTCCAGAATACAGGCTTTAAATGTATATATGATAATACATATGTATGTGCTTATATATTTATACATATGTGTGTGTATATTTATAGTGCACTATGACCTAGTTCAAAGGGAAAGGGTTTGAGCTCTGGATTACCTATATGAAATTATCTTTCCAAATTTAAAAAAAAAAAAAAAAATTGCAAAAAATCTCTGAAATGTAACAATGCACCATGAAGAAAATTACATTTTTATTATGAAGATGTATAGATCTGAAAAATGAGAAATCAGATAAAAATTTGTAATGAATCCTCAACTTTTATCTGGAATTTTCAGTTCAGAAGCTACAAACTAGAAAAGGAGGGGAGAGGACATGGCCGCTGTGTTTTGCGCAAATTATTAGGAAGCAAATATCTAAGAAAAGAAAACCATGACTGTCACTGAAGGAGTTTATTCAGAATTAAGAAGCCACTAAAGAAATATTCAAGGAATGTTACAATCTGCTTAAATGTTGCAGAAATAACTTTATATTCTAATATTCCCCTAAGCAAAATTAAAACTCACACGTTACCTGTTGATACCAAAAAACTGATTTTATTAATTGCTAAGAGATGCAAAGAGAAGATATGTGAAAAGGTTGGAAAAAGCTAAGACTACTTCTAGAAGCAGAGAAAAGATACTACCAAAAGCTGCTGTTCTGCCAAGTTGATGTGTAGGAGGGCAGAGAAGCAGTTTCTGCCTCTTTTTTTTTGTTTCTGCTGCCTTTTGATGTTATCTCTAGCTGTGGAATGGATTCTTAGCAGCTTTAGTTCTCTGGAATGCAACCAGGGTGTGTGGTTTTGTCACTCAAGCTGTGTCGCAGACTGTGCAGGGTCCTGATTCAGCTGCACCTTTCAACCTTCAGAACTATGGTAAGGGTAGAAGCAAAAGATACAACTCACGCATGTGCCACGGTGGGTTGCAGTTCCCTCCAGGCCGGCAGAGTTTCAGTCTCCAGTGGCAGGTAGGCAGCAGGTGGTGGCAGAGAAAAGGTGAGAGGCAGGTGCGGAGAGATTCTCAGCTATGGTAACAAGTTCTCTCTTTCCTCTTCCCACTATTTTCCAAAATTTCTCTTTAACTTCTATAGTGTTCAAAGGAGGTTGTACGTGATTTCTTGGCATGTAGCCCTATTCAGATGTTTGAAGAGATAACAACAGCAGGATCTTCTGTCAGGAAAACTCCAGCAGGAAGCTCTCATGAGAGCTTCTGGCAGAAAGCTGACAGAATTTTTTGGTAAGAAGCTTTGACAGGCAGAAACAATGGTGAAACACTCTTTATGCCATTTCTACATTATCTCTGTGTTACGAGGAGTCAAAAATGCATAAGTCAGAGAAGTCTGTAGAGAGATAATATAATATAGTCATGGTTATATGAATATTTGCTATATAGCTCTAGATAAATATACATAGCCCTAGAAGTTTATTGCCATTCATTGTTGCAGAAAGGAAGTGAATGAGAATGGATACCTGTTCAAAATATATGAGGACTGATGCAAAGAAGCCAACCAATATAACAGCCATCCAGCTGCAGAAAGAACAACCCTAAGCTAGAACTTTCTGAAGTCTGTGCAAAAGGATTTATTTTGAACCTGACTTAGTAAATCACCCTCAGGTTTGGTTTCCTTCTTCCTAAAGTTGCAGGTTTAACCCATCTATCACGTTTCAATAGTCTGAAGGCTTTCAGTTGCAACTTATGCAATGTAGTGTGGCCACTTTCGCAGAATATGTTTTATATGAAAAGTTAGTTAATTTTCCACTGACGGAAAAATGGAACAACTGGAATGGTAGGTCAGGATTGAGAAAGACCAAGCACCACTGTCACAGGCAGACGTCTTATGCAGGCTTTTCATTGAGGTTAACTTTTCTGTTCATGCATAAAAGATCCCTTGAAAGTCAGTAGATATTTTCATTGCATGAATCACTGAGAGATCAGTCCAGAGTAGCCACAAGATGTCATCATAAGCCTACTAAGATAACTATAGTTGGGGTTGAAAAAATATAAACAAATAGCAAATTAGATACCATACTTAATTTTCTATTTCATAAATTAATCTACAATAAAAGTACAATTATTTTATTATGTATTAAAAGATATTTTGAAACATTTTCCATAGTTTTTTCCTGGGAATACAGAAAATTTGAGTACACAGATTCTTCACACCAGCATTTCAATACTTCCAGCCTTATAGAAGACATTTGCTGCTGGGCCAAAAACGATTTTAGATGAGATGAAACATAAATTTTTGTGAGGTAAAATCAACAAATAAATAAATTACTAGAAAATAACATAAGAAAATGACAGAAAAAAATATGAACAATTATGAGTTTTAAAGCATTCTTTTCCTGTAGTCTTGATTTTAAATTACTGCTTTGGAAGGATTCCCATATGTAGAAAATTAAGATTTTATATTGTACAAAATTCTTGAAAGCAGAGATTTATATTCTTTGTAAGTTCCTCATGAATATGAGGATGTAATAAAGACAATTTTTTATTATTGGACTATGATATTCTCCCAAAATAGGAACATTAAGAAATATAATGAAGACTATTTTTGGTACAATTAGTAAAATTTTAGACCTGACTGCTTTCACTTGAGCTCCCAAGATCAGTTTTATTATGCGCCAAAACACTTACAGGGAAGCCTAGATTCTTTGGTGGATATTGAGCAGGCCACAACACAATTTAGATCTTACAGTGCATAACTTTTAGATGTCTCACCAATTATAAAATTTCCAGATACTCCATACTAAGACTGGAAATATGAGGTATGTATGAATTCAGGGATTCACACTGAATGATGAGTCACCTCAACACATACAAAATACTAATAAGAAAGTCTGATTTACTCCTGTATCTTGCAGAGAGTGAAGTGCACCATTCCAAGACTCAGAAAGGTACCTTCACTCTTCTGAAGCTCAGTTAGGTATTACTAAGGGTTAGTATCCTCCAAAGCACTGTAAAGAAGTTCACTATTGAGAAATGCAATGTTAGAAGAAAAAATCCCCAACAAAACCAAACCAAAATCCCCTTCCTTATGTATATTTAATGTATTTACTTCGAAAAGAAACCTGGAAAAACACAGTGACGTATAGTGATCTATGTTCAAAGTCCACAGCTGGAATGTATAGGGGAACAGGTAATTCTTTGCAGAGGTTGCAATATTGCTTTTCTGAGAATTTCGATTCTGTAAAAATTATGACATTTCAGAATTTTTTACTCAAAATAAAAAAATACAACCTTCCTCATTAAAACATGAATACAGCTTATCTTTTTTTTTCTGGTATCACGGACATTTCTGATCTAATTTCTATACATGACCTGGGTGGATTCAGTGTTTTTCTCAAGTTAACCCATTTTCTGTTAATTAATGAACTGGGCTTCAATTACATCTTAAAGAAATTTACAGTAATTGAATGGTCCTCAGAGTCTACGGTCTGACTCCCAGTTAGGAAAAATTTCAAAAAGATCCTTATTTCTAAATATAACCCTTTCCCTCCCACCCTGAAATTACACATTTGTTCAGAACATCTTAGACATTTTATGAATTTCAAACATAATTAGTTTGGTTATGGAAAAAAACAAAGTATTATTGTGAAAGGAAAAAGCAAGACACATTTTTGTTACTTGCAGTGACACCATTCCCTTGGCACTGATAGGATTAAGATAAAGTTACTATTGTTCCTTCCTGAACACAGAAATGCTACCCAGAGAGTGACAAATGGTTTTAGCATTATAACAAGGAATATCTCTACTTTCACTACAGAGAGTTGTTCTATGCTTTTTGAACAAATATTGTACAACAGCTAATGATTTTTCAGTGTAAGAGAGCTCACTTTTCTTGTATAATCCCATTATTATCTCATAATAAGACCCAAAAGAATTAGAAAGAATTTTGATAAAAGCTATAGTCATAAGGCACCTAATAAAAATTTACTGTTAGAATTGAAAATACATGAATATTTTTGCCATGATATGTGAAACAGAAAGTAGCCATTGGATACTTTTATTACATTTTGCCTAGGTATCTTTTAGACTCTAGAGGGAAAATCCATCTTATTTATTTTATTCTTTTCCTCTTTTTTCATGTGCCTAAGGTTAAATTTATCAACAGAATGTTTGTACCTCAGCAGGAGCACAGCTGGGGTCTTACAGCCAAATTCCTTTTATGTTTTGGGCTAGATAGTAAAGATTTGTAAACCTATGCAGGTAGAGAATGTAACAGACAGAAGCATAATGAAGTCATCAATAGACAGTAGTGATTTTATGGAAAACTATCCAGAAAAAATATCTGAGAAAACTGTAGAGAGAGGAATATTCAAATAACAGCCTGAGAGAGCCTACTGTTGTGGCAGGACTCTGTGGAGAGGTGTTGTGATGACAGATTGTCTCAACATTACCCTCTCCAGTGGAAAAGCATGCAAGGAATGAAAGAATCAGTGTCTTTGAACAGTCTTTGTGTGAAGACAATATGTATAAAGCCAGTGATTGCTTATTAAGAATTTGTATGAAGGAATTGGGGATGGGAATTACTGGAAAATGGCTTTCTGAGAATCTGAACCACTGGTAAAGTAAGGAAATCAAGTAATGGAAATGGTGTTTATCTGTACTTTTTGATGAGGTGGTACCAAGTGAAAATCTGTGCATCAGGTAACTTGAAGATCAATATTGGAACAAATAGAACAAGAATTTTTTTTGGGGGAAAGTATGTCAGGTGATTGTGACTGGTCATTCATCACATAGGAATATTAATTATTGAGAATATTTGATAATGGACTACTACTAGAAAAATAATAATATTCTTTTGAATGATGAATAAGGCAAGACTTGGTAGGGCATGTAATAAATAATGTTTTGGGTTATTCCCATTGTGGAAAAAAATGAAACCTTTTGACTGAGATACCTGGATTATGGTGAAACATGAAATACATTGTTTAGACAAATCTCCATGAAATAATAAATAAAAATCAGAAAAGGGAAGCTGCAGGGTAAAAAAAATTATCTTGCCATCTCATTACCGAGCTCATGATACTACATAAAGCATTGATCCAGTGCAAATATTTACTCTCTAATAAAAATAAGAGGTTTCTGTTTGTTGGTAGGGATTTCCATGATGTACACTTGCATCCACTACCTGGATCAGTCATCCTCATTATATTCCCTTTTGTAGAGCAGGGGACTGGAAGATTTGTGTGCTGGACTTCTGGGTCCTCAATCTGATAAGAGTATGTAAAGAAAAAGGAGCCCAGATATACCTAAGCTCAATTTTATTTGAAAACTAAATTAAGTTCAGTTATATTAACATAAATTCCTGATTGTTAGGAAATTTCCAATGTTGTTTTCCTGTCACAAAATTGAACCCTTCCCTGCCCTTCCCACAAAGTTCCTGCGGATTGGAAATTCTGATATTTTGTCAGCATTAATCACAAAGTGCTACTTGAGCAACAAAGACCATTTTGATTATATTATGTTGTAGTGGTCTTGCAAAACAGTTTAAATCTGTATCCCCCAATTGTTCATAGAATGTGAGGGAATGATTTAAAAAATTGTTTCAGTTCAACCTCTTTCTGATTTGATTTGATTTGATTTGACACATAAGCACGTATAGGCCAGGGAGCATGATGGGACCTATATGTTGAATCAATACATTTTATTTTGTTGTTAAGTGTTGTTTTGTCATGGGTACTGCTGATGTCTAATTATCACATTTTGTGTTTCTCTATCCAATTAACTATGATATTATTACATTTATCTGAAACATATTTCAACACAGTATGTTTTCTCTCCTTTCTTTTTGTGCAAAAAGTGTTCTTTTTACTTCCTGTCCTCCAAGTGTGAGCTAATAACTTCATCTGAAACATATACATACAGTGATATAGTTCTAGCTATATGCATATGTATATATAATTGTATTGCATACAAAGAGTAAAATAAGTGTTGTCAGTATTTTAATATGTGACACTGTTCTCCATTCTGCCCCAGCTATTCTCAGCTGGAAGTGCGGAACAGTATGCATATGATTTAGACAAAATAAAATCCAGTCAGACAAAATTTGACTAAAAAAAATTGAGTCAGAGATCAAACAGGATTTTGCACTTCACAGTCACTTTTTAGAGATTGATCAGCTTGTGTCCTGGCTCCTTAGCTTGCTTTGTTGCTTTTGGTTTCCCCCCTGTATTAAACTGATCAGTCTCAACCTTTCTCAGTCAGGTTAATGTGCTTTTGTAATAGGAATGATGATTGATTCAAACCGAAATTTTCAGCCTGGTAGCATGATTTAAAAACACACAAGAAATAACAGGTCTTCCCTGTGGAAAGATCTTTCCAAAGCAAAGCCCATGGCTTACAAATGAAACTTTATCACCATTATTTGTATGTTCTGTCCAAGTCACAGCACCTTCCTGAATACTCTTGTCTGGGAGAGAATGTCGGGGATGTTTTGTATTCCTTCTGTGATCCATTGTGTATAATTAATCTACATTGTTCATATGTTTAGGTAAAGGGCAGGTATACACTGAGTTAAATCCCTCTATGTGGAAAAACCCTATTTATAACAACTGGGGGAAAGATGGATATGGAATTAATAATGTAGCATTTAAGCAAGGACTTTTTTTTCCTAATTGTTCAGTTGCAGTAGCAATAGAAAATATTTACTGTAATAACATAAAATGCTGTATTTGTTATTTAGGATTTGCATAGCATTGAAAGAGGTATAGTTGACATACCCAAAGGCTACTTTTACAATCAAGTAATAAGGCAACAATCTGAGTTTTCCTTGTTTGTTTCCATAGTAGAAATATAATTTCTTATATTTGATAGTGAAGAGTCTGGAGTGAGCAGCATGATGGAGAAAGGGATGAATTACATACAGGAGGAATACATGAGAAAGGGAGGGCAATCAGTTATGTAAAGGCAGAGAGTTTAAATAATTGCCTGTGAAAATGGTCACTCCCTTTTCTTGACCCATACTAGAAACACTTCAGCTCATTTTCACTGTTGCAATACTTTGCTCTTGACTATAGTGTGTTGCTCAGTTAGATAAGCTAGCGCTACTAATAGAAATATTATGCTAATCCCTACTGACATCTAGTGTACATGAGAGTCTGTATATTTAATGTGAAAATTTATCTTCTGCAAAATATGAATAATAATCATTTGTCTCAGTTCAAGACCTTACCTTCCAGTCCCATACTGAGAGATGCAGATAATCTTTCCATTCTCTGAGGAAAATATGGGTAAAATGAAGGTCTTATTTTCTGGTTTTACATCCTCATACTAGTTAGAATCTGGATTCTTTAAATTAAAACAAAACAAAAAAAAAATTGTACTGACATTTTGAAATTTTTCCCATATGATCCTACTTCTGTATATATTTAAGACACTTTTTAACATGCCAAATGATGAAATGTTATTGGTCAGTATTATGCCAACATGAATATGGTTGATGAAAAATATGATGTTAGTATTTTAAAAAATAAATTAAGAAAATTAAACTAAAGGGATAGAATTTATATAATAAGAGTTGTCTACTTCATGGTTCTATCAGATTAAGCAATGAATAAAAATGAAAAACAATGATAATAATATGTAAGAAGTATGGCAGTATTCAAAGAAATTTAAACCTCTTAATTCTGTAATATGAATTTGAGCCTGTGTTATAATAATTTGATTTAGCTACACATTGATAGTGATGCAATGTTTTTTATGTAAGCGTTATAAAAAGCTTGGGTATGGCCTATTTAGACAAGTAATAAAAATTATTTTTCTGTGAAACAGCTTGAATAAATTCAGAACAATTTTGTGGTCTAAAAGATTTGGAATTTATTTGCTTTAGTTTGGGACATTATGGAAGGATGTAATTTATATCTTGAGTTCCTCCTTTGCTTTTTCAGATTTACTTCCATGCTAGAAACAGTAATTTGCATTTTCACAGTTTTGTTTTCTTTATGTATTTTGCCATCACCTCATGCTTTGGTTCAAAATTGGGGGGAAAAACGCTACAAACTCCCATCACCACTTCTGTTGAGGGGAGGGATAATCTTCTAGTTCTTATTGCATAATTGTCTTCTTGCACCTTTTTTTCCCTCTCTGATTTTCTTTGTATTTGTGTGGTTACAGAACTTTGCAATTTGTTTTAATATCCTTTACAGGATATCACTAGCTTTGTCTTTAAAGAGTTCAGATGGCCTCTCAGATAGTCTCTTCTTTTCCAAGGTTTTTATTTATTCAGAGGCCATAAAGAAGCAATTAGTAATACAAACAGAAAAAATCAAAAAGATAGTGTTAAACAAAGGACTACTGTGAAAATCTATGTCTCGTAACTGCAAGATCTAGTCTTGACTAAAGAGGTACTTTGGAATTTGGGACATCTGTGGTAGCATATTTAGTTTCAAAAGTGGCAGTAAGAATTCACAGTACTCTGGCAGCATTTAAGGTCATACACAGTCATTTGAGAGGTGGGGAGTGGGCAAATCAGCAGATTTTGGGCTGTAACCCCATGAGTTCCTTCTAATTCTTTCCAAAAGTTTTCCACTTAAAAGAAGCTGAGCTGAGAGTTGTCAGAAAATACATAGTGATAGGAAAAGTGAGAGAAAAATAAAAAAAAAACCAAGCTTTCTTGTGACTAATAAAATGAGGTGACTAACACGAGGAAAAAATCAGCAACTAAAACAATTCCTATAATTTTTTAAATTTAGGGTTTTTACAGACTGAAGTTCCCATGACGAGGATTTTGCTAGTGTTTGAATGCGTACATAGCAAATGACAACTCTGGTATTCTTTGTTGTGTCTTAAGCAGAAATGACATGCATAGGAGGAAGAAAAACAGAAAATAGAAGGGACTTGTGGAAGGTGAATGGCCAGTTATAAGGATGAAGGTCTGTACCTCTCTGTGCAGTGGCCTTTCTGTTGAACCACATTGTTTGCCTATCTTATATTACATTATTTAGAAGAAATACATAAGTGATAGACAAAGAAAACAAAACACAGAAGAAAATTAGTTGAATTATTTTATCAGTTTACCACCTACACCATTTTGAATACACCTTGAAAAGCTGGCATCATCATCTGATGCACATGAAAGAAGAATTGATTGATTTTCCCCATAAAGTATAATATAGCAGCTGGTAGGCAACTGTAAGAGAAGCATACAGTAATAGTATTAACAATTACAGAAAGCTGTTAAGGTACACATAAAGCAGACTTCTGGAAAAAATTAACTTTAGGAGACAAGCAGGGGAGAGTATCAGTAAAGTACTCTATTTTGACTTTCACTGCATGTGAATGTATACATGTATACACCAACATCCAGGGGGGGAAAAAAAAAAAGGGAAGAGGAAAATATCATACACAGATTGAACTACATGCATTTGATAAATAAAAGTGAGGCTATTTCGTTCAGCACTAATAAAGAAAATGTATTTTCTTCAGCATTGTAATATTTGAATTAACTAGAGATATTGCATTATACACGGATATTAGACCAGAATCTTCAGCAGAAATGGAGAAAGAAGACAGAATTTTAAGTAGCTCTGTGATATTGCAGCTTGTGTGACTGCTCTGAAGATTTGCTGTCCCTACTGAATAATTCATAGAATGTGATTTCTTTCAAGGGAGTAATAGACTAGCTAATGAAAACTTTGAAGAGGGTTGCAATTTACCTGCCTGAACTAAAAAGAAAAAAAAAAAAAAGCTAGATAGCTTATTATCAAACAAAATAGTATCAACCCTAGAAAAAACAGTTTACTCTCACTTGTTTTCTTGTTTTCCATTTGAAGATGCTGCATTAAAAATATGACATTTCCCTATGTTAAAAACAAAGGCCTTTGCACCTCACTGGATCAGTATCTATTTTAATTCCTATATTGATGTTAAAAGATGGATGACAAGATGTCATAATATGCCACTAAGAGATAATTTTATGTTACCCACCAACAATACAAGGATATGGCATATTTGTACATTTTTTTTCTTTGTCTTTTTTTCTTCATTAACTCAAATCAGGGCTGAGTTTACTTGAATGTATTTATTGTTCCATATTATATTTGACACTTGTAATTTTGTCAAGAATGCATGAATGGCAAGATAACAAAGTATCAGAAAAGTAAAATTATGAAGAACTGATATGTCTGTGGAGTTTAAGAATATTTTTATTCATCTGTAAAAAGTTGAAGGCTCTTTAGCGATTTCATAGCATATGTGTGTCATACAGTAGAGAAGGGAATGCAATCTATAATATCAATCATTCTGGAAAGATTCCTGAAAGGATTAACATAATTACCAAATAGTCTAGAAGGCTGAAAGACTATGCTTGTGTGGGATAGGCACAAATACTGATTCTGAGCGAATTAGCAGAATTGGATGTCAGGTACTTTAATATAACATTTATGGCTTGTTTTCCTTTTGTAATTACCATAAGAAGTAAGCAAGTAGTGCCTTAAATGACATCAGACATCTATGCTAAATGAGTGATGAAACAGAACCGTTTTAAGTGTAAATATGTTGTAAGCATTGCATGATCTGATTCTGCTATCACTTATATCACTGTACAGCAGAAATAAATCCACTGAAATTCCTCGGGATGAGCTTAAAGCCAGATTTATAATATTTGAATGAAGAGAATAAAAGAAATCCAGATTATTTCAGTTACAAAAGGGCTTAAAAGTAAACACTGTTTTGTAATCTAGTCTCTACCCTCTGTGTCTGCACACTTTAAAAAGTCGATTTTGTACTGCAATTGATTTGAAGGTCTTTGGTGATTGCCTGGTTTGTCAGAGCACAGAATATTTCACCCACAGTAATGACTTTGCTAAAGTGCTTAGAAAGGAGTCGAGTTCTTGCACAATTTCAACCTCTTCTGTCAGCTCTATAATAACATAAAATCTGGAATTAGGATAAACATTATTGTAGAACTTTGTGTCCAAGCAGTTGCTAAGTTTTTTACTCTATAAGAAAGCATATTCTGGACCATCATTTCTATGTGAAATTTAGTTAAACTAGCTGTGCAAAAATCAAGCTCACCATCCTTCCTTAATTGCACTCACTTAACTATAGAAGAATAATAGAAAATGGTCAGAATCCATTTTACATATTACTAAAATAACACCAAACACTATATTTTTAATGCAACATGGACATTCCTTTCAAGATTAGAAATCCCACTATGTATATGGTTAACAGAAAAATACAGTGTTATTATTATAATTGATTATAAGAAAGATTCTGTGACAATGATATTAAAGGACTGTTAGAGCATTTATCTATGGTCTTCAGTAATAGCTTCATGTAGAAACAGTTCTTCCAACTGCAGAGCTGTTCAATTTTTATATATTTTTTTAATTTTAAAATTACCTTTTTGCTCTTTATTAAAAATTAACTACTTTGTGACTGATTTTCTTCATGCTGTATATACAATATATTTTCCTACTCTCTGGCTAGCACAAAGTATAAAGAATACAGAAAATTATGATTAAAAAAATATGTAAGACCTAGAAAATACAGTCATTTTTCTTCAGCTCTACACTTCTATGTTGGGGAGATACATGGCTCCTTCAGAGAAGGGAACAAGAGACACACTGAAATGAAGTACTTAAGCATTGGTTCCTATATTATCTAAAAGTGATCCAGCCTGTTCCAGAACCATTCAGGGCTTTGTACATGACTTTCAAAAAACAGCTAATTTAACTCAGTTTAAGCCATCTTTTATCAAGACAAACTCTTCAGTAGCAGCTCTTTAGGATGCAGTTATTGTATATAAAATGTTAAAATAATAAGTTGGCATATGCATGTGGAAGATAGAGACATCTTATTTACCACATCTATGTATATATGAAAAAAAAAGAGGATTAAAATGTACTAAGAAACAGCAAGAAGAAGAAAATTTCAGCTAGCATTGGGAAGATATATATATTCTTCTTTATAGCTGAATAACCTATTCAGTACTTAGAATTCTATATAAGAGAAGTTCTGCTCTATGAGCAGTAAAAATGAAAAGTAACATGTCTGAAGCCAAAGCAGGTTCCTATGTAATATGTTGACTCTACTTCCTCCTTGTGTAATAAAATTTATGAAGCATTCTTTTCATAAATAACATTTAAACTACAGTTCATAGAAGTATGTAATGAACTAGTGTTCCCCATCAAAAGCTAAGAGGTTGTTTAGTAAGTGATTAATCATTAACAGAAGATATGAGAAAACTTTTTTGAGTAGCCTAGAGTTGGTATGAGATAGCTGCTCATATATCCTAACGTAAATTTTATATTACTATACTATATTTAATAAACTTTGTATAGTTATAATTATTGTACATTAAAACTAATACAATTACATAAGTGGTTTATATGGACTGTGTATGAAATAATGACACATATGTATATATACACATGTGCACATGTATATGCACTAATATTAATTTTTCCTTAAGCCGTTGCTTTCATAATAAAAAGAACTAGTACAAAATAACTCAGTTTATTAGGAAAACATTTACAGGTTAAAACATAAATTTTTGTTCTTTCTTTAAATCTTGCTTTCTGAAAGACAGCAAATGGCCCTCAAATGAACACACTTAAAATATCTACGTAAATTGATACAAATTCTAAAGCTTTATGTAGTTAAAAAAAAAAAGAAAAAAATTAAACATTGCATATAGCAATTCTGAAATTAACTTCTAATTAGCTCTGAAGTCTATGATCTTCCTTCTTTTCCTTGATCTTATGGGATATTGGACTGTGGATTATGCACAAGATTAAAGCTATGTGATAAGAATTATTTAGAAAAAGGTAGCTAGTAAAGTGTTACTCACTTCTACCAGCTGCATATATTAATATTTACCCCAACTCATGCTTTTTAATTAGATTTTATATGTTTTCTTAAAAGACAGGCTATTATACAGATGTCAAAATTGTTTGCTGTCATGGTAACATACTTTCATGTGGGGATATTTTAGCAGGCTTATTGTTATATTCTTCTCTCTTTGTGTTAATTAGTGCACATAGCCCTTTACATGTAAATATAGCTTAGTCATCTCCAAAGTGGGTATATGAGTTGAACACCCCAGAGGTGCACTTTCAAGTTGAATAACTGGATTTGGTGTTGCAGTATGTAATACAGGCTGACAACTAGGAATTTACTGTTGTATTCACTGTCAAGCCATGCTAAACAAAAGGGCATGAAAGCAGTTGTTTTGAAGTATTCATTTGCCAGGCAAGAGTGGTGGGCTTCCCAGAAGCACTCAAGTTTTTGACCTCTATAGCCACTGAAAATGATGGTAGATTTTCTGAACTCCAAATAAACTTTTATGAACTCCTCTAAAATGAGAAGAGTGAAAACATTGGTGTTATCAGTGCTGCAATGTCAGATAACTTGGTGCTTGTCAGGCAATGGCAGTAACTGTAGATTATGAAACATAAATCCAGTGTTGCTTCATGGCAAACTTGAGGTTTGTGGTCTTCAAGTTATGTCGGTAACAGGCTTCCTCATAAGGTGTTAAAGTGTGTCCCTCTAACAAAGCACTGGCACAAAATCATGTCCCATGTAACAATATAAAACTTTTATGTTTTCTGTCTCAGCTTTTAAATAGGGTTGAAAACCAAAGACATAGCAAATTACATGTGTATCCCACCTTTGATTTTCACATTTCATTCCTCTTGCAGGGGAGCTGGGTCACCTGAGTCAATGAACTTTTCTTTCTTATATCTGCAGGACTGCACATGCAGTACTATCCATCTGACTATGTTAGTCTGTTCCCCTGTAGATAATTCATTTATAAATCACAGCTTCTATAGGAACTGATTTGATAAGTATTTTAACAAACATTTATTTTGAGGATATACACAGTGATCAGTGACATAGAAAGATCCCTTACTTTTGCCTCCCTTTTTAGAGGCATCATCCTGCAAAGTCATAAGGTACAGAAACAAGATAAATCAATGAGACAGAAAATGATTTACAGGCATCTTTAATGTATATAAAGACACTGAAGGCCTATTTGTCTGCATTTATGGTCTACACATTTGCTCATATACTGTGTAGGTTGTTGTTATGCAATTATTTTGTTCTGAATATCTTGAGTGGGAATGTTACCATTTGGACTTACTGCAAGGCAGCCTGTTTACAAACATTGAATAATTTTATCTGGTCAATGGTAATAAGCTGAAACTGCTGTAAATAAATTATAATATTCTTAGTTAAATACATCTGTATATTACTGAACATGTACATGTAGAGAATTATGATTTTATAAAGATAATTAATAAAAAAATATAATAAACCCCCACAGCCTTAACAATTACCACCTTTACGAGCAGTATAAATGCTTGTCCAGAGTTTTTTTTCAGAATGTTTTTGCCCTGTAGCCATAGAATCCTAAAATGGTTTGGTTTGGAAGGGACCTTAAGGATCATCTAGTTCCAAACTCACCACCAGGGGCAGGGACACATGCCACTAGACCAGGTTGTTCAGAGCTTCATCCAACTTGGCCTTGAACACTTTCAGGGATGGGGCAGCCACAATCTCCTTGAGCAACTTGTTCCAGTGCCTTACCACCCACACAGTAAAGAATTTATTCCTAATATCTTATCTAAACCTACTCTACAGTGGTTTGAAACCATTCCCCTTGTCCTGTCACTATGTGCCCTTTTAAAAAGTCCCTCTCTATCTTTCTTGCAGGCTCTGTTTATGTACTGGAAGGCCACAGTTTAGTCACTCTGAAGCCTTCTCTTTTCCAGGCAGAACAAACCCAGTTCTCTCAGCCTTTCCTCATAGGAGAGGTTCTCCATCCCACTAATCAATCTGGTGACCTTCTTTTGGACTTGCTCCTGTGCCATTGTAAATGTCATTTTATCTTTTAATGTTAAAAAACAAGTGAGAAATAGGTTCCATATTATGTTTTTTTGTGACTAAACCATAATTTGTTTAAATATTTGCTTCTCTCAGATTGCATCCATTCCTATAAATATACACAGAATACATTATAAATAAACATATATTACAGAAATTTGTATATTGGAAAGAATGAATTTTGCCGACTTTCTAAACCATTCAGAATAGTAACTTCATTATTTGTAATGGATAATTAATGCATAACAAGACATTTGTAAATGTGCAACTGTTTCACCCAGGTCTTGAATAGAGGAGGACTTCCTCTGCATCTATAACTGTACTGTCCGATTGCTGTTCTCACAGCAGTGGTTAGACAGGTAGTTACTGATGCACACCTTCAGAACTCTAGCAAATATTTTTTCAACTCTAATAAAGGAAAGGTTTGCAGGAGTTTATATGAGTGGAAGCGACTATTTTGTTCTAATTAGCTGAGCTGCTATCAGCATTCACATCATGCCCTTTTGAGTATAAAATTCCATCTAGCCAGCATAACTAAAACACAGGTCTTCAGAGACAGTAATATTGTTGAAGTACAGTATTCTGTAAAAATATTAATGATTGTTGCTCTCCAAAAATATATTGAAAAACAGTGCACTACAGTGCTTTCAACAATGAAATTGTAAGTATAAAACACATAACAGCACAGCACCAGGGTTATAATTCTAGATCCCTCATCTTTCTTTCAGAATGTTTGATATATCTTACCTGTATGTGCCTTTACTGCATTTGTTTTATTCAGGTAATAGCTCAGACACAAACTGAATCTCAAGTCTCTCATCCTATGGGAAACAGTTTACTGTCTGTACAATGAGGATATGGTATCGCTTTCTGTATTTAAGCATTCAATTTATTCTCTATTTATGTTTACGTTTTGTCTTTATGTGTCTTGCACTTAACCAGTCTCCATTTTCTCATAGATATCTATGTGCTACAGCAAAAAGAAAGGAAAACTATCTCAATTTTCCAAGAAATTACTCTATTTTCTAATTTAATGAAAATGACATAACACTATTAAAGTTGAGTAGCTATGAGTGATGATGCTCAAATACAGAAAAAAATGCCACTTACATAATCAACATAGTCTAAGAATTTGCTACTGCACCAAACACCATGTGAAAGCATCATGTCTAGAAGTAGTTGCAAATTTGAGTAAAAGTTGCTGAAATTTTTTGGGTGAGCCTTTCCTGCCTTCCTTCCTCCCCCCCTCCCTCCCTCCCTGCCTTCTGGCAAAAATTTATTGAGATAGTATTCTATTTACATGTATAGAAAATGCAAAATCTCAGTTGTCAATTATGAATCTTTTAAAAGAAAGAGATCTACATTCAATATAAAGACATTTTTTAAAAATCAAAAAGAAAATGAAACATTGTTTTAGAGGAGTGACAACTTCTGGTTCATTCAAATAGTTTTTGTGAATTTTCTATTTGTTTATTTATTTAGTTATTCATTTATTCTTTTTTTTTTTTTTTTTGGGGTTGGTTTGTTTTTCATTAGAAGATCATAGAAGAAATTATCTTCATTTTGAGTCAGTTTTCTACATGGCAAGTGAAGTGAACAGTCAGCTTTTTGCACAGCATCCTTCTATGCCAGTTGTCAATCTGCCAGTGCTGTACTAATACTGTTTAAACAAAGCTGGTTTTGTTTCATTGCCAGTAGCTGAGCCAGTGAGTTGTAATGATGGAATTGGCTATTCCCTGGAAAATGCAACAGTGATTCTGAATAGGGACTTGGCTAACTACATAAATGTTCCATATTTGCATAATGAATTTTTAATGTGTTGCATTTCATATAAAAATTCATCATGTCTATGAATCATGAATAAAAAAAAATATGACCAGTTTAGATATGGTCACAAGAAACTGTTCTTCCCTGTATAATAAACGGTAAGAAGTGTGAATACATAATTAAAGGCAGCTTAAAGTACCATGATTTTCTAGAAAATCAGCCAGATTGGTATAGCTGCCAGTGGCAAACCCATTTTATTTCATTTAATAAGCTTTTAATTGTTGGATCAAGCCCAGTCTTACAAAACATGGACTTTGCCAGAGACATATCTTATTCATAAAATAAAGGCAAAAACTCTTGGACCTCTTTCCCATTTACAATTTCCTAATTAGATGGTGGGCAAGCCAGCAGAAATGATCCATGAACATTTTGTGTGCTGAATCAGGGCAATTAAAACTTTATCAAGTTCTTTATAAAACTATAGCAGTAATTTAGAAAAACATAAACATGTGAGCAATTCCTCTAGCTGGATTCATGGTGGGAATGGCTTCTTCCTCTTTGAACTTCAGATTTGGTATTATGTTCAGCTATGACCAGGTGATAAATATTTATTTCTGGCAATGTTTATATGGGTTAAATGACTTCATAAATGACAACAGCTTGTTGAAAACTGCTTGGAATCCCCAACAGACTCTTGACTACTCTAACTTAGATTGTAAAAGTCTGTAACACAGTGGTCTGATATGCGGGGCAATTGTAGAGGAAGTTAAGGAAGACCAACAGATGACTCAGAGATTGCTTCAGGGAAGAAGGGTCTCACATGCTTATATCTTATAACGTGAGCAGAGCAATCCTCCTGGTAGATGGACTTCACTTGAGTACCCCAGGGAGCCTTCCAGTGTTCAAGCTGACATGAATGGTAAGAGCTATGAAAGTCATTTCTACAAGGGTCAGTTTCAACATGAGGGGTGAGCTGGCCTTTACATGTAAGGTAAAACACACAGCCTTTTGTTTCCTTACAGACTTCTTAAAGGGATACCTGTTGGAAGACAAATCTTCTTACTTCCTGTTTGAATGAAAATTGTTTTATACTTTTGATTATCTTCTTGTCCATTTTTAGAATGGATTTTCGGAAAAACTCCTTCCCTGAAAGGTTGCTCAAGCATTGGAACAGGGTGCCCAGGGAGTGCTGGAGGCACCATCCCTGGGATAAAAGATCAGTAGATGCAGTGCTTAAGTGTATGAATTATTGGTGACTTGACAGTGTTAGTTTATGGTTGGACTAGATGATCTCCAGAGGTCCCTTCTAGCCCTAATCATTCTGTTGTGTGAGTCTGTGTGAGTCCAGTAACATCTCTTGTAACAGGGAACCAAACCTTCACACTCAACATACAATTTCATCATGGATTTATACCTTTGCATGATTTGTTGACTTTCTGTTCTCTGCCCCTTTCTCTCTGATTGCTAAGATTTTATTTTCTTGCTGTTTTGATGCTGAAGAAGTGAAATGTTTTTTGTGTAGCCTCTTCTGCTCTAATATAAAAGGATAGATCTAATTTATAACCTACTTGAGTTTTGACTACAATGACAAAATATTTTAGCAACACTGCATTTTCAGGAGTTATATAAAGAATTGACTACTGTAGTATTTCAACTCGTACTACAGTAAATGGATTCTGGATGATATGGGAATATTTTATTTATGGAATGACAGTGCTTTGATATCTTTGATTTATTAAGTTTTATGATGCTGCTGCAGACATTGCTACCATTAACAAATAATATAAATAATAGTAGTAATATACAGTTTGTTAGTTGTTTTATATGATTTCTAAAATTCAAATAAAAATGAAAATTCAAATTTAAATTTTCAATGGATGCACATAGACCAAAAACATGTTGTTTTGGTGTATTTGTTTATACAAGAAGAAGTTATGTCACATTATTATTCTATTTCCATCAGATTTCCTGATGCTGTAGAATACAAATGGTTTGGACTAATGACCCAACAGCCTGGTGAAGGGTAATGTGGTTTACACCAGGACACAGTTTATGCCAGTGGGAGAGCAGGCAAAGATGAGTCCCCACAGGGTAGCCCTAGGGGAGAAGGAGGTGGGGAAAGGCCCTGGCTCACTCCCCCTTCATGTTCCTTCTCTCCAGTGAGCTCCCACAGCTTTGGTCCTTCTTCAGGTCAGGAGTTTCCTTGCCCTACTTCCAGATTTCTCCTCTCCTCTGTTACCCTCCCTATCTTGCCACATCCCCTTCTGATGTGCCCTAAACTGGGTTGGACCACGAGCCATTGGTAGTTAAGGGGCATCTCTGGAAGTGTATGGGGAGCTGGGTACTGTTTTGCACCTGAAATGGAAAGAAAAAAGAGAACCAAAGTTGCTTATTAACTCTTAAAGTTAGTGAGTGTGGCTTGACTCCAGTAGCTGTTCTTGTCCAATGAGAAAAAGCTGCAGTAGGAGCCTGTGGGGGAGTAAAGGGTTTGGCACAACAACCTGCCCCGCTCCTCCCAAGTACTTCATACAGAAATGGCTGCTCTCTACATTGTCTTCTGGTAGAACCAATGGGCTTTAGGTAAATGGTGAAGCTTCATGAAAGCAAAGGCCCTGGACTTTCTTCTTCCCATACTTCCAGAAAAGGGACTCTTTCCATTTATTTTGATCCCAACAGTCCCTTGAATTTAAAGGATCCCTAACGGTATCTGCTAAGGAGCACACCTGACCCTCTTGTGAGCAGGCCAGAAAGGCATTGCATGGTGAATTTGGGTATCTCAGCACAGAAGAGCTGGACACTGGTGCTATGAGTGACTGTGCAGACCCTGAAGGCTGGTGGAGGCTGACTCCTGTGCTCCCTGCCTCCCTCATCTTTTGGGCCATCAGCTTCAGCAAAGGGTCATTTCGCAGGTGAGGGGGACCTTAGTGCAGGTGGTAGGGCTAAGGTTTTGTATTGTTTTCTGGGCTTTAAGTTTGGGCTGGACCAATGGGTGGCGGTCATGCTCATAGATTATTGAAATAATAATTTATTTTAACATTCAAATACATACACTAGGTTTTGATGTTTCATGGCAATTGTTTTTCCCCTGAAGTTTGTGTATGGCTGGGCATAAAGGATTTTACATTTGAGAATAAGACTTATTTCTCTCTGCTTTCTTTCTTTTTTTTTTTTTTTTTTTTATTTTTTCCTAAATTTTGATTAAACCAACCTTACCTTGATAAAACTGAGCAATGGAAGGATTATGACTATACTCTTTTAAGAAAATGTCGTTCTTCTTAGCATGGAAGGCATCTTCTACAGCAGTCGTCAGCCAGAAGTGCACAAACCTAGTTAATTTGGCTTAAAATGAATAATATTTGATTATAATATAGTTATTGAAATAACAACTTTTTAGATGAGCTTGTTGAATACAGTAGTTCTAGAATAAATATTTAATTTATATTGGTCCAACCTAGTTAGACATCTGAAAATTTAATAGTATTCTTTTAAGCCTCTTCCAGTTGTTTTTTGAAGCAAGGAACAACCCTACGTGGAGGGGTTTTGTTGCTGTTTTAAACTTCTGAAACAGAAATGTGTATGTTGTATACAACATGGTTTGGATTATGTTGTGCCTGTGTAATTCCTTCACAGCATATTTCTTTGAAGAACAATGGAAAAGGATAAGCCTTTCAAAAGCTACAGAAAGAAAATAGTTGTGTTACTAAAAGCAAAGATTTAAGCAAAGTCCAAAACCCTAAATCTGTTAAATTTGTTGTTTGTTGAGAGCAATTTTTATCTTGAAAAGCAAAGCTACATTTTTCCTATTTTCCCTTTTATCTCACATATAAATATCTGCATTTTGTAGCTACGTTAGTTACTGCTATTGTCAGTAGAACCAGTACCTTGATGATCTGTTTCCATGTATAGCATATATATTACACACACAAACACATCATCTACCTACCTCAATATAAATGTCATCTCACTTTATAAATGTCATCTCACTTCTATTTGAGACTGGATGGAAAGCTTAATTTTTCTTTCAGATATGCAAACAATTTACAAAGTATATAAATGGAAAGATTAAGGATTCCTAGAGCTGTATTCTGCCTAAACAGGCTCTAGTCCTAGAAATTAGTAAATTATTTGTGTTCTGTCAAGTAGACAGTACATCTACTGTACTGTTTTCTGTCTTTAGTTTCCCAGAAGGGGAAAAACATGACAGGATAACTGCTTATCATGGCAGTTTGGAGTCTTTTAAAACAACCAACCTTCCTGAATAGACATACAGTGATGGTGATGGCTGACTTTACAAAATGTCAAGGAACCAGAGCTAGCCAAGGTTTTCAAACTAATTGGGTCAAACTAAAGGCAGTAGATGAATACAGATTCTGGCTTCATGTAGGTTGATATGTTTAAGATTTCACCAAGTCTGGTACATAATGGCATTACAGAAATAGGTAGCAAGTAAGCTTCAAAAAAACTTAGCAGTGTTCTTATTTCTCAAAGGCAGTAGCTATTAAAAAGGTTTCAGGTTGCCAGCAGAATGTCTTGTGTGTTTGTGTGCAGCAGATTAATTATAACAGAATTTGTAGTAATGTGAGTTCATTTTCTGTTTCAATCTTTTTCCAGAGAAATTCCTTAATGGTTGAAGTTGTTCCTGCCTATTTCCCAAGAAGCAGGGAACAAATAGTCTATGATACATTTAGTCTGTGAAATCAATTCCCTATATTTTACTTTTTTTGCTTCCCAATCATTTTAATTTCAGCATGAAATAATCCTTAATTTTCTGTTCCAACATAAATCTGTCAAAATGAGAAAGAAAAAAATACATCCCTTTGCTCTCCTTTTCTGTTGACAGTCAAAAACTAGTTTCAACCTCATACTTTGAAACAGCTACTCTATTTAGAACAATGCTAATTTTTGCCATTATCTCAAATTGCTGTTTGAGATCTGTAGTAAAAGTGAAATAAAACCTCTGAAGTCATAAACACACATTTTGTAAAGTGCATATTAAATGAGACTATGAGCAGTGTAGGGGACAGTTTTGCTGGACAACTCTTTCCAGAATCTGTGTTCTGCCATCAGAATTCGAAGTGATACTGTGAATTATTGATTTTTTAAAATAGTATTTAAATTTATTTGTTTCATAATTCACCACATGTTAATTGACAGTCTTACTGATGTAAAAGGAAGAAAATCAAACTTTCATATTATTTCAGTATCCTTACTGCCTTTCTAGCCTCTGGAATTTAAATTATATTTGGAGAAATAAGAAGATATTAATGAAATGTTTTGGAAAGGTGCAGGATTAGATCAGTGCCCCAACACCAGCTGAATTTCTATAACAGTAAATATGACAGCCAAGTTGGTTTAAAATGAGTACTGGAAAATGAGGAACTCATCTCTGATATCACACATTAGCTATGAAATTGAATAGAATCTTCCTCTATGGTATCTTTAATCTCTTCAGAGTTTGGAAGAAGGCCAATAAAAGCCAATGATAAATGCCACAATGGAAAGATACACTTGAAAGTGAATCTCAGTCAGTCTTGGAATGTTAATTCTACCTCAAGAATGGCAGATCTTTTGGGCACCTGCACAAGTTGAATACACACTTTTATTAACACCCTGCTTAAGCATTTTTGTTCTATAACTGAATACTTTATTAATGGTGTCTTATAAAGTATGTATTGCAACTGAGAACTGATGAATTATATCCACATCTTTGTTACCCTATAAGCATACAATCTTTAAGGGTTTTAAGACAGCTGAGACAAGTCACGCAAAGTCTTGCAGTCACAAATCTAATTGTTTCATGCTTTAGTGATGTCTGCTTTTCACTGAAAATATTTCATAACTTTAGTGCTGAAAATTTGGCTTTTATTATGTTAAGACATTTGAAAACAAATCGCTTATTGGGAGGAATGTAAAAAAGGTAGTTTAAGCAGAAAGAAAAATTTTAACAGTAGAAAGCATATACCAGAACTCAGCTGGAGAACCAGAACTCAACAAAATGAAAAAGACAGACATGAGCAGAAGAAAGTAGTCTTTGAACTTCATAACATTCTCTTAGTTTGAAAAATGATTTATCTTTCTATCCTATGTCTCATTCTATTTCTGGATACAAAGTAACCTTTTCTGCTTCAGGAAAATTTTGTGGGAGGAGAGGACCTTTCACTGGTACAAATTCAGCATGGTGACCTCCCTGTCTGCTTTCATTTATGCTCTAGAAAACAGACATTTCTAAAAAGCATCTAGTCCTTAAGCATTCATCAAACATGTTTGTGAGGAGAATATCCCAACAAATCTGGAGAAAGGTTATAGCATCTGAGAATTTGTCTGCTTTTTCACCTAAACTCACTAAGATGTCTTGCCTAGCTTAACAAATTTTGCACCAGTTGTATCTCCAGACCCAAGTGGTAATGCCAGCAGTGTGCAAAATTGTCTTCAGAACTTTCAGGAACTGAAGCCATTTCTTCATTGAAATGGCAATGATCATTCTAGTGCATCAAATGATGCACAGAAAAGTTTGACTTTTGAGGTTAAATGTGCTTGTCATGAAATAAAATCCTCACTTGGGAAAAAGAAAGATTACATTTCCCTAGGTCCCTCATTGAAAATATTTTCAGTTCCTTCTAATACTCCACCAGGACACCACAACTGAAATGTTCTGTCTGCTTCCAAAACCATTTACCCTATAGCTCCTGGTGCCAGGGAAATGACACCTACACTTTCCTGCCCTGTCCTTTTTCTCTTCCCTTCTTTCTGACATGTATTCATGGTTTTTATCCCTTCTAATCTAAAGGAGGGAATATATTCTTATTTTCCATATATCCCTGCAATAATTTCCAGTATTGGTGTGGTATTTCACCAGACTGAGATTCAAACTGGAAATTCAGCATAGAGACTGGTTAACTGCTATGTAGGAGAAAGGTAAAGAGTCCTCTTCCTCTCTTAATGTCCAATTCCATTCCGATATCAGAGGAAAATACGTTTTCTGGTTATTCACTTGTCAATGAATGCTACCTGTTTGCTGGCATAGTAAAACTAAAACTATGTGATTCTATTTAAGGTTTCTTAAGAGCAGTGTTTGAAAAAAATTGCTTTTATTGTTTTTGGGGTTTTTTTTTCAAGAAACAAACACCAGATAAAAACCTTCTGCAATGTTCCTGATTTCCTCAGTGCTAACAGTCATGGATAACTTCCAGTCCATGTAGGCCAGTCATGCAGAGTTCAATTAACTCCTTTGAGGTAGCAGAAGTGATTCTAATGCTACTGTAGGAGTAGACTAACTAATAATAACAGCTTAACTTCATAGCAATACAGACATTTGGAATAGACTTAAGAGAGTAATATGGAAAAATTAGAAAGAAACAAGAATTAAATATTTTAGTTCTGGAGTAGAAGCGTGAGAAGCAATTTAGCCTTTGAACAACATGACTATATAAATATGCATAAATGGACATCTATTTCTACATTATTTGTCATATATGTGTGTAAGTGATTGTCAAATTCTGGAGGACACAATAAGAAAAAAACCCTGTTTCTTTCCAATTGCATTTAATATGATTCAGAATAAGATTTTAAAAGAAATCAAAAACTACCTTTGGCCTGGAAACCAGGCAGTATAAAAAAGTGTCTCTCAAGTTCCTAATGCTCCTGAAGGAAAAAACAAAAAGATGTCTACAGATTGAATAATAACAAGATTGTAGTTTTTTGATCTTTTTATTTTCAGGGTACAAAGAACTACAGTGAATTCCTATAAGATTATTTCAACAACTTTTCTTAATGTTAGGCTGTTAACTATTGTATCCAAGGATTAACATTATTCTCTGTAGCTAAGCAGTGATGAATAATTTGTTCAGGAAATGTATTCCCCCTTCACCATCTGGAAGTTGTCTGAAATACAATAACCTTAAATTTATTCAATAAAAATATTTGTTGATTTCTCCAGAAAATAATTCTCACACTGTACATCAGTTGTGTAAGCTTAATAGGAGTACTGTGTGTGAGTCTGACTTCAATGGTTAATTAAGCAAATCACTTGATATTTCTGTTCTTGTCTAAAATAGGAATCTGTACAAGGAGGGTCAAACTGCACTTTTTTTGCCTGGTGATTGCAAGAGTATAGATTTAGACCTTCCAAAGCTGTTGCTAGATTTGTAGAACCAGGCTCATTCAAGTCTATAATGCTGCCATTTTTAGAGTAAGTGGAATGCTTCAAAGGATCTTGCTTTCATGGCCTATTTTCTGTCTTTTGTTGATTCTGGAGTAAAGACAGATTTACTATGTTTCTTTAAAAGTTAATGCTGATGCTGATGACCCACCTCTTAACCCTCATTCTTGTGCCGTTATTAGACATGAGTAAACTTTGAATGTTGTGACAATTTTCACTTGTGCCTAAGTGAGGTAGTTATTCATGTTTAATATGGAATTATAGCCTAACTGAAAGTCTCTTTGGGAACTTACCATATTTCTGGAGAAACTGGTGAAACATACTGTTATTATTTACTCCCTTTGGTATTTGGCTATGCAGATAGTGTTGCTGGGAACAAATAAACAAGTTTATTCCATTTTCTTAAATATCATGGAGAATAGACTTCCTTTTTGCATGTTTTAATTGATAAATTTTCTCTTTCATCAGTGTTGATGCAATTAATATCTTTCTTGTGTATGATATAACTGTATTTAAACATATTTTTTTTTAAGTGTGTTGCATTTCTCATTCCCCATGCAAGTCCCTGGACAACTCAACACATCAATATGATGATCAAGAGAAGCCATTTATAAACTATATACTAATCCTTTTATAATATTCTTCTACTGCAAACACACACAGAGACTACATGTCATTTGCTAAACACACTTGTCTGTCAATTCTAAACCATCTTCTGATAGGTGGTCACCATCTCTCTTCATGCTGGCAAGTCCCGAAACATACTCTTGTTTTTCACAGTTGTTTTTCCCTTTCTTCAGCTTTCCCAGGCGTGGCCCAAGGACACAGGTGATGTTTTCCACTGCTTTCCCAGGCCTACAGCAGCATCCTCTTAAAGCCAAAGCTGTCCATATTCCAGCAAACCCCAACAAAAGTGTAGTTGTTTTGCTTCTCCTTTTTGTTTATCCTTTTTGCCCATGCCATTTGTAGTAAAATGAGAGAAATAGTCAGGTGTTCATTAATGCAAAATTAGTCTCTAGGGCAGAGAAGACTTCACAGAACATTAGAATGTTGAGCTATTGATATTCATGATGGCCAAGACCTTCACTTCACAGTAAGTTGCTTCTTAACTCCCTTCTAGGATTGCAATCTGAAAAGCAGTATCCTTCTAAAACTGTAGATTTAGTCACTGATAAGACAAAGTATAATATGTAGGTAAATATACCATTTCACTAACAAGAACCAAAATACTGACATTTTTTCATAAAATAGAGAAGGTAAACAAACTCTCAAGATGATTAATCTTATTGTAGCTGATACAAATTATCACAGGGCTGATGCAACCTCAGTGAAAACAGTATAAATCACATTTATTGTCCTTGAGTTAAATCTAAACATGTCATTGCTGTTTGGGACATTCATCTTACTCATCTTCCTTAAGGTCTCTGTGCACCTATTTAGAATTTCAATGGGATTTGTACCAGTTCCCTGCTTTATTATAATAATGGAAATGAGGTTGAATATATCTTGCATATTATTTATGTGGGAAAAATCAGTTTTAAAACACAAATCATTTTCCTTGTGCATATGCTAGGAACAAATTCTCAAAGATTTTTTTAAGCTTCTTTGGATATTGCCATTTAAATGGTGAACCTTTAGAAACAATATCTTGCCTGCAATTCCAGGTTCTCAATCATTCAACAATAGCTGGGGAAATAGTTATATGTATTAGGCCATACTGGTCTGAGTTTTTAATCTTACTGAGTAATAGTGTATTTCTGTTGTTTTGGAAAGAAATTTTATTAATGTTGGGTTTTGCTATAATCTTTGTGTGTCTTGAGTGTAAAGCAATATGTGCAGGAGCAATATGAGCAGGACTTGATTTATGCAGAATATCAAATGAAGGGAGAAGAGCATCAGACTTTTTTGGAACTAGAAAATGCATCTGTAGTGCTTATCCTGATGGGAATGATCAGTAGCATTTAGTTAGGCATAGCCTCAAGTGTTTGCTTTTTATGCAAACTTGAACTACATCAAATATCAGGAAAAGAAATTAATGCTGGTTATAAGTAAATGCTGACAATACTATATAAGCTTCTAAAATAAACCCTTATTTTTTGCATACTCCCAGTATGTATTTCAGCTTATGACATCAAGAATATATGAAGTATAGGAGAAAGTGTATTTTTAATAGGTCTGCTCTGCACAGTGGTTGTTTCAACTATATTAATAGCTCAAATTGTTTACCTTTCCAGCTGCAGAACTTACCAGTCATCAATAAACAAATGTCTGAATCTATACTTAATTAAAGTAGGACTCTGAAGAAAATTCAAAGGCCAGTGATTTCTGATTTGTATTGCTATTTTTTAAATTTTTCACCTAATTTGTAAATGATAGATTTGTCTTTCACAAAAAATCTTTGTTACGAAATGCTAAACAATTTTGAAAAGCTGATAGCATTTTTTGCCCTAAAACATTGCATACCTGATGATGACCATGTTTTCTTGACTCTACGTACAGGGAACACTTTATGTTGAGAAACATAAAGTTCCTTAACATAACTAATGCATTAACTAATCTAAGTTGTGACAAATGCTGAGCAAAGGTTATTTTGTTCTGAGAACTAGGAGAAGGTTTGGGAACCCAGGGAAAACATTGTTTTTTGAGTCAGTAACAAATATAATTCCCTTAGCAAGATGATTTTTTCAGCAGGAGCATTCTCATGAAAAAGAAACAAACCAGTGAACTGGACAAATAACGCTGCTAAATATTTGCATACCTTCTTAGTAGATCATTTTATTGCCCTGTCCTGGTTATAGTGGCCTGACCAGTTTGCCACTATGTGAGTGTGGTCAGTTCTGCGTATTCTACACCCTCTATGTAATTTCTCATGAACTACTAGCAATGGATCATTCGCAGCAGCTCCCTGGGGCACAGCTGACCCCTCAGGCTACAACCTGGATGTTTGGGAACTTCTGTGAGATAACGAAGGTTTCCTGTCTTCACACCAGTGACTCCCCTCCTGGGAGCCATTAGCACCTTCACACCCAGCCTGAGGGATCATGTCTGCTAATGAGCCATCAGGGATTCCAAAAATATGCCATGACTCATCTCACAGAGTAAATAATCCATTGTGAAACTCCCCACCCTGGGGGAGGTACTGGGCACTCCCACCTGAGCCTAAGCATATATAATCTTGGGGTTTTGGCACTGGGCTCACCCTCTCATCAGATCCAGAGGAGGACCAGACCCTCAGCAGGACTGTGACCATCCTCCTCACCAACAGGTTTCTTATTTCCTTTTACTTTCTACTCAGGGGGGCCAGGTGGGGCCCAGCACAGGGGCTGACGAACACCCTCCTGTTCGTTCCCTCGGGTGCTGGGTTACACATGTGGTTTTTGTGGGTCAAATGGACTTTTTCCTCTGTACCCTTGTACTTATTGTGATCTTTTTAAATTTTAAATTGTAATTCTGACTTGTAGTCTGTTTGTGAGTTGGTTCATTTCTCCTGCCGGTTTATCTTTAAACCAACACATGCCTGCACAACAACTGCAGAATGACATAGGGGATGCCTTAAGATTTTGTAGATTTTTATATAGCTATATAGTTTCTTACAGCTGAAGTAGCAACTAACTGTTTTAACTTTGTGCCACATTCCTGAATTTCTGTCTCAATGGTGAGATAATAGTCACAACATCATATTTGGGGCATGTGTACCAGGACTAGAATAATAAGTTGCCGTTTCAGTTGAAGCAAACTAGAAGGCCCAGAGACCTTGGCAGAAGCTCCAAAGCAGGGACGTGATATGAAGATGATGGTGAAGAGGGAAGGGATCTCGAGACTTCTGACTCAGTTCCAGGGGGGAATGCAAAGGGGCAGACCTGAGGGGGAGGTTCTGAGGGTGGCACCAGGGTGGATGGTTATTGGGTTGGATGTAACCTTTACTTATGGTAATTAAGTAGTGTTATAAATTTGTAAAACTACTATACTGGGTGCACATCTATGTACTCTGTTCATGTGAAAGTTTTCAGTGAAGGTGCTAGCTGGTGTGCTTATACGCCTATATATACAATGCACTTACATACACCACATGACTATATACGTGATGCACCAGCAAATATTCATTAAAGAACTGTGTGCTACTTTACCTATATTAATGTTGTCTCAAAAAGGTTTTTTTCCCCTCAATTTTAGGCAACAGGAATATCTGAATAGACAGCAGCTTTAAGGGCCACTTATTTTGTAGATCTGAGTATCTCACTATGTTTCCAAGCCCCAAATCATGGAGAAATGAGTTGAAGAGGCCAGGAAAAAAGGATG
Source organism: Acropternis orthonyx (assembly GCA_035583155.1). NCBI lineage: Eukaryota > Metazoa > Chordata > Aves > Passeriformes > Rhinocryptidae > Acropternis > Acropternis orthonyx. Next base: position 38,153,523 of record JAWWEU010000125.1, on the reverse strand, counting down.
CCCATATAAATCTAATTATGTAGCAGATAGTATATCAGAGTGCAAGATTCTGGTTTGTTTCTTGCCTCTGCTTTGGGACAATTTAAATGCAGTTTTCCTTTCCCTAGGGTCAAAGTTGTTGTACTGTCTTGTTGGATTCATGGGATTTAAGTCTCAGTCATTGTTACTGAACATATTCTCCTTTGTGTAAGAAAACTAACACAAATTTTCTTGGTCCTAGTGAATGCTTTGCTTACATCAAACTAAACCTGTTTTAAACTCGTTGGTCTTGAACTTGAAGATCTGAGCATTACAATGTCTGAACAGACTAGCTGGTAGAGCATCAATATACTTCCATTAATGTAATACTCATTAATGCCCAGAAGCAAGCTAACTAGCCTAACTGAAATGCTAAGTAATTGCTACAAAAGGGCTTCTAATTAGCCTGTGGGGAGTGCAGTTCTAAAGTGCTTGCTGCTTATGAGGGCAGAACTTGCTTGGTTATTATTGCAAGGCACTCTTTTATTCCCTGAAACACAACCTGATATTCAATCTTCAAAATATAATGAGTAAAGGAAAACATTTTTAAGCAGCTAGAGCTTTTAATTTTGTACAACATTTTACTCCCATTTTAAAGGCAAAGCTTCCATTCAAGACTAAAATAATTATTTTCACTCAAGTATCTGTTTTACCAACCATGATATTAAAAACTTACCACGAGTCTTTGTATTTGACAAGGTTGCTTTGAATACCTTGTTGTGACTGTTATCGTAGTCACTGCTTGAAGTGTCAAGTATTATATTAATAGTTTAGCTTCAGTTAAGCTATTCTTTCTAATTTTTTACTAAAATAATAATTAGCTTAATGTATTCAAAACCAAACAAAAAATGAAGGAGCTTTATTTCATAATTCTAGTATCTAACTCCTTTAAACTCAGCAAATAAAATCTCCCTTTACTGGGTTAAATTTCAATGTCTTTCACTTCCCACAGAGTGAAATATTGTGCGAATCTTTTCTCCATGTATGTAGCACAGGTTTTCCTACTTTCCTTTTTGTTAATCTTGCTCCTCAGACTGGCTTGATTTAGGTCTTCAGCAAAAAATAAATACACTGGTTAAAGGTGTTTCAAATGTTGCAGTATGTGTATTAAAAAAAAAAAAAAAAGAAATTATTATTTCCTGTCTGTTTTACTTTGGAATCAGTAGTGGCTTTTTTTCCCCCTCATTTTTTCTTGAGTAGGCAAATACATCCAATTTCTGACTGGATGCATGTAAAGTCTTTGTTCAGTGTGCAGGCCCCATGGCCATGTCTCATTACATGTACTTCACTTTTGGATTAAAATGAGTCTTATCCCTTGGATAGTGCAGAAATCTGCACAATAGAGTATGTAGTTGAAACGACTTTTGAATAGTTCCAAAGGGCTATGGGTCTGCCTGTAGCTTAAGGATATTTTGAAAATTTTAAAGGAGATGATAAAGAAGAAAGATGCTAATTCATCAGTTGGACAACTTATTACTTTGATGCTAGATTTAGTTCTTTAAACAATTATTTGCCCTGACATGTGAGTAAAAAAATGAGCTTATCAAAAGCTTAGAGAACTATTGTTTCTTCTTCTTACAATAGTGGTAGCAGCTTATCATTTTATTTTCTTTTTTATACAGGAGATGCCATCTTTTGCAAGGTCAAATTATGTCATTCTAATTTACTTCTGTAATTTCATTTCTCCCTCAAAAGAATTTTTAAGAAAACAATGTGGGGAGTTTTTCTTCCCCCTGCCCAACTCCCCCACCCCCCCTTCTTCTTCCCCCCCATTTTTTTTCTACTGGAAGTTTAATTCAGATAATACTACAGCATCACATTAAGTCAGATTTTTATGAGTAATTGATGATGGATCTTTTTTTGTGTAGATTAAAATTTCATTTATAAGGCTTTATGTTGCCTAAAATAGAAGAAATAATTCTCTAGACAATGATAGTATAGAAAGGTAAAAACCCCTGCTCTTCAATAAGACATCTTAGGTGCACAAAGACAGCATATACACCCTCCCACACAAAGGTTTTACCGACTTATAGTATTATCTAATTATAACATCTAACTGTTACCTCATGGGGATACACCCAGCCCAAAAACTGTCCACCGCCCAGGTCTGCCAACAGGTAGGCCTCCCAGACTTGAGTTGGTGGTCCCAAGACCCCATATCTTCATCTTGCTCAGTATCTTCTGCCTTACTTGGAATCATTTCAAGATTTCTGGGTGTCCTGGATAGTTTTGACTCTCTTATTTCAAGCAATATACCTGTTGTGTCTTATTTTAAGAATATTTTATGCAGATAAAATGTTCTTTACCTTGCTACATCTTTGTCTATTGGAATTCTTGACAAGGAACATTAAACAACATTTCAGCAATCTAATACGAAGGTACTTAGCTAAAGTGCTACTAAAATGCTGTAAGAGTTATAATTAAAATCTATATAACCCAGATTTTAAGGCACCATTTGGACTGTACCAATCTAAAGTTTGGAACCTATTAAGATGAAACAGAAGCTATTAGTTTGTGAGAATAGGCAAATAAGGTTATATAGTACTAGTATGCAGGTAACTAGGATTTGCAAATTAACAAAACACATCCCTCTTAGCTCCCAGAGTTGCTTATACCTGCCAACCTGATCTCTCTATTCTGTGCAAAAGAGTGAGAGAAGCCAGGAAGAGGTTATACTAATGCCTGGCTGAATTATTACTCATATATTTGCGAACTAAGAAAAAAGAAAAAGTATTTCACTCTTGTTCACACAATTACAAGTGAGTAATTTCAGACTGGGCTGCTTACTTATGTGGTCTTTGGAGAGCACAGTTATGTGATCATTGTTACAAATCCCAATATTTTTATCAATTGGCATTCGTGTTGTCCAGGCAGCCCTTGTATCTTCTAAATAAGCTCTAATGAACTTTAGAGATTTTTATGAATAACAAGCCTGGAGGCTTCACGAAGAAGAGCAAATTTTCCAGAATAATACAGATATTTACTGGGGGAATGTGCAGTGAGAGGGTTTATTCAGGAAGCCTCTGAATGTGCTCTGGGAATAAAAGTTTAGTAGAGAAATACTGTGTTTAACCCACCCGTGGAGGCCTTCTTATATAGGCAATAGTTTTTCTATGCTTTGTGAGCAGCACAGCAAATGCATATAGTGACCTAGAACTTTTGCCTTCTGTACTGTCATAAAAGCTGAGTTAGCACTCCTCATTAGTTTCCCAAGTGCCAATTGTATTGTCTTTCTGCATATGTAATATCCTGGTTAATTACAACATTAAGGTGTTAAGCTACCAGAGGAGAAAAAAAAAAAAAAAAAAAAAGGATTGAATGAATCTTTAAAACCCTCTAGGCAAGATCATTTTCTGAAATCAGAGCAGTAAGCTTTATGTTTAGCAGCACTTGCTTAAAGCCAAATTTTGTGCTCCAATTTTTTGTGTTGTTGAGATTTTAATTTAAGGACTGGAAGCACATCTAGAGGGTTGAAGTGATATGAGAAACCAGTGCTTCAACTTGCTGTAGATGAAAGAACTTTGCATTTCATTACTAATCTGTTAATTTTTTTTTCCAATAGATTTCACTGTTTATGACAGGAAATTCTTCACAGAAAAAGGGGAGAAGATAAGGATTTAAAACTATTACACTGAAAATGTTCTACAGGGGGATAGATAGCTAAGAAGGACCTCAGTCTAAGCAGGTAGCATTCAGGGACTGAAATAAAAGAAATAAAAGAAACAAAATAAAAGATAAAAAGAGGACTATTTGAAAAGCAGTGTATGAGGAACTTCTTGAACTTTGACTGCAAATTATCTATTTTTTGTTCCTCAGTTGCTTTTTTTATCATCTCTACTTGTCTCACACATTTCTCCATCCATCACTGAAGTTAGTTTAGATGGTTAACCAAATTTATATATATTTTTAGATTTTAGAGTGTTTTAAAATCTGAATGCTAGCCAATGTCAAAGTAGTAAAATGAAGCCAAATATTAAACTAGTGTAAGAGAAGAAGTGTCAAGCCCTCGAAGAAGGCTATGTAGGACACTTTTTTAATTAAGATCATATCAAAACTATAAGAAAAGAGATAATCTAAACATGTAAATTATTTTGAATATTTTGCTGCACCATATTCAAAACTTATTTGTTTTAAAAGACTTAGTTCTTTGCTTGTCCTCTGATGTGAAACTACTGTGTCATCTGACTTAGGCATTCATGTCAATATATGCATAATTTGAGGTGTAATACTGGAGAAGTAACCTTAGACTCTATAAATTTATTTTCATACAGTAATTACATTGTAAATGTCAATGGTGAACATGTTTTGTATCTATATGGTTTTTTTAATGTAAATATGTATCTGTGCTGGTGTAAATACTGGTATTTTTGGTCTGTGTTTTGCCCAGTCACCTGTGAGAAGTTGTTCTTTCCCCGCCAAGTTATGGAAGAACACACACTGATAAGTGAGATCATCATCCTTGAGGGAAACATTCAGTGTAAACTAGAATTAATTGGGTTTACACGGTTGGTTAACTCAAGGGCACTTAAAGGAGAAAGGGAGGATGAGGAGGCTGAAGGAAATGCCCCCAGACCCATTTCATTGAGACCCTCTGGAGTGGACTGTGCAGGCGCAGGGAAATTCCAATGCTGCTGTGCAGGTGCAGTGGAAGACCACTTACATAACAGGAGGGAGGAGCCAGGGACCTCTACCTGGAGGGTGATGGCCATGCCCACCAAAGTAGACCTCCCCCTTTGGCAAATAGATAAAAGGTAGATGGTTTGTCCTGGGGGTCCCGCTACACATGAATGGACCACGTTGTCTTGACGGGGACGCCTGTCAGTGGGCCAGCCTCTGAGGATACTGCCTCTACCTGAGGAAGTTTGGGCATTCTAAAGTTGGTAAGACAAACCGTGTAAGTAACACCTGGGGAGGGATCCTTACATGGGGCTTGGTGACCTCTTCCTCTCCCTCCCTGGGGGTTTCCATCTTACTTGGCTTCCTTTTTTGTAACAAAATACTGCTTAAGTTACATTTACAACAGTGTTAGAGTTTCAGTTCTGATGTGCTTTTCAAGCCCTCCCTGTAACAAAATAACAATAAATCAAATTTATATTTGGAATTTTGACTTGAATTCTTCTATTTGTATATATTGTTTTCACTTACAAGCTGTAATACCATGCCAAAGGGCTGAATGCTTATTAGCTAATTTTGATAAGCCCCACTAAACTTAAAGGAAGCAGGTCAGACACTTGTAAACCGAGTGAAAAACATGAAACTTACTAATTTTTATTTAATCTGATTGGAAAAACTATCAACCAGTTTACCATTTGAGAGGGTTTGAAAATCCCATGGTCTTTATATATAACTGTTCTCTTCTAAAATTCTTACTTTATATAGAAATAAGAGAACACATTTCTAAGCAATTTATTCTGAAGGTAATTGCAAGTAAGCAATGAAAAGCCTGCTGAGTGGGCATAATATTTTAAGACTCAGATAAAAGCTTCAGGGAAAGATCAAAAGTGGTCAGTGACCTGCTACACCACTTAGGCATGAGTCTATGGTACCAGATGGGATCCACCCAAGGGTACTGAGGGAGCTGGTGGAAGTGCTCACTGAGTCACTTTCCATCATTTAGCTGCAGCCCTGACTAATGGGGAAGGCTCTAGGCAACTGGAATTTAGAAATGTGACACCTGCCAATAGGAAAGGTCAGAAGAAGGATTTGGGGAACTCCAGGCTGTCAGTCTGATCTGAATGCCAGTAAAGGTCATATAGCTGCTCATCATGAGTGCCATTACTTGCACATGCAGGACAACCAGGGGATCAGGCCCAACCAATGCGGTTTTATAAAAGACAGGTCCTACTTGACCAACCTGATCTCCTTCTATGACACGGTGACCCACTTAGTAGATGAGCCAAAGGCTGTGGATGTTGTCTACCTGGACTTCAGTGAAGCTTTTGACACTGTTTGTCACAGCATTCTCATGGAGAAACTAGCTTTCCATGGTTTGGATGGGTGCACTGTTTGCTGGATAAAAAACTGCCTGAAAGGTCAGACCCAGACAGTGCTGGTGAGTGGAGTTACATCCAGTTGACAGCCGGTCACCAGTGGGTGTTCCCCAGAACTCAGTTTTGGGGCTGCTCTGTTTAACATCTTTATCAATGATCTAGACAAGGGGATAGAGTACACCATCAGTCAATTAGCAGATGACTCTTAAGTTGGACAGGAGTGTTGATCTGCACGAAGATAGGAAGGCTCTAGTCAACATGAGCCAGCAGTGTGCCCTTTGGTTTGGTGAGGAGAGATTTCACACACCCAAAAGCCTTCTCCTCCTCCAACCCCTAGGCCTTGTTTACTTCTCCTCAGACCTGACATGAGTAGACTATAGTCTTAAGTTCCCAGTCACAGTCCAAATTCCAGTCAGAAAACATTGGTGGGAAGGTGGGGTGGGGATGGAGGGGGCCATGTGGGGAGAGGGGTGTTGTTCTTTGGTAGTTGCAGCAGTTTGACAAAAAGTCTTTCTAACATTTTGACAATGTTTTAGACATTATCGACATTTTGGTCCATCACAAGAACAGAGGACTGCACTAGAGTGATGAAATATTGTGAAGGTAGGTTTATTTAGTGAGAAGTGAAAGCATTGTAAACAATTTCAAGGAAGTATATAGGCTTAAGAAATCCAACTGCCTGAGGCATTGCCTTAAGGTGAATGTCTCTGTGGGACAGAAACAAATGAAGTCTACTGATACTTTGCTGAAAGCTGTCATTTCCCTGACTCCGTTAGTTGCTTGAAGTTCTCTCAAAAGTTTTGCAGTTATGCAATACAAGATTCATGCAAGGTCTCTGTCAAGCAGAGGACACAGTTTAATGTTTATAAATTTCTAATTTGAACTATCTCCAGTATAATATCTCTTGAAAACAGTAATTGTAGTATAGTGAGTAAAAAAGAAGAAAAAAGTCAGTCTTCAAGAGGGACTTCAGTATGTTAAAAATGCAAACCAATACTGGCTTACACCTGAAAAACACAAATTTCTCTGCACGCTTCTCAGTTTTATGCGCATTCTGATACCCATCTCTTCCTTACAAGTAACGTGTCTTCTTCTATCATCACTCTATACTAGCATGGTGGTTCATTCCAAATACAACTAATTTTTCTTGGATGGATATTAAATTTGATGCAGTTAGGCATGCATCTCTACTTAGATTAAGCTGTAAAAAAGTAATACCCCCTTTCCTCTGAATATAAGAGAGCATATATTTCCTAAGGATATCTTCAAGTCAGCGTTCGCAAAGGACTGAGAACCCAATCAAGGTATAGTTGTCACATAAGCTAGCAGGGGTTTTATCTGCCATACTGAACTGTGCAGGTCATATTTGGAATATGTTCTCAGACTTACTGTTTAAGATCTCCAATGGCTTAAATTCTGGTTTCAGCTATGCTGTTCAGACCCATATTTCAAAAGGACAGGTGCTGCCTAATAACGATGTTTGATGAGTTTGCCCATAGTTACAGTGAGGGTACTCACCTGTTTTTTTATGTCATCTAGCCAGATCTTCAGCACAAAACACACTGAACAAGTGTATTTGTTGGTTCAGAATTAAGGAGTCACTCTACTCAAGACAGTCTTATATTCTGTTACCTGAATCAATTTTCTTTGTAGATTTTTCTGTTCACAAGGATATTTTTATTTCAATATTGTTTCAAACTCAGAGGTAAAACTGGTGACTATTCTATGAAGAACATGAGACTAGGATTAACTGATGTGACAGGAATTAGAAAAGTTTTACCTTGCTTGGCCTGAAAGAATGTAGAAATTAAACCTAACACTTCCTGACACAGCACCCTGACTAGCTGTATGCTCTAACTGTACCTTTTCTATTTCAATGCATAGAAAGAATCCAAATAAATTTTTATATGCACCCAAACTGTACTTGGGAATAGTAGTCTATATTTAACTCTGCCTAAACTCAGTATACAAGAATTCAAGAATATTTATTAAACATTATTATTATTGAACAACCTGGTCTAGAGAGAGATGTCCTTGCCTTTGGCGTGAGGGGTTTGAAACTGGATGTATTTAGGGTTCCTTGCAACCCAAGCCATACTATGGTTTTTTTGTTTTTTTTTTAATCTTAAGTTGCCACTAATCACTTGCATCTTTTTGGCTATCACCTGTTTATTATCTGACAAAGAAACTGAGTTATCACAAGGATGTGGGGCAGTAAGCAAGTTCCCTGTATCTTGCTGCACTTTAGAAATTGTGACTGTGTTGCTGGCAGTGGAAATCTTGCCTATGGAGACCTGGTTCTGTCATCCACTGGCATGACCTTGGCAACAGGGAGATGAGAAATGCAGATTGTGAAGAAAACGGCTTTATTCTGCAGTTTTGCTTTTGCAACTTCATCTTTTAACTCTGACTGTGTATATGAACTGCAATAGGGTGTGGGATTGAGTGCTGTGTTTTATTATGATGTCAGAAAGCACAAAGACCTGAAATTTTCATTAAAGGTTCTAGGACTGTAAATCCTTCAGCTGAGCCAGCATTAACTCCAAGTATGATTAGATCCCCTAAAACAAATCTTTCATACCCTCACACTGAATGTGGAAGTACCCTTCTTAATTAATCAAGAATGAAATGCTCTGTGCTTGAGACATCACATATAATTGGGCTATTCATTCTTCTAAAGCACAGTGGAATTAATCAAATGTGCCTCTCTACCCTTGGGGACAAGGATAGCCTATTTCCTAAGGTCTTTAATATGTGTTAGCAACTATTGGGACTAAAACCGAACCAATTCACTGATTCCACTTCACAATAAGCCACATAGAGAATGAAGGCTTCAAATCAAAATGTCATAATAATATAATGGATATTAATATAATAATAGAACGGAGAACTCCCTGGCCCCACTTTTGATTAGATGGCAGCCAAAGAATGTAGACTAAGATAGGACTAGTATCACTAAATTTATATTTAGATTCAAAATAAGCAGTCAAATTTCAGCAGTGGAACAGGGATAAGATTTTAAGGATACCCAAAAAACAGAGAGAAAAACAGGAAAAAAAACACAGACAGAGAACAACCTCTTGGGAGGAGAGAAAACCAAACCAAATCTTCTTCCATACTATTCCCACTTAATTGACTTGTTATAAAAATTGCTCAGATTATAATATCTACCAGTATAGTAAATTACAATTTACAAATTGAGGAAATATTAACATCATGTCAACCTTACTTAGACTTGTTTTATTATACCAAATATCATGACAAATTCAGTAATTTGATTTTCAGCCTTAACAAATTCTCCAATGGCACCAGTATTTACTGGTAGTGCATAAAGTTCTCCAAAGACTGTCCTCAAATGAGTAATTTGGCTTCCTACTGTGTTGTGTAGAACTAGTGAATTAACAGAAAATTAATCTTAAACCTTGAACGCTTCTATCAGCGCTGCCTCTGTACGATCCTAAACATCCGCTGGACTGACTATGTGACAAATGTGTCTGTTCTTGAACAGGCAGAGGTCACCAGCATTGAGGCCATGCTGCTGAGAA
>JAWWEU010000125.1:38132448-38143870 GCA_035583155.1 Acropternis orthonyx | reverse complement strand
GGAGACTTTCCACTGTGCCTTTTGCAACCGGACTTGCCTATCTCACATTGGCCTTTTTAGCCATCAGCGTGCTTGCAACAAGCGTGGGTAGAGCCCTTCCCAGATCTTCGTTCGTGAAGCCTAGCCATGATGATGATGATGAGGATGATGATGAATCTTAATCTAGAACCAAGAACAGGAGAGGTTTAAATGACTCTACTTGATTCTTTCCATGTGTGTTGTGTGATTATCTTGAGTAATATGCATTTGCACAACTTTAATTCCAAAAATTGTCATGCCATCTGGAGAGAATATAACATTAGTTGCACAAAATATGTAAAAGTTTTAGTTTGTTTATGAATGAATTTAAACAACAAACCAAGGTAATCAAAGCAAAACAATTAATTAGATTATTCAACCTCTTAGCTACTGCATGTTATCTTAGTACTCAACCTTTTAATTTGCAGTTATGGAAAGTCTTGTCTTTCTTATTTTTTTTGTGTGTTTTTAGAGGTTTTTTATTTTATTTTTTTTCAGTAGTTGAAATATTTTGAAAGAATTTTCTAAAATCATTGATCTTTGTTGCATATTTCTCTTAAATTTGCATTTATATTCATAATTACAAGTAATTTACAAATCTAGGCTAAATTAACCCTCAGCATCATATAAAATCTCTAACAGATGTATACTAAGAACTAATTTGTCATGCAGTATATTTTTAAAGAAGGCTACAGAAGCTTATGCATTAGCTGGAATAAGAAAATAGATGGGGTTTGTACAGTTTTTCCCTAGTTCAATGTTTTAATCTGTTTTTTTAACTTCTAGGAGATAAACCAACAAAGTATGCAGAAGCATTCCCTGAACTGCCTATTCAAATACTAATTTTTTACTTTATTAAGTTACTGTCTTGACTGTAAAGTAGCTGAGGAATCAGTGTCAGGCCACAAGTGAATCTTTCTCAGAAGTGGTATCTCTGTTGAATGCCTCCAGTGAAGATATGTCCTATTATCAGTGTTACAGGTGGTTTAAAAAACACAGAAGTCGCCATAAAATAAAGGGATTATTTAAAAGTATATGCCTATATGGATCCCATTTATTATCCCGGCATTTTCTATGCAGTTGATAACTACAGCAACTGGTGAAAAAATATTAATATTGGGGCAAATCTTGACATAATTGCTTTATGACATAATTAACTACCTCTATGGACACCACATTTCAGTGTTTCACTTATAAAAAATGTCTTGCTTATAGCCAAAACTAAATCAACCTTCCTTCAATTTAAAAACATTACTGCTAATGTGTGTCCTATCACAACAAAGTGTGCTAAAAATATTGTCCCCATCTTTGTTATTATAAGCCCCTATAAGTACTGAAAGGCCAGAACAAGTTCTCCCCAGAGTCTTCTCTTCTCCTGACTGAACGACCCCAACTGTCTCAGCCATTTCTCTGACCTTCTGATCATGTTCATGGCCCTCTACGGGATCTGCTCTAGGAGGTCTTTCTTGTATTAGGGGCCCCAGAGCTGGATGCAGCACTCCAGGTGAGGTCTCAACAGAGTAGAGAGGGACAGAATCATCTCGCTTGACCTGCTGGCCATGCTGCTTTTGATGCAGCCAGGATATGGTTTGCCAAAGGGCTGGAGGTGCACATGGCCAGCTTGTGTCCAGCCTCTTGTCTGACAAGTCCTTCTTAGCAGGCCTGCTTTCCATCTCTTCACCCCCAGCCTGTATTGATATCAGTGGTTGCCCAACCCAGTCAAAACACCTTGCATTTGGCTTTGTTAAACCTGATGAGATTCCCACTTCTTGAGCTTGTCCAAGTTCCCCTGGATGTCATCACATCCTTCAGGTGTGTCAACTGCACCACCCAGCTTGGTGCCATCTGCAAATTTGCTGAAGGTGTACTGGCCTCAATAATTGGTGAAGATATTAAACAGTCTTAGTTGAAATAAGGACCCCTGAGGGACACCACTTGTCCATCTGGACACTGAGCCATTGACCACCACTCTATAGATAACCATAGGATATCAAACCAATTCCTTATCCACTGAAAAGTCCATCCATCAAATCTATAACTCTCCAATTTAGAGAAAAGGATATAGAGGACAGTGTCAAAGGTCTTACAGAAGTCTGGATAGATGACATTCATAGCTCTTATAAAATGAAAATCAATGCAGTAATCCATGGAAAAAAAGTCAGTGTAATGCATGTAGCTGCTCTCTTTTGAAGCTTCCTTTTGGATTTTCTTAATCAGGAAGTGGTATGGAGCACTCTTTCCAGCTGTATAGAAACAGTGTGGCCGAAAGGGGAGAAGAAATGTCTCCATCGAGGGGATTTGCAAGCTGCTTAACCTGTAGAGAATTTTTACAGGTCATTGCGCATTTGTGGAAGATTAGTCATCTTCTCTGGAAAAATGTAATTTTCCTGTAAAACATTTTGATCACCCTCACCTCTATCTATTGCATTTCAAAGGAGATTAATAACTGGTTTTGACCTCTGAAAATGTCTTCTTATGACCATGTTGGGGTTTTTTTTTTGGTTTCCCAATGCCTTTGTTAGTATTTCTTAACAACTTATCAGTTGTTATTGTTAATTTTGCTCTGCAAGACTACATCAGATTTTTTTATTGGAATAAACTTGAGAGATAAAACTTGCTAGTGAATAATTTTTATTAAGGAAAAGTGCTGTATACTATAGAGTCAATCTCCTAAATCTGACATAAACATTGGGCATAAATTTTAACAGTGAAGGAGATTAGTCATTGGAGAAACAGCAAAAGGAAATGAATTTTCTGTCTTTTGTTAACAGGGGTAGATGAGTCTCTTTTCAAAGATGCATTTCAGCCAAGCAAAAGGTTTTTTGATCAATAATGAGATAACTGGTGGAAAGTTGCTACCGTGAGTCATACAAAAAGTAAGGCTAGTTTGAATGCTCATATCAGTGCTATGAATAATGTATATTAGTATCAGGAAGCTTTTGCTTATGGCTTGCATACATTTCCCCTTTCATAATCATCTTTTATTGTGCCATAGCAGATCTACTTTTGTTATACTAAGTAGTATTTCTCTTATCAGAAGTACTAGAACTTCTCTTTTCAGTCAAAAATTTGTATACTCTTCAGTCAAATTTATTTTTCCTTGGAAAAATGCTGTTTCAATATTTGTGGATATTTTCAAGTTAAAAAAATTCAAAAACTTCAATAAGTAAAGACTTTAGTTTTTTGTTACTTTTTGTGAAATAACCTGATTACTTCTTGTTGTTCTTTTCCCTTCTTTTTTAGTATAATAAGAAATTCTAATTCTATTCCTATTTCCCCAATACTGAATGCTGCCTGTTATCCTACTTATTGCATTCCTGAAATGCACAGATTTGTCATACTTAAATACAAATTGATATTGTAATTTGATCATACCTTTCAGTGAAGTATCTAGAATGGCAGCTTTCAATTTTTAAGGGACTTTTCCTACCCATCTGTCTCCAAAGAACTCTGAAATACAGACAGATGGTGGAGTTAGGGCATTTTCATTCAGTGAGACATTTTGTAATCTTAGATTTATTTTTTTTTTACCCCTTTCACTGAGAGTCAAGTATATCTGAGTGTTCCCTTTGATTTAAGGTGTAATTTTTAGGATTTCCAGCTCTCTCTGCTGAAGAGAGAAGAACTGAGTGTTTTTACTTCATAGTGTGAGTAAATCCTTAGTATAAACAGGCCACAAGAGATCCAGTTTAAGGTTGAAAGTTTTCAGTCTTTTTCAGTCTTCCTGCTGCAGAGGTGAGGACCAAGCCCTGACTAGAGACTGAATTCTCAGGACTGCCTACCAATCTGTATGTAGACCTCATTGAGAAGGATTAGGATTAGGCACCCTGACTGAAAATGAGAGAGTAGCTGAATAAAAATTTACTAAAAGTGACATCTGTGAAAACATCTCAGCATTTATGTATTTTTCTGTATCTCTGCATCTAATCAGAAAATTCAGGTCTCCTAATGCTTTCAGATATATATTTGGAAGCTTATATGGGTGACTCATGCCTAATTTGTTATTCTTATCAACCCTAAACTACTTTTAATATTTGCAATAGAGTAAGACATGTTTGAGAGCACAAGTATGAGTAGATGAACACACACAAGCACACACACACAAATATCTACAATATATGTACACATGCATATATATGTGTAAAACATTTATAAATACAAGGAAAAACAAAATTGTAGAGCTAGAGATAGAAGGATGTGGGAGCGTAAATTTAAAGTACAGATAGAGACAAGTCCACGGGTTTGATCTAAATTTAATGTAGAAAGAAAATTGAGACCAGTGAATGTCCTGAAGACATATGCATCTTCTGCATGTGGGCTAGTAGGTTGTTTCTAGGCTGAGAAATTCTTATGGGTGAAAAAGTTAAGTTCTGAGCCATCAGCTGGCATTTAGTTATTGTGTTATTTTTACGACTTCATTCTTGCTCAGAATTAATTTTGAGAGGCACTTAAATTACCTTATTTGATTTTTCAACATGTAGTCCAGATTCAGCCAAATTTAGACTGAAGAAACTCCTGCCCTAAGGATGGACATGCAGCCTTTTGTGTGTGTGTTGCAAATTCTTCTTTTTGGGTTCGCTTTATATATGATCATTTAATCACCCATTTCTATCTAGTCGTATTAGCAAATGGGAGTAAAGAAGCTGTTGAGCTTGAGAGTGTGCAGCTGAGCCAGTGGGTGAATGTCTGTTATTGATTCAACCATAGCTTGGAAGTGGGTTTTCTTAGAAATTTATGTTTAGTAGAGTTCAAAAATGAATGGTCATTAGAACGTGTCAAAATTTATGTTTTCTTTGCATTCCTATGTTAACTGAGAGCCACTGAACTTCTGTTCCTCTTTCCACTCCATTAAGAGGTTATGAAACTAACATTTTCTGCAGGTAAATGGAAGATATCTCCAAAATTGCACAGGTATATCACCCTGAGAATACAGAGCTTTCTTTTTAATTATTGACAGAAGTTCGTGTTTAAGTCAAGCAGTTTGTCAAAATTTTATTATCTGCAGAATGAAGATTAAAAATTGAAATTGTTAGTTGACTAAGTTTCAAGTTTAAGGGAATTGCTTTCAAATTATCTGGGCAGAAATTGGTATCTGATACAAAGAGACATCTCCAGAATGAATGTTGATGAGAATCTTCCACAGTAAAAGCAATCTTTTAAAAATACACTTAAAGGTATTCATTATGTGTTTTTGTTTTTAAAAAAATTAACTACTGTAGAAGAAATTATTTTTCAACAGAGAAAATTCTGATTTACTTTTTTTTTTTTTTTAGCTACTGCCTGTGTCATTATCCCTTAGTTTTGGGAAACACATTACAAAGTTTTACAACAACTAATACTGAAAGGTCATGCTTCTTTCAGAAGCTAAATCATTCTGAAAAAGGCATCTTTATTTCTGAATACAATGTTATTTAAACTTTTAGATTTCAGAAATTTAATTAATTAGAACAATTAGACACACTTTTAAGCTTGTTTTAATCTACATGAGAACTAATTATTTTCAGCTTTTATCTCTGCCACTCCCCTTGGTCATTAATCTTGACTCAATCTCTCTACAAGTACACCATTTAGATGAACTGTTATCACTTCTCTTGCAATTACCAATGACAGTGAACTTCTCTCCATTGCAAAATAAAAAATAAATGAAATGCAGTAGTACATGGTTTCCCAAAAAGGCAGAGTTTGTCTGTGTCTGTGATATTTCAAAGGATCTTGGGGAATGTGTGAACCTTGCCATTTCCTAATATTTGCAGCCACTAATATAGCAAAAAAAAAAAAAAAAAAAAAAAAAAAAAAAAAAAAAAAAAAATTTGAAGACACCGTTTGGTTTTCTCACATCCAGAAGGCTGTGGAACAATATCTCTGCTCTTTTTCAATTTGTCTCATAACACTTCTTCAAACATTCAGTGTTTATTATCAGTGAATGACTTTTGTCCGAAAACCTTCTAAACCTAAGAAGGTTTCCTTCTTCTCACAGAAATATTTTTCCACTTTACTTTCTTTTATATCCTATATGACATATATATTCTTCTGTCCTCCTGTGCTACAGAAAGAGAAAGGAATTTCAATAAACTGATTTTACAGCCATCTCTTCACTACAAACATGTGGCATTCAGACTCAGAGCAGCTTTAATCTAGCTAACTTAATTTAACTAAAAAAACCAAAACTATGTTACTGACTGAGGTGTGTGGGAATTCCTTGTACAGAGATGAATGATCTGTACTTTTAAAATTCTTGCAGCAATTCTTTCCAAAATAAGAGAAATATAAGTAGTGTTGTACTCTCTTAGCCACCTTGATCATAGCTCTGACTGACACATTTTCATACACATAACTCTTACTCTGTGTATTGTCTGTAAATTTTAAAGGTGATTTCTTCATGTGACCAAACATATTATGCAGCATCTGCAGACTAATATATTCTATAAGCATCTTGCAAGTGAGCACTTTCACACCTGCTCTAAAATCTCATTTTCTTTAATATGCTGGAGGATATTTTTGCTGCCAGCCCCTTCCAATTAATATCATGTTTGATAGATTTAATTTTGGTGTTCTCTCTGGAAATATTGGTGCTAATGCAAGGTACTGTGGAGCAAGATATATAGTATAAAGCTCATGGGTATGAAAAATTAATCTGCACCTCTTTCATAGTGTTATAAAACATACTACTTGTTTCTTTTATTTTCAGTTGAAATTTTACTGGGATGAAAAGTTTTACTCCTTTTTAATACATTATATGTCACATACTTTAATCCATGCAATGGATTTATAAATACTAAAAATGTGAAGAGAACTGGAAATAAACAATAGACATCTAGAGATATTGTTCTTATATATGTCGTCAGGAAAAGGCAGAGGAAAGTACTTCAGCCCATCGTTTGTCTTTTTGTTCACAAATCCCATGTGGGAACATCAGTTAAACTGGAAAAAGCTTTACATTTTATCAGGTTATTATCCATGTTATAGTAGAAAATAGCAGTGGCATGTGGGTAGAAGCCAAAAGGCACATCCAGGAGTCTGTGATGCACAACAAATCACACTGAGATGCTGTGCACCCTGAAAGGCACATTGAGGGGTGTGGAGACCCAACAGACACACTGAGGGATCCAGGGTGGTGCTGGTAGTGCTGGTGGAACTGCTGATGGAGACTCATCCTGTAGGCAGCTGCCTGTGCCTTGCTGCTCCTAGGGGCTTGGCTCCTCTTTTTACAGACAACACCCACCAAGTCCTGCTTGCCACAGCGCCCTGAGGGCAATATAGTGGCCATTCCTACTGGGCCATGAAGTGGATCTGGTGGTGGTGAGGTGCAGAAAGGACCTGTGTCCTCCAGGAGCAGGAAAGGCAAAGAGCTCTGGGAAAAGGGACAGGATGTGAGCTGTGTCTAGCAAAAGCTTTGGGGGGAAGATGTACATAAACCCAAGGATTTTAAATTAGAGTCCTCCTTTTAGGATTATATTCCACACTAAAGCAAAATAAGACTTTTCCATGAATAATGTCTAATTCAGAATTGTTGAAAACTCTTTTATAATCTGATGTCAAGCTAGTTACAGTCTTCTTCTAGTTATATGTAATGTTGCCACTGCCACCATCTCCTGTGTTGAGCTAATTTCCTAAATTGTGTCAATTTGTGTACTTTAACTTTGAATAGGCACCAGATGTCAGAGCCTGGATACAAACATCAAGGTCTGATTCATCCTTTTCCCACATGAGCCCTGGAAGTCATCAGACATCAGAAAGTGTTGATGCACAAGTATTGCAGAGCACATGTGAGCAATGGCTTCAAGTGCAAGAAGAGGTCAACGAGGACATCTCTGAGACGTGAGAAATCAACAAGAGCTTGTCTCAGCAGCTGAGCAAAGCCAAACTAAAAGCTAGCAGGCTGGAAAAGGCAGTGGTGCAACTGAAAAAACCCTATGGGAAGAGACATTGACTTTAGATATATGGCAGAAAGAGAATTACATCAGGCCCGGAGGCAGCCAAAGGACTGACATGCTCTACACTTTGAGAAAGTTCAAGGGAGAAAAGATGCCACCAATAAGGCAGAAGGGCTGCAGGAGCAACTGATCCAGCTCCACAGTGAAACTCTTGGGGGGAATCCCCTAGCCGGAACCCCAACCCTGGGTGTTCCACGCATTCCCCCCTACCCCAAATATGCTGCCCCCCACCCCAATATAGCTCCAGTCCCTGCACATCCATACACTGGGGTGTCTTCCCCAAAAAATACAACCCTCCCCTACCAAATCCCCCTGGAGGATCCCTGGGGTCCCCTCCCTCCTCAAAACACCTTTGAACCCCCAGATCCACACCCCATTTCCCTTGGGAGGGCAAACCCCAAACTCCCCAGTTTTCTCCATGCAGATCCACATCTGTTACCCCCTCCCCTCAGATTGCCTTCCCCAAATGCTGTCCAGCCAGCTGAGGAATTCATATACTACTTGGAGGTGGGCCAGAATTGCCCCTTCCCTCCTTCATCCTCTTTCTTCCCACTGCATCCCTACTCACATTACCCCCAAAGCTGGTCTGTGCTGGTGGACCATTGTTGAAGTACCTGATGGTGGGCAGACTTACATTTTTTGCTAGAGAAGATAGAAGTTACTGAATATTTTCTGAGTGTGTTGGTTCACTGCTGCACAGTGGAGTGTCCCCTGGTTTACTATTTTTGACAACGTCATGCTGGCAGATTGACCTTAACTAACACTGTTTTACAGTCATCTAAGTAATTTGCAGCTGGTCTTGGAAAAACATAATAGTATGGAAGTAGTTTTTTTCTGTAAGAACATTGTTCAGTGATAAGCATTTTAATATATAAAAGGGTGAAATGACTACAGGAATAATTATATCTCTCTTTATGTCTCTATTTAAAAAGAGTAAAAAATATTTCTATTACATACTGCATTTTAAAAGTAGATTATCACCTATAAATGATATTAAGCAGAGAATCATAACGAAAAAATCTATTTGCAGAATACAATGATGCTAACATTTTTCTGAAGATATATTGTTTTAAATCTTTACAGCTTTATAATTCCTCATTTATTACAGTGTGAAATTTTGTGCAGTGACAGATGAGTAGGAATTTTGATACTCTGATTTTTTACGGTGTTACATTTGAGGTATAGCAGTTAGCTGCTTCTGACATATGCAGCTACTTGGATCTTCACCAGAGGAAAATTGTTTGCAGTTGAAACAATCAACCGCACTGATTCTAATGTACCTTGAGAGTTATTTATGAAAGTCAGTGATTTAAAGGCCATTCAGCTGTAACCTAATGGCTTCTATGGTGGGACGATAGAAGCATTGATACAGAAAACATTGAGAGGGAGCAGAGGAAATATGTCCATATAGAAAAACATTTCAAACCCTGCTGACCATCATTTCCCTCCCCACCCCCCTCCTCCCATTGTTCAACTGATGTACATTATTTTGAGCTTTAGGACATACCAGCAGAACCTAGAAGATGTTCTGAAGAACTTTTCAAGATTCTAGGATTGAAAATTAATTTTTTTTTTTTAATGTAGGAGAGAAGAATGGGGTTTCTGGGTAGCAGGAATCAGTTGGCCTACCTTTTATCAGAGGGACTTAGTTTTGTGTATATTATCCTTTTTTTTTTTCCCCTCATTGATTTCTAAGGTGATCAAGAATGAAGAGCAGACAGAGGAGGTAATTTATGTCACCTGTATACTTCCAAATGAAAAGAAGAAATCTGTATGTTTTAACTTTTTCAGAATATGTTAAAAAATAGTGCCTTTTCTTTGGGACTGTACTTACCCAGCTTCAGTTACAATACTCTTTGAAAGTAACTGTTTCTTAGAGATGCTTGATGGTAATTCTGAAAATTCCAACATTCTTGGACATTCAAGATTTTCAGTATAAATTTCCACTCTACATAATTGGAATACTCTTCATTAGGATTCATTAATTATGATTTCTTCCTGTAAATCTACTGAAACTTAAATAGACTTTAAGAGTAACTGACAATTTAAAGTAGTTGTAATTTGATTTATTTCGGTTTTGACAGATAAGTTAATGGTATTTGCATTCCTCTTGTGTGAATCAGTCTCAGAAAGCTCAATTATTCTTTAGCTCTGATGAATGTAGACATCTTATGTATTACTTCAATGCCATTCCTTCCTATATCCTCTTTCTCTGTTTTAAAGACTGAAGTAGAAGTAATTGAAAACATTATGGCCTTCTTTTTGTGTTCATATTGATCAGCAATATTTTCTTAGTTTTCCTATTAAAGATATATCTCTTTGCATTATATTTTATTTTAAACTTGTATCCTAATGAGAACATCTGATTTAATTGAAATACAAACAATGTCATTGAGATCTAAGCATTGTTCACATCATCATTGTCAGTGGATCTGCATACTGCGAAGTATAGTACAAGTCCTAATGGTGTACTCAAATGAGTCTCACAGGGGTAAGAAAGCAGGATTACCTTATGAAAAGTAAAGGTTAGATGTCTAAACTAAATGCTAAAACAAGACGTTGGTGAATAGGGGAAATCCCCACCAAAATTGTCTTTTCTAAACATGGTTAAGTTGGAGAAACTTGGAGTGCATTGTAACCACATCCTGATGGTGTGTTGGGATGTGATGTGCATCCTGGCCATTGTGCCCTGTTGTCCCTCCTTCCTGGCTGCATGTGTAGAAGGGAATGAGAGAGTGGTGTGCTTCAGTAAATTCCTCAGTCTAGTTTTCTGGGAGCAAGAACTGAAGGTTGAATTTTTCTCTAGGTTTAAATACGACTAGGATGCTTCCTGGAAAAATGAAAGGATGATTTCTAAAGGATGTCTTGAAGAGTAATGTATATTTTTCATGGACCCCCAAAGCAATTTAAATGTAGTCACATGTTTAACTGGAAGAATATAAGTGTAACACAATGTCTTGAAGTAGCACTGAACTAGAATAGATGGCCTGGAGTACCCCTGGCACAAGTGTTATGGTTTGCAATAATGCAAGGCATTCTTTAATTCACAGTACAGCATCTAATACCACTATGATGCCTCATTTTTGTTTACCAAACCTGTTACCTGTTACCAACAGTGTGAAAATTACTGATAATTTGGCTAAAACAAAAAATATGAAGAAAACGTAACTAGACATTTGTTTTGATTTGATTCTTGGCAAAATGCCAACCACCTCCCAATGGGACAGAGTTTCAGTTAAAAGAAGTGAGGAAAAGAAAACTTTAAAACTGAAACTGGTATATATACATATATTTACACAAATTTACAACATATATGTATAGATATAAAAGACAAACAAAACAATAACTTATTGAAATCCGCCCTCCACCCCCCTCTCAACAACACATGGGTTCCACCACCCAGAACCCCGAGAAGACACACCCCAAAGAGAGGGAAAGAGCAACCCAAACAATACAAAAGTATTTTACTT
>JAWWEU010000125.1:38092636-38130889 GCA_035583155.1 Acropternis orthonyx | reverse complement strand
ACCCACAGAAGTGGGGCCTAGCTAAAACTAAAACCTTAATCTGAGTTTTTTGGGATTTATCAAACCCATCACAACATTAAATGGTGAAAAAGAGAAAGTTCCAAGATCATGTGACATAGTGATATTTCAAAATCAATTTGCAAATTCAATACAGTTTAAATGTGGGAACAATGACAGAAACAGCAATGAACTAGAACTATGTACTCCTGACTTCAGGAGTATTCTGAAGAACTGTATGGATCTCTTTGTCTTCAAATAATAAATGTATCTTTATTTTACTTGTGGTTTATTTTCTGCTTCTGTCACAAGCAAGTTCAGAAATAAATAATATTTATTTATTCTTGAAGAAAATGTGGATAAGAGATCTTCTCCTGAAGCTATGTTGCTGATATTGCAAGTTTTTCACTGCTAGGCATGCATGTGATCAACAAATAAGTTGGAAGGAGGTATTTTAAAATACTCTGATATTTCAGCTTGTTACAGAACCAAGCTCATCTGAAAGAACCTCATTACTAAACAAAATTAACATTTTCTCTCCATATTCCCCTCTCTTGATGCAAAATTTCACTTCAATGCAAAAACTGTATTTATTGTTATATTGTTTAATAAATGTTATTCAGGTTTAAATTTTCCTCAGTGGTTTCACAAAAATGCTGTCTAAATTTCCACTATCAGCTAACATCTGTTAATAAGGACAGATAATCAGAAACATTATGTTTTGTTTTTCCCTGCCACAGTTCAAACAATAGATAACACCACAGAAAAGACTTTTATGGAAAAAGGAGTATGTTCTGCCAAACAAATCAGAGTGGGCACTTTAAGCAAATTTAACAAGTAGGTAGAATAAACATGGTGCTATATGATACATATTTTATGAGACCACAGGCCCTTACGTATTTTCTCATAAATTTTTAAACCTGTGCAATTTTCCACTCCAATAATTTAAAATGAAAAATGTTTTACCTTTATAGAAAATTAGTTAAAGGACTAAAAGCCATTGTACGATAAAGAAACTTCATTTAAGACAAAGAAAATAGATTTTTTTAAAAGGGAAAATTATATAAAAAATTTATATAATTTTGCTAAATGTTTGAAGTAGGAAAGTGCATAAGTAATTGAGAAGTGCAAATTGCCCTGGGTTGGTTAGTAAATTACAGTGATGTTTTAAAAAATGCTTCCCATTGGCCACAAAACATATTTAGCCCTGAAAGTAGTGTTGTAGATAAGACAGAGCACATCAAGACTTTTACTGAGGAAACATAACAGAATTCAGATTTTCAGTGAAAAGCCGACTGAATTAGTTGGCAGGTGTTCTCCAATAATGTGAAGAAGTTTTATTAGTTTCTAACTTCCAGTAGTCATGCTGGAAATTTTTTGTGATGAGATTATGTTTGAGGAAGCACTGTCTATTTGTTCAGACTCTAGCAGAATTGGACCTATGGCAATAATTTACTTCTGTAGCAGTTTTTATAATAAATCTATTCTTGATCACTTAGAGATACTATATTTCGGATTGCTTATGGTGGTGAAAAATCTCAGGACCTTATTACCTGTAAAATGAGAAATAAAAGTTGTTTCTAATTTTAGCATGAATTCTCAGTTTTGACTCCTCAAAGAAAACCAAAGCTAGACCTTTGCCCTCTTCTCTTGCAAAAATAACTTTACAGTTGTTGGCAACTATAGTCTGTCCCTTCTGGGACAAAATTACATATATTACTAATTGTTTAGAAACATGTCAAAAAAAAAATCTGAATTTTAAAAGAAACTGTGATTATATATTTTACATGTATAAGATAACTCATTCCAGGGAGAATAAAAGCATCTTATCAGTCTTAAAACATATTGTAGAATAGTGACTGAAGATATCTGAGATGTTTTTAAATGGTCATGTATACATCAGAGGTTTAAGAAGTAGTGGACTTATCTAAGGTCTAATATAATGTTGCAAACTGCACTCAATCATGAAACCTGATTTTTCAGACATGCCCCACGTAGTATGTCTGGTCCCACATCAAATCCCATTTCTGCATTGTGATTTATAATAAGAAACCTTGGAAACTACTGCTTTAACACAAGTAATAAGGTATAATTTATGTTGTTTCTGAGATAGAAACTCTTTGTACAAAGGACTAGCTATGAAAATTCATCAATGGTAGATTAATAAAGTAACTCATGACCTGACAGAGTGAAGAAAGCACAGTCAATTGTTGTTATGCAATGTTTGCTTATCTTTTAAAACCAAACATTAATATAAAAATATAAGAACTGGGTAATAGAATAATAAAGTTGGGAGAAGAGAAGAAAGTATTCAAGAGAAAATTCTGATTGTTTCAAGATTGTGAGTATCTTAATCTGGAAGTTGATTTTTGTTTATTATATATGTGTCCATAGTGTTCAGAAGTTCTTGTTGTTGACTGGAGCCTTTAATGCCAAACAGTATAGAAGCAGGGCTTCATCAAGACTGCAATCCTAAGCACTTGTTAAGCGTTGGTATTTGAAACTGCAGAGAGTACAGCGGACATGGGATCAATCAATAGAGGGTAACTATGTAAGCAATTGTCAGTACAATGCAGACTAAGTTATTGTAGGTGTTACAAAACTGAATGTTTAAGTAAAATTAAAGGAAGAATAATTGGTTTGCTACAGCAGTGTGAGAGAAAACACAAAAGTGTCTGTTAGAAAATTTAGAATCGTTTAATAATTTAGATTGGATGGAGTGTTATGGCTTTGCCCAAAATGGGAGGAAAGAAATTTTGAGACAATATTAATATAGATAAAATAGAGACCTGGTCTTTAATGAAAGTCCTTTCAGGCACTATACAATGCATAGGTGTACACCCAGTATAGGGTTCTTACAAATTTATAACACCACTTAATTATCATATCTAATGGATACATCCAACACCAAAACCATTTGCCCCTGGTACCACCCTCAGAACTGCCCTGCTGGAGCCTTTCCAAGGGTTCTGGGCCCTCTGTCTTATTTTCACTACAATATATCTTATTATTCCTGTCCAGGTGCATGTCCCAAATGGGGTATATTTGCTAAAATCTCTTTCCTTGAAAAGATCATTAAACAGAATTTCAAGAATGTGGCACAAAATGTGAGAAAGGGGTTTAGAAACTGTTGACTGCTACCTTTAGAGTGAGAAACTATACAGTTATATTAAAATCTACAGCTATATAAAAATCTTAAGACATCAATGGAATCATTACAAAGGGTCCTGAAGGGTCTGTCCTTTCAGAGCAAAGGCACATAATATATGTTCAGTGTAAAATAAGCTATGCAAGTTGCTGAAGGGATGTGAATGAACAGTGCCAAGCCAACTGGAAAATTATGGATACTGAAGCAGTCTGAAAGGACAGGAGAGTATTAATTTGGCATTTGTCAGTACCAGAAAATTGGGTGCTGCAGTTTTTCAGATATGACAGGAAGCCTGGCTGAGAGTGTAGATTGGGTAGGTGGACAGGGAGAGCCATACACCAGTGGCACTGCGTGAAAAGGTCTGAGTCAGAGGTGATTGCCAAAAGCATAGCCTGGGTGTTGGCAGAATGACATTGCAAACAGTGGCTGGAAAAAGATTAGGAATTATTGAAGGGTTTGCAAAAGGACTGCTTACTCATATTCACATTTAGCTGTTGACTAGACCTCTGTGAGGAAGTTTTAAAGGCAGAGAGTAAGATTTCAGTTCAGAAGAGACACACAGATCCTGGAGTTTCTATCCTAAAGGTGGTGTCTAATTTGTGGTGATGAATGAGATTGTAAGAGATGTTGTGTTAACACAGGATCTAGTTATAAATTAGCAAGATGACAATTTGCCTCTTTTTATATTCTGCCATTCTGACAAATGGTAATATGAACTTTATTTTTTACAAGGTATTGAGTTCCTATGTATTTTCACATGAAGACTTCCATGATTCCTATGTCAAAACTTTTTTCCCTTGTGAAATGGTTTTTTAGCTCTAAAATGTTACCAGACTTATTTCATCAAAGACATCAATCCTACAGTAAGGCACAACAATGACTTCCAAGGTGCGTAAAACTTCCAAATTATTAAAGTCAGACAATTTTTCTCAGTTTTACTTTAAATTTCTCTTACTAAATAGTCACTACTGAACAACTGAGCATATGTGCTAAATGTCACTGTTTAAACAGGAAACAATCAAAAAAAGATTTTGGAAGGTCATTTAACAGATATTAAAGTAGGCCTGAAATGGAAAATCCGACCCACTACCTGATGTATGATTGAAATGTATTTGGGGACCTTTCAACCCTTTATTGATTTTTTGGTACTTTGGGAAGTACTAAGCCTTGTTTTAAGTAATCATATATGACTCACAATAGCAACACAGATAAAAAGTTTTTAGAAAAGTCAACTATTTTTGGATGACCCTAGAATGTTATTGTGATGACAAAAGGAGTTGAAAGAGTACAATACAGCATTTTAACTGAAAATGCATTTTTTTAAAATATTATCAGTTTTGTTGTGCCAATGGGTTTTAAATTATGTAATTGAAAATTAGTATGTAAAAAAATACATGGTAATTGGAATCTGAGCTTCTCCAGAAGGTATTTTAGTAAACTCTCATTGTTATTGTTTGTTATTGTTCATGTTAGCATTGTTTATCTAAGGGTCCTTTACCTAGGAATTAAAATATTTTTTTTATTATGCCTAGAAAATAGCCTAACTTGTTATTTTTCACATTTAAAAAGTGCAGTCACCTGTAAAGCATCTTAACAGTATTTGTTTAATGAAACAGAACTAGGCAGCCTAAATCACCAATTATTAACATGAGTAATTTAACTAATTATCTAATAGAAGGTTCTGATGGCAGTCATTCACTTAGAAGAAGGAAATTAAACTGACAAAAGCAAAAATTCAGTTGTTTATTAAATAGTGATATGATTTAATGAAAGATGAATTTTAAATGTGAAAATATGCAAAATCATCAGCTGGTTTTCTCCATACTTGGTTCTCTTGTTTGTTCACTCATACATTTAGTTTCTTTGCTATGTTTATGACTTGCTTGAATTTTTGTTTGTTTCATTCTGTAGTCTTTTTACATTGAAGTAATTTGTTTGGACTGTATATTGAGACTGAAGAGTGATTTCACGAATGAAATTGCTTCTCTAAATATGATATTTCTGTCATGGCTGTCCGCAGCTGGTAATTTAAGTTTATTTAATTAGCAGCTATCACAGCTATGCAGCTACCTACTTGGGTCTTCAATCATCCACTTGAACTGTACAGAATTATGGTGAACCTAGTATATTTTAAATGTTTGAGATAGGTATAAAAGATTTGTTCAACAATATTAGCTAAAGCAGTAGGACAACTGAGAAACTGATATTAATTTCTCAATATATATCATTGTGATAAATTAATCTGTAGAGCACTAGTAGCAAGAACGTTCATTTTCTGACCATTATAACTCCTTTTTTCTTACGAATCCTTTGTTTATTTCCAGCTCATAACTGAAACTTCTGAAGTTCATATGTTGTGACTGCCCAGTGCGATATATGACCAACTGATGATGATGTTTAATGGCTTATTTAATAAAATTTGCCAGTGCATGATTACACCAAATCCATAGATTTCCTCATTCCATATTTTCTTTTGGCAGAGGGCATCACAGTTTTGTTCAGGTTGTTATTATATCTCTACATTGCTATAAAAATATTCTGAGTGTGGGGTTTTGTAAGTAAAAAAAAAAAGGTTAAATTAAATATATTGAGCTATACTCCTGCCTATTTTCTTAATCTCCACTTTTTGTCATCTGACAGATTGAACCTGTGCATGTATTTGCAGGTGACTGAAAATGTTTTACTTCCATACAATTGAAGTGGCCTGACCTTAATTCTGTGGTGCCAGTTTTGCTAGTTGGAAATAAAATTCACAACTTCAGTTGCTTCCAGGAATCACTGTCATGCAACAGCATCAAAAATCAATACTTTTCAAGTACTTTCTAGTGATTTGAAATATTATCACATTTAGTGATACCCATATTGCTTAATCTAATTAAGGCAGTGTTGTGTTTTCTGTGATACCAAACTGATGTTATTAGATTTCTCTATTTTCTGTTTTTACAATGAAACATTTTAAAAGCTGTAGAGACCAATATAACATCTGCCAACTGTTGTGCATTTGAAAGTGCAAACAGGATTTGTTTTGTGACTTGCTTATAAAAGCAACAAAACACCATCTGTGGGGTGCAAAAATATTTGATCTTTTATCCATAGGAACAAGTTGCATCAGACACATAGATTCTTTACAATCCCTGAAGCAATGAAAGGAGAGGTATTTGAAGAGAGCTTTTTTAAATTTGGGATTTTGTTGAATTGAGATATGGATAGTTGTTTGTAAATTTCAATAAATATTGTCTTGGTTTGTTGTTTTGTTTGTTTACATAATAAACCAGATGTACCATGGCAATCTTTTATTTTTATTGTTTTATTGTGTTGTTTCTTACTACTATAATTAATTATATTTAAAAAGTATAATTACCAATAAACAGAAGAAATAAAAGGTCACTTTTGAACTGTGATTCCATTTGTAGAGTACATAGTAATGCAAATATGAAAGGAAAAACACATTATAACTCATGTACTCTGCTGAGAAGTGCCAATGGTTAGATATTTTCCACTGATGAAATATAAGTTCTATAGTCTATAATGGGGAATAACTAACCCACACAATAGAAATCACATCACTTGAGTTTTGGAATGCATAAATGACCCATTTCTGAGGAAAAAAAATTGATATTGCAGAGAACATACCTTGTGTGCAGGGCCTTATATGGGAGTTGTTTAGTGCCTTCTCTCTTGAAAAGACAGTACTAAAGGAATGGACGATAGACAGAGTCCTGATGAATTAGTAATGATTAGGGTAACATTTTGCTACTTGCACTAAAGGAATAACTTGTATCATTAAACTTAAACGGTCTCCATGAAACTAATTCCTCTCCACATTTCAAAAAGTTCAAGCTAAGAGCAATGCAGAAGAATAACAGCAGAAACTGTTGGACCCCAGTCAAACAGTTTACTTGGATCCCATTCAGTTAGAGCGAAGCCCAAATAAGCCAGACAAAACCCATGCATGGATTTTGGCAAAACACCATTATACCAGTATTCAGTCAGAATTTACCTAGTGATGGATATATCATAAGTCTAATATATGGATCTATCTGTAAAATAGACCATGAAGCAGGGGGAAGAAAAGTACTTACTTGGAGGACTAGAAGATGAAAACTGAGTATCTGGATTTTAAGCTTTTTTGCATTGTCTGCAATTAGATTGTATGAATATACATGTATAGCTCTGACATTAACACTTCTGAAATTTGAAGGTGGTCAGCCCTAAGAGTTCAAAAGACTGGATAAACTAGTTATCAGATAGTGATTCACAGAGTAATAGTTTTTCAATATAATATTCTGATGTAAATGAAAAAAACAAAGAGATAAAAAGCAGCTTGAAGCAGAAAACAAGAAAAAAAGAAAAGAGCTTGAAAGATCGCTATAAGATATTGCATATTTTATTACTCTTGATACTGTACAATAAATTATATGACATTTGATGCTACAAAGTGAAATGAGTGCTGACGCACTTTCCTCCTCTCATTATATTTCTATATTAGGATAATGAATTCATGCTTCAATACCAGTTTCATTCTATTAACACTATATTTCTTCACAGTACCTGATCAGACAAGAAATTCACTTTAGCACCCTCTCAATTTGTACAAAGGCATCTTGTTTACCATGATTGCTCAGTAATATTTTTTTTGAAAAGTGTGCTTAGCTGGAGCAAATAGTATTTGTGTCTGGTTGGAATATGAGTGAATTTGTAAAAAACCATGAAACCATCTCATGCCCAGTCTATTGACTGCCATATTATTTTTCTTATTTCTTACTGGACTGTATCACATACGGACAGTCTCATTTATGTTTTCTCATGTCATACATTTCCTTTCCTTTCATCTCATTCCTATGAATTGCCCATGTTGCCTTGACACTTCTAAACATATAAAGTATTAGAAATTATGGGAAATACTTTTTAAAACTTTGGATTTCTATCTCTCATTTTCCTGTGAGGAATTAAATAATTCATCGTTGAAATGAAGCAGTGGTTTGTAATACATTATGTTTCTTTTAATACATTAGGACTTCCTACTTCTTCTAGTAGAAATCCAGTGGGTGTGTTGACTTCTAACAGGCAATATTTAAATTGGAATTAAAACGTTTTTACTGAGGATCTAGTGTCAAATGCTTGACATTACTAGTTGGTGAGAGTCTTCACAGAGTTGTGTCTTACCGAGGTGCCATATGTTAGTGGTGGCACTTAAAATGTCTCACTGCAGTGTCTTGTGAAATGGGATGCTATTTCACTGATGCCCTTTTATACTATCTTTCATGAATCTCTGTAACATTTGACACATTACCTGCATTTACACACAGTTGTGTTAGGTAGTGCTCTCCGAAGCCACCTCTTGAATCTGAAAGGTCCATCTTGTAAAGATTCTGCTCATATTACCCAGAAGACAATCTCTTGCACAGCATAATTCTTCCTTCTTTTCTGATGATCTACCTCTTGGTGAAGTGAGTACTCTTATTTGGGGTACTTTGTCTCACACATTGCAGTTTTATAAATGAAAACCTGGCAATCTGAAAGTATTAAGCAATTTCATGTGACACTTTTTAATAGGAGAGGGAGCTGGTATGTATTTTTGTGTGTCTGTCTTTCTATGACCTCTCTGAAACATGTATATTACAATCAGATCTTTACTGAAATAGCCGTTGAAATCTTCTGAGTTTGAATTTATGTAAAGATTATCTCCATGACTTAAATAATGAAACAAAACAAACAACAAATAAAAATTCCTAATAAAAAGGTAACTAGCCCAGTGTGCTTCTTTGAGCTGGGATAGAGTTAATTTTATTCATATTAGCTGTTATGGGACTGTGTTTTTGATTTGTGACCAAAACACTTTTGATTACACACTAGTCTTTTAGCTCTGGCTGAGCAGTGCTTAAACAGTACATAGGCTGGGGGTGCACAAGAAGTTTGGAGAGATGCAGATGGGCCTGCTTACCTGCACTGACCAAAGGGATATCCAACAACATACAACATTGCCCTCAGGGAAGAATGAGGAAGGGGGAACATCTGAAGTTGTGGAATCTGTCTTCCTAAGTCACCATTATCCATGATAGGCAATGGTGAAGTATCCTTCATGATTACTTTCATCTGGTGACAATGAACTAGTGGATTGGCACTTATTTTCTTACTCCAGGAAACAGAAATTTAAGGAGTGAAATATATAACAACTCAGCATTTTTTTTTTCTATGTTTTCCACATAATTTTCTCTTATGGTTTCAGCATATGTTTCAGTGTCAGAAATGAGAATGATGTTGCCATGTATGAAGTTAGAAGATTGTACTCCAAATGGTTTAACCTGTCTGTGTGATTGCATGTGTGTATGTTCTATTACAAACATTTCAGTAACAGCACTGTAATTACATTAATATTCATTGGTTTTACCTCTAAGAGAAATGGCAATCTAATTGTGGATTTATTTGAAAAACAAGCTGTAAAAAAATCATATACTTTGCTATGAATCTTCAAGTATGGTGAAAGCTGCTTTTTATAGAAGTAAGGATTTATTTTATTACCAGTGGGAGTATATATTTCTTGGTTGTTCTCAGATGAAGCTGCCTTTGGAAAAGTATTAAAATGTATTTTTGACCCTTACCTTCATTTTAATTTAATTTTTTCATGCTCAGCCTGCATGCCTTGAAATTCTTTTTTCAAAATCAGACTCTCACGGTTAGCTTAGTCTAAAAGCTAGAGACAAAATAATTAGGATTTCTGTGTCTCAATCCAGAAAGACGGATTGTTTACAAAGCACTGGGTAATTAAAAAAAAAACCCTGACTATATTCAGTCTTTCATAGGAGGCTCCTATAATAAAATCATTAAGTAACTAGGTGTGCTTAATATGCAAGTAGAATGTATCTCAGTCTTTTTTTTCCAAGTTTGTTTTCTTTATGTCTCCAGGAAGATGCTGCATCTGCCAATCTCCCGCCTGCAACATTTTCTTGGCAGTAAATGTTCTTTTTCTTTATTGTAAGGAAATAAGGAGAACTCACCTTATCCAGTTGTTTCAACAAATACATAAAGAAACTTCCTTACAACAGTGTACTATAAATAATTTTATAAAAATAAGTTATTTTCCAAATATAAGTAAATATCCTGTATTTGCAAGGGAAGCTGAATTATTGTGGGGAACTGCTATGGGTCTGCAGATCCCTTGGCAGAGCAAGAAGAATTTGACCTTGACGAAATTATGTGCCTGTGAAGATACATCCCTGAGCTAGAGAATTGTAAACAACTTGCAGATGCTGAGAGAACTCAGAAAACTACAAGATATGGGATAACAAGATGGGTGAATTTGTACAGAGACAAAAGGTTATAACTGTGGCCAATGAATGATTGTTTATACGTAATCAGCACCAATGGTGTTGGTGCACGTACACTTCGAAAAGATATAAAAGGTAGCTGTGTTAAAAATAAACGGATTTTTATGCCTGAAATTCTAGAACATTTTGTCATTTTGTCCATCTCTACAAGGACAAATTATGACCACAACTTTTGCCCATTTCTATAAGAGACTTTTCTGTAGCCTGACTAGGACAGAATTTCAGCCAGCTGCTTCAATAGGCCAGGTCCAATGGAGTGATGCTGAAAGAAACAATGCAGACAGACATTCCTCTTTTTTAAATTGCTTGCATTGCGAGATCTGGTGTATATGACGTTGGATCTGTTGTGCATGTGCAGTGTTACAGCCGTGTCTGTAGGATTTTCAGACACTGGCACTTCATCAGATCCTTGCTTATATGAAATTAACTATTTGCCAGTTGTGTAAGCCTTTAAATGATAATTCTAAAAGAGAGGAGAGAGTCTATTATGAGTGAGGGCCTATAGAAAGGTCTGACCTCTTCACTGGCCAAATGAAGTTTAGTCTGTTTAAATTAGTTTGCACTTTTTTGCTCCTAACAACTGTGACTTTCTGCCATCAGAAAACTATTTGTATATAATATAGGCAGGGTAAGCATGCATGAAAGAGCAGACGTGAGGACTCAGACACTTAGTAGATGGATTATTAAGAACAGCGTGGAGCTCTAACCCTGCAGGTTTTTGCAGTGTAGGTAAGTAACTGATTCATTTGTTTCATGTTAGATTAAAGACCTACAGAGAGTAAAGAACATGGATGTGTTCATAATTTTAAGAAAGATATACTTGTAGGAGTTACTTACACTTTTAGAAAGAGTCCTATCTACTAGTCGTTAGCTATGAGCCTTACTGTATTTTCCATTTTTTGCTTTTCTGTTTTTTGTCTCTTATAAACTGCAATAATGTATGATAACCAATGATCAATGATGATGTATTTTCTACTCACAGATGCATCTGAGTGCTAAATAGATGTCTGTGGTTGGGGTGGATTAACTGAATGGACAGAGAAGTTCAAATAATCATATTAATAATAGCTATAGAGATAGTATATATATTTTAATTTCTCTGAGTTTGCTTTAACTTTCAGCCCACTGAAACTGTCCATGAAGTCTTTGGCTCTGAAAGGTAGGTGAAACAGAAACAGTTTTTGACGTGAAATCTGTGAGTTAGGAAATCCTACATATTTCTTACAGTACCACCCAAATTAAAGGC
The DNA here is from genome assembly GCA_035583155.1 of Acropternis orthonyx. Lineage (NCBI taxonomy): Eukaryota > Metazoa > Chordata > Aves > Passeriformes > Rhinocryptidae > Acropternis > Acropternis orthonyx. The sequence continues at coordinate 38,119,170 of JAWWEU010000125.1, read as the reverse complement.
AGCGCTACATTTAGGGTGACTACTCCAGCAAAAACACTGTCTTAAAATAAAAATGGTCCCTGGATTTTGGATTTGTTCCGAGTTCCTCTCTGCAACTGTGCATGCAAGGATTGTGAAAATACAAAGTGACTGGAGAGGATATTAATGAGAAAAAAATCTGGAAATTAAAGTAAAATCTATTCCTATTTACTAAATATCAGCATGTGAAAACAAAGGTTTCCTTACTTGAAAATTAGAATTAACCTCCTCTGATAGATCCAGGTTTATCCAGGTTGCAGCTGGCAGCCCAGAGGCTTTGTCAACTAGTTCTGTCAAACATTCCTTCATCTTGGACTACTTTGTCTACTTAAAGTCACTCCAGTGGTGTCCTTTTGCTATTCAATGAATCAAAGTCTTTCCAAAGGTCTAATCTAACTTTCAGGGATAAAAATATGAGAAAAAAAATGCCTGGTCTATAGATATTTTTAAAAAAGAATGTCAACTAGATCTTTGCTGACATAGGGATATGTCTGCTGCATTTACTCTTGTGTCCACAAGTTAGCTGTTAAAGTTTTATAAGCACATTAATTTACTTATACAGCAGTACATCTTGTTGCTGTGTTTTACAGAAACCATAGAGAGACTTACTGTGCATAAAGTAACCTCAAAACCTGACAGCATTTGTACTCACTAATCTTGCTGAAATCCGTACAGGCTTTATGTCCTAGGTGAAGAGGCTAGAACTTGCCCCAGTTGTTTAGTTTGAAACTGAGTCAAAAAAAGAAACATGTTCTTTTCTTTTCTTTTTTTTTTTTTTAGAAATTTGGTTTAAGTCATCTACAAAGGAGCTATCATATCTCATTTAAGTACTATCACTGATTACATCCAGAGAAGGAGAGTCTTTACACTGTGTTCAGACACAAGTTGGCAAAACTCCCAGCAATTCCTCTTTTATGCTGGAACAGGAATGTTTATGCAAGCATATTAAATGAAAACATTACCCAAAAATACATTCTGCAATATAGTTACGCTGTCAGAGAACAGTATGTCATATGGATGCAACTCCTTCATTAGGTGAACTCTCGCTGTTTCTAGGGTAGCCTCTTTTCTACTTACTAGTCTTGTTATAACTGGAAGAGATCAAAAGCAAAGGCAACGAGAAATAAGACTGAAAAAATGTAAATATATAATACTTTTCATATTATATATTTCCTATTATTCTCTATATTTAATATCTCTCTAGATCAATTCTTTTTTTGTACACAGTATTGTTCTTATGTGTTTTTCTGTTATGTTTGAGTGTATTAACTTCTTTTAATAGCAGATAGAAATGTATAAAAAACCCCTGAATTACAGCTACCTCTGGATGTACATTCCGCTTGACACACACCTTGAGTTTTTTCTGGTATTTGAAGGGAATTTCCTGGAAATGCAATTCATGCCCATTGCTTGTCATTGAGCACCACTGAGAAGAGTCATCTTCATATCCTTTACATCTTTTTATATATTCTTTACATCATGTTTACAAACATCTCCACTATGTTTCTATCCATTGATAGCATTCCCTGATCCTCCTTTTCTGAATGAGAGTCTCCCAGCCATTTGCTGCACTCAAATTTCTCTTCAGCGCAAGGAGGGTAGCACATCATATATATAAGTTAAGAATGTATTATTATTCTAGTTGAAATCTCTAGCAGTTTAATCCAAACATTGTTATTAGTCCACTTGCAGTGTTGCTAGGACTTACAGCTTTAAGGAAGTAGAGTTAAAATTAATAAACACAAAATACTGAGTAAACACCTTTGTTTTTATACTTGCTTTCCTTCCCCTGCTGCCCCAAGTCCCAGGATTGATGGCTTTGGGCTGACAGTGAACAAGTGAGCAGCAAATCAAGTTTTTTGCCAGAAGCATGATGTTGGTGGTTTCTTCATCCACATGTTAGAGCCCGCTTGAAGTTGGTTCTCCTCGTTGCTAATACATTCTACACTTTAGTCTTCCCAGGTTCACAACTTCATGGTGTATCCAAATTTGCTACCCGTGGTATGTGTCACATATTGTTCTTTGTTCTCCTTGTTGTCCCAAACACTGTTTTTGCTCATCAACCAGAGCCTCATTTCTTTGATAACCTGGGAACCAGGCCTGGTGAGTTTATAGCCCTTGTGCTTCCAGCAACCTCCTAAGACCATTCAGGGCTCCTGCTATAATCATGTATCTGTCCTCACCGAGATCAGGTCACCTGTAGATTGTGCTCCATGCTACAGGGTAGCATTTCATTCTACAGATTATAACTAGCCATCTCCTACAAACCACAGATATAACAGTAGGTGTTATGCCACACACCTCTATGTAGTTAAAGACAAGCTAAAGTCATCAGCATGTTAGCACTGCCTCAGGCCAAATCACAACTCCAGGCAGGCCAAAACAAGCCCAAAGTCAGAGGTAGCCTGAGGCCACTGTTGTTAGTTCAACAAGACTGTCACCAGGTACAAACAGTATTTACTGGGCTACAAGGACTCAAACACTTTTGAAAAATCATTTCTGAAACATCCCTAGCTGCAAAAGAGGAAAATATAAAGTGTTTGGGTTTGTTTCTTTTTTTTAACTTTTCATGATCTTGTCTTAGAGTTACATTAATATCACTTAATAACAACTTTTGTAATACGTGGAAAAAGCCTTACACATCAGAAAGTAACACTACTTATTGCTTGACTTTTGACCTTAGCAGAAATCTGATTGAAATGTTGTGGGTATCTCAGTGATGACTTCATTTGTGTTGCTGGCTTCCTGCTTTAAATCATGCTGTATTTATTAAACCTGGTCCTTATTTAAGCTTGCAAAATACAAAGGGGAGAATTTCTTTTCCCAGATATTCTGCATCATCCTTCATTTTTCTCCATACTGTTTGAATTTTTAAGTGATAACTCCTTGTCTAACCTTGTTATGTTCTTACCTTTTCAGTTGTTCTGTAGTTTGCACATTCTATCTGTCTCTACAGTTGCAGTAAGTACTGAAAATGCTAAGTTAAACAATAAATAAATATACTATTTTTCTAGTTCTAAAATCTAAGAAGCTTAGGATTTCACAGTGTTATGAGCCATTTTCCCTTTGGACTCTGTCTTACATGTTCTAAGCAATCAATTATGCTAGAAATTACACAAAACTCATTGGTGTAATCAAGCAAGAAAGCCATCCTATAGGAAGTATTTATTTACCTCCTTGGGACTTTTTTTCATGACCAGTGAAGTTTCTTTGCAACCCAACAGTGGGAGATCTTACTAGATGAGGAAAGCAAGTGAACCCTGACCTCCAATACCAGAATGTGTAATGGTGTGTAGTTTCCTCGGTATGATGAAGCTAACAAAAAACATCTTCACCCATTGAAATGGACTAAATCATAAGAAAAATCAATATATAATTCCACCTCTCAAATTGTGCCATAGAATCAACATTTTGAAAACCTTTAAAAACCAAAGGAGCACTAACTTCTAAATGGGTTCATAGACATTTCAGCCTATTATTTATTCATTGATTCTTTATTAAATAAATAGTGCACATAATAAAGGAAAAAGCAATAAGCAATATCTCTTCTTACACCTTTAGAAGACTCAGAGTAAGATATAAAATTAGTGAAAAGGTATGAGTTAGGCATTTGTTTCTGGCTTTGTCCAATTAAATCAGAAATTTGTTACATGTTTTTTTAGCCTCCTGTGCAGAGTAACTAAATGAGTATTATATCTATCAATGGTCATGTCTCCTTAATTCTCTCTAAAGCATTGTCTCTCATGAAGGATATTTGTTAAACTGCTACTCTGAAGAAAACTGATATATTTAAATGTAGGGTACTATCAGAAAAGTTTAGCTATAGCAATCACTCTGGTGTGGGGGATTTTGACCATAATATTAGCTATTTAACAAAACATTTGAACTTGTTTGACCTTTTAAAATAACTTCTAACATATTTTAAATTTAAATAACTGGATATCTAAAGTAAACAGCATTTTAAAGGTTTAGAGGGCTCTGCCTTTGTGCTTCCTGCCATGAAACACAGTTGTTAACATAGCTTTTGTTTCAAATTCTGTTTTTGCTGTTCATTGCTTGCTGTAAAGAGTCAAATTAATAATTGAGCATAACTATGAAGAGAGGCAATATTGTGTACTTAGCATTCTTTCTTCAGTACTCAGACTTTGTTGCTTGTCTTTAGTGATGTAGACCACTTTTTTTTTTTTTTTTTTCATTAATAGCTTACATCTCTCTTTCATTTGTGTCTGTCCAGAATTTCTCATTTGGAATTTCTTCTTTATCAAAAGGTATATTTTTTCTAACATTTGGTATATGAGAAAGATTTTATCCTTCTACCTACTTCCTCACCTAGCTGAAATATTGAGGCTGTTGTTCTTTTGTATCAGGATGAAACTTCTTTTCTTGATTTCTGCTGTTTCTGGTGATAGATTTGTTTGATTCTGTAGACTTGTAGGCAATATTTTTAATAGGAAGTGTTTTAGGTAAATGAAGCAATTCTCTGGAAGATAATATATGGTTCTCTGAGAGAGCTACATCCCTACAAACATGTGCAAGACATCTGTGTTTTTTGGGGTTTTTTTAATCCACAACAATACTAGCTATTTTTACTCTACCTATACCAAAATTTTCATTTTTACATTTTCCACATCTGATATCAGAGGAATTTTCTGTGAATAACATTTTCTCCTCTGGGTACCAGACACTGTGTGACCTTCACTGAAACTAATCTGCAGTGAAAGGGTTGTAAAAATGTAGAGAATGAATGGGGGAATAACAGCTATGTGGGAATTGGCTTCTGAGAACAGAAAAGAGAACACAGTTACTAATTGGAAATTATAAGGCATATCTTACTTTTATATTGAATGCCCTTTAATATAAAAAGTCTTGATCAATAACTTTAGTGTTTATGTTGCAATGCCTTTCATCTAGCATTTGCAGGTAGGAAACAATTATTTTCCATGTGGAAAGATACCTGTTTTCCATCTTTCCTCTTAAGGCAGAAAGATTATAGGGAAAAGAAGAAAATTATGCTGGGGCAGTAGATTTCTTGCTATATCGTGCATGATGTTTTGTGGTTCATTGAAATTGTAATTGGGAAGACCTTGGGGTTAGACTTTGATTAATATTAATGTCAATAAATATATTTCAATTTTGGGATGAAAGTGTATGAAACTTTATAGCATAAAATACCTGCTAAAAATTACAGAATGTACGATGTATAATCAGACACTTCTGGTCTTCTTTCACGTTCCTAAATGTTCCAGAGAAATGGTGCAGATACTATTCTGTATAAAGGAAATCTGAAGTGATGCTAGAAGGCAGAGTAACAAAGTAACAGATTGCTGCTATCCCATGTATGGGTCTACTTCTGTACATCTTAACCAGCCTGTGTGACTGTGTTTTCTCACTCATAGTGTTGATGTCACACAGATGGACTAAATAGACTATACTGAAAGGAGGTCTAGATGTCAAGGGAATGGTCATATGTGGATATTGTCTTTTTTGTTATTCAGGTGGTTCAAATAATTCCACAACATAGGTCCACATTACACTGGGTCCTATAGAGTAGGAGCATTATAGTTTCAGGTCAAGATTAGGGTCTAGGGAAAGCATTCATTTCTACATTCATTCTGAAACATTTAACGACTATTTTTAGACTGCTGCTCTCTTAGCATAACATGCTTGCAACAGTTTCCTCTATTGTATACCCCTTGATGTGTGACAATTCATATTTAACGTTGCAAGGAGGTGTTCCTTGAGTTGCCTCTTCATTTAAATATTCATATGTGCATAATTTTTATTTGGAATATTGTTGAGATTATTGGGAAAAGTATGTGCACATTCAGAAAAAAAAAAAAAAAAGAAGATTGCAAACTTCTTATCCTCCATCTATATGCAAAAATTTTTCCTAACATAAAGTTAGAAAGACATGCTGATGTCTCTGTCTATCTGAATAATTTCATGTTACTTAGAAATGTTATTTTAATGTCAGTTACTTAACATATGTTTTGGGGAAAATGTCAGTTTTGAATGTAGGAAACAATGGAATTGTATCTCTACCTGCATATTGGACTGTAATTTTGATGACTAGTAATGGAAAAGAAAAAGAGGGGTCTTAGAAGTCAAGAACAATCAAGATTTGCTATTTTCTAATTCTAAGTGAATATTTACAAGAAATCTTTCTACCAAGCTGAAAAAAACCTGTTTTCTCTCCTGAATTCTTAAGGAGAAGAAATTAAGTCCCCTTGACATGTGATGGGGCTGAGCAGGGATCACATGGAACAGACACAGGTGCATCAGCTGCCCTCCTGCTCAAACCATGAAGCTTCCAATTAGGATAATTATTTATGAAGAAGAAACCTCTGAAGGAGATTAGGATGGTGAATGGGAGAAGCATGCACTGTTGTAACCACTAAATTTCTCTGGCCTCAGTCAAAAATGTAGTTTGGTAGTGGGTGAAACTACTGAGGCAACAGTGCCAGATCCACTTCTGGGACATGTTAGTCCCTATATTCAGGTAGTGTACTGGGGAAGTCAACTAAAATACTTTGGTTTAATGAAACCAACAGATATTTATATAAATTATAAAAATAAACTGAGTGCTACTAACAGATTCAACACCCAGTCCTGTGCCTGGCTAAGAAGGTTTTAATAGGTCAGAAACTGACTTAAAGACAGGCAGAGTGCATGAAGTGATCAAATCAAAAGCACTTTGAAGCATTTTACATAGTAACCTGTGCAGCATTTGACATTTACATCCCTGGAAGTTTAAACGTAATACAAAACATAAGTACTTTATATAACTTTCTTGGAATCAGCATTGTTCCATTAAATAGTGCACAGAAGAATAAGGGAAGGATGTCCTGTTTCACTGATTGCTGGGTGACCCACACCTGCATAGAAAGAATGCTGTTGTATTTTGCAGAATTTGGAAAAGTGGAAGGTCCTTAGGTAGAGGGATCTTCTTAAGGAAACCCATGAAGACATGCAATTAAAACATGAATTTCACAACGTGAATTTTTTGTGAATGTCGTGATTTTTCTGAATACTTTTTAAAATGTTAAATATTCAAGCAAGGTGGTAGGGAATGGATTCTAATGATAGGTCTTTTTGCTTGGTTTTATATTTCAAATATTTTGAATGTGGCTTATGTTTTTCAATGGAACTGAAAAAGTCTTTATGGTTTTGATATTCATGAAGAACCTGAAACTTAAGGACATTTCAAATTCTATCCAAGATGCTCCTCTTAGGCAGCATTAGATCATTAAAATTAAAATGCATTTCCACACTGCTACAAACTGAAAAGCATACCAACTATTACCAAAATTGTATCTACTTTTTCTGGTTTGTCCTATATGTCTGTAAGATGTGCAACTTTTTACTCACTTCATGAATTCTTACAGGTTGGGGTTTTTTTTGTTGTTTTTTTTTTTTTTTTGACTGTTAAATAAAGATTTAATATTGCAGAGTGGCTGATGATGCCTTTTTATGTTACCTGAATTGTAGGGCACTTGCAGCTCAACTTCCATGAAGGTGATTTTCTCTTTCAAACATTTTGATAAAGAGTTTATGAATGCATACTTTTATTCTGACTAAGGAGTTATCAAAGTGTGTAGTGGTTGGCTTCTCTGTCCTCCTCAGGAGCAAAGTACAAGCACACCTTTCTTTGACTTTTGCATGCTGGATTTCAATTCTGACACCTGTGGCTAGAACTGTAATACTATTCCATTTCTGAATAGCTGTCACCATGGTGTACTAGCTGAGCTAGCACAAACACAGTACTGCCCTCCCCTCCACCCCAAACAGACTAGGAGTTACCTGAAAAGAGATTTCAATGAAATAATGCTAGTGTGGCCTGAATGGATCAAAGTAATATGCTGTGAATCTTTCCTGTTGTCACAGTAATGTAACATTAAAAAGTAACTTGATAGGGTGGCTGCTGTGACCTCTGTTTTGCACAGATTTAGTAATTTAAAAAACAGTTCCAGAAGGTAGTTAACTATTTTCTTCAAGACACTTCATGAACAAAGTAATATGTGTATAGAATGTTGCACTGAAGAGAATAGTAGAGATTAAAGGTCTTCAGGAGAAAGACAAATGATGATGAGAATTGTTGTGTGGGAGAGCTGCCTCAGGTCAGGAAAACTGGAGGGGTCTCTCGAGAGTGAGGGGGAGAACAGTTAGAGTGGTATGTGAAATTAGGTCGAGAAGGAGCATGCAGAACATCCAGAAAAGGTTCAACACTGACAATTAAGTAGAATTGTCTTTATTTAACAATCCACAGTGAAAGATCTTAGCCTGTGGCTTTGTAATGCATGTTCTATACACTCCATGAATTTTCACACAGAATCACACTGATCTGATCCTGGAATTGCTGAGAGGGGTATTGAATGTGTAGCACAAAACAGCAATAAGTCAAAAGTCAGAAACAGTCAAAGCTCAGTCATTCATGTTCCAAGAGGAAATTTACACATCAACTTGCTAAATATTATCAGTCTAAAGGTAGGCTTTATTCAATCCAGAACAGGATGCCTCTGGGTTTGCCTAGTCATAACAACACAATTTTTGCTTTCCTTATAAACTCTGCCATACCAATGCCTTCTCTGATCTTCATTTGAGGTGACAAGCATCAGTGTTACTTCAGGTCACTGTAGTTTAGATTTTGTGGATCTTTGAAAATCCGAGTCTCAAATCAGTCAACAATGTTTGATGTTTGTTCATCCTTAATGAAAACAAAATTGAGTTGACCTGATATGGACTGACTAAATGAATAAGAAACATAAATGTTTGGAGTAAGACATAATTATTAGCAAAAAATTGATAGGAAATCACACTTGTAATCCTATCTGTATGCATTTGTCTAGAGCTGAATGCTCATGAAACAAACAATATATTAGTGTGGACTTTTGAGGTAATTAATGGGTAAATGGTTGTTCTCCTATTACGTACATAGTTCATCAAATTAGTAAGACCAACATTACACAACAACTGTAAATAATTTAAATTATGTCATTTTCAAAGGCACACTATACTCTGTGACATCTATTCCAAAGAGTCTGTTTATGAAGTCAATAAGTATTTAATCTATTTTGAAAATGAAACTGTCATTAAACAGACAAAATATTTTCATTTCCCCATAGCTAATTTAAATATCTAATCTTTAATCAAAAAGTAAAAATAAAAAAGGAATCTTGTTTGTCGAATGGGAGATGAAAGAGAATAAATCCATGCTTCCTGAATGAAAAAAAAATAAATTTAGTTGGCAGATATTGAAAAACCTGTTTACTTTGCGTATCTTGGCACTGAATTTGCTCTTTTTGCACAGAAGGGAGATTAATAAAATTGATATATATAAAACCATACAGGAAATTCAAGTACAATAAACTATGGTTTCTTAAAAACACAGTGAAACAATACCAGATGTCAGATTTTTGTCTATCTTTTGACAAGGAAAATGTAAATGCAAAATTTTTAAAAGTTGAATTACCATTACTCATAGTGTTGAAATAAATAAAATTGGCAAATTTTCTTTTTCATAAGATTCTACACTTGAAAAATTAGTGTAAATTTTCTCAAGTACTAGATCTGAACAAAGGTGAGTGGAATAGTTTATAAAACCAGTTCCAAAGGTACTGTTTTCTGTTTTGAATATTAAGAGTCTTTGATGGATATAAGTTTCATTGTATAGAGTAAGTTCTTTTGTACTTCGAATTGGAGATTAATTCATAATGATAGTAGTAACTGTACACTCAGCTTTCATGGGACAATATAGCCAGAGTACGTTAAGACAGAAAACTTACTGTGTTTCTAGTGAGAAGTTGCAGGAAAATGATCTTAATTACTATTATATTTGTCCAGTTTTCAACTACATGCTTTCAAGTGGCTGTGGGTTTGAAATTCTTAAGAAGTTTACTTGGAAAGTTTTCTTGTTACCCTTTCCTTGTTCTGTGTGTTGTCATATTTTAATATCACATAATTGGATACTGTAGAATATTGAAGATCTGGTGACTTAATTTACCTTCTAGTGGCCTTCATGTGGACCCTGAACTCTTGCAGGTTTGAGCTGCTTTCATTGTAATGACCTTCTGTAATCTTCATAATAACATGCAAAGGAAGTATATGGATTGTCACATGAACAATTTTGTTACAGAGCAGACACTAGAATAAGTGTTACAATGGTAGAAGTCATATCCAGATTTTGCCCACTCAGTAAAGGGAAAGGTGCACAACACAAAATTTAAACAGGAAAGCTGACTCACAGAAGACACTTTGGGGAACATTTAAGCCCTTAAAGGCCCTGCTTCAGAAAGAGGAAGGAGCAGAAAGCTGTTGAACAGATGTGCTATGGCGAAACCCTTCATGGTTCTAGGGAGATTCTTGTCATCTTGACTGAACAGTACACTTGTTTGTGTGGCTTTATAGGTTTTTCCCTTACATAAACAGAGATCATGTGAAATTTGAATCACCACCTATGTAAAACTGGAATGTGTTTCCATTAACTAATCAAGACTAATGGGTTTTTAATTGTTGGGGAGAGTGTTTGATTTCCTCAAGCCATCTCTTGATAGTAGGTAGACTAGATTATGTGCAGATGTCTCTTCCAGACTTAAGTATATTGTGATAGAGAAATATTTATAGTTACCATCAGGAATCTGAAAATTTTACTTTTTTTTTTTTTTAATTTCTAACTTTATCTCCTCCTGAATAGTTTAATTTGTCCACTTTGATCTTCATGTTCATAAATTCTGGAAAAAGGCAAGATGTTGTGCTTGTGTCCTTGATACTTTTCAAGGTTTTTGATAACTAGAACAAACTGGATTCAAACACTTTCACAATACCAAAAGCAACACATTTGTTTCAAAATTGAATGTCACAAAAAAGTAAATGCTGCTTAAAAACCTTTCCTTCATATTCAGAAGTATATTTAATTGGTTTATATCTTCATTATTTTAGACAAAATTAAAGACATTGCAGATAATTAAATAATTAAAATACAAGTATCTCTTTTACCATTTAACTTTAAAAGCTTTTTGTAATTCATGTGTCTCACACAAAAGTGAGAACTTAATTAAAATAAAAAAGTATCAAACCAATATTTAAGTTTCTGCTTCTCTCTACTACTGTAGAAGTTTACAGACAGGATACAAAGATTTCCATTACTTAATTGATATCCCAACCCACTTCACATATACATACCGTACACGATGTTTGATTTCCAGAGTATCATTTACACTTTCTTTGCCAATCATTGCTCTGATTGAGAAAATCATCTGTTCCCTACTTCACAAGTGAATAATTTATTTGCTTCTCAAAGACGTTATTTGCAGTTTTTGGCTCCCAACAGTGAGTTGTTCTTTCTGTTTTTCAAAGGATCACTTTTCAACTTTCAGTTCTTTTAACAAAATTATCTACTGTATTACAAAAGATCATGCAACAGAGCTCATACTTTCTTAAAATACTGTATTACTCCTGGGATCACAATATATTAATAATTCTGTGTTTTCAGATGTACTGAGAGTTTTTATTACTAATTAATTACAATGGATAATTCTTCTGCAAAGAATTTTTTTATAAAAAAAGGAAGAGATATTGATTACCTAAAGACTGACAATTAAGTGCTCTTAAATACTGTCTTTGAACTTTAAAATCAAACTGTTATAGAATATTCTAATGTATTTAATGCATTACTTTTGTATAGCTACATTTTTTTTACTTGCTTAGGATTTCAGTTTCTCTGAGATCACACTACATATTCTGAATTGTCACTAGGTCTCTTTAAGGCTTTAAAAGTGCTCAGGCTTAACCATAGAATCTTGCATTCTGATGAGTTGAAGGTAGGAAGAAAGTATATATAGTGGATAAGTCACTATCATTTGGATGTTGCCCTGAAACACCTTAATCAAAGAGGCATTTGCAATAATTTTATTTCTGGTACTCTAATTCAGTTTCAGATTATACTTGTTTAAAGATTAGCTTTTAAGACACCATCCTTAAAAAGAAGCAACACTCTTTAATTTGAGCAATATTCCTGAGGCTGTCGTGAAATGCTTCTAGTTGCTGTGGCAATTGTACCTTTACTGTCAAAAACTCACTGAATATTTAATATTGCAGTTGTTAAATAACATTTCCTGAAATGTGTATTTGCAATATTACATAAGTAAATAAAACACAAAACCCCAAGAAGCATCAATAGGAAGATTTGTTTTCTCATAATTAGGTGAGATGTAGTGTCTTGGAATCATTTCGTCACGGAGCGCTTTTGAGAACTGTGATGGTTTTCAGGGTATAAGAGGTCTGCAGCAGTAGTTCTTTAAGACTTTGCCTGTAGTTTTTTCTTTGTCTTTCTTTTTTTTTACCTAAGAATATGTTGTTGGATTTTATTTAACCTAAGCCCTAAAAAATGGAGATATACTGTATTTTCACGTGCAAAACCTGTGGGTTTTCTGGAGAAATAAGCAAGCACATTGGCTGATTCAGCTGACTGGTTAATACAAGGTGAAGCTCAGCTCTGAATCTATTTTTACCCAATAGCTTACCAGGTTTTTCAGTTCTGTATTCTCTGTCTCACTCCTAGAACCAAGATGTCACTCCCAAACTCTGAAGTTTCCTTTTTTTTTTTTTTTTTTTTTTTTTTGTTGGTTTGGGGTTTTTTTGTTTGTTTGTTTTTTGGTTGTTTTTTTTTTTTTTTTTTGCGAGAACTAGGCTACTTCTTTATTGTTATAACTGGGGTTGTAATATGCTACAAATAGTTTTCCTGTAGCCTTATGAAATACTATGGATTATGTATAAAAAACAGCAATACTGAGCCACATTGAGACACCCACGGAATGAAAAGCTAGTTTTAATTTCACTACACAGTGAACAGAAAATAAGGATTATTAAATTAGGTTATTGTGATATGACTGCTAAGATTATGTTTTTAATAGGCTTAACTCATCAGTGAGTTTTCAGGCATGGAAGGTCAAATGAAATAGGTTATGGTGCATAAATATATAAATGTTTCTTCCTACAGGACTATCTGGTCTACTGCTCCAAGGAAATAGAGTAGGACAACCCTTTAATTAGTGCCACTGCACATTTAGTTCATGCAACCACTCATATTGTGCTGCATGGAAAAAAAATCACATTTGTTCTGCCCTCATTCAGAGGAAACTTTGAATGCATAGAATTTAGAATGTTATAACTCCACACCTGATGAGTAAGTTTTATGAACAGGAATTAAATTTGGAGTTGTGGTGTTTAATTAATTTTGAAATCTGTTCTGAGCTTCTTACAGTATAATGAAAATTAAGTTTTCCTTTGGTGTTTGCTAGAGAGTTCAAACATCCCCAAAGTGACTAACACATTCTCATCTTCATAGCAATATCACCTAATCTATTTAGTTATTCTACTGGAAAAAAAGAGAAAGTGGATTCTACTTAAAATTCCAAGTTATTTTTTTTTTCCAATTTAAATTATTCTGTGATCACAAAACTAATCAATCTCTATTTTAAAAGCTATTAGTCATGCCAGCAAAGAGACAGACTTGCTAATTTTCCTTACAACTGTTCAAATTTCATAAAATTTTCCACTAAACAAAAACAGTAGAAAGGATTGTCATTTATGTGGACATTTCAGTAAAAAGGAAAAGCATAATATCAGCAAATATGTTGCAAGTTGTCCAAGAAGACATGCATTTCTAATGACCTGTATAAAGCTAAGTAGTTTATCCTATGTGATGCATTAGAGCATTTTATGAACCTTTGAAAGTGGAGGAAAAGGCATACCTTGTGAGATGAAAGACAGAAGTAATAGAGGAATGTTTATGTGCACATATGCTGGTTTAAAAAAATAAAAAAGGAGAATGACATCAAAAGAACAAGCAAAGATAACACCTTTCTCTCCACATACTTAAAACCTTTGTGTCTAACTGAGTTGCAACATGAAAAAGCCAGAGGAAGCGGGGGGGGGGAAAGATAGCTGAAGCAGTTTCAGACTTTCATCGGGGTTGTTTTTTTTTTTTTCCTTCTTGTCTCTCCCACTTCAGCTTCTTTTTGCTCTTTCTTCACCCCATCAACTTGAAGGTGTTTTATATTTGGATTGGAATCTTTAGCTAATACTTAGAGTTAAGAACCCTTTTAGCTATAATGATTTCTTTAAAACTGTATAAACTAGTAGTTACCTTATATGTTTAACATTTTATTTTGAGAAATACTTAATTTATCACTCACTTAGCAGCTTTAGGTTGTAACAGTGTGCACTGTCAGTGGCATGAAATATAAGTCTGAATGCCAGGTTCTGCACCTGAGGCACAGTAACCCTGGTCACAAGCATAAACTGGGAGAGGAGTGGCTGGAGAGCAGCCTTGCAGAAAGGGATCTGGAGGTGCTGATCTGTGCAGGCTGATCTGTTTGGGGCAGCATCAAGCAACCAGCTGGTCAACAGAGGCAACTGTCCCACTGCATTCAGCCTGGGGGCAGCCTCCCCTTGCATGCAGTACTGGGTCCAACAGTCCTAGAAGGATGTGGAGGTCTTTGCATGCATCCAAAGGAGGACAACAAAGCTGGTTACAGAGCTGGAAGACATGTCCTGTGAGGAGGGACTGGGGACTCTGGGCCTGTCTAGTTTGAAGAGAAGAAGGCGAAGGGGTGACCTCACTGCTCTTTATAGCTTCTTGAGGACAGTGCTGAGTTATTCTCTGTGGTTTCCAGTGGTAGGATGTGTGGGAATGGTTCAAAGCTGTACCAGAGAAGGCTTAGACTGGACGTTAGGAAGCATTTCTTTACCAAGAATAAACACTGGAACAGGCTTACTAGACGTAGTTGATGCCTCAAGCCTGTCAGTGTTTAAGTGGCATTTGGATACCAATCTTAATAATTTTCTTTAGTTTTTGATCAGCCCTGACCTGCTCAGTAGGTTGGACTGGAGGACTGTTGCAGATCCCTTCCAAATATTCTAGTCTAGTCCAGTCTAGTCTAGCCTAGTGTGCATTTGTAGTTTTGAAAAGATGCATCCTGATTGATGACAATAGGACACGAAGTATTAGATTGGAGGTTGTGCACTCATAAATGTCTTGCAAAACATTTGAGAGAATATGGATAAAATGTTCACAATGGATGCAAGATATATGACATCAAATATGCCCACATAAAACGTTAAGAAAAATAATTACAATGTAAAAATAAAACCCTGAAAGTAAATACTCTTATCACTGAAGTATTGAAGTGTTATGGGGAATAAAAATGGCTTGAATTTCATCTTGTATGATCCTGACAGATCAGTCAGTAGTTCTTTTGACATCAGTGCCTTTTGTCTGTCAGATGGTAGGCAGCCTAAAATGTATGTCACATTGATAACCTCTCTTTTACAACAGTTGCAAAGGGCATGTTGAGTAGTGCAAAGCTTGGTGTTTGTCTGGTCTTTAGGCCACAGGTGTAAAGGTTTTCTGACTTTATTGCTGGCAGATACCACATAAAAACTTCTTTTTCACTTGCTAGTTTCTTCCCAACTCATGCCCAAAGCCTTTTATAGAAGTATTTTAAAAGTCTGCGACCCAAATTCCTGTAGACCTGTCTCATGGACTAGCTCTCAACAGGAAAACAAAGCAAAAGGCTGGATAAATTGTAAGTATTCCTTCTGACATCCCATGACACATCTCTTTTATGAGCAGCTTTCATCATTCAAAGGCAATTCCTTTGGGGAAAAAAAAGCAAATATTCACCCTGTTAAGCAACTCGAGCTGTGTGAAGCCATTTTACATTTGGCTAGAAACTAGCTTTTGAATTTGATTCAGTTTGTGTATATGTTACTGCTGTCGCCCATAGGTTAAAAAGTGACTGACCTTCAAAAAAAAGTCGTGATCAGATTTTGTTAGTCTAAAGCAGTTGCTTCACTTCCTTCAGATATATTCATCCAGTTAGTGGAATGCTGAACACAAATAAATCTTGCTTTTTCAAGAAATGTTTGACCACCAGGAAACAGCTCTTCCTGCTTTGTAAAACTTGGATCATAATTAAAAACTAAACCTTTATTAATAGTATTGTTTACTTAGATCATAGGTGAGTTTTTAATCTAACAATCAATCTGAAATGGCTTTAATTTTTAATTGCTGCTGATTTAAATAAATTCAGCTTGTCATGTAACTTATCACAGATGCTAATGATAAAACTTTCAGAAATATGCGCTATGTTGTGAAAAGTCTAGAAAGTTCAATTTTTCACAATAGTTCCTTGAAGTCTCTAAGCTTTCTTGGTATGAGATAGATGTTACCTAATTTCTTTCTAGGTTTTTGTGTAAGAACTAGGTCTCATTACTTCTTCTGTTCTCATGTATTTGGCTTCCAAAAACATAAAGTTTTAAACTTATTTATGTCCCAATTCATTAAATAATAATAAAAAAAATTATGTTAATTTACAGTGTAAGAGAATCAAGAGGTCTTAGATAAAATCATTAGTTTCTGGAAGGTAGTAGTGGTTTAATAAGATTATGTTGACTGATGATGATGATAGAGTACTGGAAGGGAGAATCAAGATTTCCTCAGCTGTGAAGCAGAATGATGTTTGCATAGACCATTTGAAACAGACTTCAGAATAAAAGCTGTCTTTTCTCTTTAAGCACATAAAATGAAAATGTCTCTACGCCCTCTGAGCTGTTCTCAGTATTTAATTCTATCTACTATTAGATTGCTTTCAATTTATCAAACTGTTTTTATTAATTAGGAATTAAGCTAACAATATCTTCCCATTTTCTCCTGTAAGGAATATCCAAATCTTTCAATGTACCATATTTTCTAGATTTTTTTTTCCCATCTAGCTCTTCTTTGGACTTTTCTCCGCTTTTCTAGATTTTTAGGAACATGGTGGGAGAAACAGTCATATTTCTGGACCAGCTGCCACCACAAGGGTGCTGATAGTTCTGCAGATGTTCTTTTTAACTAATCCCTTCTTGCTTCATTCCATTTTTGGCTCACAAGTTTGGTGGGATGTGGTAGTGGTATTAATTTCAATTTTGTTTCTCCTTCCTCCACCTTGATGTTGCTGTATTTTTACCAGACTACTTAGTGTTTTCTCTTCCTCAGGTGGTGTTTTTCTTTTTTTGTTGTTTTCTGGTTTTGAGTCATTTTTCTTGGAGGTTCAATTTTGGCTTGGCAGAGGGGCAGAAAAAGAAACTAAAATTTTTATCTGGTTTTCAAAGTGTGGGCATCACCTCTTACTCAATATGGTATAAATATTTGAAAGCTACATTCTGTCCTTATTTAGAATAGTTATCATTTGTCAGGGAGCTACTAATAACTACTTGGTGTGTATATATATACATACATGTATATATATATATATATATATATATTCAGACTTCCATCTGTTTGAATATTTAGGTGATTTATAATTCTTTTTCTCACTTTCTAAAATTGTAAAATTTAGTAACCTGCAAACCCAGGGTTTCTTTCACTTTGTAAAAAGTGGAACAAGTTCACTGGGAACATAAAATCATTTGACTATGGAATTCTATAGTCTTGATTCTCAATTATCCCGTAGATTAGGGTCTCTCCTTGACTTCTTAGGAGATGTTATTGTCTCCTTTCATGAAGAAGATAAAATGGACCTTCCAGGTGAGCACTCTGAGATATTGGATAACTCTTCCTGCTGTGGGGGCCAGGTGGATGAATGCGGTTTTGAATAAGCACATTAAGAAAATGTGCTGCATTGAAGAAAAAATTGAGACCTATGGTGGGAATTGTTGGTGTGTACACTGTGGTAAATTGGATGAGAAAATCTATAGGTATTATTGTTGACATTAAAAATAAACTGGAGGAGTGTTGTGATTTCTGAACAGAAAGAGATCAAAGATTGTCATAGACAGAGAAAAAAAAAAACTTTTCAAACAAAAATCTGAGTGATGTAGGTTGAAAGAATTCTTGGTTTCTCATGATTTGCAAACTAAAAGGCTACCAAATCTCAGACTTTTCTGGCTATAGAATATATGCCAAAAATACCCATTTGAAACTCATAGAAGTACAGTGTGAATCACAAGGAACATGGAGCACAGCTGTTCAAAGGAATCGCTTGAAAGCGGCACTGATTAAATTAGTCTCCTGAATGTTGCTTTGCGTGCATCATTGTTGCATTATGCTATACATTTTTGGATCCACGTAAATACCATCTACCTGCCAAATTGCAGTAGCATCATGAAAAAAGCAACATAGAAATGTACCCCCTGCATAACAAGCAAAATAATCTGCAGAACTAGGGCCCCTCTGGGCAAATCCCTTTGTCTGATCTCAATGGGATAAAATGGAAAGAATGCATTCATGTTTTATGCAACATCTGTAAGAAAGGAAAAGGTTTTCCTACCAGAAAAATGCCATCTAACAGAGCCTGAATCCTTTATTTTCCCTGCTTTAAAGATGGTATCCAATTCATAATCAGAAAAGCTCTGTGGAATCAACAACATCAAAACGCTCAGGGGTCAGAACAGACAGGCACTAAAACCAAGCAAAATTCATAACTTTGCAATATATATATTGATGAGACACTTTTCCTGAGAGAAATTTCACTTTTATTTGATTTTTGTGTATTTTGAAAAGTGATTTAACTGTAGGTCTGCTAGTTCAAGAGCCTCTACAGATTACTGTCATTAAATAAGATTCCACTATTCATAGAGGTAATTGTATATTGCAATAGTACCTACAGTATTAAAATATTTTCCAGTGCAGGAAAAAGACATGCTTCTTGTCCAGAAAGCTTCTTAAATAATGAAATAAACAGGCAGAACACGATGAGATGAACAGGGGAGGAAAAGAGAATAAGTGTAAGAAATATGAAGATAATTGCTTCCCAAGGCTCTTCCAGGGCTTTTTCGTACAGTATTCTATTTGGAAAGAAAAGCGGAGGCGGGGAGGTGGGGCAAGTGGGAAGGGGGCAGTGAAGAAAGGAAAAAGAAAAGTCAAATTGCTCTCTTCTCTTTCCACAACAGCCAGCAGTGCTGACACTGAAACATGCTAAAAAAATCATTGCTGACAGGTATTACATTCTTGTGGCTGATGAGTAATTTCAAGGCTATTGTTTCAATAAATTTATAATAAATATATTGATTCCCATTCAATAAAATTGGGGAGAGGATTTGAATATTTCATCTTCTGTTAAGAAGAAATTACATTACTTTTGCATATTGTGATAAAGGGCTGAATGCATTGACATAATATTTGACGGACTAAGAAACCCAGGAAAGCACTTGTGGATTATTTCAGTGGCTGATAAATATTTATAAGAGAAGAGTGGAACAATAACTTGAATTTTTTTGTTTTGTTTTGGTTTTTTGGGGTTTTTTTTTGGGGGGGGTGCCTTTTTTTTTTTTATTTTTTATTGCAACACAGAGAAGATTTGATATCTATTGCATGGTACCTTTTGAGCTACGTATGTCAAAGCCAACATAAAGTGATTCAGTTCATCAGTAGACACTGCATTTCATCCTACTAGGTGTTAAAAGGGAATAAACTAGTTTGTTTCTGTTAGACTGAGCTGTCACATCAGTTCTCCTTGCTGTCTTATCAACAAGAGAGCTGTAATTTTTTTTTCATTTTCAAGGTGAACTTTCCCTCTCATCACCCCAAAGAGGGAAATCTGACTCACTGAGATTGAAATACTTGGTAATGTGATTATTATTTTTCCACAGGGTAATCCAATTCATTTTAAACAAATTTAACAGTTTCAATCTTCATTTTTGTCTTACATAGATCTATCTGGAAGTGAATGAATTTTTAGCAGTTCATGAAGTTCTAGAAGTTACATTTAGAAGTTACATTATTTCTCTGCCACCATTTCTTAACTATAAAGGTAGCAATGATTAAATTCCAGAATACGCCAAGTTGAAAGGGACCCACAAGGATTGAGTCCAGCTCTTGGCCCTGCCCAGCACCATCCCCAAGAGTCACACCATGTGCCTGAGAGTATCATCCAAATGCTTCTAGAACTCTGTCAGCCTTGGTGCTGTGATCACT
The DNA here is from genome assembly GCA_035583155.1 of Acropternis orthonyx. Lineage (NCBI taxonomy): Eukaryota > Metazoa > Chordata > Aves > Passeriformes > Rhinocryptidae > Acropternis > Acropternis orthonyx. Next base: position 38,099,195 of record JAWWEU010000125.1, on the reverse strand, counting down.
TCCCTGGGGAGCCTGTTCCAGTGCCCAACCACCCTCTGGGTGAAGGACCCTTCTCTAATATCCAAACTAAACCTCCCCTGACATGACTTCAGGCCATTCCCTCAGGTCCTGTCACTGGTCACCACAGAGATGAGATCAGTGCCTGCCCCTCCTCTTCCCCTCATGAGGAAGTTGTAACTGCAATGTGGTCTCCCCTCAGTCTCCTCTTCTCCAGCCTGAACAGACTAAATGCCCTCAGCCACTCCTCATACAACTCCCTCTCATGACCCCATCACCATCATCCTTGCCCTCCTTTGGACACTCTCTAAGAGCTTATCTTTCTTATATTGCAGTGCCCCAAACTGCACACAATATCCAAGGTGAGGCCACCCCAGTGCAGAGCAGAGTGGGACAATCCCCTCCCTTGCCCAGCTGGCGATGCTGTGCCTGATGTCCCCCAGGACAGGGTTGGCCCTACTGGCTGCCAGGGCACTGCTGACCCAGATTCAACTTGCCATCAACCAGGACCCCTAGGGCCCTTTCCATGGCATTGCTTTCCAGCAACTCATTCCCCAATCTGTACGTACGTCTGGGATTGCCCCATTGGAGGTGCGGAACTCAGTACTTTCCCTTGTTGAACTTCATATTGTTGGTGATTACTCAGTCCTCTATAGTTTTCCATAGAAAAACCACAATGAAAAAGCTTGCTTTGTGTACCTATAATTTGTTGACCTCTCTGTTATTGTTGCTTTTAGCAACTAATCTGTTTGTGGCTAAATAGAAATGCAAGCTTTTACTACAATTCTCTGCTGACTGTTTCAGACTTAAAGGGCTTCAGTGTACATATTTAGCTAATCTGCAAAATTTTTTTGAGAAAAATACCAGTTTCTTTAAATGAAATACTTGAAAACTGTTCAAATAGTCCCCTTTAAATTATATACACTGATCAGATATCCACTATGGAACCAATTATTTGATTTATTTTTTAACTTCAGTCCCTAGTTAAACTTAGATCTGCCTGTTTGCAAAGTTCCCTTTCTTTACTGTTAATGCACAGCAAGCATATATATGCATGTAGACATGGAAAAGGCCAGATAAAAAAATTACATCTTAACTTAGAAGGTAGGAAGTAAAAGGTACTAGAATAGAAAGAATATTCTAGGTGTTTTAATTACTGAATCTAATTTCATGTTGCATTATTGTATTGTTTTATAATCTCACAAATGCGTGCCATTTCAGCAGAGGGGTGGTGAATAATAGCACTGCAAATGGGACTTTGCAGGGGAACCTTTTGTGCAGGAGTTGTTTGGGCATTCTGCAGCAGTGCTGATCATCTTTTATATGTAAACCAAGGGTGTTGAGAGGTAATTGTTCTGCAGTTTTATGAGAAATAGATGTGAGTGAGATCAAAGGATTGAGAGCTGGTGTTAAGGAGGTCTTTGTGCTGCCCACTTTGAAAGACCTGTATGCATGAAGGGCAGAACAACTGAGGTAAAACTAAACCCTGGCTGTGCAGAACAACTGTAAGACTAAAGGTGGGAAGAATTTACACTGATCTTTGGGAAAGCACATGTAAAACAAACCACCTTAGAGAGCAGTACCATTACATATTAGCAGCTGGCAAGGAGAGAGGTAGTGTGACTAGTGTAACATGCTCCTCCACATATGCTGAAAAGGAATGAAAGGCAATGAAATCAGACTTCGCCATTTGACTGTAACCAGGAACTCTCAGAGGAGAGATCAAGGCCTGGTTAATCCAGCCAAAGGAGACATAAAGAAAACATGTTTTGTTTCTCTACTGGGGATTCACAACCTAGAACCCTGTCATAAATATAAACACTTGTTGAAAAAGAAAGCATGTTCCTTGGTGAAAATTATTTTGTTTCAGCTGAAGGAGAATCTTGTTCATTAGAAATCAAAAACATGAGGAACAAGAATTGAATTCAGAATATAAAATGAAAAAGTATACAAAAATATTAATTTGAAATTGAAGTCTATTACAAATTAAAGGGTCTATTCCAGTCCCTCAACAGATGGGGACTGTGACTGGAACAGGAAAATCAGATTGAAATCAGAGATACCAAAATTAAACTACAACAATTCAAATGAAGATTGAGAGCTGCAAACACTTTGCTTTCTAGAAAAATTGCTGTACCTGACCAACAAGTGATTTGAAGATGTTTAGGGAAGCTGTACATCATACATGGATCAACCATAATCAGCATCCTGGGCGCTGAAACAGCTTCATGAATGTGTTCTATTAGTTTAGCTGCAGCACTGTGAAGGTCGAGAATAAACACTTACCAGAAAAATGGATTTACTATCTCACAACATTATCACTGCTGATAATTCTAATAACACTTCTGAGACTACAAAGATATCAATGTTACTTTACTATCTATATTACATATTTGATAATTTGATCATAGATTTTTCTAAACTGAGTGCTTCCCAGATATTAATGTTGTTAATTTTGAAAGTCTGTTTTTGGATTTTTGTGTTTGGTGTTGTAGGGATTTTTTGATGTTCTAGCTAGTGCTAGGTGGAGTGTGAGAATACTAGTGAAATATTTCTTAAACAAGTGGTAGGTCTTAATTCATTAAGTAAAAGGATTTATGGTTCTACTGGATGAATTAGAAAGACTGAGTTTAAAAATTAATGTCTTTAAGAACAAAAATTAATGCCAGAATTTCCTCTCTCTTCCACCTGTGTCCTCCTCACTATTGCCTCACGTAGTTCAAAATATTTTTGCAGTTGATGATTCAAGGCTTTCTGTGAATTAATTTATAGGATTTTCATACTATTTCTTTAAATAGATGTTCTAAATTTGGCAGAAAATTTATCTTAAAATTAAGATTTTATAATTATGCAGCATAACTTATATTACTCTAGAGAAAAAAATTCCTGTCCAAGCTTGTGATCCATTTTTGAAAGGAATTCTTAGATGGTCACTTAACCAAGACTTTCAGGTCAGTGCTTTTGTTCTAGACACAAATAATGCAATCAGGCATCCAGAAAATATGATCTTGGGGACTTATTATGCAAAACCGAGGAACACTTAGAGATAAACTTTTTAAAAAGTACTCTGAGCATATATCTGTGAGTTTTGTACCCTGCTAATTCGACTTAATTTATTTATCTCAAGTTGAAGTATGCCTTAATCAATGTGATTTAAGGTGTCTTTGAGGGTTTCACAGAGACCTATTTTCAGTTCTTAATTTCCGTTTTAATTCCTTTATGTTTAGCATTTGATGACAAAGCACCTCTGCCTGAAGAATGGAAAGGAGTAGCAATCAAAGAGCAGAACTTTCATTACCTATATATATACAATTTTTAGTGCATATAATGAATTTATATTGTCACGATATATGAGAGTTAGTAGTTGTTCCTGAAAGCATAATGATAGAGATGAGCTTAAAAGACCTGAAATTACATTGCAATTGTATGAATATATAAGTTTCCAAACACATCTAGTCTAGTGCAGGAAGAAAAACAAATGCCAAATAGAAAAAAAAAAAAAATAAAAGAAATAAAAACAAACAGGACACTTATCTCTAGAGAACAGATAATGCTAAGACACTACTTTTCTACATAAAACTGCTTCTTCAAGGGGAAAATAAATGAATGTTAGCCTTGAAGCAACTGCATGGGGCAACCCACCAAAGCAAAAGTGGGGACCCATGAAGCCTTCTCAGACTTTCTTGTTTGTGTTTTAAGGAAAACAAACAGTGGTGGGGAGTGGAATTAGTTTTAAGATACATGAATCCTCCTTCTAAAAGTATTTTCAAAACTTAGATTTTTTATTTTTTTTCCCACTATCTTAGAAGAAGAGAAACACTGGAGAGAGAAATGACAACATGCTGAAGTTGAACTCAAGAAAAGAGAGAGCTAATTGTCAAAGTAAAGATGAGAAAAAAATAGACCAGAAGTCTAAATGCAACCCTGGGAATGACAATCATTTAAGAGAAATGAGACAATAAAGAGAAATTTGAAAGGAGGTAGTTCTACATGCAGATAGAGAAAGACTAAATCTCAGATGCCAGCAAGATTCAAGAGATGATACCTCAGATTCATAAGGACTGGAGTTCAAGCAAAGGTTTGGGACTCTACAAAATTTTTCAGTTGCAATTCTGGGAATCTGGAAGGCTCAAAATAGAGAGGAGGAGGATATGAAGAATGAAAAGCAAGCTGCAATATTGAAATCACACTAAACCAATGGGCAGGAAAAATCAACTGTAGTAGAGAAGAGGAGACACAAATACAAGCAAAAAAACTTTGAAGAGTAATGTGGTAAATCTTCAGTATGAGAAGAATTTAAGCTCTTTTCATTTACAGTTCTTGCTGCATTTTTTTTTTTTTACAAACTCATAAATGACAATTATTATTTTGTTTTGCTAGAAGGTGATAATCAAAAACAGAATAAGTATGCTGTAGATAACATAAGCAGTTGAATTAAAGCCTAACAAAGTTTATATAACTTCACATAGTTTCAATTTTCAGTGTAAAACATCTGTAATATACTGTGAGCTAAATTATGAATACTTAATTTTGCTTTGCTTTAAATTTATTAATAGTATCAATATTTACTATGCCATATGAAAATATAATTAGAATAACAACATTGCATTAATATACATGAGTTGTCTTCATTTGCATGGATCATAAATGCTTCATAAAACTTAATAGCAAGAACACATCGGTCAAATTCTGTTTCAATTATTCAAGTCAATTTTACATCTGTTGGACTTGCTTGAGGTTCAAATTATGACAGAGAGTATACCTTGTCATGATCCACATGGGGATCACTTAGTTCACAAATGAAGTGCAACCATCCCTAGAGTGAACATCTGCTAGCTTTAATAGCATAATACAGCATTAAAAAATCAAAATCTAAACCAACTATTGAATGACCAGGGTGTTTCCAATGTACAAGGGTTATACATCACATAATATATCTCCCAATTGAACGCCTTCTTGATAACTTGTTAGCATCAAAATGTTACACAGTGTTGTTTAAAATAGTATGGTTCTCCTCATGCAAGTAGAGATAAAGTACCATGACACCCACTCATAGATTGCATTTTAGGTAACCTGTGTGACTTGAATTTCTCAATTTTCAAAATCAGAATTCTGGTGGGAATAAAACATAGCTGTAAATAATACTCCAGGAAGAAATAGCAAATAAGAGAAACACAAGCATAAACAAAATGTTCACTATGTGCAACTTGCCCCTTTTCTAAAAGATGTGATCCAAAATAAGGAAAAACCCACAAATATAAAAGTCTGTAGACTACTAAAGCCAGTATTGGCTGGTGTTTACTGCTCATTTGTGTTACAAATACTGAAAATAATACAGGGCCTGTCACAATCTACAGTCATCTCCATGCCAGCTTCAGAGATAATTTCTTCAAAGAATGAAATCCTCTAAACATTGGTGAGCAATCTTTACTCTGACTGTGATTAACGCAAAAGAGGAACATAGTTGTCTTTTAGAATTTAAGTTTACATGTTCACAGAGAAAAGTTTCTGAATTTTCTTACAACCAGAGTTACATTTGACTATTACTTTCCCTGTCCCTCCATGGCTGCCTTTCTCCATTCTTGGACTCTTTTCTTAAACTTTAAGTAAATTATATAGACTCATTTTTAAAAACTAATACAAATTAAATTTCTCCACATCTTAAAACCCTTTGTGTTCTTTAATGACTTCCAGCTGTTTGACCACTCTGAACTATATGGAAAAAGACTTGGTTACTGGTCCTAAGGGAAAGATATAGCCTTTATGCAATCTTCTATAAATTGTACAATATTACTTTGGTTGTAAGATTACTTATTGTTTAATGCCTAATGAAAGGTAAAGCTGCAAAAAGATACTTGATTTCTAGGGGGATGTCACAACAGTAAGTGCTCAGCATTAGACTAGGAATTTTTGTTTGGTTGGGTTTGGTTTTAGGTTTGTTGGGATTTTTTTACATTTACAGAGGAGCCCCTGCCACAAGAACTCTTCACTAATAAATTTGGGTCTGCTTCAGCAGCATGTTCAGAATCTTCCACTTGATAGATTTTTGGAGGTGGTTCCACACCTCATACAGATGTCTTGCTACAGATTGTAACAGTTAAACACCTGAGTATTTGGATACTGGTTAACCACCAAATTCGAGTGTGTTACAGGAAACTGATACTGAACAGCTGTGCACACAGAGAACCTGCAGCTAGTTTGGGCCATTTGCAAGGATGTATGACATGCAAGTCAGATGATCCCATTGCCTCCAAAATAGAAATAATAGTAATAAAAAAAAATTTGAGATTTACAAAGTTTCGAGTAATGCAAGTCTTATGATTGCTACCAGAAAGTAATGTGCCACTGCTGATTGGGGAACACAGGGGTGTGCTTGGGATATCTGCAAGTAATAAAATATCTTGCAACATCTTCTAACATGAGTGTTTGAATATTGACTTTATGCTTAAAAATCAAGACCAATTGTGCTGGTTTAAGGTAAACCGGCAGGAGAAAAGAACCCAATTCACAAAAAGACTGCAAGTCAGAACTACAATTTAATAAAAAGATCACAATAAGTACA
>JAWWEU010000125.1:37990709-38091578 GCA_035583155.1 Acropternis orthonyx | reverse complement strand
GCAGCTGCTGCAAATGATCCATTGTTAGCAGTTCATGAGAAATTACATAGAGGGTGTAGAATACACAGCCTTAGCCACACCCACACAGTGACGAACTGGTCCTGGTCACTATAACCAGGATACCAATTGATATGAACAAAATCATGACCCAAAAATTGACTCCAAAACATATATTTTTCTAAAAAAGCAATAAATATGACCTTCTTGATATCGTTATTTCTGAAATACTTTTAATTCTGAAAGAACCCTGTCTCAACAAGTCCTTGTTCAAGCATCCAAGTGGGAAAGTTTCAGCTCACCTAGACAGACTTTTCTTTGCTTAAACAAAGGTACTCCACGCAATTCTTCAGATATTTGAGGAAGGTGAACAGTGAGGAAGGAACTGGGAGTACAGCATGATCAGACCAGCATGACGGCGCATTCAGTGTCTATACAGACTGCATGGGGGACAAGCAGACAAGAATCTAACCTTATAGATACGTGCCTAATCTCCTACCTGGATGTATAAATGCATTTATGTTTTCTACTCTCATTCTTCAGAAAAGGAACATACACCAAAGATCTGTTAATGAAGAATTAACAAAAGGGAACTTACAGAGTCTACAAAGGTAGTCATTACCTATGACACAGCACCCAGGATAAGCCAGGGTTAGGGTGACAGACTAATGTGTTACTTCTTTTCCCCTTCAGCCTGCTATATTTATTTCTTTCTGGATAAGCCCAAAATACCTGAAAACAGGCAAAATGGGAACATTTTTCTCTAGCTAAAAGAGGAATTTTCTTGGGAAAAGGTGTCTGATTCCAAATAACTTTTTACACTAAATGGTTTAGCACATAGTTAGACAGTACCTTTGGGAGATACTGATTGCCTAAACTACTGTATGGGCTGTGTTTAATGTCTGAGGAAACACAACATGTCTTATGGCAAAAAAAAAAAGAGTACTAAATTATGGATGAACATTTTCATTCTAATGAAAATATTGTAAGCTGTAACATGGAAGAGCCTAATAGTAAAAAACAAACAAACAAACAAAAAGAAACAAGCAAAACACCCACCAACACCCTCCCCATCCCCCCCCCCCCCAAAGTAATGAATGAATGGAAATTACCAAAGAGCACTGTTAAAAACATGCAGTTCATAGAAGCATGGTTGCAGTTGTCATCATCACAACTATATGCCTTCTAAAACAGTCCAGAAAAGCATGGAGATGCTGTTTGGGGAAAAACAAACAAGATTACTAACTTTATTTTTAACAAATCAGTTTTAAAAATTAATGTGACAGTGCAAAAAAATGAGAGATAACCAAAAGGCAGAGGATGTAAACCTTAAAGAAAGTATGAGAAACTGATAAAGCTGAGGAGGTCCCTCTTCCCCACAGCCTCTGAAGTATTACACAGCAAGCAGTAATAATCAAATTACTCACAGGTACTTATAAGGCATTGGCTGTCAAGTGTTCTTGCAACAGCACAGTCAAAATTAAAAACCTGTTTTCTTTCTGCTATGGGCATGAAATGAAAACTGAGCATTTGTACTCTGAAATTAAGAAAGGAACTTTCACCTTGAGGGTTATAAATCATGCTGAAGGAGTCCCTTTCTATCTTAAACCCTTTATCCACTATCAATAAAGACTGTGACTGAGAGTCTAGAAGTCGTGTTCATCTGCCCTCAACTCCTTTCCCATTATCTTTGCGTAAATCCTGCACTCTGAATAATTACCTAATTCCTTATTAATTTGTTTGTTACTAGGATTCAAAAGTTCTGGAAAACAAATCACTTTTGTCCTCAATGGACTGAAGTAAAGGTCATTATGCTTGACCCTTCCTTGAAACATTGCAGAAGGATGGGAGATTGAATGGATTTTTTAGCTGAGTTAGGAACCAAAATCACATTTAACCTGCTTCTTTCAGTTTGCTTCTGTTAAAAGAGAAAACAAAAAAACCAAAACCAAAACCAAAAACAAAAAAATCCCCACCTAACCAAAAATGCCAAAAAGGTATTTTTACCCAAAGGTAAAAGACAAAAGACACCCAAGATTCAAAACATACTTTGCACATAACTAACTTTTCAAAATCAGCTTCATTTAAAATTAGTTGTGCCTTAGAAAATTATTTCTACTTATTTTCAGCAATTTTGTGAGAGCATCAGACTTCTGTGGCATAGAAAAAGGTCTTTAACAACCACTAGCCCTTCCATTTCTCCTCCTGCATCTATGGTACAGAAATTTCAAGAATCCCCTAAATAATCTTGATGTTTTTGGAGCTGAAAACACTGTAACTAAAGTTTCACATCTTAGAAGCATTTATGTGCATAATTGTAATGCTTCTTTTTTTCACAACTCTGATGTAGAAACAGAGAAGTGTATATTTAGCATATGAAAAGAAGCAACACAGGATCCTGCTCTAGTATTCCACTATGTGTCTAATCTGCTACCGAAGAGGAAGTGAAACAAAATAGTCAACTGGGTAGTGAACTGCAGGGCCATGGATGTAACTGCCTCATGTTTTTAAATACTTAACTGTGGACAGTAAACATAAACACCCTGTATCTCTATATGAGAACTCTGTAGGTGATGCCTCAACACTCATTTAAAATGTGTGTTAATAGAAATGTAAGGGATATTTTTAACTATCCTTTCACTTGGTTTGAATTCTGTCTCTGCAGTAATATTCTTATCCTCCCCTTCTCATCTGTGCAGAAGTCCATTATGTTCCCTTTCACTATTGGTGTCCCTCCGTGCTTTTCAGACCTGTTCCAACACTCTCCTAGGTAATTTAGTTGCTATTCTGTGCCTGCAAAGGCATCTCAACCTTGCGCATTGCAGCTGTAGCTGTCTCACCTTCTGTAGGATCAATAATTTATTGCCTTGCCTGTTTTCCAGCAGCTGTCCTACCTATATAAACCACCTGCTCACCTTAATCTGAAAACCTTGCTTCTCAACAGCTTTTGATGGCTATTGTTCTCTGCCTGTCCATGACCTAAGATGCTCAATTCCTAACATGCCTTACCTGTTAGTGTCTGGGTTTGTCTTCCTTTCAGCATCTCTTCTTCTTTCCAGGGAATTAAAAGGGACTTTCATCATTTATTGGTCCAGGATTTCCCAGTGGCCAGTTCCTCAGCCAGACCAACAGCCATGGAAAAAACATATTCTGTGAGTCAACTTTGTTATGAATGTATGTGGTTTGGGCATTTTCTGATGTCAGGCGTACATCTGTTTCACAGAACATTGTGGAATTGCCACAGTTATGTCTGGGCCTCACCATGTACAGCCACAAAATCATACTAAGCCAAATGATTGGCCCTGTCAGAGGTCAGTGTCAGGTGTCTGAGGGAAATATAAGAGGAGACTGAACTTGAACTTGTGCTGTTATGGCTCTTGCCATGCCGTTTCCAGCAATTTGGAGTTCACAAACTTCCCAGTTTTTTTTTTTTTTTTTTTTTTTTTTTTACTTTGGTTAATCATATTTGAAACCTGGTAACCTATGTGTCTCTGTGGCATAGTGTGAATGTAGCAGTTATCATGGAATATCAATGTCAGCAAATAATTAACTCAGTTACTGTTAAGCACAGCAAGTCATACTTTTTCCTCCACTCTCTCAGCTGTGAATGCATCCCATTTATGAGTTACCTGAGGCTACAGCTGCCACATTTTGTCTTTGCTGATATGTTCAATAGCTTGGGATGTACTGTGCTAAACACATAAAATGTTTTGAAGCAAGTGGTTGAGAAAGGAAACCAAAACACGCACAACACAGTTATGTAACTGAGTGGGTGGAAAAATAAAATAAGCAAAAAAACCCACTGGAAAATGTAGAGTTTGCTTAGATTGGCTGTTTCCATGCTAAACTGTCAACACAACAACAATGTTTCAAACATCATGCAATAAAGAAATAAGGGGGAAAAGACACATACATTATTTCAAAGATCAGTGACATTGGCTTCAGAATTTAAAAAAAAAATTAGTCAAAAGAAAAAACGCTGAACAAAGATTCACTTAACAATTTTTCAGAAGAAAATGAAAAGCAGAGGTGATTAAAAAAGGCCCAAATTTCACAAATCTCACATGTCTGGCTTTTTCTGCATGTATACAATACCCATGTTGTGGTAGACTAAACTTTGTACTAAACAAATAACATTGCATTGCATATTTCTCAGCTCTAGGGCTTCAGAATGCTCCGACAGTATTCATTTTTGTTCAACTTAAATTCATGGCTTGCTTCCTTGGAAAGCAAAGTTTCTTTAGAATCAAGATTCTAGGATAAAAAATTTAGCCAAAAAAATATTTTATATATACTGGCACACATGTACATGCACATGCACACACACACAAACACAAATAGACACGATTGCAGAGCTCATGCTAGCCGCATTCTATACCAAACCTCCATTACTGTCAGTTTGATTTTTCACATATCAAACCTCTGGCAAAAATAATATTTTAAAGAAGTGTACACATCTCTTTATCTGCCTTGACTAATAAATGTAGAGGGTAAAATATCACCAGGTGTAGTTCCACTGACTCTAATGGTTTGATATTGTGCACAAAATAGGGCCTCATATGCATTACAAATATTTAAGTGTATTATTTTTAGAGAGTTGTGAACATTTTTAATATTCTGAAACAGAGGGAAAGAAAGGTGAATAGCAAGACAGGCGAGAGAGTTGAGGAAACATCCAATTAAGCATGTCAAAAGGATTTAAATGCACTGCTTTCAACTGCTAGAACTACTTATGTATTTGGAAACCCTGCCTGAAAACTTGTCTACCCCCTTTTAAAAACCATCATTAAATGTCACTGCTTTCTTTGACTTGACTCAGAATACATAATATTTTCATTTCTGCTTAATGGAAATACATTTACAGTTCCTTTTAAAACACATTTTCCAGAAACTATCTTAACATAGGAAGCATTAAAGTGACATCTAAAAACAACTCTATATTTTGTTTCCCTCAAATAATTGTAGTTATTTTCTAGCTTTTTTAAGTTTAAAATTATTAATATATTTTTAAAACAGAGCCAACACTGTGCCATAGTGAATAATGTGACACAAAATAATTTTCAACAGGATTGAAAAAGACTTTGAATGACTGCTACATGGATTCAATATGTTCTCATGTGTACAACGTGCTAAAATAGTTCTTTAAATTCTTTGGATTTAGAAAATAAGACAAAATAAAACAGTCATATCAGTTCAACAATCTATTGCCTATTCAGTGAATTAAACAGTGTGTATGGTAGTAATTCATTCAGATAATATGAGATTTCTGTAATTTGATATTTCTTGCTTTTCAGTACACCAGGGCATAGATTCATGACTGGCTGCAAGGTTAAAACCTTTGAATGAAAGTGTGTAGATATAGTGTAGCACCTAGGTAATGGAATATTTTAACACAGTATGGTAGGTTGGCCTTGGCTGGACATCAGGTTCCAACCAAGCCTCTCTATCACTTCCTTTCCCAGATGGACAGAGGAAAGATGGTAAGATGGAAAATTGCTCATAGGTTGAGATAAGGCAGTTTACTAAAGCTAAAGTTTACACCTGCACAAGATTCATTCTCTACTTTCCATCAGCGAGCAGTGGCCGGCCACATCCCAGGAATCAGGGCTTCAGCACCTGTAATGATTTATTTGCAGGCAAACATTGGAAAAAATGAGTGTCTGCCCTTTCTGCTACTTTCCCTAGCTTTTATATCTGGGCTGATGTCATAAGCCATGGAATAACCCTTTGGTTAGTTTGGGTCAGCTGGCCTAGTTGTGTTCCCTCGCAGGATTTTGTCCTTGATTGAGGCAGGGGAGAAGTGTTGAGAGACAGCACTGCCCAGCAGCAGCCAAAACACTGGTGTGTTATCAACACCTTTCTAGCTACCAATCCAAAGTACAACACTAGTAAGGGCTGCAGAAGAGAACTCAATCTCAGCCAGACCCAATACACATGGGTATTGCTTAGGGAGTCTATATTCTGCTTATTAAAAACACTTCCTACAAGAGGTGAGTGGGTTGTTTTTTGTTTGCTTTTATGAGATGGTTGCTATATGAACTAGCCCTGTATTCTTCTACTGTAGGTGTTGAGCAACCTGATTTAGTGGAATGTGTCCCTGCTCATAACTGGAGAGTTGAAACAAGATGATCTTTAGGGTTTCTTCCAAACCTAACTATTCTGTGATTCTGTGATACTGTGATGATACATTTTAGGCAGAAATGATTGGGCTAGATCCTTGACATATAATACATTCTTATAGGATTATGGACCTTCCAGGTTTCAAAAGGTTGTGAAAATCATGTAGCTCATCTTTCTTAACCTGACTACAATATTAAGTTTGAAGTATAAAAACATATTTTCCATAAAAGAATACCTAAAAGAATTTCATTTGCTACAACTCTTGATTGCACGTATCTGATTACTTATCTCTGTGATTTTGAACATTGGGTACTTAGGCTGGCTTGAAGGTGCTAGTCATAGCCATATTCTAGCTTTTGTTTGCTGAAATTTACCAGCCCTGCAGTTTAGTTTCATTTACTTATGGCACTGTTCCACATCCTTCCCCAATATTTTAGGAGTTGAACAGCTCACTGATTTATGGGTAAATTCAATGTCTTCAGCAAAAAAGTTTGTCTTTGTGGATAGTCATTAGGCAAACTTTGAAGATGTATCTTCTCTTCTGGCATTTCTCCTTGGGTGATCTGATGCTTGCAATGCCTTGTGCCTTCTTCCCACCCATAAAGTGTGGATAATGATTCTTTTCTATAGTGCGACACATTTTGACATATGCATATCAATAATACATTTAAGGAGAGTTATCTTGCTTTCAGGTGATTCTCATGTTCAATATAAATAACTTTGTTCATTTATCTGTAAAGGAATTTAGGATCCAGGGGTCAATGGCAGTGAAATGATTTAGCTTCTTTTCACACAACATGAAATTCTTCCACTCAATTAACAACAATCAAATAAACAGAGGTTTAGGCCAGCAGAATTTAATATCCAACCTGGAAATTTGCCAGGATTGAGACTGACATTTCTGTGTCTGAATTCTTCATTTCTAGCAGCAAATAAGTAGGGTCTTTATGCTGGATGTCTGAGTAAAAGACAACAATTCTCTCTGCAGAACAGTGACAATGAGTCAGAGATAAATGAGGAGAGTTTATCTGCCACTACTAGATCACCCTATAAAATCACAGATATTTCATCCAAGTATTGACCTGGTTTTAGACTATTTTATTAGTTTAGACAGGTAAGGTTACAAATCCAAAGCTTTCAGATAAAAATTGGATACCAGAGTAAGACTCTGCAAACTGTAGAGGTGCTAAGTCCTTCAAGATTCTAAGGAACAGGTTTGTGATTGAAAAGATAGGCTTATGAAGTTTGTAAATTTGGTGTTGGCTAATAAGCAGTTAAGGAAACTTCTGCTGAAGGGTTCTAGTAGCTTTGTATAACTGAATATGATGGAAACAGTGAGACAAGTGAGACTGATTTTTAGAAGATAAGATCACCTTTTTAATTTTGTCCTTTGATTTACTATCAGTAAAATAAAGTAAAAAGGAGTAGGAATACTCTTTTTTTTTTTTCTGTATTCATCTGTGTGTACAGTAATCACTGACCTAAAAAAACCCCAGACCAACATATGCTGTAGGGAAAGCTTCAAGCAACCTCTGCATCACTATGCAAATTTCAGTAAAACATCTGTTAAGAAAAGTTCATTTATGGAATTGACATGATAGATAAGATATTAAAATTACCTTCATAATAACAAATTTGTTTCTCACCTTCTGTTGAAATGCAAGTCTGACAGCATCTATGCATTCATTGTCTCAAGACTACTGAAGTCAGTTTTTTTAGTTCATTTTATTTGCTTGCTATCCAACTGTGGCATGTGCTAGTAATTCAGGATGGAATGTGCTTCATTGCTATTTAGAGCAGAACATTGATGACAGGTTGTAGGTATTTGAAACATTAGCTTTTTTAAACTGTAGCATGTTTTCCTCAGAGTAATAGGGGAAATACTCAGAACAATAAGGGGAAAATAATTTTTGAAACTGTAGTGATCTCTCAGCTGTCACTTGCTCTACAAATTCAGGGTTTGGTTTGGTTTGTATTTCTAAATAAAGAATGAGAGACTCTGGGTTGGCTTAATATAGCTCTGGGATGACAGACTCTTCTGGGTACGTACAACTTTGGTACTTCCACTGCTTCATTGAAAGATTCAGAGCTTGCTCTGTTATATAATTTTTGTTGGTTCTACATAGTAGAGCCATAGTATAGTAAAGACTAGAGAAATTAATTCAACACAGATACAGTGCAACAAGATGCTAGACTTGTTAGGCATAAAAAATAGCCACTTACTTACTTGTCTTGTTCTACATCTGATAGCATTATCCATGGTAGGACAGCTTTACTTTAGAGACCTCTGGCATGATTTCATCAACAGAGTATGCTTTCTTTCCCTTACCATAATCCTTTATGTTTTCAACATAACCAGTTCTTGGCTTCTACTCTGCCACAAAACAGTAGTGTAGAATAATGTAGTTCCTGTTTCACCCATTTGCTTCATTAGAAACTCCTATTGAGATGCTTTTCATACCCAGGTGAGTTGTGTAGAGGCTGGGAACTGTACTGATTTTCTTGTTTGGCTATAATCTGCAGCTTCATAAAAGCTTTACAGAAGAATAGTAGGTATGCATAAATCCCATCAAGGAGGATTTTTCTCCAGTTACAGCCATGT
Source organism: Acropternis orthonyx (assembly GCA_035583155.1). Lineage (NCBI taxonomy): Eukaryota > Metazoa > Chordata > Aves > Passeriformes > Rhinocryptidae > Acropternis > Acropternis orthonyx. Next base: position 38,082,859 of record JAWWEU010000125.1, on the reverse strand, counting down.
ACCACAATATCTACTATCATTACTCTTCTTTTTGAATACAGGTTTCAAACTCAGAATACGTACTTAGTTTCAGCTAAAAAGCAAAAGAAAAAAAAAAAAGCACAAAACTATGTTTGTGAAGAAACTGAAAATTTTATAATTTAAGATCCATTTTGTCTATACACTTAAATCACATTTTCTCTCCTGCCTTCAGACTTGACTTCCTACAAACTCTGAGGCTGCACTTGTGATTAGAACTACATGTTTTTAAATACTTTGGTGGTATAGAAGTGCATAAGAGGATCCACTACACCACTATTTTTATGACACAGGTTAACTATGAAGTTCATACTGGTTTTAAATGGAAAACAACAGTATGCTTTCAGTCTAAGTCTAATTATCAAGGCTTAATAAGTCACAGGCAGGTGACCAGAACAACCACAAAACAATTACTGAAATGTAAAGAGTAAATTTATTTTATCACCTTGCTAACCCAAGGATCCCAAAGTATCACCCAGGCCGATACATGCAAGTAGGAACCATTAGTACACCATTAGGCTCAGTCCATGCCAGCAAGTGGTGGGCCTCCTGTTTGCATCTGTTTACCAAGTGTCTGTGAACATGTAGTTTAACACCATGCTGGGACTTCCCCTCTGCTTCTTATGATCTCTGAGCTTATATCTTCCTCCCTACAGAGAGCTCAAGCACATCCATGAAAGTACCTCTAAGTTTCTGTAAACACCTCTGTTATTTCTACACAGAAATTCTACTTCTCAAAACAGACAGAGCATAAATAACAGTAGACATAATATATGCTTTCCCACACTGTTATTGTCCATGCCTTGGCATTCCCAGCTGCAAGATCACTTGAGTGATTCTACCCCCTCCTTACCAATATTTCTTTTTTAACCCTTTCCTCCCAGTGTCATGTAAATGATCCTTCTGTGAGAATCTTTGATCATTAGAGTTCTGGCTCTCTTGGAAGTGAAATAACAGATGCTGTAGGCCAGGTAAGGAAGCTAGGTTTTGCTCTTCCTTCTTCCCCAAAAGTATGTACAAAGATGCTGAAAGACTGACAGGAGGTCTGAAGTAGTAATGTGTTAGTACGAGAAGGCAGGACTGTTCCAAGCATCCCTGCATGGAGAAGCTCAGGAAAGATGTCACTCTGTCCTTGTCACCCTGCTAGTACTAATTCTGGAACTGGCAAAGCAGGAGGATACACTGGAAAATGCAGGAGACATCTGTCTCCCTTCTCCCGTATCATGAGCTCTCCCCTCACTCTTGCTAGGTACAGGAGTCCTTTCTGAAGCTCTGCTGCATGTGTTGCAAGCTCAAGCTGAAGCTCCTGGTTTGACAAGCAACATGTTCCAGCTCGCTATGAGGTTCTGTAGGTTCAAACTCAAATTATAACATATATAGATTAAAAATACAAATTGCAGAATTCCTTCAGTGTATTTTCATGATTAAGTTGAAAACAGCCTGGCAACACTCTTCACATTCTGTACCTATTCCTCCTATCACAGGTATTTTTCATCTCTTTTCTTTCAAGATCAAACCAGCTCCTTCATTCTCCTCTAACAACACTCTTGAGGCTTTCTGCCCTGCTGCTGTTGTTACATAGGCTAAAGCAACTTCCCAAGCCTTGGTTACACTGAACTGCAGATTTCACCAGCCTTCCTTCCTGTGTTACAATACCCTTGTCAGCTGGAAGACCTCTCTGAACTTACTCATTAGTGCTTTCAGCAAAGACAAGAGAAGAGTTCTGTGAATGGAAGATACCAGGAGGGTCCTGCTAGCAACGGTGAGTTGTCACATCTCTGTCTGTGGGCACTACCATTTAGTTTTCTACATCATATAAAGTCACATTTAGATAGACAGCCTTTTCCTTTATCTTTTCACTTAATCATTTTCATCTGTCATGTCCTTAAAAAAACACTTTCTTGAAGTCCTCCTGCAAAAATCTCGACTCCAGTTTTGCGTTAAAAGTAGAACCTGATCGGTTGCCTACCTACACAAATTATTCCAGGCTACATTAATGTCAGTGAGTTAATATTATAAAACTCTATTCCTCTTTCTCTAACAGTTTTTGCTTTCTCTATAACTTTTCATATATTTCTTAAAAAACTTTAAAATTTTTTTATTTAACTAGGAATAATTTCACTAAGAAACACTCTATTGATCTTGCATAAATGCCACTCCTTTCTGTATGTCCTTCTGGCACTACAGGGTCACACCCTGTACAAGAACAACTTGAAATAGAATCTTAGGGAAAAAAAGGAAAAAAAAATCCCAGCCAGTGATTACAAAATTATAGGTTAAGTGGATAAACAAATGTCTCTATAAAATATTTATGAAGCTTTGTTTCATTTTCTAGTTAGCAATGATATTATTCAAATTAAAACTGTTATTATTTATTTTGTTTATTATTGATTGTCTATGAATTAACTCTGAATGCATTACCATTTTCCAAAATGCCAGGTACAATAACAGAGATCTCCCCTTCCCCAAAAAATGTTTTCACTATAAGCAGAAAAAAATCTGCAACAGCTATTGTTCTGGCTTTTGAATAATTCTTGAAGAAAAAAAAAAAAGTCAACAATACAAGTATATGGACAAACTACCAATTTCCCTACCAGAGGAATATTATCTGGAAAGAATGAATTAGTCTGATTAGCTATTCCAACCTATCAAAATTAGGTTACTGAAAGCATATCTATAGAAATTCATTTAGGTAAACAATGCTTAAAAGCAAATCAAATTATTTTTATGAGAAGCATACATAAATATATAAGTTAGAACCTTCTATTAGATCTAGGCATGGTGCCTGAATCCTTCATGATGACCATAGCCAAGAGTATTTAATACAATCTGTGACTTAGGGCAAATGCTGAATGCCTTGATTTTTCAAAATGAAGAATACTGAGTCACACTCTCATTCTTCAGTGCATGTGATAGTATAGATATATAGATGTTTTCTACTTCAATAACCTAAACAAATGAAAGTACCTTCAGTTTGCAAAGTAGAGAATGCTCAGTTTTCTATAGTCTCTCTGTAGTCTCCCAAAAATAAAGTCTTAAACCACTGGGGGTTTTAATCATCTTACATATTTGATCTTTTTATTATAAAATTAAGCTATGATGATGAAGTAGCTTCCTGGTGGAGTATGCCTCTTCCATCTGTGAGAGGATTATAGTGATGCCTTAAACTTCCTTCCATGTACTCCATGTCTTCTCAAAAGAAATTTTCCCTAGTCTCCTGTGTTCAGAGAAAAGAAAATAGTGGTCTTAAAGTTATTTTCACATCACCATTTTATCATGTTCATCCATATGCAACAGCAAAGAAATTTCACAACAGAAACTCAAATACTGGCAAGCTGTTTCTCTAGTCTTTTACAAGATTACTGCCTCTTTTTGATGGCTGTGGCTGGAATTCAGTTATAATAACTTCCTTTTTAAGTGACGAATCAAGTAGATATTATAACCCACTGTTCAAGCACATGAATAAATCAGGTGATGTTAGATCTCATGTTACAACACTTGCTCCTACTTCCATCACTCTCACCCCAAGAGGACTATATCCTAACTGTAAAAGACTTGTAATAACAAATGCTGTAACCTTTAGTCAGTTTTCATGTTGGTTTTAATATTACATTCCAGTAATAATTAGAGTTCTTGTGATATGTTCTGTACAAAAACACTTGCCTGACTAAGAACTGTTCTGTATTACAGTGTGTAAGTAGTACAAGCTGGCACTTGTAACACAGCATGTGTCCATTCCCAGCAGCCCTCCAGCTGGCTGGCCCACAGTAACAGTGGGTTTAACGGCTCACATTAAAAAAAAAAATAACTAAGTTTTATTTTCCTTTTCTTTTCTGAAGCACAGACAGTACAGCAATACATAGGTTATATTTTATTCACATTAGTGCATGTAGTCAAAGAAAAGGGACAGTACTTTATTTACTTCTTATTTTCATATTTTGTCTTGAAATTGTGGATTAATTCCACTTGAATTCAGATATCTAGTTGCAACAACTACTTAGGAATTTAGCCAAGGTCCCTTCCACAGTGAACAGATGCTGTGCACTGATACCCATTTTTTGCATCTACATGTTCACAGCAATCCCTTGTTTGGATGTCTCTGAGGTTTGATGGTAAACCTGTGAGTGAGACCCTGACCAGACCCTTATCTGGACTCTCTTTATTTTTGGAGAGATTTAGTGAATGAGTCTTTGAATATAAAGCTCACACCTGGAATAATAAACTATGTTCTGAAACTGTCTGTTTCCCTTTACTGGTGAGAAAGGTTGATTAACTTATATATATTCACAGTGTAGACAAAAAAGGGTCAGAGCTGAATCACACAGCATGATCTCTGTGTAGTCCTAAACACCAGTAGCAGTACAATAGTGGTAAATTATTGTTATTATTATTGAAATGTAAGAGTATATTCCTAAGGTGTGAAGTTTTCACACAATTCTGTCACACTCTCTATGGTTAAAAAAGCACCAAGCTAATGAGATTGGCAAAATGTTGTGGCTTATGTGTATTACAAGTAGAAATGAAAAAATCCCCATTGTGATTTCTATATCAGCTTTTACTGCTGTAGGAAGAAGAAAAAGGGAGGATTTGAACTGAGAAGATCTGAAACTGATCTTTATTTTTTCCATAACCAAACTTAACCTGAATTTTTTATTGCTGTTACTGTAGCAGCATAGGCCATACTTCAAAGAACAAGCCCAGTGTTGGTTGTTTCTGTTTTCTTGATGGAAACGAAGAAAGAGTATTTTCAGGGGAAGCTCAGAAGTAAAGAGCAGTAAGAAGTACGCAGAGAAAAGCATAAGTCAGCTCCTTTCCACTAGGGAACCTCAGCACCCAGGTGGACCCTGAGGAGGGCAAAGGCAGCAGAGTCCTGCAGGAGGCAGCAGAACGCTCCATCTGTTACTCAGCAGCACAGGTTTGTTCAAAGTTTCTTTCCTTTGCAAAGGAAGCGACAGGAACAGGAATTCCTTCAGAGTGTTGGGAACAGAAGTAACAAAGGTTAGCAGACCTGATGCTAAAATAAAGAGACTATGTTAAATTTTAGACACATGGAAATTTGCCCATGGTATCCTTCCCGAGCAGTCAGTGTAGTCTCTGGGCAGTGTCTTCCAGCAATGGATAAAGCTTTTATGAGTAAATAGCACAGACAGAGAGACTACATGACGGATTTACATCAACACTGGCATGACTAATTTAGGACTCACCTGATTTATATTTCAGACTCTTAACTAGTTAATATCTGTTAGAATTACTAGAATATCTTCATCTAACAGGAAGAAAAGATACTAATTTAAAATCTGTTTTTAAACACCTGAGTTTTTCTAATCAGATTTTGTTTTCTTGATATTTGTTGTCTCACATATTTGTTCAGTAATTTACTGTTTCAGGCAATGTTGTGGGACTCTATAGGCTGCCATTATTCTGAGAAAAAAACAAAACCAAAAACCCAAGCATACATAAACACACTAAAATAATCTTTTACGCTAAGGAAAAATATTACTTCTTTCCTCTTGATTGTTAAAAGGAGTGATTTGGCATTGGAAAATGAAATCCAGTTCTATTTTGAGGAAACAGAGTGACCTTTTCAGTTAATAAACTACTGGCTTACCCTAACTGTTTCTCCTTTCAGATTGTCAGAAAATAGCTATAAAATATAGTGTAAATGTGATAATTTAATACTTAACTATGTGGAGTAGCTGAAACTGGATATGCTCAAAGTAACAATAAAGTATAATAAAAGTAACATCTGATTGGTAAGATTAATATGCTTGGAAAGAGAAGAATATGTTACAGAAGATTCCTGAATGCCTTTACTACCTGGGTTTCTAGAAACTTCCAAAGTGCAGTACCACACCCACAGGAAATTTCTGCATTGTTTTGGGAGCTCCCTCCTTGTTTAGTTCTCATATGATAATCACATCTGTAACTATAAGTGGATGAGAAACATTTTATGGAGTTTGAGATTAAAAACAATTTGTTGATTACCTAAGCTAAGTGAATTGTCCTTGAACAATTGAGATTCACTGATTAAGAGGCAGTAATTTTTGAGACTAATTTGCAATCCGTCTATCGTCATTATCTTAAATACTGACATTTCACTGATTTCTGAACTTCCTTTTGCTTAATTTGTGGTGCAAAACTGATTTATCGCTAAAGCTTTCTAACCTCCAGACCAAAAGAAGTCTAACCAGTTTAAGTTTTTTTGTGTAGGTTTTTTTTATTGTTTGTGTGTATGTGTTTGGTTCTTTTTCTGTAGGGTTTTCTTGCTTGTTTGTTTGTTGGTTGGTCGGTCAGTTTTTGGTTTGGTTTGGTTTGGTTTCCCCCCCCCCCATAAGCACATTTTCTAGTCAGCTCTCTGTTCCAACATCTAATCACAGAATCACTGAATATTCTGAGTTGGAAAGAACCCACAAGGATCATCGAGTCCAACTCTGAAGTGAATGGCCCATACAGGGTTCAAACACACAACTTGTTCTAACCACCTAATTCTCATTACGTGCTCATTTCAATGGCTCTCTTGCATCTGTCTCTTGGAGTTAGTGCCTGTCCTGAGAGAAGATAAAGCTGCCTTCCCAGACTTTGAGGAAACTCCTGTGAGTGACTGATGAGCCGAGGGCTGGCTGAGCTTGGAGCTCCGGGCTGGAGCGAGGACTTCCCCGCCCCTCCTAACTCTGCCTCCTTCACCCCGACGTCGGGGATGCCCATTTGCTTTCCCTTCGCCCCCGCGTGTCTCTGGAGGGTGTTGTATTTCCCTGAGTGCACCATGGTGTGGCAGGCTGGAGCCGCTGCTGACTCCGGCTGTCCTCGCAGTGCGAGGGAGCACCAACCTCTCAGGTCGTGCTCTGACTTCAGAGGAGCGGCGTCCACTTCAAGATGCTCGCGGGAGGCTGTCGTGGGATACGTTACATTAAAAAGTACCTTCAAAATAAAACTTGCTATTTACTGTATTATTATAAACTTGCATCACTAAAGGTAGAGATTTCCAGGCCTGGATACCATCCAACCAATTCAATACATATATGCACACTGTAGGTACTGAGAAGATGTGCATTAAAAATGTGGATTGCAGCAGTACTGAGATGCTCAGTGTATCCATTGAGTTCTGCGCAGAGTCTGCCAAGGATGGGACATGCTCCCTCTTTTCCTGATCACAGGCTGCAAAACTGAAAAACTGTCAAGGCAGAAAATTATGAGCAGCAAAATAGTGCTCAAACACTCAACTAGTACCAATAGTGCCAGCAGTCAGATTAAATGGTATTAGGACTGAGTCTGAGAAGAAGGTGAAAGGATTTCTAAATTGTAGGAGGCTTACATACAAAAAAAATTTACAAGAAGCCTGCAATAACACGAGGAAAACACCATGCTAGTTTCATGTGATCTTAAGAAAAGTATAGGTTTAAAACCAAATAAAAATTATACCTTGAAAAACAGACTTAAAGTTTCAAAATTACAAGAACTGAAAGGAATATACACAGTAGTGAAACCTAAGACAATTCTGCCAGACCGTTATTTCTGTTTGGAATTGAAATAGCATGTTGCCTTACAAGCTGAAAATCCTCATAACACTATGTAGACTAGAAGTACATTAAAGTAGTCTAGTCTTAGTCCTCCAAAAATGTGTGTCTTTGAAAGCCAGTAGATATCACATCTGTGAAATTATGTTAACTCTGTAAAGAGACAGATCTTAAAATAAAAAATATTTCCCCTTCTTAATTCGTTTCTAAATGTGTTATACAACCACCAACTGCTATATATCCTCCAAAAGTTATTTTTGTGTGTTAAATACAAACTGCTTTCTGCTCTCAGTGGGTTTTGCTTTTTGAAGGAGATGGGAAGAGGAGGGAAAGAAGATTGTTCTTCAGTTATTTTATTAGTTCTTTCTGGAGAATTTTTTTTTTTTTAAAGGCTCTCATTGACATAACACATTATGAAGCATTGTGCTGTGAAGTGTAACATCAGCTTGTATCAGTCACACTGCATTACTTTACATGCCTAGCCTAACGTGTCACTGCACAGTAACAGCAGAAGCATCCCACATAGCCGAAAGCAGCAATAGATTGCACATGAAAATATTGTAAAATAATTTCTGTACCCAGATATACTGCTTCCATAAACATGTTCCCAATTCTGAATGGTAACACCACTCACACTCAATTTCCCTAGGACAGCAGGAGGTTATCCCCAATACAAATGCCATAAGAATAAATAAATCAATAAAATTCTAGCAAAAGAAAACATGTCCTCTGGCTATTTTAGAACTGTCTACATTTTGAAAAGCAGCTTTTTACTGTTCATACAATCCTCTCTCAGTCAAATATATTGAAGAAAAAGTTCTGCTTTCATGGATAACTTCACATTTTGCTTTGAAACCTTATATTCATGTAGAAGGAAGCATGCTTTTCCTGTAAATCTGTAGATATAAGGAGACTATTTTTGGATTGACTAACCCTCTGTTCTGCTCCTCCTGTCCTCAAAAGCTGAAACAGAGTTTATTTTTAGTTACATTTAGTTACTCTAGAGAAAAGGATTTCATTTAACCCTTTTGTAGTTGCACATTTTCAGATGAGTTTCAGTATTTTACCTAGGTATCATTATAAAGATAGCCAAGTTCATAGACAATACTCTACTTTTGAATGTCAGTACAAGAGTTAACAAATAAGTTTTTAAAACAAAGATAAGTTATTGTCTTTTCTTTTAGGTCTGTGGTGCTCTGATTTGTAGTTGGTTTACCAATTAAAACATGTAATGATAGTCTATGACCTAAGCAGTGACATGCTGTCTAAAAGTCTAAATTTAAAATCATCAGACATTTAGGTAAGGAAATTTTTTTCAAAGTGTCAATTAGGTCCTCCAATAAGAAAAAAAAAAGCTATCAGATTTCAAGGCTTATGTTTTATAATAAATGAGGTCTAAACATTGTTTTTTAAAATGTTTTTCAATAGTCAATTAAAGCACTGAGTCATGTTTTATTTCTCGTTTTGGTTCAAGATATTGTTTGTTTGTTTGTATTTAATGCTCTTCTTATGCACATCTATGAATTTAAAATGGTAATGAGGGTTAAAAATGTAGGTAGGCCCATCAAGTGTTGCTGTGAATGAATGCCTTGTGTATCCTGACTAAAACAGGAATGATCTTAAAAGAAAGCAACAGCAGTTCATAGTTGAACAAGAGCTGAAGGACAATAAGACCTTCATTTCCAGTGCATGTGGGCAGTACAGCATTTAAAGATTCATTCCTGCTCATAACAGATTTAAACAGAAGTAAAATAAGAAGAATGTTTCCAATATCTAAGAAATTTCAAAGTATAGTTATACCCAGCTGTTAAAACCAAGAAAATCTTTTCCATGATTTCAGACAGAGACAAAACACCCCAAAGCAACCAGTGAAAAATGGCTATGTGGTCAGCACTACATGTACTGTAGATCTCAACAGATCTCTGAGATATTATTTTGCCTACTGACAAGTTATGTGGACATATATGTTATGCTGTACATATGCTTTGAAACTAAAAGAGACAATAAGCATGTGTGCCATAAACACATGCCACCAATAATCATGAGGTTAATTATATTTATCATTCACAATGCTCAATAACCCGCACTTGCAACGCCCTATGAGGAGAGCACCACAATTCACAAGAGGAGAGCCTTGGTTTAGTTTTCATGGAGCCTTTAGTAGGAAGCTAAGAATTGCATTTATTTCAGGGGAAAATGAAATTTGGTTTAATTCAGAGTATTTCAAAAGTGTCAAATGACAGTTTGACATTATTACTGATTTTGCCTGAGATTATTTCTTCACAGGAAATGAAAAAAATCAATACAATAATTTAAAAATTGTGTATTTCTAAAATTTGCTTTCTCCACCTCTTTACCTAAAACCTTTTACTAGCTCTTATTGACAAATACCTCTCTTTCTGGCTTTATTAGAGATAAAATAGGCTCTATTTAACAATTTTGTGGGAAAACCTCCTGCCAAGTTCATCCTCATGAAACCTTTATATTTTGAAATAGAAAGCTATAATAATGCATGATGTATGACTATATAAAAATGCATCATTAAACACTGACAAACGTATCCATCTACACAAAATGAATGGAGATAATTAAGTGGTGAAAAATACCAGAGAGCATTTAACAATTTATAAGTACCAAATTTATATGTAGGACAATTTGCAAAGGAATGTAACTTATGTTTTCTAGCTATATTATTTTATTTCACTGGAAACTAAAACTAATCTTTGTTTAAATGAACATTTCAAATGTGCACCTCTTTAAAGTATTTTGAGGAGATAAAAGTCATATTTTTCAAACTTAATTCCATAGAAACTTGTAGCTTACTGAATAGCAGCTTTGCTGATTTTTGCAGTACTCTTAGGAATTGGCTCTTTTGCAGCATTTAACATCACTTACATGTATAAACTTGTATGATCTTAAGCTCTTGCATTCTGGATGCTGGTTCTGAGAACATGGGTGATTTTTTTGCTAGATATTTGTCCTTTATTCTTCCATTTTCATGGAAATAAAATTATGGTTGCAGCAACTGGAAATTTTAGCTAGGGAATTCTGTGATTTAAACAAGAATTGAGGTCGTGGTTGGCATGGACATATAGTTTGTAATTTCTTCTGGTCCTTCAGCTTGCTCTGTTCAAGTCACTACTGCTCCTGTAATTGGATACTTCTACATGCACTAATTAACAAAAGAGCTCACTGCTGTTGCCAGCCCAAGCGCGCAGCGTTGCAGGCTCACCCTCAGCATGAGTGGAAGAGATATTGGGCTGTTTGTTAGTTCACCAGGGCAGCCTTGGCATTGCCGTCACACACTCCAGCATTTGATTATAACCAAAAGCCAATGTGCCTCTTGTGTGCATGACAACATCATGTCATACAGCTCATAGCATTCAGATACTTTTCAGCCTTCATTAAAAAGATAAAAATATTTTTTAAAATCTACAAATGTATTTTTCTCCATTTTGCTTGCAGTTAATTAACTGTAGATAATAACCAGTCCTGCTGGGTAGAATGGGTACACCTAGAGTTTTAGTTTTTCAGTTTTTCCAGAGCTTGAGATTAGCTCCTCTACAGAGGCAAAACAACACAAATGAACTATTTTATTTCAGAATTTATTTGACCTCTTTGCTAATTAGTGCATATGAAAATGTCAGTTTACCCAGGGGCAGCAGTAACCCAACTAACAGTTGCTGAATTACCAGAAAATGTTTCTGTGTTTTTATTCTGGTATTTCATTTTTAGTAAACTGTGTTTTAGAATATTTTTTTAATACATTTTTATTCTTCATTCATTATTTCAGAATTACTTGCTTGCTATATTCATCTCAGTAATTCATAAAGAAAGTTATTCAAATTGATGTGTCAATTACCTTGATCATAAGCAACATAGGGGTGGTCACTGAAAACAAAATTATTTCTTTTATACCAGAATATCCTGCTGTCCTGAAAATATGTTCTGTTGAAGTTCATCAATAATTTTCCAGAGAATGAAGCTATTTTTCCTCTTAAAATTACATAATGGAAAGGTGATATAAGGCAGGGTCTTAAAACTATGTGAAATTTTAATACCTGGAAAAAATATATTATACCATAAGGTCTTTCTCATTTGTATTACAATAGCTTTGCTCAAAAAAAGTGAGACTTCTACAGCATATTGCAGAATAAATAAAAGAAGGCTGCTACTGCACAGACATGGGTAGGGTGTTCCATTCTTTTCTACTAAGATTGGTGTAAAATGGAAGTAAAATTATTGGAAATTTTAAAATGTTCTATAGCCTAGTGCATCTGTATTTGTAGGAGTTATTTTAGCATAAACATTAAATTGAGGAAGTTTCATGCATCAGGGTTAAGAACAGAAAATACTGTGATAGAAACAACTATTGTAGAAGATTTTTAACTGATGAGGATGAAAATCTGCAATGACAGACAAGTGACTGCAGTGCTACTGTAGTACTTTCATTCAAGGCCTATGAGTGATGCCACTAACAGCCATTCCCCACCTCAGGACAGAAAAATTCACTAAGTGGGACCTGTAGAAGTATTTTTTCAGTTATTCGCTATAAGATATGGAAAGAAATCCTTCTGAAAATAAAATATTAATTCAACATCATTAGCGTGTTATGGCATAACAAATGCCTCAGAGGTATATGACTTTTTCCGATATTCTCATATGCATTGATTTTGTTCAATTGCATGGGGATTCTTATTTCCTAATTCCTTCCTCAAATCATTAATATTGATACTGTTTAATTTTAACCTCATAAATGATTGCTAGATATTTTACTATGAACTTCAAAGGAGTTTTTGGTCTGGTTTGGTTTTTTTTTAAATCAGATGTACAAAACTAACTGCCTATACTTCTACATTCCCAAATCAGGTACTTATTGTTTCATGTCCTTTCTGTTGCTTGCCCAATGGCAAATATTTTCTCCTCAATTGCAACACTGAATTTCAGAACTTTTAAAAATGAGAATTTCAATGTCATTAGGAAATAATAGAGAAGAGTTAGAAAAGTGGGGGCATGAACTATTCAGCATTTACATCAGCAAGCAGATTAATAACATTTACTTAATTGTTATTATAAATTTTATTCTGGATTAAATAGTCTAATTAAAATATACCTACATCAGAAGAAATACCATATTTAATAATTGATTTGTTTCTCTCATCATTTTGACACCCATTAGCTCAGATGGCACACCACCACTATTTTTCAAGAAAACTTTCAGAAATTGTATGGATTCTTTATTTTGAGATGACAACTAAATGTATTATCTGGAGTTTTTAAATTAAACATGAAGCTTGGAAGAATATTATTGGCTCAGTACATGATAGAAATAAGGCTTACTGGTGACATTTCAAGAGCACTTACCTTCTTTTGTTCCAGTCCAAGTGCAAATACAGAATGCAACCACTTCTGACTTCCACATCCTTTAGACAACAAAATTTGGTTAAAGAGAATGACATGCCTAAATTAAAGTATGAATTCAGGCATTTAGCTGAGCACTCTAAGTTTTCAACTGAATCCCATGAATTGCACACTTGCCTTTCTTTGCAGGAAAGTGAAATAAATATTTTTTTCCGATATCAGAAATCAGTTTATTGAATCCTCTGGTCTTTTTTTTTTTTTTTTTTTTTAATATGCCCGTCCCACATGTCTAAACAGATTATTGAAGAGAGAAATAGACAAGTAACAATTATAGGTATGATTTGCACATAAACCTCGTGTTTTTTCTCTTCAAGGTGTTTTCCCAGCACTTTTCTGCTATAGTATATATGTGATTTAGCAACACTGAAATAAACATAAAAAATCTGGCAAGGTACAGACTGATGTGTATCAGTTTCACACAATCTCCTAAACTAGCTGGACTTTGGTTTTTTTTTTTTTTTTGGTTTTTTTTTTTTTTTTTTTTTTGTTTTTTGGTTTTTTTTTTTTTGTTTGGTTTGTTTTTTTGTGGTTTTGTTTGTTTGTTTGTTTGGTTTTTGTTTTGTTTTGTTTTGGGGGGGACGGTGTTGTTTGGTTTTTTGTTTTGTTTTGTGTTTGTTGTTGTTTTTAATTTCATTTTATTTTTCCACAAATAGGTGCAACTCTAGATATGACTCCTAGCAGTAAAAATTCAATTTATGACACATTTTTAATGCAAGAAAGAGCCATTACAAAACACAAGGGAAGTGGAAGATTGCTCAAGCAACATGACATCAGACTAAGACCATTAACAAAGCACACACTTGGATAATTGGAATTTTCAAGGTTTAGTAGTCTTGGCCAGGGATAATGTAGCAATATTAGCTCCAATGGTGGTAAAACAAGTGACAGAATAACAGAGAGAAAATGGTTAGGATTGCTACATAATTAAAGCCTAGAATTTTAATACAGATGACAGTTTAGTATCTCTTATGAAATATACAGATGCATGATTAGGGATAAATGAAATAGCTAACAACCCCATCACAGAACACCTCAGAAATACAAACTTTCTATTTAAGGTAAGACCGTGACAAGCTCTCTCAAGAAATGGCAACAGAGTATTAACTTTTCCTGTGATGTAACTTCATACAATCCTGACACATATGTATATTTATTCATTATTTTACACATAACTTCAACATGAAATTGTTCTCAATGAAAAGTAATTTCATATCTGACTCTACATCAGACTGCCAACAGATTTGAAAACAATAATGAAGGTTTTGATATGTATTTTGAGCCTCTGTGTAACAAGAATTCTCACCTAGTAGCTCTTGCATTGTGTGAACTTGTAGTTAAAATAAAGCAAATACTTAAAAACCTGATTATGACTGAAACAGTAGAAAAATTTCAAGTGATGGAGAATCAGTCATAGTCATGCAAAATATTTACAAATAGGCTGTTGCTGTCACTAAAAATAAGTTACGTATTTATAACAATGTTTGACATAAAATCTCTCTGCTTTTAATTGTGTTTCCAGAAGCTGAATGAGATGAACTTCTTAGCAAGAGAAGTCCTCTCTACCCATAGAAATAACTAACAAGGAACTGTTTTGCTCAAAACTGAAATGCTTCCAAAATATTTGAGGGAAGACAAGGTACAGCAAGACTGTATGACTTCCGTTTCAGCAGTGTGTTTAACTACAGCAAACCGGGAAATGCAAGAGTCTGTTCACTCAAACAAAATGCAAAGGCAGACTCTGAATCTGTCTCTAACAAATCTTCAAATGGAGTTACTTTGTCCAGTATATGAGCAGGGGGAGATAAGGATATTTACTGCCCTGTGCTACAGTACAGAAGCTAGGATGGGAGCTGACAAGGCCTTGATGACCCTCCCATCATGTGCAAGACTCAAAAAGAAACAGGTCTTCTCCAAGATCTTCCCAGTTTTATAATAAAAGTGTGAGTGAATAGTCTTGAAGGTACTGAGACTCTACATTCACAAGGCCATTTACATTGAACAAAGTGGATGGAGGTGTTGCTCCTTTTCTTACTTAAAACTATAGAGTTTCATCTTAATAGGTTAAGGTGGAGTTTTTACAGTTTTTCCTTCCATGCACAGAATGGGTTTGATGGAAGCCATATGATTTCTCTGTATAAGAATAAACAACCTGAGTAGAAGACACTAAAAAATTTAATTTTTTTTTTAGTTCAGAAAATAAAATGTTTCATGATTTGTTGTTGTTGTTGTTTGTTTTGATACACCTAAATAAATTTTATTTTATCCTTTAACTTTCATGCTCATCCCATCTGGAAACACAGTAGGTTTGAGTTGTTGCTGTGTAACCAAAGAATTATAGAATATTCTAAGCTGGAAAGGACCCACAAGGATCATCGAAGCCCAGCTCCTGGCCCTGCACATGACAACACCAAGAATCCCACCATGTGTCTGACAGCCTTATTCATTTACCTCTGCAAATACTGAAAACAAAGAAGGTGAAAAATGCTACAGTATTACAGCATTTCATCCTGCTCTTTTTTACACAGGCACAGAAATGGATAATGATCTTTTTCAGAGGTACCCCGTCTAGTTCATATCCCAGCAGCTTTAATGATGTCAAGAAAACACCTTCCTTGAGGGCAATGCAGCTACTCAAGGCAGTATTAGACAATTTTCTTTGTTTAAATCCAAAATATATCTGTACAATAAGATTTTGGGGATTGTGATCTCTGCCAGCAGAAAACTGCCCAGCTAATGGCTTCACTGCCTGTAAAATTTTAATCTGATAATTGTAAATTATCTAACATTTTGTCGGTCTTCAAAGGAAGGTCAGAATTTGCACACAAAGGATGTGGTCACTGACTGTTTGTCATAAGCCCACTGGCTGTCAAAACTCCAGTCATGGCATCATACAAACTGACTGTATCAGTCAGTTACTGTAGTAGATGTCTCTGGGCCAAATTGACAGAAGGTTAATGGGGCTTAAACAGTTACCATGTGTCAGCTGACTTACAATAAATATCCACGTGCCTGCATCACAGAAACACAGACTGGCTGAGTTTGGACAAGACCTTTGGAAATCACCTGGTTCAACTCCACTACTCAGGCACAATCACCTAGTGCCCGTTGCCCAGGAGTGTTTAGATGGATTTTAAATATATCCAAAGAGGGAGATGCCACAACCTCCCTGGACAACCTGAGCCAATGCTCAATCACTTTCACAGTAAAACAGTTGTTCCTGAAGTTCAGAATTTTGAAAAACCATGCTCAGCACTGTCAGCCACTCACAGATACAGGGTTTGGCACTGGACAATTTTTTAATTTCAAAGGTGTGAAATGAATGTCTGCTCCTTCTGTTGCTTCTCCTGCCTACTACAGCTAGATGCCTGGATAGGGATGCAGCCAGAGACCATGGCACAAGGCTGTCCTCTCCCTCCTCCAACACTCAGCAAGAGAGCAGACAGTGTGCTACAGGACAGGTAAGACTGCCCCAGCCCATATCCTGTTATGGGCTTGCTGGCAGGTTCCTACAGTCACGCACCCTTTTTCCCTGGGTAGACAAGGGCTAAAGAAATAAAATAAAATGTGTCAGACAAGAAATCTGAGTCATTCACCAGAACAAGGAAGGCAGCATCAAGAGAGGGAAAGATATCTAAGAGAAAGATGTCGGTGCCCACTGCTGCAGTCTATGGATACAACACCTGTTCCTGGAAGCAGATATGATGCCTCCAGCTGCCAGTGGGCACATGGACAGCTGGTGCCATGTGGGTTGACTCACCCACTTTGTAAATTCAACCCTGAAAACCTGATCTAGCAAGTCAAGGACTTGTTTTTCTGTGGACTCTAGTGGAGTTCACAGGTGCTCTCATTTCCATTTGAAAAGTTAATATTGCAGTCTTTAACTAACTGAGACGTGTCAGGGGGAAAACCAATTTCAAGGGAAAATGTGAAGGGATAAAGATCGCCAGTAAAAAAACCCCATACTGTCAGTAGTTATTTAGATATTATAAAACAGAAGAGGAAATGTTCACACACACAAAATCCTGATTGTATTTCTTCTAGAACGTGTCTCTCAAGATAAAAAAACAATAGCATAAAATTGATGAGAATGAAAACACTAAAAAATGGCAGCTCCCTTCTGACCAGTTGTATATAGTACTAGTTCCAAATGGTTACAATATGCAAGATAAATAATCTTCCTTTAATACTACATGGGGAAAATATAAACAACAATAAGAATAAAACTAGCTGTATTATTTTTTTCTTTTTAAATTTTAAATCAGTCTGAAGCTGAACATTAAAAGCTGAGCACAGCTTTCATTAACTTCAAGGGGAATTTCAGTAATTTATCACTGGATTTTAACTGATGCCAATGTTGTTTCTAAAAAAAAAAGATCACTATATAGTTATTTAAGTGTGTAAGACACATACACAGAAAAAACAACAATGGAGATCTCTAATTTCTTCTGAAGGCATTGCAGTCTCTCCAGTTTTACACTATCTACAGACCTTGCCCTTCAGAGGAAGACAAAACTGTCTTCCATCATATAAAACTAGTCTTTTCTGACAACAGTGGTTTTAAACATATTAGTGATTAAGTTAACGTAACTTACAAAATGGTTTCAGAAGAAGATCTATGTTTAAGGAAAATGGAACTTTCCACATATTTGCCTAAACACAATTTTTCCCACATGAACAATGGGGGGGTCACTTACTAATGAAACAATAGGCACTTACTTCAAAATCCTCCAAAACTCAGGGGTCCTAAAACCACATAAATAGACATCAAAAAACAATTAAAGAAAATTCATAAGAAAAAAAAATTGATCAAACCATAGCATGTTTTCATAAGAGGGTGTTCAATTACAGTCTTATTAATTTGCAGTATCATAAAAAAATTCAATTATTACTTTACAAAATTAGATGTTAATATGAATACATGAATTACATAAACAGACTACAATAAATTTTAATTTCTAAGATTTTCTCAGAATTTATTCTGATTTATAATGCTGGTAAGCAGATATTCTGTGACTGTTTACATATGATAAGAAAAAAAAAAGAATGAAATCTGTTTAAATATATTTATTAACGTTGAGGCTTCTATGTATTTTCCTTTTCCATCAAAAGACAAAGATCTGTCAGATTATGTATGGAAAGGTGTTTACCCACCATTGAAAAACACCACCAAAAAAAGTACAGGCTGCAGTTCGTAAGTTTTATATAGTTTGATCACACTAGTCATCCTGGGTAAGTGGCTTGCTAGCTTGGAACACTTCTTTTGTAAATTGTTCATATATGTGATCTAGGAAATATCTGTAATCTTAGCTGTGCTGCATACTGACTCTGGAAGAGGCACCAGCAGATCTGAGAACACTATTTTATTCTCTGTAAGTTTTTAGTCTTTATCTCTGGTATCTACGGTCAATGGCAACAGCAGAACTCACTGAGATCATGGGTTCTCTCAGGAATGAGGCTGATAACAGTCAAGAGAAGCTGCCAAATATACTAATGTTTTTGAGCTAACAGTTTCTGTCTTCTGAATCATTGCAATAAAATAAACAAATATGAACTGGAATAGATTAGGAAAAGAAAAAAAATTATCTAACATCAGAAAAGATGCTTTCAGAGGGAAACAAATATTGTTTATGCTCTCATTGGAGTATGGAAAAAAATATATAGGTCTGTTATACATATGAATAGAATTCTGGGGAAGAAAAATCTGAAAATGCAGTCATTTTGTCTAATGTGATTAAATTTTATTTCTCTTTCACTTTCAATTAGGTACAGTCAAGTTTAATACAATAACCAGCAACTCCAGGCCTAATTCTAACAGCGATGATTACCTTACATTTTATCCACTAGCATATGCTATTTTCTTGCTTCATACCACAGTTGTGGCTCATCATGCATTGTGTCATCTCAAAAGTGGTTGCGGGCACTTACTCTAATGAAATTATTTAATTTTCAAGCAGTGCTTTCATTATATCAGCCTTCTTAACATGAGATAACTAGCTTTATGGAGGTCCACTTTTTATAGAGAGAAAGCAAGAGGTTGATTACCTGGTCACAATTACATGATGGCTCTAACCAAATGTTTCCATAGATGAATTTCAGTTAAAAAAATTTTCTGCTGCAGATGAGAAAGAAAAAAACATGGAGGTACAAATCTGAGTAAATATATTTTCCTAGTCATTTTACTATGATTGACTAAAGTTAATTCATAAGATCCCATAATATTAGCAAATATTTTTATCATAACTTATTTTGTAATATTCATTATCTAATTACCTGTTAAACAGAGTATGACCATTTAAAGCTCCAACTGTGATTGTGTAAGATAATTTAACTCTGAATAACTGTAACACAAACTAACTAGTTTTTTAAGGCACTTGGAAAAACCCAAACATGCAAGTCAGAAACATTGGGGCTTTTATCTTATTATGAAAATTTTAAGCAACTCATAATGAAAAATCACAGCTCTTTAGCTTATATTATCCATATTCCAACACTTTATATTTCTCATTGAATCTGTGCATTTAGGAGTAAGCCTTTCTTCTTTTAAAAAACCCCTCCAAACCAAATCTCTTGGAGAAATACATTTACCTCATCAAATTTCTGCATCTCAGAGAAAAACAATAATTTACAAAATATTTTATTGACAACTCTTCTGGAATGATTATTGCATTATTTTTGAATTTCAGTACAAGACCTCTCCATACAAATTTTCAGTCAGTGAAAGAAAACCAGGCCTGTTTTCCTTCACTTTTAACTTTTTTGTCTACTTCACAACAGAATAAGCAAGAATCACCTGAAGCTTGGGAATTATGGATGGCCTGTTTGCACAGAAAGCAGCATGGTCTGGGCAGAAGTACCAGCAGCTAGAATTTCCAGGTTTTAAGCATGCACAAATACATATTTCATATAATATATATATTTACATACATATAATTCTATCTCTTATAAAGTCTGAGAGAGCTTGGCCTGTTCAGCCTTGAGAAGAGATGACTGAGAGGGGACCTCATCAATCTCTGTAAGTGTCTGGAGGGAGGGTGCCAAGAGGATGGATTTAGGCCCTTCTCAGTGGTGCCAAGCAATAGGACAAGAGGCAATAGGCAGAAACTGATGCACCGGAAGTTCCACCTGAATATAAGGCAGAATTTCTTTGCTGTGTGGGTGACTGAGCACTGGAACAGATTACCCAGAGAGGATGTGGAGTCTCCCTCACCGGAGAATGCAAGAGCCATCTGGACACAATCCTGTGCAATGTGCTCTAAGGATGACAGGGAGGCTGGAGCAGATGACCTGCTGGTCCCTTTCAAACATTCTGTGATTCTTTGATTACAAGACCTTTAGCAAAGCACTGGGAATGGTGGCAGGTCACTACAACTCTCTGTGCTGTCTTCGTGAGGAGACAGTTACTGGTGACCTGACCATCAGGAGAGTCAGGACAAGGGTGAATGTGACACCATTCAAGGAGTGAATGTTAGCACCTGGGCTAATCACAATAAATTTTTGCTGTGTTTTAATTAACTTCTAAGATTTTTAATTAGATCAACAATAATATTTGAATTCCTTTATGAGATGTACTCTCTAGTAGCTTGTTAAGTACAAAGATAAAAATTTTCATATTTTTTAAAGTTATCAGTAATTTTATTTTTTTTAAAATTGTCATATCAGCTAACACAGTGGAGTAGGCTTTTGTTTTGTTGCCAGAGGGGTGGCCATCATACAAAAAAGGGAAATGTTCTTTCATACATAGTTACTTTCATTGAGAATCAAAGTTTAATTTAGGATTATTACTTAGTTGAAATTTATATTTCAAATCAGTTGGTTGCTCCTCATGCTCATGACAGACTTAAAACTTATTATAAATTATGAATTTATGTACTGAGAAGAAATGACATTTTGTCTATATCATACATGGAGGGCAAGGTAGAACCAATGATTAAACTTAGAATTGCCCATTTTCTGGTCCATTGCCCTAATCAGCAGATCATTCTTCTATGTTCAATTTTGAATAATAAAGAAATGACATTATATGGATTTGTCAAGCTTCATTTCCAATGACTTGTCTGTAACCAGGGTGCAATTTTATGGAGTTTGTCTCTTAGGCAACATTCTTTATCTCAAATTGTTTATATTTCCAATCTGTTTATTCAAACTCAAAACTGACTTTGAATGGCGAACAACAGCATTAGGTCCAAAACCAAATCTGATGAACAATTTTGTCAATGAACCTATTAAACAGAATACTTGTAGAAAGCAGATCACCAATTATTTTTGTAACCCTTTTAGGTATTCACATGTGCATTAAGTTTTATGGATGTAATATCCTCCTAGATACTTTCAAAAATCAGCTGTATGTAGTAGTCAAATCAATGTGTAGTAACACAAATACATACTGCCAAAACACAATGAAATACGTACTGCCTGTAGGAAGCTAGACATTATGGAAAGCTGTAAGTGTGAACAGAATTGCTCCTTTCCCACTTGTCACAAACATTTCATGCAGAAAACTAATCTCTCCATAACTTCAGTGTTTATCCCAATTCCCAAATTCCTCAAAATGTGTAACCAGTCAGCAGTGATTGGGAGAAGCAATTTAATTATTGTCAGCAAGTGTCACATTTTAAATGTTTCAGTGATTATGTCAGCTTTTGAAATTCCCTTTCACATCATGAATTATAAAAAAAAATCACATACCATGAATATAATAAAACCCACTCTCCATCAGACCTGCTTTCACAGTCTAATCTGTCTCATCAGCTCTAGATGTCTGACATGATGTATCAGTCAAAATCTTCAGACTATCCTGGACATAATTCAATTAATCTTTCAAAACAGAAACGAAAAGCACATCAGTTCTCAAGTCTATAGGCACTGCTGATTTGTGCAAGTTTGAAGATTGTTTTTCTATGATGCCATTCTCTGTAGAAAATACAAATTACTGTAAAAGTCCACAACTGCAAAATGGTTACTGTATAAAAAATAAAATGTGTACGTCAATAACAAATGCCTTAAATTACAGATATATGTATATATGTATATATTTATAGACTCACTGATATCCCTTTGAACTTTTTTCAGCTGCCATGACCCTGACACTAATGAACAATCTTTTTGTCTACTTTTAATAAAGTTTAGATATTCAGTAATAAGAAAGATTATGTCCTGTCCAAAAAAATACTTTTATAAAACATGTTCTTTTTGAAGTACTCTGCCACTAATATCAAGAGAGTTTCTTTCTCTAGTGTCAAGGCTATCTGTACCAAATAAATACAGTAAGAAAAGTGAAAAAAATTCCTGTGTCTGACAGATAATTTTTAGCCCAGCCATTTGCATTAGGCCCAATTGTTTTGTGGAAGACCTGCACAAATTTATCATCATAATTTTTTTCTGCAAAACTATAATTCATTTTTTCCTCAGTTAAAGGTTATCCATTGACAGCTAGAGAGGAATAGTCACAGATTATCTCAGTTCGTCTTCAGAAATGTAACAAGGAAATAAACATGAACTGCTTGGTTTATCACTGACAGAGGATAATTTGAAGAACTTTGCAAACACTTAAGAATCAGTTTTGAGCAATGAATACTTTGAAGTTACATGCAAGTTAATGCCTTGGCTATAACAGATGTCATTTATGCTTATGAAGTAATCCGTCTTGTTCCAAGATTATTTTGCCTGCTTTTGTAATAAAAAGACTTGTATCAATATTTATGTTTAGTCTTGAATTGTTTTGTTTAAGGTATAATATCAAAGGTCTTCAGATGGATTAACCATCAATTATTTACAAAAAGTTTCAATTAAACTTTTTGTATGATAAATTCTAGCTTGTACTTAGCTTAGAAACACATTGGTTCAGTAGTGGCATGATCAATATCAATTATACAAAGATAATTAAAGCTGTTTTTCAATGATAAAAAGGACAAGATTGTTCAGTTTTTAAATACAATCCTGTTGCATAGTTAATGGTAAAAGCAAGATTTTCTACTCCATTCTACCTTTTACATATTCTCATATTTTCATTTTACTAAAGAAAGGAACTAAAAGACTATGTAAATTTGTTGCACTAAACTCTATTTTACTGCTGCTGTACTGAGCTGAAGCTGAGGACATAAAATTCCCCCCCCCCGAGATGTTGTCTGAAAAGGAAAGAACGAATTTAATCCAAATCTGTAGAATATTTGTAAAATCAGCAAAGGGTTATGCTATTGTGAAAAAAATCTGTAGTACCAAATTCCCTGGGCTTTTCCTTTCACGCTGTATGGCCTGAACTTCATGTTTGCCTTTGGTTGAGGTGGGGAAGATGCAAACTGCATGCCTGTGCAAGCTTAGACCTCATGATATCAGTCTGGCAGATTCAAAGGACTGTTTCTTATTTAGAACTTATTTTTCTTAATTAGCTTCAGACAGGAAAAGTCATGTTTAGGCCAAAATTATTTTGAGGGCAGAACTATGTATAAATGATGAAAATAATTCCAAGCTAAATAAATTTTCTATCAGGTTGTTATGAGATTGTCTCTGAATACTTTACAGATATTTTGAATGGTATGTCATAAATATAATTTCTTAGTTTTGTGTCAAAAACTCCACTAGAACAAGACAATCTTTTGTCATCTTTCATGACAGCAAGAAAAACATACCTTATATGGACAGTTCAGAATTACAATTTATTATTTGAAATTTTAAATTGTTATATGAGTCACTCAGGAAAGACTAACTGGTTTGGCTTAGCTTTCCCAGACAGGTGAGAAAAACTGAATCCTGTTTTGTGTGACACTGCAGTTTTACATATGTTCATGGTTTCACATTTAAACTTTATTAATAAAATCTTTTCCAAAGAGTTGGCAAATGCACATTCATTTAGATTCTGCTGTATTACAACCATCCTCATTTTATGTCAAAATGAAACCGTACTATAAAAAGATGTGTTTTGGAAATCAGTTTCTTAGCTGACTGAAGATATGTGGTAATACAAAGGAGATAATGTAAAAAGGAGACAGGGAAATGAATTTGTGCTCCTGAAATTTCATGCAGTTGTGCATCTTTCCATCTATGATGGAGCAGGTGAGAATGTTGTTCTGTTGTGTTTGACTGGGAAACTCTTTGCTTGAGTAGAAACTTCAAGATAAGAGTTGTGTTATTGTTTCATTCAGAATACTTTGTGGTTTAGTGTATTTTAGGAGTACATTTTGGATATATCAGATCCTACTCAATTTAAAATTTACCCTCATTTAGCTTCATGTTCAGATGATTTCTTATAACATCTGACCCTCATCTTTCTTCTTCTCACTGAGAACAGTTTTGACTTCAGAATAACCTTCAAATAAGTTCTTACATGTGCTTTCCAAAATTGCTACAGAACCAGTGCTGAATTCAGGTAGTGATAAAGAGCCAAGAAGGTGCCTATGGAGAGGCATCAATGTGTTAAATCAGGAAACACCCTCAGCGTTTGTGACTGCATTTTTTAACATCAGTCAGTATGAAATTGTAAATTCATGTCCTTTGCTTTGTAAAAGTAACTCACCTCTGCCTAATGTTATTACTAATTTTATCACTATTAAAGTAAATGGGTCTATCTTTTTTTGTTAATTTTTTCTGACAACCGCTTCAATTAATTTTTCTCAAGTTAGCAGAGTAATCTGGATGGAACACAGCATATCAGAAGCAATAAGGTGATTTTACAGAATAAGATATACCTTTTCACTACCTTGTTCATCACACTACTTGAGCAAATACCCTCATTAAATTATCGGTTATGGCAATGTTTTTCTCTTAAATGAAAACAATTAATTTAGTACCCACCAAGGTGCCTACAAAATTCAAAGGATTTCAAGAAAAAAAATTATAAATAAAATATAAAGTTATAAATTCAGTTTCATTTGGCCTACAGTTTAAAGATTGGATCTTGCCACCATTTTCAAATTTTTTTTTCTCACTCATGACTTTAGCTCATAAATTCAAAACACAGCTAATGTATCTTTCAAAGAAATTACTTATTCCTATATGGTAAATGTCTAAAGGAGGGAAAAGCTTCATTATCTAAGACTCTGAAGAGCCGCTTCACCTTATGCTTTGCAACCAGTGAGTATACTCTAGATATCTGTCCCAGTATTATATTTCTATTCCCATATACATGTAAAATATTGTCCAAAAATCTACATGTATTTGTTCCTCACAAAAGAGAAGAAAAGAGTTTTACCAAAAGCTGAAAGGAATAAGCTCCATTGCAGCCAAAGCTTTCTTAAGAGCAAAGAGCCCAGTCCTCAATTCTCTGTTCCCTTAAGCAGAGCACCCTCATTCTCACTATTCCAAAAAGACTGGATTTGCCTTTTGTGTCTCTAACAAAAGACAGCACAGAAGAAAAGCTCATATCACTGAAACAAGTACAGGTGTTTTTTTTTTTACAGCCCAACCCTGCAACAGGAACTGATAATGGCCTTACTGTACTACTGAGGGTTAAAAGTGGTTTGAAATAAGAGATTATGTCAAAGAACAACAATAAAAACAAAAAATGTTAGGAATAAGGAATGCAAAAATCCTACTGGATCTCTTTGGTAACAATTGCTCTAGAATGATCCATGTTTTGTTAACTGATGCATTATTTTGCTCATAAAAGTCCATTTTCCTTTCTACTTTCTTCTAATAAAATAATTTCAATATATTTAAGTAATATTATAATTTCTTATTCACTAAATTTTGTCACTTTTCTTGGTGCAAATAGAGAGTGAAAAATACAACCATTTCCAGAAGAAGCTTTTCAGATTTCTAAGACTGAGTTTGATGAAAACATTGGAAATGAAATCTCCAGAATAAAAAAAAGAGTTGTCTTTACTTATGCCACCAAACACATTGACAAAAACTGGTGAAATACCAGAATAATCTTGCCAAGCATTTCTGAGGTCAGTGAAAACAGTAAAAGCTGCTTCCCTGTGGCAGGTTTTGGATTCTTTTCCTCTGCCTTTACTCTTCTCATTTCATTATAAGTTACAGGAATTCTTAATTATTACACACACATAGTACACTTAAAAAATAAATACTTCAAAAATTAGATAATAACTTAAAGAAAAAGTGGAAATATTACCACTGTAATAGGAGTAACAGGAGTTGAGTTTTTAAAGACTAATTACTCTGAAGCTTTTTACTTTCCTCACATATGCCATTTTTTCTTTAATCAATCACAAAATAATACATAACAGACCTCCCTACAAAGCAGAAATAATGCTTCATCTTCTCAGAGGCTGGAAATGGTATTGCTTCTGATGAGGATGAGCAGGGATGACTGTACAGTATCAAAGATTCATAATTACTGCTGTCATCAACGTTCATGAAACAGAAGTCAATATTTCAGCTGTCAAGTCCCAAAATTCTTATATTTTTAACACGATTTGAGATACTTTTACAAGAAGCATAATTAATCAAAATCCCCACCCCCAAGTCACTCTTTAATGATATATTGGAAGAGTCATGCAATTTCCTTAAGTGACACAGCTAAATGCTACAAATATACAGAGTGTGAAAAAATGTTATCTGAAATGTCAGTCTGCACACACAGGTGTTTGACCTAATTTATGTTCTTCTTCCATTTAACACAGATAAAGCACATCTGGCAGTTAATATTTTGTGTGTGAAAGTCTTGCTAAGCCTCGTCACAACCAAGTGTGTCCAATTTTCTCTCCCTCCACGAAACATGAAGTAAGATTGTGCATCAAAATTTATCACAATTTTTTCAGCTCATGAGAGTTTACCTTTTTTCAACCTGTGCTGTGTTTGAAATACAAATGCTTTAAACAGCACAGTAGACAGGTGTTTCAAAGTTATTGCCAGAATGAGAAGGAAACATCTTTTCAAACTACAAACTAAAATGTTTAGTTTTCCCTTGTATGTAACCAGAGAAACTGCTTCAAACAGGTAAACACCTTCTAGACACATACATAACCCCATTTCTGTGGATCATGGAACCAACACCATCCCTGCCCTATTCCAGCTGACCTTGCAACCCATCCAGAAGATAAAAACAGAAATTCCCTGTGATTTAAACAAGCATTCTGAGTCAAGAAATCCTTCAGCAGTGACCACAGCAGGAATTAGAAATCCAAGAGCAAACACAATCCTCCTCCACACCAAAGCCATGTCATGCTTATAAGAGCTTTCAGGACAACATTATCATGCTGATCTTTTATTTAAGATATTAGGAGTGGTTCTATTATTCACTGGCAGCTTTTTTAATGTCTATCTCTGCACCACTCTTTCCCTTCTTTCCTTCTTCCGGTCTTTCCCTGGATTATTACTGCCCCCATGTATATAAATGTACATGCACAGAACATAGAAAAAAACCAAATCATAGGAAGGGAAACATCTGACTACATGTATAGCTGAAGTGGGAATCAATTGTATGCCTGAGACTTCATACACTATGACATTCCTTGTAATGTCACAGCATAGAAAAACAGAGGGATACTCCTTGTCACAAAGCAAACTGGAAAAAAGGGAAGTAATTAAGAGTTTTGATGAACATTTAGAATAAAACCCCATTATCTAGTGTCAAATTCCATTTCAAACTTGGAATTCACTCCAGCTTTTCCTGAAGGTTAAAACTAGACATTCTCCTTTCTCCCATGTACTGAGTGTTTTTCTGTTTACAATTGCTTTTGCTTCCTGTTCTCTGGACCATTAATGATACTTTTTCTAAACATCCAATGGATCTTCCTTGATTTTATGCTTCCATGTTTTAAAGTTTATTTTTACTGGTAGATTGAGGAGTGCATTATGGCAGTTGAGTCAGTCAATGTGTTTTGGAACATAAAAAGAAATTATTTATGCCAAATGAAAAAGTTTTAAGTGTATTGTGCGAGAATATAATGTATGCGAATATCTTCATAAAAGAAAGTACTGGATAATCTGCAATAAGGTTTTTGATAAGTTTTCTTCTTTAAAAAAAAAAAAGGAAAAAGAAAAGAAGCCAGTTTTTCTTACTATTTCAAAATCTCTACCTACCAACTACTTTTATGAGATTCTAAAAGTCTACACAGTACACAAATTTTATACAGTTATTGTGGTTTAACCCCTGTAGGCACCTCAGCACCATAGAGCCACTTGTTCATTCTCCTGCAGTGGGATGGGGAAAAGAATGGGAAGAGTAAAAGGGAGAAAATATGTTGGTTTAAGTTCAGGTAGTTTAAAAGGAAAGCAAAACTGTGCACTCAAGCAAAGCAAAAAATTAATTCACTAATTTCCATCAACAGGCAGACATTTAGCCATTTCCAGGAAATCAAGACCCCATCACATATCCTTTGAAAATAAAAATATTATTATATGAATGTGAATGAATCCAAAATGATTCCTTAAATAGGACAAGGATAAAATGAATAGAATTCTGACTGCTTCTATGAAAAGGGAGGGAACAAAAAAAGCATAGATTCATGTTTCAATTCATACAATTTAACTTGGAATATAAGCAACTAGTCATTTTAGTTGCTATAAAGGGCAGAGGGAATGTTTTTAATGCCAAAGTTGCTTAGAAACACAGCCCTACTTAAATCAATCTGAATTAAGCTTCTAAAATCATTATTTGTAATCTGGGCCTATGGTACTTGTACATCAGAACAATCAGGAGAGATTTGGTATGCATGGTTTATTTCCCTGAAGGTTGAGCAAGAGCTGTGGTCAGCCAGCATTAGAAATTACTCAAGATGAATGGATAAATAAGTTTCTCAGATTTGAGCTTCTATTGCAGACTGAGTCATCTGCACATAAGGACAACCCTTCTGTACTGATCAGTGATCCTCACTTATTCCAATGGCAACAGGCTTCCTGTGGGATTTATTGTTTTATAGCATTGCCATCTGTGCTGGTGTCATGCTGTGGATAGGTCTGAAAGCATAGATAGGAATTATGGTGACACTAATTTTTACAGGAAATATTGCCTGGCTAATAGCATTTGGCCATGCTCTCATTCTTTCACAGCTTTAACTGCTCTAAAAATCAAAGAATACCCATCACACTAACAAAAAGTGACTTTATGGTACTGTCACAGACACCGAATTCTCTCAAAGATATGAAAGGCAATATCTGTTAAAGATACAAAAGCTTTTCTTAATTGTGGGCTGTTTGTAGTTGGGTTTTGGGGTGGGTTTTTTTGTCTGTTTGCTTTCCTTGTTGTTTTGTTACCTATTTATTAAATAATCCATTCAGGATTGGAGGAGATGATGACAAAATAAGATACAGTGATTTTGACATATTACATTAATAGAAAGTGCAATTTCAGAATCACTTTGCACATTTCCACATAGTTTACCTCGTTCTTTGATTAGTCTGTGCTCTCTAATGTTGAGTACAAGGTGTCAACTGTTCACCATTAACCAACCACTTCAAATTCCAGTAAAAGAAGCTAAATAGCACCTATTTTGTAATTTCATGGTTTTGCATGAAATTCTTTTCAACTGTAATGGCATTTTCAGAGAGATATGGTACTTCATTGAGATTTCCATGAGGAATGAATGTGCTTTGTGATATTTCCAACTGGGTATACAAATGAAGATAGAAAAAGAGAAAGAAGAAGAAAAGGAACACTGAAAAGAACAGAATAGAATTCTTAAGGAGAAAGTAAAACTAAGAAGTTAAGAGAGTCAGAACTTGAAAGAAGATTCCTGGAGGACTGGGGTGGAAGGGGCAAAAGGACATAAAGTAGTCTATAAAGGAATACAGATCTTTAAAAAAGAAAAATTGATAGTTATACATAACTCCTAGAGAAGCTTAGAACAGAAAGAAAAAGCAGTAATGAGAACACCACCACAGAAAATTATGATCTGGGTAGCACTATATACTCACCAGACAGTTCACAACAGCAGGAATGTCTAACAGTTTCTGTATTATAAACATTGAATCTTCCCTTTAGTGTTTGTTTGTTTGTTTGTTTGTTTGTTTTTAATTGACTCCTTCCTCAGAGTGTACCTTGCTATCCAACAATCTGAGGACATTGAAGCAGGCGGAGAGCTCAGCAAAGCACAGGTGTTCTAGGTTTCTTAACTACTCCAAATGACTTTGAAATCATAAAACCATAGCTGTGCTGAAGGCAAAGAGATACAGCTTTCTTTGCTTCTGCAAAGCCATCTGCCATACCCCAGTTTGTGGAACCATTCCAGGTGGTGCACAACCTGGTTAAGCCAGGCTCTGTCCAGCTGGATACGCAAACGAGATGTTTATGCTACAAGGGATTTTCAAGATTCTTTAGAGATAACCATTCAGCTGGCATGATCTGCCTCACTGCTGTCAGAGCAGAGGCCAAGGCCACCACAGCAGAGCCTCTGTCTTCCCAAGCACTGCTGCTCAGGGTTGTATTCAACGGTACTTTACATGGATTCATCTGCAGTTTGCAAGATGAACCTACACTTTACAACTGTACAAGTAAGAGTTATTAGAAGTACTGTTCTTGTCTTCACTCGAGAGCTAGAAAAACTGTAGCAAGACTATTCTACTGGCTTGAAAATATCTCAAGTGTTCAACAGTCAAATAAAAAAATCCCCCATGACAGTCTGTGATGGACATTCAAACAACCAGATTGCTGGTTGAAACACTGAGTGGGACAGAGGAAGGAAAAAGAGAAGCCTTTCATGGAAAAGTAGCTGAAATGTGGCATGTGACTCTTAATCTTAGAACTCAGACCCTATGATCAATATTGTCTTCAATGAAAAATGTAGCCTGTTAGTATGGTGTGATTTGGGGTTGCTCTGTGAGAGAGCTTCTATGCCAGGGGGTCTAATACTATTAACATATATGGAGTGTTCTGAATTTTTGTTATTATAGTGGAACAAAAATTGAGCAGTTCCTAGAATAATAGATGCAGAATGCCAAGAAACATGTAAAATCAACAAAACACATGAAAAAACAGGAAAGTAAATCAAACGAGAAGCCTGAAGAAATTGGAAGAAAGAGAGGGGGGGAAAAAATCATTCTTCTTCAAGCAATGAGTCTCAGTTTTGATGCTGGCAAGTAGTATTTAGATCAGTATTTTTTCTTTTATTGTATACCATGCCAGTGCACGGAAGTAACATTCCTTTGGAGTTTTAGTATTTAGAAACAGAAAATGAGATAAAATAAAATTATTTTGGATAATAGTATGTCCTTACAAATGATTATGATAATAGTGGCAATACTTAATTTACAGATTAATTGCTCTAAAAAAAGTTCACCAAAATCTTTATAGACATTTGGGTTTGAGTCTTTATAAGCTTTAGACTAATTTTGAGTGGCAGAACTATTTATGCCTGGTGTCAACTACTTTTTCTGAAATAAACCCCTGAGTTGGAACCCGACTCCAGATCCTCCAGCTTTCTGGAGGCTTTAGACTGCTGGCATACCTCTTGGATCATGGAGTATTGACAATATTCTTATGCAGTGGGGAACCAACCCGGTTTTGATTTTGGATTTCCAGAGTTTGTTACTGAGTTAATAGATTGAGTACAAAATTTATAACTATTGTTGTTCTCTTTCAAGTGATTTATAAGTGTACAGCAGGCAGAACCTGGTGCCAGTGTTAATCTCCTTTCTGATATCTAAAGGCCATATTGATTGGTAAGGCTGACTGCAAATCCAACCAAATAAAATCTTGAAGAAACATATCACATACCATAAACTTTAAGACCTTTCAAGGCCACATCTTGAAGCCCACAAGGACATCAGATTTTACTGCCACTTTGTACTTTAACTGTATTAAGTAATTCCAATTCCTTTCCATCTTCTATTTTCTTTTGAGACTTCACATATAAAAATCCCCAAAGATATTTATTAACATGCAGCAACTGCAACCACTACCATTTTTCGTTGTATTACTTTCTGCAAATCCTCTATACACAAGTTTCCAAATAAATAATGGCAAACAGTCTGAAACCCTACCATAGACTCCTACCATTTATGGAAGAAAAACATATCGAGCAAACTGTGTTACTTCAAGCATTATTGCAGCAGTGCTAAATGCCAAAATAGTCTAAGGAATTATGCAAGAAAAGTTATAGCCAAACAATTTTTTTCAGTCATGTACCAGACTGAGTTGAAGTTTTAAGAGTTAATTTCTGAAAATTTTTGCCTTTACTTAAATAGTGTCATTCTAAATTGAATCACAACATAACTCCCTTTTCATAGACTCTAAAATGCACTGGACATAACTCTCAAACACTGCCAGCTGTACCAAACAGACTGTGATTTAGCATGCTTGGGTGGGCAGAAATTAGGTGTCTAAATTAGCTAGTACCGGTAGAGATTTTTTCAATTTAAGAGACTAAAAACAGCAAAACTATTTCATTACTCTATAGCAAGTTCCCATGTAAAATATTTACACAAATAAAAGTTAAAGACATTATCCCACAACTAATAAAAATCTGAACACAAATATTTGTTTAAAAATATACCTGAAATAGATGGACACAACTGCTACAATTTTGCCATTAGATCAAATAATTTTGCACACATCTCCAATAACCCCTTCTTGTAGCCTTTCCTCCCTATTTTTTTTTAATCTCCTTTCTGTGCAAATGCCGACATTCATGTTCAAGTAATACATAACATATTTTCCCCACATCCTGGAAAATTTAAAACAATTACTGTAATCAACATAGTAGGATACTATCCACTCCACTGCAATTTTCAGAATCTGGAGTCAAAAAGTGAAACCTCTACATATTCATGAGAAAGATCTGCCAAGCCAATAACATTGCAAGAAGGCATTTTTTAGTTTCCTTAATTATATTTTTCACCAACTACCTTTTTTGTTTTTCCTTCTTGAATTACTCCTGCCCCTGCCACCTTTCCCATATCACACACTTTAGATATCCAAACATTCCCTGCATTTCTGCTTTTGCTATTTTGCCAACTTTAGACTATTCCATAGTGTTGTGTTACAGGGTTGTAGGTCTCATGGGTGTGGTAGAGACACGGTGGGACAGCTCAGAGCCGCAGAGCTCTGCCATGATGGATACCAGTTCTTTGGGACAGACAGATTAGGAGAGTGAGGAGGGGGAATCACCCTGAGCACAGAAGAGCAGCAGAGAAAGTCACAATCTCTGTTTAGAGACAGACACTGAAGCAGCCTTGGTTGCAAAAAGGACATAGAGATCCTCTTAGACAGCAAGTTTAACATGATCCAGAAATGTACCCCTGTGACGAAGAAAGACGGTAGGATCCTTAATCCAGGTATGAATTAGGCAGAGCATTAGGATTGGAGAGAGATGATCCTTCCCCACTGCTCAACCCTGGTGAGATACATTAGCCATGCTGTGTCCAGTTCTGTGCTCCCCAGGGCAACAGAGATAAGGACATACCAAAAGAGTCACGATATTGGTAAGGAGAAAGAGCCAGACTCTTCTCAGTGATTCCTAGACACAAGACAGGAGGCAATGGGCACAAACTGGAGTTCCAGAAATTCCATTTAAACATTTAAAAAAAATAATTTTTCCTGTAAGGGTGATAAAACGTCTGTACAGGTTGCCCATAGAGGTTTTAGAGTCTACCTTCTTGGACATATTGAAAAGCCATTGGGGCATAACCCTGGACAAACTACTCTATGTGCCCTTCTTTGGGCACAGGGATTGGACTAGACAGTTTCTAGACATCCCTTCCTACCTCAACAGTTTTGAACTTCTACGGTATTTAGTTCAGACAGATAACCACAGAACAAATCTTGAATACCACTATTGTAAACAGTCTTGAGACCTAGGCAAGTTTCAGATTTCAATTTACATGTTGTACCTCATCATCTGTACTCAATTTGAGTGGTTGTCAAACAGAAAGATATTTCAGTGCTCTTTAAACAACGTATGCAAGCAGTCCAGCCTTAAAAATTATGTCAATAATCTGTTATAAAATTAAATAACATGCTGCTGTGCTTTTTAACAACACAGAATGACTAATATTCAGGAAAGGGCATGGAACCTGAATGGCAGCTGCCTCCGTCCAGGTCAGCTTTCATGAAATATTGGGTTTATTCCACTATCAAGAACTTTTAAATTTAAATTAAAGTGCTTTTAAGGGCAACTGCATCAGAATTTTTTATCCTGGATCCAGACTCTGAAGTGAATGAAGCTCTTAGAGTTACGAACAAAGCCAAAAGAGCTTGAGGAGTCCTTGGATTCATGTGCAGAGGAACTAGATTCAGAAGCACTTGTGTCTTGATATGAGCAAACATGGCTAATACACTGTTCTGTATCTTTTCTGCTCTTTCTCCCCTCTTTCCTGCTACATTTTCCTTTCTACCAGACTCACACAGACATCTGTTTTTAATAGCATCTTACTACAGGCTGCAACACCATAACTAT
The DNA here is from genome assembly GCA_035583155.1 of Acropternis orthonyx. Classification (NCBI taxonomy): domain Eukaryota; kingdom Metazoa; phylum Chordata; class Aves; order Passeriformes; family Rhinocryptidae; genus Acropternis; species Acropternis orthonyx. The sequence continues at coordinate 38,048,616 of JAWWEU010000125.1, read as the reverse complement.
ACTCAGCTATCTAATTTTATCTGTGCTAGAGATAAATCATAGAATCATTTAGGCTGGAAAACACCTCTAAGATCATTAAATCAAACTGTAAAGCTAATGCTGCCAAGTGCACCATTAAGCATGTCACTAAGCACCACATCTAAACATCCTTTAAATACCTCCAGGGATGGTGGTTGTCTCAGTTTCAAGCTGTACAGGTCACCCTTGCATTTATAATCATCTTAAAGTCAGATTATCTCTAACGGTTAGCTGATCTTTCATGACAGTTGGAGAAAAGAACAATTTCATATGAAGATTCATTCCTATCCTAAAACTAGTGTCCATAATAGATAAAATCAATCACTTTTCAGTAGTGCTTTTCTCTGTTACCTATGAAAGCAATCTCAAACTATTTTTCACATTCATTGCTTTACTAGACAGTGTCGGTCAGTCAAAGTGAATTCTATCTGCAATCTCTAATCCAAGTACTTTTTTAAAAAGATATCTAAAGCATTTAAACCCAAACTCAATGTTTAAAATTAAATTTAACTCATTATTTTAAATTATAACCTTTTACATATGGTCACATGGGAACCTTCGCAGAAATATTCAAAGATGTATTTTAGAATTTTTGTGGTCTGCAAGTGTTAGATTATATCTGACAATTTACACAAGTCTGGAAAATAAGTTTTGGCAAAAATTTAGGCAATGCAGATGCATGGGAACAAGGGCCAGCTGGATGAGCTGGATAGCTACTTTCTCAAATTAATGACTATGTGGATCTTAAGCATGACATTTGAAGCCCTTGAAATGGGGAGGGGAAAAAATAAAAACACCCTCCCCCCCCCCCCCCCAGCACATCCCCCTGCCCAAACTAAACCAAACAAAACACCAACCAAAACAAAAATCACTTTGGAAAACTACTTTTATTTATATCAATCAGGCCTACTCACAGATAATCGGTAACTTGGAGAAAATAAGACAGTTAAAAAGGCTAGATTCTATGAAAATCAGAATAAAAGATGCAAAGTAAAGGAATAAGAATAGACAAAATGTGTTACAAGTGGAAAAATTTAAGCCATCACTGTGAAAACATCTTTTATTTTTTCTTGCAAAGGACTAAAGCAAAAATTGCCAGGTCTGCTAGGTGAAATACTCAAGGAAGGTCCAGCAGTGAGTTATGGATCATAAATCAGATACTGAAGGAAATAACAAGAATTTATTCCTTTTATGCCACTGAGCCTTAAATATGGATATTAATCAAAAAGCATTTTGTGCATTCACTTCAGTATAAATCCAGTTTAAATCCCTAGTAATGGGGAATGAATTTTTATCATTTTGCAGAAAAGGTGTATCAGAACCAAAAAACTTTGTGATCTTTCAAGGCATCAATACCAATCACCATCATACGGAGACTTTATTCTATGTCTTATATTTAATATTTATACCATGGGTGTAAGTACTTGGGCACTGCCAAAAACTGAAGCATCTTTAATGAATGCAAATTGCCTAATACCTTAATCAAGAACACTAAAGATATGTAAACACACTACTGTTTTCTTACTAGAGGATAGCTTTACTTACAAATGTTAGGTACCCAAACATTCATTTAACCCTAGAAAACATCAGAGTTGTGAAACAACATGCACCGTCTCAGAAAAAGGAGGCGATGTGTCTCAGAGCTTATCCAGCTCAGGATACCTGAACAAAAGATGTGTATGGAAGCTGCTACATTAAGGCACTGAACTGAATTCTAGATCTGTGGGACAAATTCACATACAAGCAAATATAAACAGGTATTTAAAGGTAGAAGCTGGTTTGTTTTTATTTAAAATTACCTATTGCTTCCCTAGAGTTTTCCAAGAATAATTATTCCAGTCACTCATTCAGTTGCTTTTCAAGCTGTGAAAGTTTAAAATACTAAAAGAAACACATAAGCATTATGGCAGGAATCCCTCTTTGGAATCCCACTGCTAATTTGTACTTGTAACTCAGTTGGTTTTTAAAAAAGCATATTTAATCAATCTACATTTTTAGTATTCCACAGTGTTTTCTATTGAAATATTTGCATGTAAGCAGATAAAAAACCAAAGTAAGTATTGTGCCAATTATTGGATCTTAACTCTCCAATACATGAATTCCTTTTCCTTCTATACACAGGTTGGCTTTTGTTGTTTGCTACTACTTTCCTTTAGAATACCTCAGTCTCACAAATGTTGCAACATAGACAGGATGTCAGGTATTTCATAATATATTCATAATATTTCATAATATTTTGACTCAAGATGAGCCAATTCTACATATTTTGTATTCACATTTTATGAGTTGTTGGTTGAGCACCAAATTGGTACATGGGAATTCATAATCAGGCAAAATAATTGTCTGTCATGTTTGTGGGGGAAAATTCACCTTTAAAAGATTTTTTTTTCCTTATCTTCTACCATCTAAGGTAAAAGATTTTCATTCCAGGTGGACAGATTATGCATGTTTTCAGACATGTTGTTTTAAAAAAAATGTGGTAGTTATATTAGTAATGCATGCTGAAAATACAGCATTTGGCAGCCTTTTCCCCCTCTTTTTCCTTTTTATGTCTGTTCTAGAATAAGTCATGTGCAAGACAGAATGTATCTTCTATCTGCCTCTTAGTGCATAGTGGGTTCTTTTCTATAGAACATGGGAGTACACTGCATTGGTGAGACTAAAAGAGCACATTGGCAGAGTTTAAATGTCTGCACTGCTTCCAGACATGAATGTTTCTTCATATAGTCATGGAATTTCAGGATATTCCCAAAATTTAAAAATTAACTGTTAATACTAACTGAAATAGATAGATAGATACACAGATAGACAGACAGATAGATGTAATTAATTGGGAGTTTTTCAATGTGTTTCAATTACTTTTCAAGGGAATAAAAAAATTATTAACTGAATTTATCTTGGCAAGCTAAATAAATAAGAAAAATTGTCTAAATATTTGTCAGCCGTACACAGGAATATTCATTTATTCTAGTCTTTGTACAGCTGGAACCGCCAAATAGATTACATATATCACCATGACAAAGATGAGGAATAGTAACATGAAAAATAACATCAGCTTGCATTAATCAGTCAGAAGAGGGATGTTCCCACATGGAATGGATGGAGTTCCCTTTGAAACCATTAAGCTCTGTTGAAAAATTCAGTTCGTAGAACTAGTAATTCTGAGTTAAATTTTCAATAAAGTATAAAACAAAGCAAATGAAAACTCCAACCTCTCACAAACATAGCAAATAAAGCACATCAATGACAGCTTCAAAAGTCTCAGTATTCATAAAATAAAAAAACAAACAAATAAATACAATCAAGGCACTGTGTAGTACCAAGGTGTATTCACTTGCATCCTTTTGTGAATATTTTCCATAAACAATGTAGGCAGCTATATTTGTACTTTTTCCATAAAGTAAAATGCTTTTTGTCAAGTAGGAAAGTATTTCTTCGGAAATATATTACATGAAATATAATATTTCTAGACTGTCAAAATTGAAATGAGGTTCTAGTATGATTTATTTCTAAATTGTGGTGCAAACCCAAGAGTTTTAATATTCCTTAGGAAAACTATTTCTTTTTCACGGCATAGCAGATCGATGTTTGTTCTATGAGTTGTTAGATTTTGTGGATGGGATTGTAACTCATGAAAGAATAATTTTACTGCCTAGAGAATAATAATGAAAAAAAAAAAAAAAAGACAATTTTTTTCCCCACTAGATAAAAAACAGCATTCAAAGGATCTTCTATGACAACTAAAGAGATTTCTGAGGTAAAACTGTAAAACCTAGTATACTTTCTAAGGCATAATCTCAGTAATTAATAAAAAATATTGTCAAGTAATTGGAACCATTTCACTCTGGGTTTTTTTGGTTTTTTTTTTTTTTTTTTTTTTTTGGCAATGCTTTTAGAAGTTTACCTTGTTCATTAAACTTTTTCCCACATTTTCTTTTGCATATTTTAACCTTAGAACCAAGCCATCTTAAGGACCCATTCTGGAACACTGTAATAAGCTGTTTGACATTCAGTTTCGAGTAGGCTGCCAGCAACGAATTGACACAGTTAAGTCTAAGCCTTGACAGCTAAACATGGAAAAGTAATGCTTATGAAATATTTAAGATCCTTACAAAATTGCAAGACTATATTGTCACATCTCCAAAGGATGCAACATTCAGGCTGAAAAATAGCATTGCTACCTTCAATTCTAATCTTATTGTACCGGAGCCCAGTACATTTTTCTTATTTCTTCAACAGGTGAAATTAGTCATCCATCTTTTCTGATTCCTACAGCTAGCAATGCTTAGCCCAGTTCAGTACATATAAGAGCCTGCTATAAAACAGGAGGGAAATAGCCTGCACTTTATCAACCTTATCCATCCTTCCCTGGTACTCCTTTGCATCCTCTACTCAGCACTAGCACCCCTCAACATAAGTTCCTCAGGTACCCAGTGATCAAACATCCATTGTTTTTCCCAATTTCACATTCAGCTTCATCCCAGAATTCCAGTAATTTTTTTTTCTGAAGTTTATGACTGGCCTTGCAGTAATTTGGAGCCCACTACTCTCCAGCAGCCCTGTGAGCCATCGCTGTGGGACTGATTGTCAACACAAGGCTGTCAGTCATGAGAACACTAGTGTTTCTGCCAGGGCACTCATTGGAACACCCTGAAGAGCTGGAGCAGAGTACTTTCTTATGCCCATCTGTCCCATGTTGTACAAAACCACAGAGGCATTGGCAGAGGAATTTTATGACATACGCTCTTCAAAAGCACTGCTGAAGAATTTGAATTTTGTTAGCAGTTTCAAGAAAAGTAATCAGTGACGTGAAGAGGAATAAACACTCTTGTTAGTCCTGTACTGATTCCCACCACAATTAATGTCAGTGCATCTGGAATGAAACAGTCTATTAAAATCATTGAAAAATATCTTTCTGCCTGAGCCAACCCTGATTTTCTTTGAGAGCAGCTGGGTTGTTTGCCTTTTGGTTTTTGTGTTTTCTTGGTTTTAGTAATTGTTTTTTCTTTTTCATTTAAAGCTATTTCTTTGAAGAAATTAGAAAGGGAAACTCTCTTAAAAATAATTCATTGGGAAAAAGTCTTCCACAAAATAATCATGAAATAATTATGCAGACTTTGTAAGATTTTAATACTGGCAATAACAGAAAATAAACTAAACCTTGTGTATACAAAGTGTCACACTAACAGTCTGTATAATGACATTGCCTTTTTCTCCTGTTTCATCCTTTTCTTTATCACGTTATAACTCTTCAATACTATAAATCTGTTTTCCTCCACTGGAAACAAAAAAACCCCCAAAACAAACAAAAAACCCAAAAAACAAACAAACAAAAACCCCAACCAAACAAAAAACAACAAACCAACCCACAAAAAAACCCACAGAGCCCTAAGCTCTCAATCCCAAAAATGAAACTGAGACAAAAAATTGCAATAAATTGGACTAGAAGTCCAGTTTGCTGAGGATTTTTCCTCTAATAGCCTCCAAAAAGTGAATACTTAGGGTGAAGAACAGGAAAATACTTTGAGTACTCTCTCATCCTTCATCTGCTTTCAAACTGAGCTTGATATTTGTCTGTCTACCATCTCTAACTCAGAGAATGCATTATACAGCAGTTATCCAGCCTTCTCTTGAAGTCCATGCAAGTTTCCTATCCACAACAGACTTTGACAAGGAATTTCACAAATGTGCTGCATGAGAAATAGTTTCACTGCTTCTTTTGAACTCATCTCTTGTTACCTTAATTTGATTTCTCAAGGTCTCTTTTGCACAGAAGAGATGATTTGCTTTGCCCTAACCTTCCTCTAGAATCTAATTTTGTGCTCCCTCTCACTTTTAGTTTATTTCTCCCTCATCGTTCTTTGCACAAAGGTTGTTCCAAGGCATCTTTTTTCACCCTTGTTGTGCTTCTCTGAAATGTTTTCTATTTCATTACCTCCATTTTGAGATGAGGAATGGAAACTGTATATAAGAGACTAAATTCTTCTTTTTCCTTTGTTTTTTTTTCTCTTTCTAAAAAGTCTTGCTTTCAATTTTGTTCCACAATAACTACTGAGCTTTACGTTGGATTGTAAATTAAACTATATCAGCAGCCTGAGATCTTTAGCTTGACTAGTAATGGTCTGCTGTGCACTCATAGATAGACATGCCTCCTAATATTTTCTGTTGTTTGCTTTTAAATCAGTGCCCTTTAAATACACAGTCCCTGTACTTCCTAAGCTTTTTCATCTCTTCTTGATCTTCTCTCATCTTTACTGGTCATGTATTTCCTTGCCTTTTCTTAGAGTGAACTAAAAGGACATCAGCCAACTACCATCTGGCATACAAAATGAACACAATTAAACTATTTACTCTGTTCTTAATAAAATAGAATTATAAATTCAAGTTTTTATTTTTCATAATCCTCCATAATATTAGCATCTGCTGAATTTCAGTACAGTTCACAAAAGTACTAATGGTATTTTGGATGAACTGCCAAGGTTTTGTGCAAGTGGCATAACAACAAACTGAATATACAATACCCACTTGTGAAAGAAAATGAAGAGCTCATGATAACAGCCAGAAGTAGCAATAAAAGCATGAAATCCTATGGCAAAGAAGAGCTATTTCTATTTTGATGCACAAAAAGAAGTAATTTATTTTACAATTGTGTATGCTCCCACAGGCTGCAAAATCCTGCAAATGCCTCCATGACTGTGGGAGAGATGTGAATGCACAATTGCAAATGTGCTATACAAGGAATACGCCATTCGATGTACTGAAGAGAGTTTCATGTGTGAGTGAGTCTGAATAAGTGGCCAAAAACTCCATCCCTTAACAGAACTGAGCCAAGACCAGTAGGGTAGTTCAAATGCTGTTTCCCAGATATCTTGTTGTAAAGAGACTTCTATCTTTAGATGTTGTTTCTGTAGACATCTTATGCAAAACATATCCCAGTTCTGTCAGTATTCAGCTAGCAACTAGATGACCTCAAGCCTTCCAAACTTCTGGCATAAATACATGTTTCATGCAAATACAGTCTCTAACTGTCAGTAATACACACTTATGCAAGGAAAAAAGGGTGAAAGAGCTCAGGACTGATTTCTATTCCTGCCTAGGAGTCAAAAAAAAAGAGAAACTGTGGCTAAAACCACTACAGTGTCAAAAAGTACATGAAAACCATCACACTCTACTTGTGGGGGAAAAACCCTGACAATAGGCAGTCTCAACTGGTTTCAGTTGGGATAGGAAATAATTTTCTTCATAGTACTTTTTATGGCGTTATGTTTTGCATCTGTGACCAAAACAGTGTAGATACAGGGGTGTGTTTTATAAAAGGTTCTTTTTATGGAAATATTTATAATAACAAAGCAAGCCAACTTGTTTTAGCCATGTCATTTATACACGTACTGCTATCCATGTCATTTATATATATACTGCTGTACTGATTTAGGCAGTCATAAATTTAGTTTTCTTCACAGTAGCTTGTATGGGTCTAAGTTTTGGATTTGTGACCGTAATAGTGTTGATAAAGCAGAGACATTTCAGCTATTGCTGAGCAGCACTTTCAAAAAGTCAAGGACTTTTCTGCTTCTCACACTGCTCCACCAGCAAGGAGGCTGGAGGTGCACAAGAAGTTCAGAGGGTTATGTGACCAGAACAGTTGACCTGGATGGACCAAAAAGATATGCCACACCATATAACATTTTGCTCAGCAATAAAAGCTGGGGGAAGCAGGAAGGGGGATATTGAGAGTTAAAGTGTATGTTTTCTCACATAACCATTAACATGTGATACTGCCCAGCTTTCCTGTGCTGTTGGTGACTGAACACCTGCCTGTCCATGGGAAGTGGTGGATTAACTGCGTGTGTGGCTTTTGCTTTCCATATTAAACTGTCTTTATCTCAACCCACAAGTTTTCTAGTTTTTACTCTTCTGGTTCTCTCCCTCATCCCAATTTAGGGGAGCGAGCAAGAAGCTGTGTGGGGCACAGCTGCCTACTGGGGTTAAACCATAACAGACATCTCAAAATTTTTCATTAACTTATATAATATTAAAACTTATATTTTAAAGTAATGAAAATATATAAATTAGTTAAAATATTCAATTTTTAAGAATCCATGTAAAATTATGAATACTGCATAATATGAATAATAAGTAGATAATTAAAAAAATTAAATTATAATTAATAAATACTGGAAGTGTACAAGCTCAAATTAAAATCAAACTAAAAGATTGTTTTCATATCCAGTTTCAGAATAGAAAAATTTCCAAAGTGCTTGGATTTTTTAATAGAATGATTTCTCATAAAAAACTCCAGATTCTTATAGTTCTCTTTTGGTTAAAAAGCAATAAAAAAAATACTCACTCCAAGGGTTTTTAGAGTAATTTCATTTATCATACTCATCATACTAAAGGTTTTTGGGAAAACATTCAAGTCCCTACACACTAGATCCCCTCATGGACTCCCAGAGTCAACATGTATACAGAAAGTAATTCTGTCAACAAGATAATATTCAATACATCCTGAGCTATGCTGGCCCTCTTTTCTATAACTATTCTTGTCCAGCCAAACTCTATTATGAAACACATAATTTAGCTGGAAAAGATCAGGACAAACTCAATCTCAGTGATGCTTCAGAGACTAAATTTATTAACTTATTTCCAGAAAGAGAGAGAACTATTTCAAACTTTAACGTTTGTTTTTGTTTTTGTTTTTGTTTTTTTTAAATACATATTGCATTTCTATAACACTGAAAGACTCTGTTCTGGATATGATTTCAAACTTAACCAATAGATGAAAATCACTAAGTCTTTGACAAACGTGCATTTTGCTGCAATATGCAAGCATCACAGTATTAAATGTCACAATCCACTATAAAGACTATACATAATTCCAAAGCTCCCTTAGCGAGTCAAACTTTTCTGCATTTTTGGGAATTATTATGCTGTAAAAAGGAAACATCAACCCTCACTCCAGACTCCAGACTACTGTCCAGAGATAGTCTACACCACCAGCAGTGACAAATTAAGGCTGACATTGTTTGTTAGTTCAGGAAAGTACAGCAAACTGCTATTGCCATTATGCTTTTCCTCCAACAGTCCTTGCTGAAAAGACATCCAGGGAAAGAATGAGATGAAAAAAGAGAGAATGTTGTACTGACTAGGACTAAATTTATGTTCCCATGTCTCAGTTAATTCCTCTTGTTTTTTAATCATCTCTTCTGCCTTGAGAAAAGTAGATACTGTTCCTTCCCGTTGAGGTCAATAGTAGTTTTACATATATAGTACTTGGTCCCCAGAGATCATTACTTAATTAAGGTACAAAATAAAAGTGCTGTAATGGGGTTCATTAATCCAAGGGATGAGAGTAGATCAGTGTTAAAACTAACACAGAAATAACAATAGATTTTGTATCATGTCAGTACAGCATGCTTAGACCTCAGGGAAGAGCTGTCATGGTCTACTTGTCCAACTGCGAAAGTTGACCTCCTCAAGCTATGTTTTGAATAACTGTCACAGGAGAGCAAAACCTTCTTCTTCAGAGCCTCAGGCTCCCAGACTGTTTAGTCTATCATGATGGTAAAAACTCTGAGGAGGTATTTTCTATATGTAGCACATTTTTAAAATTATGGCTACATGATTTTGCATAAATATATTTCAATTTTTATATTGTGTCAGCAAAACACATTGCTGAATCACATATTTCAAACAAAAATTCAGCTATCTGATGGGGGGGAAAAACCCACAAAGATATGACCTACATAAAGGCAATCATGTTTTATGTTTGATATTAAAAATTGGATGCCCCATCCCTTGAAATGTTCAGTGACAGGTTGGACGGGGCTTTAAGCAACCTGGTCTAGTAGAACTGTCCCTGGCCATGGCAGTGTAGTTGAAACTACATGGTCTTTAAGGTGCCTTTCAACCCAAACTATTCTATGATTCTAAGAGGATAGTGCCAGACTCTTTTCAGTGGTGCTCAGGGAGAGGAGTAATAGCCATAAACTAAAACACAAGAAGTTTCACCTCAGCATGAGGCAGAATTTCTTTACATTGAGGGTGACAGAGCACTGGACCAGGCTTCCCAGGGAGGTCATGAAGTCTCCCCCTCTAGACACATTCAAAACCTACCTAGACAAGTTCCTGTGTCACTTGCTCTAAGTGATCGTGCCTTGACAGAGGGATTGGACTAAATGATCTCCAAAGGCTTCTTCCAACCTCAAAATATCTGTGATTCCATGATTCTCAACTCGAGAGATGTATAACTTTGAATTTATCTTCAAGCCTCTATCAATTGTTTTTCATTAAATAAAAAAAAATTCCAAACTAAAATGTAATATGATTATTTGTTGAGCACCTTTAGTTTAAGCTTTTTACCGTATGCATTAAAGCAGAACCGTAAGAACCTATGTAATCTATATTAGCAAATGTAAGTGGACACAAAATTCAACATGTTTTAGAGGAACATGAAAAATACATCTTTTAAAAAATCTGATGCTGATTTAGACAAGGATCCTTTTAAATGAAATAGATCTTGAAACATGATGTTTCAACAAGCTAATATAGTACCTTATTTTCCTGTTCTCTTTTTGGTGATAAAAGAACAAAAAAATCTAGAGTGGCAAAAAAAAAAGGAAAAGTCTACATGACTTAGCTTTTGTAATTTACCTTTTTATTTTTTCCCAATTTCAAGTGTCTTTTTACTTCAAATTCCTTTTGATAATGTGAAAATTTCACAAAAAAATGAAACAATTGCTGAATACAAGAATGTCTTCTCCTATAACCTGGAGAATCTTTGTTTTAGAACTCAAATTTTGACAGCAGAAAAGCTGAGAAAATTACTGTGAAACTTCAGTCAGTCAGTACCATCATATCCTGAAGGTTAAACTAAGTGTTGTGCAATAGATTTCCAGTTTTCCTTTTGATTTTTATATGTAGGCAATTCTGTGCATTTCTCCTTGCCCAGCTGGATGTAAGCAGCTTCTAAATGGAAGGTGCTCAGTTGCATTGGTAAGGTACCAAGGTACAGAGTTTCCCTTCCTGATGGGCAGAATACATCATGGTATTCAATACCTCACTGATGTTACATAGTAACTTTAAGCTGGCTTGTTTGTAACTGGCTTAGAGACTCTGCAAAGTATATTAACACTTGTTTTCAACTACAGAATAACGTATTTTTCCATCTGTTTGTACTGATCTTCATACTTCTTGCATATAATCCTTAGAGTGCTATGAGTCAGATTTTTATCAAGAGCAAAATTTGCTTTCCTCTGGTTTGAGTGGGGACTCACAGTGGTATAGCTAATTGTTAAGACTGACACTTGCATGCATGAGACCATGATTGGCCCCCCAGTGGTAATGTCAAAATCAAGATCTTTCATCCTGTGCCCCCTTCCTTCCCCTGACTGCCCAAAAAAAGGTATTCTTATTTGAAAACAGCTGTTTCCTCTGACCTCTATCACTATTTTCTGTCAGCATCTATCAACACCTTTTCCCAAGCTTGATCAGATTAAAAACAAATGTTTTAACATCTTCTTAATCCACTACTTGTTCACATCTCAGAAAAGAATCACAAATTTTATTTTATTATTTGAAAGCAATATGAATTTAAAAATATAAATTATCAGTTTAGTGCAAGAGAATATTCCTTTTGTTTTTAAATAAAAAAGCAGCAGTTAAATGTGTGGTCTACATACAGCTAATATGCATTTATAAGACTGAGATACCAACAAAAAGAATTTCACCCTTTGTTATAAGTTTCCACTTATTGTTAATGAAAATACTTTCTTTCATTATGAATTTTGAAACTATAAATAAAAGCAAAAGTAAAAAAAAAAACACTTTAGTAATTGATAAAGTCAGATTATTAACAAAAGGAGTTATTAGGTTAGATGAAATTTATTAAGCTTTAATAGACTTCTGAATAGGTTTCACAAGGCTACAAAGTTCACTGAAACTCAAGAAAAAAATAAATTATTTTTATATAGCTACAACAAATATTATTCAATACAAAGATAGTGATGAGTATAAAAAAGATAGGAATTTATTTTCACCAGCATTCACTAACAACAAATGCAGAAAGAAAAATCAATACAAAAGAGCATGAGTAAAGAAATACACTATCTTGTTGAACTACTGAAAAGTATGTCAAGCAATCAGTTCAGAAAACTAAACCTACAAAACAGCAAAATCTCCACCAAACCTCAGTACAAAACTAAAAACCAATAAAATCTATGACTCCGCAAACATCTTGTCTGAAAGAATGATTTAAAAACAAAAAAAAAAAAGGGTTCAACTGTTAAAACATGAAAATATAGATGAATCAAATACAACCTTCCCTTCAGAGAAGGTCAGGAAATACTAAAGCATTTTTTCTTACCCTCTGTTTATAATGTTGCTCCCATAGTAGCGATGAAGTATCTTATCTTATCACCTTGTAAACATCTATAAAGAAAAAAAAAAATCAAGCAACCGACCAACTAAACAAAACCAAAACAACAACAACCAACCAACCAAAAAAACCTACCAAATCCAGAAAGACCTCAACAGGCTCCAGAAAATAAAACAAATTCCATTGCATTTCTTATTATGTTATTATTACCAAAATCAATCAATTGAACAAACAAATCTGTAAATGGAAAACAGAAGTTGTTTTTCTCTGGAATCACTAGTACTTCAATTTAACCACACTCTGAAAGGTTTTGTTCAGTGTTTATTACAGTATTGAAATAGTCTTATAAAGGTACTACTGACATGCGTAGGTTCTTTAGACTGTATATAGTGTTCAAACAAAGTATATGATTAAACAGAAACAACCTTTTTGAATTAGTAGATAGATTGAGATATGAATTAGTAGAATGGCAATGGTGAGTGTGACTGCTTTCAGAAATCTATTCTGGAAATAAAAGTTTTATTCTTTTTTTCCTAAAACTGCCTTCAGTGTTCAAAAAGTTCTGACTTACCTCATCGTAGTGAGGACATGATGAAAGGAAACAAAAAGTAGTAAGTTCGGAAAGGTAATTTCTTGTAAGAACCTGTTAGCTATATTTGTTACATGGGAAAATAGCTCAACATGGATTGCTTTATTATTTAAATGCTAGGATATTAATTACCTGAGATTCAGCCCCTAATAAAACCTTCATGCTGTTTTGCGTGGGTGGGAAAATGTGTACAATAGACACAGAAAAAATTTCTGTCTGAACATTATTTGCATTTAGTTTAGTGCAGAAGTGTTCTTCAAAACTGTCGCTGATCTTGAAAACAAGTGATCAGTGCAGGATGTGAAATATTAACAATACTGAGATTTTCTATAAGCTCTCGAGCTTTCTTTCATATAATGTTGAAGAAATTAATGGATCTCAAGTATATGTATGCGCCAATTTTCTAAGCAGAGGAGTGCAGAGAGTCTGCAGCTGAGTTAAACAGGAATTATTTTACTTTGCATAATCTCAATCAGTGTTGCTTTTATAATCTAATGACTGTGTCACGGATGGTTTCATTTCATTGTAATTATGTCAATAATTTAAAATTAAGACCCAGCAAGGACAATGGCGATTGCAAGAAAACATGAGGGCATCTCTCTAGCATACTTATAATAACTGTCTATGACATTGACTGTTAGGAGATTGTGACCTCAATTTTGCATATTTTCACCAAGTTCAGAATGTAGATATGACTGAATTTATTGTAATCACTACTTTACAATCTTCTAACCAGAGAAGAAAATAAACACAGCTACTCAGCATAAGTCAAAGTGCGGAAAAGAAGACATGGCAGCAGTGGTGTTGGAGTGGGACTTAAGCAGTAGGCTGGTACTGATCTGGGTTATGCTCCAAAAAAGGCTCAAGGTATGTCTTGTCCTCACATATGTGTGCCTGGGAACTTAGATGCCCTGTTGTGTCACCTGGTTGAGAAAGTTCATGTTACTTATATTACAGGTTGTAACATAATCAGTGCAAACAGACAAACTAAGGATGAGTGTGCAGTTATTAACTTACCAAGAACACCAGATGAATACCTTGGCCATTGCACAGAATTCACACAACCATTAGGGCTAAGCGCCATGACTTACCTAGCAAAGAAAAGTTTGCTTTTAGTCTTTCTCAGATGTGTTCCCAAGACAAATAAGATTGTACTACCACAAAAATAAATGCTGACATGAAGTTGCTTAAGCCAGGAGTACCAACTGAAGGACCTCATGGTGAATACCTGTGGGTTTTACTACATTGGATGGTACAGAGGCCATATGATCCCTTTGGACATATTTGCAGCCAAAATCACATTGGTGCCCAAAAAGGAAAAAAAATAACATGAAAGGTCATATTGAATAAAAACACATTTGTGACATATAGTGTCAAAATTATAGCCCAAACCCAGGAAATGTCAAGTCAAATCAAGTCACAAGATGTCTCCAATGCAAGGTCCTGTGTCTGATTGTACCTCATATAGGACATTTCACATTTACAAGTAGCTGTGTATGAAGACTTGTATAATACACACTCTAAAAGGGACACATAGCAATCTTGTCACCATGGCCTGCTTTGTATATCCTATATTCTACATCAGCCTTCCAAAGTTATGGTAAAATCAACAGTTAATAATAATTTAACACATTTTTTTATATTGTGAAGAGGAATTGTAAATTTTCCCCTACTCCTGAACTGCTGTGATGGGTTGCTTTTTGCAGGCCTTCCTTGGTAAGGGAGGTCAAAACATAGGAAGTATTCCATGCCATGTCTTTACCTAATCAGGTGTATAAAAACTGAAGGGGGAGGTGTTCTCTCTCTGTTTTCCTTCTCGAATTAGCTCAGTGACAGACCTTCGTGTTTGGGCCTTGCTTACCTGTGTGAGCGAGGCCAGTCTGAGAGCTGTTTGTCTGAGCCAGTGGTGGAGGTTAAGAATATGCTTTTCCTAAGGAGAGTAGTGAGTTTGTTATTGTGTTTGTTATTTATTAATTCCTGAGTTTAAATTGTATATATTTGTTTGTCTTTTCACTTTTTGTCTCCCTTTCCCTTCCCCTCGTCCCTTATTGGGGTTGTTTGGGGGTCCCTGTCTCATTGTACATAGTATATAAATGTAATATATGTAAATATATAAATATATTTCTACATTTTTTTTCCTCTTGCTGCTTTTTGCCATTTTGGGAGAGGGAGGGGGGAATCTTTTTTGTGAGGTTTGGCTTTTGGCAGAGAGCCAGGACAAACTTTCACAACTGCTTTCAACTATGTTCTTCTGTGCTGGAAGACAACTATTTCATTTGAATCCCTTTAACTGAGCAGAAAATCCTGTTAAGTGTCTGCTGTAACTGAACTTTATGTATGGCACCCACGTCATCCAAATTTAATTATTTATAAATGGAGTGCCCACTGTAAGTTAGGCAAATAGTGGAAAAATACTGAAATCCCTCAGTTCTTTGATTTTTCATAGACCAATGTTCTTCATGGTAAGTTAACCTTCTGAAGATACTTATCATTTCCACAATTATTGTCTAAAACACAAATTTTGATAACATGATTAGCATATTTTGTTGGCCAGTGTCAATGAAGATAATTCTTATGCCCAGTAATTACAGCAGCTTTTCACACCAATATTTTATTCAGGATAAAAGAGGGAAATTTTCAAGATGACATAGATGTTTGGAACAACAACAGACATGTGGAAATAATTCTATGAAAATAAGTGTAATTAAGCATAGCAATTCAATTTTCCTAGTAAATTCCCCCAAATGAAGATTTTTGTACTGCAGAGATAAATCTAAGTAAGCATGCAATGAGAAATCTCTTAAATTAATTTGTTTACCTTTTTGTTTGGTTTTTGTCACTAGAACATGATGGCTTATTAAGAACTGGCTTTTTTTACTAAACTTATTTCCAGTGTTAAATACTGGATGTCTGTAATTTCCAGCAGTCTTATTTTAAAAGGCAATTATAGGAAACTGGCCCTGAGAGAGGCTATTCACACAGATGAGAACACCACAGGCACTCCTGGACAAGTCTATGCTTATTGTCAAGGTCACACTGAACTTACTGCCTCAGAGCAGTGTCTTTCCATACAGTTTTGTGATGAGTTATGTGTTACTGCACAAGTAAGGGCACAAACCTGAAGAACTGCGGGGATGACTATAGCCCTGGTGACAAGACCTGCAGATTTCAGGGATACATCTCTATTTTTTATTATTTTCTAACAGTAGTTACAACAATCTCTTACACTAAAATGAAGAGACACTTTCTAAATAAGTTATGGCTATTGCCTGTACAGTGAACGGAGGTCATACATTTCTGGCATGTTATATGACAAATGGTTGGAAAAATGGAGACACTCCAAGCAATATATTTAAAGTACAGCTTATCTTAGTGTTTGGTTTAAAAGATGTAGCCTGCCTTTGTGCAGGGTATGTATAAGGCTTTGTCAGTTATACTGGGCATGTCATTTTAACACTAAGCATAGGCAGAATATTTCAGGGCAGTTGCTTGTTGGACAGACCTAACTCATGTTCAGCACTGCTAATAGGACTGTGCAGGATGAGGTCTCAGCATACCTGATGCGATGGAAAACATTTTGTTCCCTGGTGCAATCAAAAGACACAGCATTTATTCTCACCCTGCAATAACCTAGAAACAGTAGGATGTGCTCGCATGACAGAAACGTGCTATTAACTCCCACTTCACAAGGTTTACAGCTCAGAAACTCTGCTACCTGTGGCTTCTCTCAAATGTCACAGTATGCTTTCCAAGTGATTTGAGCAACTGATTTGCTATGCAAACCTACACACTTTTTGGCTTTTTCTTTTTTTTTAATATAAGGCATTTCAATAAGGTTAATCAGCTCTCACTGTATGAGTAGCTGCCATAGAAAAATTAGATTTTTTTTTAATATATAGGCTGAGTAATTTACTTTTTTTAAGAGTCTTCATTATCTCAGGTTATTACCTGGTTTTACATCCTACTTTAAGTGCACAATCACACCGATCCTCAAAGGTAAAATTGCTGATTATCCCATACTGTTTGTAAGTCGGTGCATTTTTCACAACATGACAGGGGAAAGTACAAACAAACCACTGAATGACAAAACTTGAACTAGTCAAACTTACCTCACAGAAAGTATGAAAACAGTGTCTATACAGCATCAGCCATCCATAGCCGGGATGATCCCCATAGTCTACCTGCCAAATGCAGTCCCATAAATCCCTGAAGCAAGCCAGTCTTTGGCTATGTCCACAATGCTGTGCTATTCTTGGCCAGATTACTCATGTGCCCTAAGAGAGGGCGAAGACAACTGTTAAACTTCTCATGACTCATACCAAACCAGGAAGGACTTTTAGCATGATAAATTGTTTCTCAATTTTTAATACAGGAGGAAAGCTGAAGATTCAGGATAAGTTCAACTCTGAGTTTTGATGAGGGAAGAAACGTACTAACAAAACTGTTGAGAACAACTAACAGCAAAGACAGAAATAAAAAACATTAATCTTTACTTACTCTAACACAACAAGATGAATGGGTAAACATTTTATTGTGCCCATGAAGATATATTTTCCAACAGAGTTTGGGAAACAATAGAATTTGTGTGCATGGTAAAGAAACACAATAACTAATTGTGAAAAATGAGTCATAAGCAAGAGCGAGATAAAGATACTTACAGTCAAATTGCTATTTACAAACAGGAAAATATTTTAACTGCTAAAGCATATTACAGTATGCAGATGGTTTTGAGCTCTGTAAAAAGAAAGAGATGAATGACAAACTAATGATTTCTATAGCAAGTAAAGTGAAAGCTATTTTTTCTATATGTCTGGAGCCCAAAAGAAATATACAATATCAACATGTGGAATTTAACTACACAAGAAGGCAAAATTTGATCTCAAAATGGCCCGGACACACTTTGGATTTCCTTCTTCATCTATAAAAATGCTGAAATTTTCTTATCTTACTGTATTTGTGTACAAGGATACTTTACAATTAATTCCAGATTTATGTAAAAGCTATGTCTTGTATTGATTTTAATGAGCCGTATATGCAAAAACAATATAGACAGCTTTCTGCATTTTAGGAACACATGTAGGCAACTGCTTTTGCTCATGTCATCAGAACAGTGACAGAAACTTCCTCTTCTCCTGTGCTGGGATTACTCAGGAATAAGCAGCGGTAACCACTAGTCCACAAAACCTGTTGTCAGCACATATCCCTTAAACCTTGGCCCATCCACCACCTCCAAGTCCACAAAGCTGTCTGCTTGCAGAAATGAGCAGATGCTCAAATCTACCAACTCACATTGGTATGAATGGGTTGAAAGGGCTTAACAGGCCTATTTACCTGTCTCAAACACTGTTAAGGTCACAGAAGGACTTTGCCATAAGACAAGCACAGAAAGGAGGGACAGGATGGTGCTAACTCCAGGCCTAGTGGAGGCAGGTTTCTAGTTAGCTTATCCTGGATACGGTATCCAGACAAAAATTTCCACTGTGGCAAACTGCAAAGAAGCAACTGCTCGTAAGCCTGTCACTTGTCAAACAAATATCACCTCAGGCCCTGCCTTGAATACGACCTGAAACTTGGACTGTAAGTCAAGCCATCACAGTGGGAACTTAAGATAAAGGTGGTACAATTGTCTGGGTGTTGTCTCAGACCTCGGGTGAGGTTAGCAAAGCGGCAGGAGTAGAATGTATCACCGATAATGGAGAGAAAGAATGCAAAATTTATGGGCCAACTCAGCAACTGTGCTGAAATCAGCTCTGAATGGGTAAAAGGTATTCCAGCAGGGGGAGATTGCGACTACTGACTCACAAACCACTGACTCAAGAAACCCAAGAACTTAAAAGACTGAGCATGCATTAGAGAATATGCATTAGCATTAGACAACTGTGTAGCCAAGGAGCATTTATTCCCTTTGTTTGTTAAAATACATAAATAGTGAAAAATTTAATGACCTTGGGAATCCCATCATGAAGAAGCCCAGGGTGAAGAAGGACCAACATGATGCCACTGGATGCATGGGTGGTGTCTGTCTTTTACTTGATATCTCTCTCAGTCTCTCTCTTTCCACCTTGAATTCATTGTTTAATAAAATACGCATTATTGATTTCAATAAATGGTCTCTTTTGCACCCTAATTAGGGTGGAATTAATATCAATAAAAATATTAAACAAGACTGGCCTCAGTGCTGAACTCTGGGGAACACCACTCATGGTTGGGCTCCAGCTGGATGGAACTCCATTCACCATCACCCTCTGGGCCTGGCCATCCAGCCAGGTTTTAACCCAGCAATGAGTGCACCTGTCCAAGACATGGGCTGACAGCTTCTCCAGGAGAATGCTTGGGAAACCAGGTCAAAGGCTTCACTGAAGTCCATCTAGACAACATCCACAGCCTTTCCCCCATCCACTAAGTGGGTCACCTTGTCATAGATGGAGATCAAATGATTTGCTCCATGACCTTCATCCTTGGCACCAAGGTCAGAGTGAAAGGGCTGTAGTTCCCCAAATCCTCTTTCCAGCCCGTCTTGTAGATGAGCATCACATTTGCTAACTTCATAGAATAAGCTGAATTGGAAGAAACTCACAAGGATCATCAAGTCCAGCTTCTGGCCCTACACAGGACCATTCCCAAGAGTCACACCATGTGCCTGGGATTATCATCCAAATGCCTCTTGAATTCTGTCAGGCTTGGTGCTGTGACCATTTCCCTGGGGAGCCTGTTCCAGTTCCCAGCTACACTCTGAGCAAAGAACCTTTTCCTGATATCTGACTTAAACCTTCCCTAACACAGCTTCATGCCTTTAGCTTGAGTCGTATCACGGGCCATGAGACTGAAGAGATCACTGCCTGCCCCTCCTCTTTCCCTCATGAGGAGGTTTTCCCACCCAACCAGTTAGTCTACAGCAACAAATGCAAATTCAGAGTGAGTGAGGAAATTGCCCAGAGATGCAACTACAATAGCGATTTTGTAGCAGACATATCCAGAGGACATCCCATTAGGTCATCCTGAGCTCAAATGAGAGCCCCACACAGGAGAGTGTATGTAGACAACACCATCTACTAAGTTCAATTTTTAATATGTCTACCTAATGAAAACATTATTTCTTTAAAAAGTCATTTTTAGAGTTTAGCGGATGCCATGGTTTTAGTATTGAGTGAATCTGTTAAATAGGTCCAGTGATATTAGCGTAACTATAGTACCTTTCCTTCAACAGCTGCAAAAGGAACACTTTTACGTATTTGAACCGCCTACTCACTCTTGCTGGATCAAGTTATTCACATTGGTCAGTAACATTGCTACTAAGATACATGTTTCTCCAAGATCATAGTCCATACATTTGAGCATGAGGATACAGGAGTTTTTGCAATTTATATATAGCATCATAAAAAATTAATTATTACCTAAAGCAGTTTTTACTTTTCTACCATAATAAATATTCCATACTAGAGTCCTAGTTACAAAATTTTAAATGGCAAAATGTGTTCCATATTACCTACTTAATTCCAATTTTGAAATAAGTATTTATTTTATTAAGAAATATCTGAGGAAAGAAAACATAAATTTTATCTACTACTTAATTTTCTATTAAACTGTAATGTATAAAATATGAGCTGTCATTTATGTGCTGGGGCTGGCTGACAAAGGAAAAGAAAACTATTCCAGTGTCACTGGAATGAGTGACTAGAGTCACTAGAGTGACCCTGCATCTAAAACACCTAATTTTTGAATACAGTAATTTAAAGAAAAAAATCCATCTTCACACTAGGAAGGCACTTTCACACAGAGGGTAAGAAGTTAAAATAAATACTAAGAGATCTTTACTTGTGTGGCTACCTGGAATCCACTTGTGAACTTCAGTAAATTTTCTTCCTGAAGATCAATTTCTTCATACTATGAAACAAGCCAACTGCTTTAATTTTACTTTATACCGTTCCTGTTATCCACTGAAAGCACCTGAAGTGAACTGAAGCCTTCTAAAATCATAATGACCATTATGTTTCCTTATCAACATCAGAGAAAGCAGTAGTTGAAAGCAGGTCATGCACAGTTCATTATTTACTATCAGTTAATTATAAATCTCTCTTATAAATATCTCTTTCCTTAAGAAAGAAAGACTCATTAAGCCCTCTGTAACCCATGCAGTCTATTTGCATGTTAAAAATAAATTGGAAAAGATAAAAACTGCCAAATAAACTATAGATTTTTTTTTTTAAGCTTGAGAACTTATAGAGAAATTCAGTTGCTGCAGAGGAAATTATTTTTTCCTATAAAAATTTATTCTGATTACAGAATTGTGTTAACTCAGATAATGAAAAAAAAAAAAAAAACCAAAAACTCCCCAAACCAGAAAAGCAGTCTCTCTGATACTACAAGAAATTACTCTTACTATATCTCCTGTATTGTATTTTTCATTGTGGAATTTATATTCTAGACACTGTTTTTGTGCTAAAGAACACTGTTGATTGGTTTGGGTTTTTTTTTTCCTCCCGGAATTTCTCATGGTTTTCAAGGTCTTTTAGCTGGTCTAATACTTGAATTTTTTGTGATCATAACTAAGAATGAACAAAGATAGAGACAGTCTATTTACAGAGAGTAATTTTTACAAAGAATATAACCTTTTTAATGTTTATTTTAAATTATATTCCATTTCTTACCACTATTATTAGTAAAAGCATGAATTCTGTCTTTGCCTAAAGCAGACAAAAATCAACAGAAGGAGTTACTGTTTTTAAAGCATGCCCAGATCCATTTTCTATTTGAACTGGGTATGTATTTATAACATACACCATAGATTATAATTCTGCACCAGCTGTGTAGGGCAATGTTTGTTAAACCAAGTTACTGTCCATGATCGATCCTAGAATAGTTTCTGCACCACCACCGTTCAGAAATATATATGCACACATATATACAGGCATATACATGTACATACACACACATGTACTTAAATAAAAATGGTTTATAATCAGTCTGTATACTTTTTTATCTGACATTGCCTATAACTTCAAAAATTAAAGAAATCAAGCTTAATGTTTGAAGCCCTGAGTCTATAGACTGAAGCTAGTCTAGAACAATACAGAGTATCAATAACTCACATTTGGTATCTTACATAATTTTAAAAAAATTACCAAATCTCACACAACTAAGAGAGATTTTTCATTTAAAAATGTGAAATATTGCTTCTCAACTCTGAAATGAAAGCAGTGGGGTTTTTTTTACAACAATAACCCTAAAATTCTATTAACATGTCTTTATAAAATCTTCTGATGGCTCATTTACAGAACAAAAGTAACACAATGTAACTGAAAAATGTTATTCCTCTAACAAACATCCTTCCATGGAAGATTCAATTTATGTAAACACATTGAGAAGAAATGTTTATGTAGTTCCCAAAACTGGATTTCAAAATAATAATAAGAATTTTATACTTCAGTTTTACTTTTTAAGATAAATTTGATCTTTCTATTTCTATAACAAGTATTTTCATGGAACAGAAAGTAAGTGTCTATTTTTCTTGTGAAATAAACTTGATAATTTATTTTGAGGATTTAATTCTTTTATGATTTCAAAGAATTGCTTAAATCATAATTAAAAGGTTTTGTCACCTTAGTGAAATAACAGATAGCGCAGATTGACATCACATGTGAAAGAAGATGGAGAAATACACATGATTTATTTTGGAACCTGATTCTGTAAAAATAATTTTCTGTAAGAGACAGCCTGTTCTAGATGGCACATGCAGAGAAGAACTGACTTCTTTCCAGCATGTGCCTTTGTACACACACACTTGCAGTTTCTCACTGCAACTCTTCTGTTACATAGTGAGCAAAGTCAAATTCTGGAAAATCCCCCAAGTCATTTTATTTAAAACTGTCCCAGAGGGTGTTTAACCAAATAGGTTCAGTTGTCATTGTTGACTTGTCAAATAAAGGGAGGCTTATTTGGTGAAGTAAGCTGACTTTGCCAAAAGCAAGATCAGAGAATGGACATCAGATAGGGGTTTATTGTTTCTTTTTAAATAGCATTGATGTTCATAAAAGCAGATTCTAAACAGCATTGTTATTTGATAAGCTGTTTAATCAAAAGCAATATATTATCCTACCTTCTGTGGTAGAATCCAGTCCAAATCATAGGATCTGTAAGATTGGAAGGGACCATATCTGGTTTGACCTCCTTGTCCAAGAGAGTTGTCTTGGGCACATTGCATGGGATTGGGTCTTGAATATCACCAGTGAGGAAGACTTCACAACCTCTCTGGGCAATCTGTTCTAGTGTGTGGTCACTGCACAGCAAAGTTCCTTATCATATTCAGGTGGAACTTCCTGTACATCGGTTTCTATCTATTGCCTCTTGTTCTACTGCCTGGCACCACTGGGAAGAGCGTGGCTCCATCCTTGATATCCTCCCTTCAGACACTTATAGGCATTGATGAGGTCTCCTCTCAGTTGCCTCTTCTGGAAACTAAACAGGCCCAGCTCCCTCAGCCTGTCCTCATGAGAAAGATGCTCCAGTCACTTAAAGATCTTTTTTGCCCTTCACTGGACTGGCTCAAAGAACTCCATGTTTCCTGTATGAGGAGCCCAGAACTGAACAGAGCACTCCAGATGCAGCCTCAAAAGGGCTGAGCAGAGGGGCAGGATCACCTCCCTCGACCTGCTGGCAATGCTCTTCCTAATCCACCAGAAGATACCACGGGCCTTCCTGGCCACAAGGGCAGACTGCTGGCTCATGGACAGATTGTTGTCCAGCAGGACCCCCAGGTCCTTCTCCACATCACTGTTCTCCATCAGGTCAGCCCCTTGCCTGTGCTGGTGCTTGGGGTTACTTCTTTCCAGGTACAGGACCCTGCCTTTGCATTTGTTAAACTTTACTGGGTTCTCCTCTGCACATCTCTCCAGCCTGTCGAGGTCCCTCTGAAGGGCTGCACAACACTCTGGAGTATCGTCCACTCCTCCCAGCTTTGGGGTATCAGTGAACTTGCTGAGGAGGCATCTGCCTTTTCATCATCAATGAATAAGTTGAACAATACTGGGCCCATTATTGAATCCTGAGGGACAGCACTAGTGACAGGCCTCCAACTAGACCTTGTGCTACTGATCACAACCCTCTGGGATCTGCTGCTCAGATAGTTCTCAATCCACCTCACTGTTCACTTATCCAGTCCACATTTCTTGAGTTTGCCTAAAAGGATTTTGTGAGAGACAGTGTTGAAAGCCTTGCTGAAGTCAAGGTAGAAATTATCAACTGCTCTATTTATGCAATAAAATAGTTTTCTACAGTTTCTTTATGTAGATTATGAAACATCAGTGGACTGACAGGGTCTTTTACCACAGACTTTGACTATGATTTTGACTCTTCCAAATTGGTTGTTTTTCACAACACATTTCCAATAACACAGCACATTGGGCAGATATCAGAATGTCCACATGGTACACTGCTCCTGCTGAAGTCAGAAATGTTCTGTTGTGTTTGAAAGGTAGGAAACTGCTAACAGGCTTTGTTGAACGGAGACAGTAAACAGAGGCTCAAGAGAGCAGCAACAAGCAGGTGCTAGCTAACTGCAACAGCATCTTTTTAAACTGGAAGTTTCCATTAGTTTACAAAAAGATATGGAAAGAACTTTGGATTCCTTAATTCCAGGAAGAAGTTATTGCAATCAGGGACCAGACATAGATATTGTATAAAACAAAAACTGTCTTCACTGTCTCTGTATTAACAATAAAAATATTTTAATTCAATGTTTCATATTACCCTCTTAACTGAGTAGAAATTTTTATTGCATTTTAATTAAAAAAAAAAGTCATAGAGAATTAAGTGAACTAATTATTTGCATGAAAAAAACCCCAAACCTGAAAATCAATATTTGGCCACAGATGTAGCTCAGTCAACCAGTGTATATTTTGAAATAATCACTGAGGTGTGAAATTAACAATTGAACCAATAAATTGGACATTTTATCTTCTTAATTTCAATAATAATTCTTATAAGGCTTTATCAGTAGAAAAATTCAAAGTAGTTAAGTGTAAAAGGAAACTAAATTTCCTGTGAAAGCATTCAAGAACAATGGTTACCAAGGAAAACAAATAATGTTAGATTTCATTTAATCCAGAAGTAATTGGCTTCTGTAGAATTGCTGAGTGTAACTTTAAGAAAAAAATAAAATCCAAATCTTTCTAGTGATGACAGAGCATCTGCTAATAAAACTATATAAATAAATACTCTAAGTTTATCCAGGCTACATAAAGGAGACACAGAGTGAAAAAAATAATAATTAACAACAGCTCTTTTGCAGATTTTTAAGAAAGGGCAAACTGATTACTGTTGTTAGGTACACTATATACCTATTTTGATTAGGGGAGCTATCTTTAGCATGATGGCAAGTATGTTCATGGTAGGTAAACTTTCATTTAAAAACCCAACCCAAACCAAAAGATACAAGAGAAAAAACTCCACAGCTCTTATCTGTTGTAGCAATTCTCCTCTCCTACTGGCAACATCTGCAATAATGAACCTCTACACTACCGCAACCCTGCTTGACTGTAGACTCCAAAAATGACTAAAGCTATAACTGTAGTCTTTGCCCAAATATAGGGACTGCTTTTGTAACTCATTAAGAAAAGGTCAAAATTTATTTCACTTACATAGGAGTTGTCAGCTATGTGAAAACTGACTAGCAAGGCACCAGCATGACCAGAAAAAAAATCTGTTTCTTTGTAAACTGCAGCCTTGCCAATTTTACACCATAAAAAAGTGTACTGCATAACCTCATTCACACTTGAGTCATACACCTTTCTGTGAATGGTGCCTTATGCATCAGGAGCTGCAGTGGGAAACAGTGATTCTCTCCTTTAAACATGGTAATATTTATTGGACTTTTGTCCCGTCAAGGTATTCTTCTTCCGGCTACTCTAGAAATTAAAAACACCTGAGCTTGCCTATTTTTTAGACTGTGCTCATTCTGGTTACACCTAAAATCTCTCAATAGCCATGCCTCTCCTGGCAAGTGGTCCCAAACACAATGAAAGAAATTTCTCTTTCATCCAGTTTCCAGATTAGGTAAACAGAAGCCGAATTGAATTTCCCTCTAACTGTTACTGTAATAGAGTTCCATTTGTTAATGTCTAAAAATCTTGAACTTTTGTGGTGGGAGGTAAAAATTGGCAGTTCTTACCTTGTAAAGGGTAACCTAGGTAAGACAGAGCTTTTAATCTGACCTCTTCTGAACATAAGTGAGATATCTCACTAACAGACATCAGGTTAGGACTATCAATGTCAGGGTCACCTCACCTTGATCTTTCTCTGTGGGATTGTCAGAACAATATCCTGTTGGTACTTGGCCAATCTATTTCATAAAAAAACTCTGTGGCATATGTTATTAGGTAACAGTATATTCTTTTAATAGCTGCTGTCCTACCATAGGAAATTCCCCTTTTACCACAACCACCTCTTTTAAGGCATTATTTCCACTTGAAATGTTATTGAGAAAGACTATACTTGCCTAAGGTAATAACAAATGTATTATCTCACAGTAGCATAAAGATAAATGTATGGTACTCTTCAGAGCAATACTTCTTTGCAACCAGACCATATAAACAAGAGCTGTGAGTTAATTTCTTTCAAAAGCCCATGAGCTGCAGCCATCTAGGAGAAATATTGTGTGGAAAATCAAAGTTAAGAGTTAAATATATTGGGTTTGAGGGGGAAGGAAATGAGGAAAAAGAGAAGAAATATGTCCAAATAGTAAGTACTTTAGAGAGGGTAAAGCTCAGTAAATCCTGAGTAAAAACAAATGTCTTCATGAATAAAAATTTCACAGAAAATCTATCATGTGAGACTGTTACCAAATGGAAGACCTTAAGCAGAGATTCTCTTAGATGCCATAATACAAAGGACCCTCTCTATTTCTCACAGCTATGATGACTTTAGGAAGAATTGCTACTTGCTTTGGAAAAGCAAAAATTACACAGGAAGAATGAAAATGCAGGGTGTGTGTGCACACACAATGCCACTGATGATGAATGACTTGAGTTCTGTAATGGACCAGAGAGCCCACATTTTTCCCTCAAATCTTTGTAAAATCCAAGACTTTCCTGGTCAGGAGAAAAAGAGTCCTTTCACTGCTCTACTGAGACTCTGACTGCTCATGCAAATAACTAGAGGTCTGTGTCTTCTCTCCAGGCCACATTACCCCACCCACTTGTCAGGATCATCCTGCTCTGCATTTGTGCCAGTTCCAACCAGCTGCAGACCTAAATAATTTTCTCACATGTGATCCTCTGAAGCTCCCCTCACTCCTACCCCATAGCATTCATGCAGCAATATTTTCCTTTCTTTTGTCCTGTATAAAGCAACGTCTTTCTTTCACAGAGCTTTCTGTGATATTAAGGGATAAAATATAAATTTGTTCCATTCCTGATAGAAAAATAAAATAAAATTGTTCTGGACTATGGATGAAAGAACTCTACACTTTCAGTACAACTGGAAAAAATGTTTTATTTGAATGTTCATTTATTTTCTTCAAAGAGAACATACTTATAAATTTATTTATCTTTTCTTGAACAAATATAAGGAAGGGAACACTGTCTTCTGAGCTACTGAACAATGTGTATAGGTCAATTCAGAACTGGAAACTTTCAGAGTCTAAGGGTACTCTTTCTCTGTAAGTGGCTCACCACCTCAGCCTAGAATTTCACTATCTCTTCAAAAATTTCCAATTTTTAAAGAATTTAGTGAAGGCTAGAATGTACTCAAGTCTAGAAGAGAATTACAGGAATTAAAGAAAAGAGGAAAAAAAAGAATGAAAGAGGTGAAAGAACACCTGACAGCTGGATAATTAGGACAATTCCTTGTGTAATTGGAGAAAATAGATTTATTCAATGCAAAAATTTAAACCTCTAGGCCATTTAAACTTACACCTAAGAGACAAATATTTCAATACATCCTGAAATAATAACAGCTACTACTGAGTGTAAAAAAGAAAACTGGCCAGCATTTAATTCTACAATTTTTGATCTTCATATGACACATTTCTGCAGGAAAGAAATAATTGTTTTGTTTCCTAAAAAAAAAGATAAATCTTGTAAATGGCTAGAGTTTCTATTTGGTTTAGATTTAATATTTAAAGAATCCATTAAGGAATCATAGAATGTTTTTAGTTGAAAAACACCTAAAAGATCATCTTGTTCCCACTCTCCTGTAATGGGCAGGGACACTTTCCATGTTCAAATCCCATCCAATCTGGCCTTCAACACTTCCAGAGATGGGGCACGGACTTTCCATCACTCTATGCTTCCTGAAGTAGTTGACAGTGATTTTAGTTAAAAGATATGTTATAGAAAAGCACTATCTGATCAACAACTAATTCTACTTTCCAAAACTTAAAACACCCAGTGAAAGACCCTAAAATACAGGCACATATCTTAAAAAAAAAAAAATAAAAAAATCAAGACCTAGGGAAAGGAAGAATATTTACATCATTGTCACAGTCTCCAGCCCCTAAGAAACACATTCTCAGTGAAAATAATACAAGTAGTCATCTTGACTTTAACATATACTAATTTTGTACTGCTGTAAGATATCTTCCATTCTAGAGTTTTTAATCCATGTTCAAGCTCTGAAGTATGACTTTCAACATACATTGATTAAAATACCTCAGAAATTACAGATCATAATTCCCAATACAAGGATCAGCAGTTGTCACTGAAAGCCAACAGTGTTAGTAATATGACCAAATAATTGTTTGATTGATGTAGGTTTTTTCTTCTTTTTTTATTAAGATCATCCATAAAATGTTCTGCTTTTAATTTGGTTTGTAGATCAGAAAAATTTCTGAAGTTCCTTTTCTGCAGGAGAACCAATTTCAGCCATGTGTATTTGGGTGTAGTCTCTTTTGGTTTTGTGACTGTAGTTAAATCACATGTCCTTAATATAGGAAAAAAAAAAAAATCTTACCTCATGTCCAGTGGCATTTTGTCTTGTTACTTACATAAACTGAAATCAATTTTGACAATGTCCATTAATTTAAATATTAGATCAAAAGTCAATTGGAAAGTTCTTATCCAAGAATTCATAAAAATGGCATCTTCTTGTAAAAAGAAATTTCAATTTTGACAAATATTTGATTAAAAAGACAGGTTTTCATTACAAGCAGTATAAAGGTTTCCTTTCCAAAAACCCAAGAAAGCTCCAGAAAAATCAAAGCAACAGAAGTTCACCACTGTCCACTGGTGGAAAACAGGAATCTCTTTCAGCAGTTAACAGAGATATGGACATGCAAGCATGAGACTACCAAAAATAATGATTGCTGTTACTTGCAGCACTAAAAAGAAAATACATTAGACATAGTAAATTTCTCATACTTAAAATTTAAATATGTTATTTTAGCACTTGAAATGGTCATCTAATCTCTCTTGGAAGGAAGGCAATTTTTTCTTGAAGACAAATATGAAGATGTTGGAAATCAAGGCTTGGGTAAGAGTTATCTTGTTCAAGTCGTATTTGTTTGCATATACCATGAATGCAGTCTAAGGCTGTAGTTGAATGCAGGTCAGACAAAACCTATAAGACTTCAGAGGTGCAAGTAAGTAGATTGTCAGAGGACAAAATATTTTAATTGACCTAGCAATATGAATTTACTTTTAAAGTACCTACAAAAAAGGACTAAAACCAGTTCAAGTGTAATAAAGCAGTAGTTCCAACTTGAACACTAATTTATTAAAAAGAGTAGAAATACCACCAAAAAGTCAGAGAAAAATATGCATGGTCAACTGCAGACTTTGCTTTTATAATAGATAGCAGACATTCATAATCTCGATTTCATATGATCTTGGTAAGGCCCTCTGTTCTTCTATTTAAATGTCACAAGCAAACCATAAGAGAAAAAATAAAAAAAAAAAAAAAAAAGAACATTTCTCGATCATAAAAGAAAATCTTCCAAGAAGTTAAAATAGGAGGTGTTTTTGACATCTTGTGGTGGGTTGACCCTGAACGGGCACCAAGCACCCACCAAAAACATTCTGTCACTCCCCTCCTCACTTGGACAGGAGAAAGAAAATATAATGAAAGGTGTATAGACTGAAATATAAGCAAGGAGAGATCACTCATCAATTACTGTCATAGACAAAATAGACTTGACTTGAGGAAAACTAATTTATTACCAGGCAAAACAAAGTGGGATAACGTGAAATATAAACTAAATCTTAAAAGCACCTTCCCCCGACTCGTCCTTTCCTCCCATCTCAACTTCACTCCCAATTTTCTCTACCTCCACCCCCAGCAGTACAGGGGGGAAGGGAATGGGGGCTGCTGTCAGTTCTTCCCATGCTGTCTCTGCTGCTGCTTCCTCCTCAGGGGAAGGACTCCTCACACCCTTTGTCTGCTCCAGTGTGGGATCCCTCCCACAGTAGACAGTCCTCCACCAACTTCTTCCAAAGTAAGTCCTTCCCTCTGGCTGCAGTTCACAGACTGATCCAGTGTGGGTCCCTTCTGGTGTCACAAGTTCTGCCAGCAAACCTGCTCTAGCATAGCTTCCTCTGTCTTCATGTTTCCACACATCAATCACCAGCTTCCTACAGAGTCACAGCCTCCTTCAGGCATCCATCTGCTAAGGTGTGGGGTCTTACACCAGCTGAAGGTGGATACCTACTTTATCATGGACCTCCATGAGCTGCAGGGCGACAGCTTTCCTCACCATGGTCTTCCTCTCCCTCTATTTTCATTGAACTTGGTGTCTGCAGAGTTGTTGCTCTCACATTCTCACTCCTTTCTCTGGCTGCACTTACACAGGTTTTTTTGTTTTTTTCCCCCCTCTTCTTAAATCTATTATCCCAAGATGTCACCACCATTACTGATAGTTTGACCTTAGCCAGCAGCAGATCTTCATTATTGATTTCCCACCTGTACCTTCGGACCTACCTGTCTCAGGACATTTTCCACCACAAGAGAGACTTGACAGCAAAACTACATTCCATTTTTAAGTCGGAAGAGCTTAAACAGTGTCCTATGGCTCCAAACTACAGCAAGAGAAAAAGACCCCTCCACACACATGCTATCCCCTTTCTTTCCTCCATGTTTGAGAAATTTCCTTACACTATCTGTCTTCCAGCACAGGGCCCAACACTTGCCAATATAATACTTTTTAAGCTCATGAACTGGGACTGAACAACAGAAAAACTCTGAAGGAAAAAAAGTGTAGGACAACAGACTGCCTATTAAAGTCTCTAAGTTAACATGCAAAGAATTTATCCCCTCAGTAAAATATCAGATATTGCCTACGTCATGTTACAGTGATTGCTGTACAATTAGAGTAATTTAGTAATTATGACTTGACATTTTTTAGCTCGGTTTTGTGGGCGGTTTGTTTGTTTGTTTGTTTGTTTTTCATTAGGAAGTGCTCTGGAATTGGAGAGAATTGATTTTCATTGAACTTTTATGCATAGTGTTTCAACAGAAACAATGTTTTGATTTCTGAAATATGATGACCACTTGATTATCTTTTGTTAAAATAAATTAAAAAATTAAAGATTCAAGTAACAACTGTTGAGGTTTGAATTTTGAGATCTAGCTGACTGTGGCTAAACAACCTGAGATGTAAAGTAGTTCTCTTTCCCTCAAGAACACAATTATTCAACACTAATGACTGAGGCAGAACTGTGAACTAGCAATGAAGTGCGGCACTTCTGCTAAAGTAATATGATAAAGAGGACAAAACGAGTCTCATATTTCACTATAACAATATTTGTACTTGAAAATTCCAATTTGGTGGCATTAAAATTCATGTTTGAATACCACAGGAACTAAGAATAATTACACATTTACTTTGTTGAACATAAGATTACACTAGGCAATGAAATTTATGAAGTATTTATCCTGTTACTGACAATCAAAGAAGCATCTTAGGCAAAGTAATTTTATACAAGAGGAATTTTTCTATGCAACTACTTCCAGATTTTTGTTTAACAGAAAAAAAAAAGTTATGAAATAAAGACAAACCAAAATAGCTTAGGAGAAAAGGAGGAAGAGATCTGTTGGCACTGTCTTGGATGATGCAACTAAATGAACATAGCATTTAGCTTTGGCAAAAGGTGCATACTTGAGTGAGCTTGGATCACTTGTTTATTAAATTGAAACTCATCTTTGAGAGTACGAGTCAGGAGTTTGGCTTTTTGAGATGTACATGCCCCTTTCTACTCAATATTTCTGAGCACACTACATTTATTTTGATATGTCAGGGCCTTCTTATCAGTGTTGCAGAAAACACAAAGACATTTTAATTTCATATCTTTGTAAATAGTCATACCAGCACGGTTTTTTTTTTCCTATCAGAAGATAATCAGATAGCATTCTTGTCCATTTTCTAGAGTACACATTTGATAGTCAAAATTTCTGAAAGTATACTGAAAGATCTATTTAAAAATCCATAACAGGATTTTAGAACATCTTACAAAAACAATATATTACATCAATAATATCTGTGTCAACAAAATTCAGCAGAATTTAAGTTCTCAAATACTTCAGAGACAAGAGAAAAAGACTTCACTTTTAGCTTTGCGCTTTGAAAACCAGTCTCACAACCTAAAAACAAGGCAAGGAAAAATTTATGCTAGGACATCCTTGCTCTATGCACATTCGAGATAGAGCAAGACAGTGTTGCTTGCACAAAGTCTACTGCTTCTTTGCCTTCAAAACCACAAAGATAAGTCAGGCTAGGAAGGGAGAGACTCAAATCCTTACCCTTAAATGATGCTTTCATTTTCATTTAAGATATGCATAGTCAGGATTTATCCAACAAAAGATCAATTTAGAAGTGAAACATCAAAAATTCAGAGTATTTATCATGTGTCTTAATACAGAGTAGAGATTTCACTTCCTCACAGGTATAACTGAATTACTTAAAACTTCAAATTTGCTGTTACTGATAGTTCATACTACTTTCTATCATGTTTTTCAGAGAGATACTATGCCAAATGACGCTTCGAACCAGTGAGAAGGAAAAACAAAGAACTAGTATGACCATCCAGTGAATAAAATAGCTGAAGTTAGCCCAAGATGGAGCAGGAAGCAAACTCTTCTCTTCCTAAACAAGCAATATGTATAGTTGCAAAATTCATATCTAATCTTCTGAGGTCTATTTAGCTATTTCTTCAGTTCTGATATTACATCCAACAGAGATGTGTGAAGCTAATGATGTAAAGTTTAAAAAAAAAAATCTTTTAAGACACTTATTTTTACAGATTTATAGACCTGAAGATCTTTGTCCAAGAAGGTCTGAAGAGGGGAAAAAAAGTAAATTAAATCTCCCCAGAAATAGGAGAATGGAAACATTCATCTTAAGAGGTCAGAGTGTCCAAAGCCCTCTAGAAAAATCTTAGCTAGTGCACACACTGACTCTGACCTCGTGATCTCACCCTCAGTTCATAAGATTCTGAGTCCAAATAACAGGAAGACAGAAAAAGTTTTCAAGTACACACATAGTACATGCATAGAGTTATTCAGAAATAACATGAAATAAAACCAAAATCCAGGGAGTTCAGTTAAGCTGAAGTCAAACTTTGTTTTTCAGCATTACCTGTGAACAAAGGTTCAAGTTCTAACTCTTTAGTACCCAGATACTAATACTGTGTCAGTGGGCGCATGCTGCCAGGATACAGAGCCTCTCATAAGTGTTATTTCAGGTTACTAATATTGCTGTCATATGTGGTCATTCTGTTCCTCAAACAGTCCTTGTGGCAATGTATAAGCAAAAAAGGGGATGATCTACAGCAGAAACAGAAAAGACAGATTGAGAAATGACACAGTAAAAAGAAACACTGAAAATCTATACACAAGACAGTGCACAACACCCTGGCATGCAAACCCCAAACTATCAGTGGAAAGAAATTACCGAAAAGCTTACAAGGAATTCCTGCTATATGTAGGAACTAGCAAGAGCAAAAATACACCTTCTCTTTACATGCACAAATCCCTTTCCTTTTCCTAGTTCATATATATTGATTTTTAGATATGATATGCACATACATACTTTACATCAGACATTAAATACATTAAATGCATTGTGAGGGTAAGATTTTTATTGGAGATATCTTTATTTAATTTTATGCCAAGAAATTAGACCTAATTTATTTCAAATGTAACCCCCAAGAACAAGCTGAAAAATATTAAAAAGAAGTAATTTTGAAATCTTGAAGTGTTCATGCGGAAACCTACTTCACAGGCCAGAACAAAACCAATATATTTTATCTTTGTTGGACTGTCGTTCTCATTAACTAAGAACCAAGTTCCATGGAAGTATCTACCTGTAGCTATCTTGCAAAAAAGGAGTGTAAAAATGAGAGCAGACTCTGCAGCATGAAAAAAATATATTAGTTTGTCATACTAATTTTAACATTTTTAGTTACTAGAGTGTTTTCCAAATAATGACATTTGGAACACAGAAAACTATTATCATGTCAATCAATTTTTCATCTGCTCTTTCCCCTTATTAACTTCTGAAATAGACTAAAACTCAGTATGAAGTAGTATGTGGAAGTTTTATACTTCTTTCCAGTTTTACCATTTCAACACTATTACTTGATCCACAATTATACTTAACAGAACCCACATTAGTTTTGAATTATTTTTGTTTTGACACATGTCAAACTACAGTATTATTTCATAACAAATAACATTGTTAAATATATTGTTAAATTTCAGCTTTTCCATGAAAGACTCTGATAACTAACACAATTGCTTATAATGCAAGTCTCTACTAGATGCAAGTGTTTTAGGTAAATGGATGTTAGAAATATTAAGTTTACTTAGTATTTGTATCGTTAAAAAGTAAACTTGAAGCAGACTTCATTGGCAGCTTTGCAATCTAATATATTTCTCTGTCCTCTGAACTAACAGAGACCTTCTTTAAGACATCAGTTTACCTAAGATACAGATTCTTGAAATTCTAATATGCATATACACACAAGACAGAAAGATATTAGCTTTTCCATTTATGAGGTCATACCTTATGCAAAGACTGGCATCTCCACAGAAATAAAAAAAACACCAAACCAACCAAACAACACCAATCAAGCCTTAAACAAGAGAGCTAAGAATGGAAACACTTGGCATGGCACTGAAATGAGGTTAAGGAGAGAAGTCAAATGTGAACCTCAAGTCAGGAGAACAGGAGCTTACAAGTCAGGGGAAATTCTCATTTGCTCTTCCAAGAGGTGCAGGAGTCAGTTACTGATTGGTCTTTCAAAAGTTATCCAACCCCTTCTCAGTGTACAGTAACATCAATCTATTTCTCTTCACTCTTACTAACCCCTTGCAGTGGGAATATAATCAAATTCAAATCCACATATCAGGGTTGAATGTCTGTCAAAGAGACAGAAGACAGCATCAGACTACTAGTAGACAAGCAGTAGACCATACTTCATGCTAGAAAAGAAAAAGTTAGGGCAGAAAAAACACCCACGTTTGTTTGAAATACAGATACTTCCATGAACATAAGGGAGGTGAGATTTTAGATTTTGAGAAGGTGTATAAAAGGCAGTCAGAAATTGATGTGTGAGGATGTGAGTAAGGAGTAAGATGAATCTCATACTACTAGAGCTATGAAACAGTTTAATGAAAGGAAGTTATGGTCTTACCACATTATTCTTTTTTTCCCCTGATATTGTCCTGCTAAAAAAAGGTTATGCAGGTAAAATGCACAATCTATTATACATGAAATACCCTATGAAATACTATTCTGCAACTTCACTCTGGAAAAAAAACACATTCAGGCCATCACCACAGTTAATGTTCCTGTGTTCTGGTGTTTTTTGAAGGGCAAGCTTATTTTCCATTGTTCATGCAAGTCCATCAAAAATTTACGCTTCATCACCCAGCATCCAAAATTGTCTATCATTTTCAGACTAGCTTTATTGCATGCAATAAATAGTAAGACAGGAGGTCAGGAGAGAGAGGAGTGCCACCTCTCCCATAATAGTAATCTTACAGTTTCTAGCTGTCATCCGTGTCTGCAACCAGAATGTTAATAGGCTGAAATGATTAAGAACTCCTAACTTCTTCATGTACATCTGAAAACCTAATGTTTCCCTTACTCCTGCTAGTCTTACACAAAATTAAGAAACTGACATCAAATAAAGACTGAAGCAAAGAAATAGTTAGAAATAAAGAAATCATTTTTAGTTCTGCCTATGTACACCAGTGACATTTGTAATCACTGGGGCAAAGGCTTAGGGGGAGGAAACTCCTCTCATTAAACCAAACAAACCTTCAAAAATAAACAACAGTTCCACAAAAATTCAAAAAAGCCCCACAATACTCTGTACACCAAGAATCAGGGCTGCTCATCTCAGCAAAGATTAAACATTTCTCTGTATTTTTAGAAGACCAAAGGACAGCTTTATTTATAGATGCAAACCTCACCAGACAATTTTTTCAAGTAAAAGCTTGACCTGATGAGGAACTTCTGACCCTAAGTCCTTTCTGGATCTGACCTCTTGTATTCCCAACGTGTCAAAAGTAGATATTCTCTCCCAGTCCCAAGAGAGTATTGGGGTGTTTAACAATAAACTCTCCAATTAAGTCTGTGTTTGGTGAAAAACAGCAGAATGCTTATAAAAAGAGTTTCAACATTGTCATTTACAAACAATGATGGCTTCACAAACAATATAGACTATTACACTATTTTCAATTATATCTAAGAAATCACTCAGGAGTGAATAAATTCAGAACAGTGGAATAAAACTGAATTATTGTAGCACAAGTGGTATTAAAGGCTGCAAGTCAAAACTCCAAAGTGATTGTGTTAAAATCTTTCAAGCACAGACAAGTGCAAGATTTTTATATCTCAAGAGAAACTATACAGAGATTGGATATATCTGTAGCTGTAAATTTCAATTTGGTAATTTTAGTAACAAAACAGAGTGACTAATGATTTATCAATGTTTACAGTGCTATGTGATATTATCTGGAAAACAGTGAAAGATTTTTATTATTGAGTGTATACTAAGAACACAGGCAGAGTATAGAGTATTAAATTAAATTCCATACCTCTGAATCTATCATTATAAATTATTTAATTATAAATTATTAATTATAAATTATAAATCATTACCTGTACCATAAAAATACTCCAGAAAAATATTTCCAGAAATGTTATGTTCTCCCTTTCTTATCTTATCTTATTTCTGGGGTTTAGGGTCAGAATCTTGCAGTGTGGAGAAAGAAGTCTCACTTAAGGAAGAAGAGAGATGACATTTGTGAACCAGGTATGTAAACTCAAAGTATGCAATTGATTACTGTCTTGTACATTCCAGTCATCAACTCCCAGTGGTGCTGAGAAAGCCAAATACTCATCTGTCAACGTTAACACAAATTTTCAGAGTTATAATCAGCAATAAGCAGCACCCTAGGTCATTTTTCACTGACTACTTGGCTTTTCTTGTTTGAAAGGCTTTCATTTGAGCCATTTTTAATGAACCATAATTGCCAGAAAATAAAATTTGTAGAAATGTTAACCTGGAAACTATTTCCTTCCCCCACCCCCCCACCCCCGCCACCTCAAATTTTATACACAGAAATTGTGAGTAATCATGAATAATCTGCCTTAAAAGGCCCACACTTCCTATTGATAGCTTCTCAAATGCTTCACTAGTCACTGAGCATTGAGAAGACTGAGAAAGGATTGATTGTGTAAGCATAAAAGTGTATTAAGACTTAATTTTACCATAGATGCTGTATTATTTTTCATAATGAAGTTTTGAAATTTCAGAAAGCTAAGTGTCAAAAGATTTAACATCAGCTATTAAGATGAAATTAAGCCATGACTCATTGTGACAATAAATGTGTCTGATCCATGCTCCTATTTATTGAGTCTAGCTTTTAGATTGTGGGCTCTACTGCAAGCAGAAAACTGAAAAGAAAGCAACTGTTTTCAGTATCTTGTATATTTCTGCACTCCACTGCAACATCCAGCGTACAGGACCCAAACTGGCCAGCCAGAAATTCACCAAATCCAGCATTTACTCAAAAATTTATTACATGATACACTAAATTCAATAATAACAAATCTAAGCCAAACTGTTTGCCAGAATGTTTAATTATTCCTTGCATACAAAACACTTCAAACATTCTGCATAAAAAGAAGTTTAAAAAGCTAATTACTTGCAGAACACTAGTGCTCAGCACAGAGCTTTACAATGCTGCAAAGTTTCCTACATAATGTTAATATTCAGGGCTCAAACCCAGAAATACCTTGAGGCAATACACCTGTCTTAAAATTGTATCATAGTAAAACTTTGCCAGGAACAAGATAAAGCTCAAGAACTCTCCATAACTGTAGTTTAGAGGATACATGAGTTTTCCAAAATATAAGAGTACAGAAAAAAAAAAATCTTCTGTTTTTGTTGTGTAGAGCATATGGGAATTAGTAGATTCTGCATGTGGCCAAGAGTTAGATGTGTGACATTTTTGAAGACAAACAGTTATCCTCTTTGGACTATATCATAGAAGGATTGCAAAGTGTTACACATGAAGTTTGTAGCAGCTTTAAAAACAAACAAACAAACACAACATTCTGGACTTTGATTAATATAAGGGATATATTTCAATAGCTAGTTGTATACCACTTAGAATTGAAGTAACTTCTGGTTTTGTAACTACAGACCTGCAGCAAAGAGCTGGAGAAAGACCTAGTAGCAAGCCTTTTCCTTTATGATCTGCCCTGGTACTAGCTAGAAAATTCCCTATTCTCGCTCAGTGTTGTAACAAATCAGGTCAAGGCAACACAGAGAGGCCATAGCATAGTCAGACTGGCATGCAACCTACATTTAACAATCCATACTAGAGAAGTTCACTGGGCTGTTGTTAGCCACTTCAGACTATTTTGACAAATATGGATAAAAGTAAATACAAAAAAACTCATAGTTTCTCCCTTTACTGTAAGCTATAATTTGATTATTTTATAAATAGTTTCAGGGCCAGTAATTGGCAAAAGATGAGTTTTTTGGTCAGAAGTTTGTTCCCACAAGGAGTTATTTGTACCCTGAAACCATGTAATGGTGAGGAAAAAACTCTGGTGCTTGGTTTTATAGAATTGTTCTTAGGGTATACCTGAAGGTTCTGTTGAGATAAACACTTAATAAATACTTTGAATGCTCTACTAGTATTTAATACAAGAAAATACAGTAGGCAGTTACCGCATTCCTGTATTTTATTCTCCTGATGAAGTACAAGATTTACTATTGTATTGCAATAAATATCATTTACTTGGAAGGGAAAAAACCCAACAAACCCAAACCAAACACACAAATACAAAAAGCACTTGTCAAAATGTCAGGCTGTAGTTGACAAGGCCAGTTCTCTCAACCTTACAATCCTTGACCATGGTGGCCACAGGAGTTAGTCTTGTACGATAACTGCTGCAAGCAATGACAGCTAAAAGGCTTCAATGTGCATAAAGTTGCCTGGAAAAAGCAAACTTTGCTCTCAGGAACAAATATCCCTAAGCTTACTTATTAATTTGTTTAGAAATACATTTCATTCCATTCAAAGTAATAGATCTTACATCTAGATTAAAAAATAGGTATGAATCTCTTTTCAGTTCCATTCATTAAGTTAAAACACCATGAAAGTTTAAATGTACCATAAACTGTTCTATCTGTAGGATCATTTTATGATTCATTTCTTGCCTGCTTCCACAATATCTTATGCTTAGCTCTTGTTCGGACATCTCACTGGCTCAGCTGTAATGCCACTCTTGTCCAGATGTCCATCCCATTGGAACAGCAGACAAATCGCCTCACAGACCCGTGAAATAACAAGTAAAATTCCCATTTAAAATTAACATGATTCAAAAGAAGCAAGAAGTATTTATATGGTCCTTTAAAAAGAAATTTTTGAAAATAGGAGGCATTTTATTCTGAGTGGAAGTTAATTCCTAGTATCTTGGCAACAAGCATTTAATTGTAGGGCTGATGGAATTCCACACCGAGTTAGTGGTATAAATAAGCATCTTAACTAAGATACTGGTCTCATATATTAAGTTGTTGTGGAGGTTTTTGCTTTAAAAAGAAAAAAGCATGAGTGAATGCATATATGCATGCTCCCTTCTGCATAAGGATCAATCCCACCAGCATCCATTGATCACATTGACTAATCCTCTTTTGATTGACAAAAAAAGTTACTGTTTCCCAAAGCATGTATACAAATTACTTATTGAAAGTGCAAATATTTTTATTTCATTCAGCAATACTGATACTTTTATTTTGTAATGTCTGGATTGATTTTTGGAAACTTGTCTCAGCAAAGCACTACCTGACAGAACTACAACTACCCAGGATTACCTTGGGGAAAAAAGACAATACACAGAAGTATTCAGTATACTAAGCTTACATACCCATCATAACATTTTATATAAAAGTGCAAATAGAGCAGAATCTATATCAAAGTCTGGCAAGAGGAATAGTTTAAGAAAATCAGTACACATAACTTTCTCTTATTTCAAAATTTCCTCTAAAGAAAATATTTATATTCTAGCAAGACAACACAATGCCATAAAAAGAGTGAAAATAATGTAGCTTTTCCTCTAGCAACACAGAGGGGGAAGAAAAGAAATATTCTCCCCTTGTCATCGTACCCATTCCAATTATTTCTAGTGTTTTTGTTTGACACAAGGATTATCACCTGTATAAGAATAAACTGTAGAAATGTATTCACTATAACACAGCCACTTAGCTCTTCACAAATCCAAAGGCACTTAAACATACAGGCTGTTATAAATTATATATTTGTAGAAAGAACAGTTTGGAAGATTCTAAAAATCAGTTTTTCATATAAAGTTCAAGAGTGTTCCATGTTGCATCACTTGCAGGTGCACTTGCTACTTTAAGTCTGTCTAAATATCAACATAGCATTAGTATCTCAGAACAGCAATAGGCTTGTCTATACCTGTTTTCAGAGTATATAAACCAGGTTTTATTCCAAAATTAAAACTGCCTGCTTTCATGTGTGTTTGTGAACTCCTGTAACCAAGCTAGATATTAAAAACCTTTGTTGGATTTTTTTTTCATTATTCAATTGTTGATTTTGTAACCTTACTTGACAAAAGCAAATGTTCATACCTTTCAGCAGGAGAAATGGCCACAACATTAACAAATAAGGTTATCAAAGGCCACCTAGGTGTTTGCAAGCTAACATGCAGTTGAAGAGTTATTCCAATGTAAAACACTCAGAATAAAGCGAAGATTTGCTGAGGAACACTATCTGAGGACCACATTCAGTATGAAAGGACTTTCCAGAGACCCCTTACAGAGTAATGAAAACATAATCCAAACCGACAGCTGCATAAAAACTTAACAACTCAGTAAGTTCTTAATATACTTGAATTGGGTAAGTTATTTGTTACTGTGCACTTAACGATTCTCAAGAGCCTGGAATAGTTTAACAGCAGCAATACAAAAGATTTCAGCTAGCAAAGCCAAACCACTACTGACATGAAATATTTCACTGGTGCCACCACAGAGGGGGTTCAATTTTCAAACAAGGAGCAGAACTTGCACGGTGTTTAAGCTCCACCAGACTGAGAACTGATTGTGTTGAACTTGTGAAACTCTGAAAAATTTGCATGTTCTGGAATTGCATTACTTTTGTGACTAACAAATCTGCCACAACACAGATGTACTTTCCATCACTATGACTTTTTTTTTAAAGGGAATTCCCAGCTCTGTTATAGAATCACAGAGTATGCTGAGCTGAATGAGACCCACAAAGATCATTGTGTACAACCCTTAGCCCTGCATGGGACCATCCTCAAGAGCCACACCATGTGCCTGTGAGTTACCTTGCCTCCTCTCCAAACATTCATTGTATAAAGGAGACTTTTCATACTTAAATTGTAATCTTGTAAGTAGTTCTGGGATTCACTCACTGATATACTACTTCAGAGACTTTAAGTACATTATGCCTGAACTAAACCAAGAAAAATTAATAATTTCTGACATGATTTTACTGGACTATTTCCTCCAGCTAAAACAACACAAATTCTGCTGACACTGGAAGTCTAGAATATTAGTTCACTTAATACCAGTCTCCTACATTTGATGCTTCTGCAAGAAAAAGTGGGTTTTGCATCTTTCCCATCATATGCACAGATAACCATAGTCACAATAACATTATTTGTATTCTTTGACAAATGAGTAAATTCAGATGCCCACAAGAGGAGAGGGGGAGAATCACATCCCTTGACCATGACCCTTGTTCATGTCTCTTTTGATGCAGCCCAGGACACAGTTGGCCTTCCAGGCTGCAAGTACACTTTGTCTAGTTATATTGAAAGTTTCATAAAAACACACCCCCAAAGTTTCTCTCCCAGGGTTAGTCTTGATCCGTTCTCCACCCAGCCTGTACTTGTGCTTGGGATTGCCTCGATCCAGGTGCAGGACCTCACACCTGACCTTGTTGAACTTCCTGAGGTTCACATAGGCCCACCTCTCAAGCCAAGCTTGTCAAGGTCACTCTGGATGCCATCCCTTCCTCCGGCATGTCAACCACATTACACAACTTAGTGTTGTCAGCAAATTTGCTGAGGGCATGCTCAATCCCACTGTCCACGTCACCAAAAGAGATAAGTACCACCCATCTGCTGGGAGGAAAGGGTTAAAAGTGGAAGAATGGCAAGGAGTAATCACAGACTATTGAGTTGCAAGGAACCCACAAGGATCATCAAGTCCAGTTCTTAAGTGAATGACACATATGGGGATCAAACCCACCACCTTGGTGATATTAACATGTCAGTCTTCTCCATGTAACCAGGATTTTTGTAGCTTTCCTGAGAGGACCCACATTTTTTTTAGTCTTTCCATATCTATAAAAGTTTTTTGGCACC
This sequence comes from Acropternis orthonyx, assembly GCA_035583155.1. Taxonomy (NCBI): domain Eukaryota; kingdom Metazoa; phylum Chordata; class Aves; order Passeriformes; family Rhinocryptidae; genus Acropternis; species Acropternis orthonyx. The sequence goes on along the minus strand of JAWWEU010000125.1, from coordinate 38,005,773 downwards.
CTGGATGTCCTACGCCAGATTTACTTCTGTCAGCGCTTTAGGTTTACTACCCAGATCCCTGGCTGTTTGGACAGTTTCTTTGTATTCCTCCCAGGCTACTTGTCACTGGTTCCACCCTCTAAGCCACCTGTTTTTGTTTAAGTTTATCCAGCAGCTTCTTGTTCATCCATGCAGTCCCTCCTGATATTCTTCCCTGATTTACTGTTTGTAGGGATGTATTTTTCTTGAACATGGAGGAGGCAATCCAGATCTCTTGGATCCCTCTTCCTTCTAAGGTTCTATACTATGGCACTCTACCAAAGAGATTCTTGAAGAGGCCAAAAGTCTATTCTCCTGAAGTCCAGCGTAGTGAGCTTGCTTCTTTCCTTCTTCATTGTCCCAAAGATCTCAAACTCCACTGCTTCTTGGGCACCATAACCCACACCGCCCTTGAGCTTCAAATTCCACACCAGTCTCTTTTTGTTGGTGCAAATAAGGTCCAGAGTAGCACCTCTCCTTGTTGGCACCTATACCGCTTGGAGACGAAAATTGTCATCAATGCATTCCAGGAACCAGGATTGCTTATGCCCTTCTGTGCTGTCCCCTCAACAGATACTAGGTGGTTGAAGTTCCTCATGAGGACCAAGGCTTGTGAAAGTGAAGCTGCTTCTATTTGTCCATAGAAGGCCTCATCAGTTTGGTCTCTCTTATGAGGGAGCCTGGAGCAGACCCCCCCACCATGTCACCTGTCCCTGTCCCTCCCTTTAGTCCTCACCCACAAGCTCTCAGTCAGCTCCTCATCCATTCTCAGCTGGAGTTGCATGCACTCCCAGATGGTCATTCACATAGAGGTCACACTCTCCCCTTGTCCCCCCTGCCCGTCCTTCCTAAAGAGCCTGTATCCTTCCATTTCAACACTCCAGTCATAGGAGCAATCCCATTATGTTTCCATGACGTCAATAAGGTCACAGTCCTGCATGTGTGTGCACATCTCATTGCTCCTGTTTATTCCCTGTGCTGCATGTGATAGCAGAGAGGCATTTAAGCTGGGAGCCCAGTGAAGTGGGGTGACTGGAGTGGTTGTTATTCCTTGATGCAGTCCTTCTGCTGTTTTCCTAATGACTTGTATACCCTTCTTCAGGCTCTGGGCATCTCTTGCTGGCTCTGGCATCTAAAATGCAAAACTATTTGGTTTAAATTGCATGCCCTACAACTTGATTACTCTTATCCAAAGCACATGCTCCCTGACCACATAAAACCTCAGCATTAGTGCTCAGATTGCATCCCTCATCTTGCTGCAGGAATGGAGTGTGCCACCATTTGTCCAGTCCAGTGCATTTTGCTATTCACCTCCTCTTCTTGATACAACATCAAAAGAGCTAATAAGAGGCCAGACAACTCTTCTAGCCCTATATGTAGTTGTTATTCTTTTTTCCTTAAATTCTTTGTTGGTTTGGGATTTTTTTTTTTTCACTTAAATTTTTGAATAGTTAGGTCAGTGCTCAAGAGAGAAGGTGCCTCCATAAAGAGGAATAAACCTACCCAAATTTTGATCTAATGTAGATAGTGTATGTACCATTCTCTCCCTGCTCCCTTTGCAGACTAAAAGGACATGTCACCACCACTTAGCCTTAGACTAGGCTATGCTGAGGAGAAGTATTTCTCATGTTCCTCTTCCAATACTGCAGTTACAACAGAGAAAATCATTGCTAAAATTATGGCAGCATGTCAAAGATATTTCCCTTTCATGGGAAAGAGGCACAGAAAGCAACATCTACAGAACTGACTCTGATAGGTAAAAAGGATCCATCCTATAGTCAGAAATTGTCACACATTTAGACTATGTTCGCTAATATGGATCAGACCATCCTGAGGCATGTTGACCACAGTTCTGATCCACCTCTCCTATATCACCTGTTTTTCATCCTTTTTGGAAAATGTAGCTCCTTAGTGCACTGTGTTTCCCTCACAAGGTTCAAATAGCAGGGAAAAGGTGATAAAAGAGTTCTGAAATGAAGACAGAGTCCAGTTCAGTAAGTTTCCTGTTATAAACCTCTTCCTTTACATGGTTTGTAAAACAGAGCAATTCAACCACTTCACAAAATATTTCTGAGAAATTACTATTAATGTATTTTTTCTAACAATTAATATTTACAAAAAAACCAGGTCCAGCATGCAAGATATCGTAGTTCTGATCCAGCACCATTTCAAATATTCACATATTAAGCAGTTGTGTGAGGGGGGGAAATATTAGTGTTTGCACCTGTTTAAATAAAGAATAAAAAGCTGTTTTCCACTGTGTGTGGCCAAAAGGAAGTGCAGTTTAAGTCTAAAATCAGGGATAAATTGCATACTAGTAGGCAGTATCATCTATGAAACAGCCTGTGGCTGAGTGGCCTCGCTTCAGTAATAGGCAACCTTAGTTTAAGGTCATTTGCAAAGCTTAGTAAAAAGCTTTATGTACAAAGACTGCCTATGGCTTAAAAAACCAAACCCAAAAACATAATCCCTAAACCATACAAAGCAGTATAATAAGTTCTACATAGCAGATCTACTAAAAATAAGTACTTTCCCTTTATCAACCCCAACAGGCTAAGACCTAGGCTTAGGTTAGGATTGGTTACATTTATTACTTCCAAAAATGGCACTAGCTGCAGGGTAGTGCATATTAGGCTGAACAGGTAGCAAGTTCTCTTAAAGCAAATGGGGAAGAAAAAAAAAGTCAACATCAACCCCTGCTCCACACACACTTCTTCCCCTTTTTTACTATGGAGTCTGAAACTCCCTCTTCTTTCTTCTGAGCCTTCTGTTTGCTAAATATCTGTGACTGTGAACCAATCTTAAGATTATTCAAATGTGTGGGTTTTATTTTCTATTTTAATTAAATAAGCCTTGCAGTTACCAAGGAGCAAAGCAGAAAAGGAAGAACAAAAAAAGAATGTTGCAGCAAAACCTTTTTCAGTCCTACAACGAAAAATTTAAAAAAAAAAAAAAAAAAAAGGAAAATCCATGCATCTTTCAATAAGTCCTTAAAATGCTCTTACATTAATCTCATTACTATCCTTGCAAGTAAAACACTCTGCTTATTTGTTAGATTACCATATCCCAGGGAAAAAAAAAAAGCATTAGGAAGCATGAAAACAAAAGGAAAACAAAAACATGGTCACAAGAAGCATTTCCACTAGCTGTGAAAGATACTTCAAAATGATCTGTCTGGTCATGAAATGAAATTTCCTCTTTGAAATTCATTAAGTAAGACACTATCAGCCCAATCCTGCAATTCTGACTCAGGCAAAACTGTCAGTGACATCAGTGAAAGCTTTGCCTTTATAAAAAAAGCAAGAACAGATTTCAGGACTGGAACCTAGTTGTGTTTCATTTCATTACCATCTTATTTCACAAATAAAAAGCCCACTAAAACCAGAATGATATTTTAATCTAAGGGGAAACTGCATATCCATAGAGCACAAACCAAGCATGGTACAAATTGCAGCGAATTTTATTGCGGCCTTTATTTTAACTTTCCGTTAGATGTCAGGACTGTGCAGAAATCAACATATATTTCCTTTATGACTGTTGGCTTCTCTCAAAGTGATTTATGAAAACAGATCTGCTGCTAGAAGTGCTGTAGGGTAGAGAGAAGGTTGTAGGGAAAATGCCAGCACACTAAAGAGAATAAAGAAAATACACAAAACCAAAGCATAAAACAAAGCAGTATAGGACTACTCAAGTATTTAACATTTTTTTTAAGATCTGACAAGCACAGAAGAAGCCATTCTATTTATACTCCAGGGGGAAAAAGACAAACAAACAAACAAAGAAAAACCAAAAAAAACACACCCCACACCCCACCCCCAACAGACCAGCTATTGCACCAAAAGGGTTTTCTTTCATAACTGCTAAATTTGAGAATAGAGACCTTAATTTTCCTCTTGCTTTTCAACAGTTCCTATCTTCCGTATGAGTCTAACTAGCAGGCAAGCTCATTATTTTAAAATTAACAACTCTACAGAGGTGTCAAAGCATGCTCTATGATACTCTAGAAGAACTTTTGCTAAAAAGATGATTTTGCAAAACTCACTGAGTAAAGACAAATATCACTAGCTTAATTTTTAAAACCTAAGAGTGCAAGTTTCAGAAAGATTTATCTTCAAGACAGTCCTGGAAGTTTCAAGTTCTGTCTTTAAACTGTTGAATGCTCTATTTTCATTTACCAAAGTATCTCTTTTGTTAAGAACAAATACCATGAAAATTTTAATGTTATGTTTCAGAGTTAAGCCATATACAAGTCTAGAATTATAAATCCCCCAAATCTGAGACTTCTTATTACCTAACCAGGAACAGTTCATAAATTTATAGAACATCCCACGTTGGGACCCATAAGGATCATCAAGTCCATCTCCCTCTTTCTTGCAGTTGATCATATTTGGGTAGTAATATAATCAATCACAGTCTAAGACCTAAAGAAAAATGCCATAATTGACACCGGTTTAAGGCTTCACTAGCTCTTGCAATTAAATAGATCAAGCAATTAGATTTTCTACAACTCTGTGGACACATCAAACCCAAGGAAGCAATCTACCTCAGAGTTAAATACATGGGTACACACAAGGTGGCTGACATGCTCCCACTGCCAGGTTCATTTAGTCACCTGGATCCATATAGTGAATTATACCCAAACCAACAGAGCCTGCAGGCTTCACTTTATTACCACACAGAAAACCTGATTGTTTACTGAAAGATTAGTCAAGTCATTCTTCCTCCTTAAATTTTCCTCAGACAGAAACTTTCACAGATATTCTACCATGCTGCTTTTTAATATTTGTTTTACTTTTAACAGAATCATATAAGCAAATGCTTGAAGACAGAAAACTCACATTCTTAGATACTTTTCTTAAATGAATTGTTCACAGATCAGTATAACATGCAATGCTATCAAGATACTTAAACACCTGCATAGTAAGTTCAATAATTGCTGTGTCCTCATTTCCACCTTCCTATGTCTGAAAGCAATCAGAATATTTGCCCCATTTTTTATTTAAAGTCTGCCTCCAATGGCATTCTCATAGTCACGAAGGTACAAAGGTTGAAAAAAACCACCTGTACCATAAATGAACTTCCAGCCAAGGTGGGGAGTCATGAGAAGCAAATTCTACAAAAGCACCTGTCCCAACAACTTCACCACATAGCACCATACAATTCCTCAGGTTGGAAAAGACCTCTATCATTATCAAGTGCAATCATTAACCTAACACTGCCGTGTTCACCACTAAACCATGCCCCCAAGTACCACATCCACAAATTCTTTGAACTCTTCCAGGAATGATAACTCACCAGTCAGTTGAGCTGTCTAATCCAACACCTGACCACCCTTTCAGTGAAGACCTTTTTCCATATATCCAATCTAAAGTTCCTCTGCTGCAACTTGAGGCCATTTCTTGTTCAATTGCTTGTTACCTGGGAGAAGAGACCAACCCCCCCACCTTGCTACAATCTCCTTTCAGGTAGTGATAGAGAGTGAGAAGGTTTCCCCTAAGCCTTTTTTTCTCCAGACTAAACAATCCCAGCTCCCTCAGATGTGCCTCATAAGACTTCAGGCCATTCACCAGCTTCATTGCCCTTCTCTGGACAAGCATCAGTACCTCAATGTCTTTCTTGTAGAGAGGGGCCCAGAACCAGACACAAGATTCAAGATGCGGTCTCACCAGTACCAAGCACAGAGGGACAATCATGCCCTGGTCCTGTTGGCTGTACTATTTCTGATACAAGCCTGGATGCCATTTGCCTTCCTGGCTGCCTGAGCACACTGCTGGCTCATGTTCAGCTACTGTCAATCAGCACCCCCACATTTACCTTAGAAACCAAAAGTGACAAACCCATAAAAGTTCAAACTGTCAATATGTTTTTCCATAATCATATTTCTAAACTCAGACTTCATTTACTGCCTTAATTTAGACAACCATAAAGCTATCAAAATCCTCCATAACTCCTATAAGTTTTAAATGTGAATGTTTATTTTCTTGTGTTCTTGCTGTAGTGAGTTCATTACTCACCAATATTGCATTCCAGTAGAATCTTGTATGATTTCTTCAGAGATGGAAAAAATCCCAGGGATGCTACGTAATGTGTATCAGTTTTATTATCATTAACATTTGTATTGAAAAAGAAGAGAAAAATAACTGGGACCAATAAAGGAAAGACTCCTAATGGATATTTCAATATATAGCTGATACTCACTGACAATTGAAACTGAAGTTTCAACTTATATGTGCATATTATGATGCATAGATACATTTAAAAGCCTGTAATACCAGACACAGAAGCTTAGGATTATTTGCAAATAATTGTAATCACTCAAATCACTTGCTGTCCTGTGGAGTGATACAGCTCAGCCAGAAGAGCATCTGTTGCACAAAGGCAAGGATACCCATGCCATTGCCTGGCTCCTTTTAACGCATGCTCTGCTACAAGAGTTCTACCTTTAAAGTATACCTGCCTGTTGGGGAATTACAGGCACATATTCAAGTCCCTGAGGACTTGAACTTAACAATATCAGTCTTACACCTAGTTAACTGTCTGTCCACTTCCACAGGTTATCAAGCAGTCACAACTGAGGTTTTTACCTTATACCCCAGAGCCATAAATTTTTTTTAACACATAGATATGATCATTAACTCAATATTTTTGCTCTAAAATTAAAGTTACTATGCTGATGTCTTCAAGATCTGAAAAAGTATTGAGGAAACTATATTGGCATTGAAATGACACCTGGAAAAATCCTGTACTGTTCCCACATTGAAAGACAAGGTTACATAAGGCAGTAAGAGAATGTTGCTTGCAACTACAAGAGTCATTACAGCTTAACATTACGCAGAATACCCTAGTATCACAGGTTTAAGATTCATGCCACAATATACAAGTCTGTTATTTTGATGAACTTGTAAGAAGTTTAAAATGTGCCTACAACAATATATGCAGTGCACATTAAAAAAAAAATCTATAAAGAAAATATATGCATGGGCATCTAAGATAGTCTATATTAAAAAAATCATTTTTCCAACAGGATTCCTTAAAAGAAAAAAAAAAAAAGTCTGAGGGCATGGAATCAAGTTTAAAGGTTAGCAAGTAACTTTTTACTAAATATGTCTGTTTGGAAAGATGCTCATTACAACAAAAAAACTACATAAACTTAAAGAATGCATTCACTTCTTAGCTAAAAAAATATAGTTACATTTGTATTATCTCTGGGAGGCAGTTCTCCTCGTTGGACAGGCTTCTAAGTAAATATTTCAGTCCTTAGTACTGTTTGATGTTCAATTATTTTTTTTTTCTTTTTTTATGTCTTAGATGTATCTGTTTCCACCATGTATTTTTCACTATCTTCTGAAAGAGGGGAAGGAATAAGGTTTAAGAGCAGTCTGATATTTTCAGCAGTTATTTGATCATGTATAAGTGGGTTACATTAAGATTCAGTATGTGAAGACAGCAAATAGTTTTTTTTAATAATTTTTTAATTAATATCTTACACAAATTCAATTTGTGTGTGTGTGTGTTGAAAGGTAAATTGAGGAAGTTTATATCTTGGAGACACTGCTTTCTCTCTTTTATTTCATTACTCAGATGTGTTATAAAGAGTGTGATCTCCCAGGCAATTGTTCTACAATGCACTGTAAATCAGAGTCATCTTAAGGAAACACATTGGAATAAACAAAAAGTCCTGAGTTCTATCAATTCTAGGAGAAGGTTTTACTGGGCAAGTAGAACCTTAAATAAAATGTTTTTCTATGCATCTTGACAATTACATGCCTTTCAGCACCTATTTGGCCAAGAAGTACCTGAAAGGCATTTGTGTGCTACATTTTTGACCCGAGAGGTGGTGCAGCCTTCATCCTTGGAGATATTCAAAAGCCAACTGGATATGGTCATAGGTAACTGACTCTACAAGACACTGCTTGATCAGAGGGACTGGACCTGACAACTTGCAGAGATGTTTTCTAGAATTCTAAGATTTAATGGTAAGTTTTAAATGTGATCCTGTATCTGGACTTCTGATTTTATTTTTTTCCCTGTTGAAATAAACACTGAAAATCAACTTACTGTTTTTTCTAGCTTGATGTGTACTGATTTCCCATAATTTTTTTAATATATATATTTATCACTACAAAATGACCCTGATCTTAACTCTTGAAAACACAAATCTCAAAACAGGAACATAGAAATCTTAGTCACATGAAATCAATTATATCGATTTTCAAAAAACACAAACATCCTTGAAATTTTCTTTTCCTGAGGAAAAAAGTAACCACCAAACTGCCTCCCCCCATCCCCTAAATAAACCAACAGCCCAATATTACCAAAAAATCCTCTCACTCTTCTTCAGCCTGGTAAGTGTCCTCCATCCCCACTACAACCCCCAATGTACACTTATTCAACTTTTGCTTAGTAGAGGATCTATTCAAACCACTCTAAGTTTATAAGGAACTCTTCACTATGAGGATGGTGAGGTACAGGAACAGGTTTCCCTAAAAAGTTATGGATGTCCCATTGCTGGAAGTGAGGCCAGGTTGGAAGGCAATTTGAGCAACTTGGTCTCAGGGAAAGTGTCCCTGACTATGGCAAGTTGAGTGGAACTAGGTGATCTCTAAAGGCCCCTTCCAACCCAAACTATTATATGATTCTATGAACTGTGTGACCAACACGTTAGTGTTAACTATTGAAGCAGTAGTCAGCCAATTTCTACTTGGCCTGTTAAGCCAAAAAAGCCTTTGTATATTATGTTAAGGAGTGCAAAGAAATTTCTTCTTATGGGAAGCATAAGCACAGGAAATCAAAGGACATGGTTACAAACCAGTATTTCACTGCAGGCTTATTAAACTACTACAATTAGATCCACTTCCAATAGTGCTGAATACCATTGAATTATTTTCAATATGCTTCACAACCCCGGGAATTAGCTGTGTTTTGCTAAGATTGCAATACAGCTCTCCTAATCTGGAAGAAGTAAATAGATTTCAGCTACCCAGGTGAGAATTTGTTTTGTCGCTGTTACAGACTTAGAAGTGAGAACTGCAGTACCACCTGCAGCAGGTGAAAATCTGCCAGTCTTGGTCATTTTGTAAGTCTGACAGTGATAAGCTGTGACTTTATCCAGATGTATTGCTATAAAGCTTCTGTTTCTACTCAGACAGCATAGATGCTTCTCAGCCAACACACTTGACCAGGCTTCCCACTAAACACATCAGAGAAGTCATTTAACACCCTATAATTTTAAAGGGATTTTACAAATTCATAGCACATTAACAGCTTTCACTGTTTCATACTACTTGGAAATTGGCAGTTAGGCAACACAGTGTCAGTAATCTCAAGTGCAACACCATATGTCATATCTTTGTTAGAATTAGCAGTAACAACAGATAAACACTTCCAATCTCCAACATGCACAAGCTCCTGAGCTCACAGGGAGTCAGTACACATGAATTTTTACAGGCTGTGAAGAAGTCTCTCCAAGGCTTTGATGAAATAATACATTAAAACTCATTTACTATATCCTTGGGGGAGGTGGCGAAAGAAAGTGAGGATATTTGGTGTTCTGCTTGCGTTTCCCTCCCTCCGTCCCTCCACTGAAAAGCCAATGTAATTGTACTGGGAACCCTCTTTGTCTGATAAAGCCATGACAAATTGCAGGATTGTTTCCTCTTTGGGTAAGAAAATTTTGTGAATCTGGTAGATTTTTGTTTGCACTGACAAATTTCATTTGTGAGAGGGTATCATCATGGAAAAGAAGAACTCAGTCCAGGAAAGAGCAGTTTTCCTAGATTAAATAAAGCACATTCAGGAGCTTTCAGTTGCTGTTCAACTTTTGCATTAGACTTTTTCGTATTGTTTGATGGAAGCTAGGTAGAGGTAAGAAGGGAACTGGCCTACATTTGTGTAAAGCTCATTCATGTCTCTTCTTCCTGAACATTTAATTAGAAATACATACAGATATTTACATTTCCTCAACAGACTATCTTCATGTTTAACAGAAATATATATACACACATATACACCAAAACAGGAAGCTGAAAAGAATAGTCATTACTTAACTTCTGTTATCCACTGGAGAAAAAGTAGCACTTTAGATGAGAAAAACTACAGAAAAAGCTCATTATTTCCCTTGTCAGTTCACCTTGGCAAATGCAGAGACATGTTTTTTTCATGTCTATTTAGTGTCTTTTATAGTTTGTGCAAAAACAGCACTGTACAAATTAATTTTCATAAAGTAAAAGATACAAAAATATCTGAAAAATAATCTGACACCAAAGGCTAAACTGAGTCCCATAGGGTCCCTCATGCTTGAGTGTTTGGTTTTTTTCACTTCACAGGCTGCATTTGTACACCGTTTCTCAGATTCACTTCATCTCAAGATTTTAAAGTCTCAGTTATTTTTATGACCTGGCAGAATGTATTTAGCATCACCCTGTCAGAATGGTCCTGTCTTAAAGCTAATCAGCTAAAGGAAATAGTACAAGCTTTTCCATAAACAAATAGATCCAAATCACAATGGGCAGTTTGTCATTTACCTCACTGTCTGGAAAGCAAATGATCTCAGATAATGTATATCAATCACTGCTGGTCATAAGTTACAGTTGACTTTGACAAGTTGTCAGTGAAAAAAGAAAAAGTCATATTTCAAAACTGTTCTCTTAAGACAAGGAAAAATTCCTCTAACCTCAGCAGTAAATACAAACCCTTCAGAAATCACAGACAAGAAACATCTGCATCTGAAAACAGCCAGCATGAGACCCAGTCCAACACAGATTGTAAAAGCTAATTATTCCATAGGAATCATAGAAAAGCCCAGGTTGGAGGGTACCTTGATAGATCATCTGGTCCAACATTTCTTGAGAAAGGGAGCCTAGATAAGACTATTTAACACCTGTCCAATTATATCTTGTAAACCTTCAGTGATGAGGACTGCTCCCAGTATCCTAGTATTTTATAGCAGGGTATTTACAGCATTCTGAAATTCCTCTCATTTGTCATTTTTCAATAAATAACATATTTTAAAAAGAAAAAGACATTCACAATTTGTAACACATTTACATACAATAGTATCTTAAAAACATTTCTGAATGCTACATTGAAAAAGGAAAACAGATACACTGAGCCATCTTCCTTACTGCATTTTAATGTCTGTTGAGACGTATCTTGTACCTATTTTCAGAGCAAATGTCTCAAAGAACTGAATTTTGCCTTTCTTGTGACTGGAAAGCCATTCTGGTTCATAGTAATGCCAGGCTCCAAATGCCTCGTGGTTTCCCAGGGAAATTTATTTTCTGCCCACTGGCTTTACAAGATGCTGGCATTGTATTTAACTTCAAAAAGACATTTATATGTGCAACCTTCTGACAAAGGATATTATGACTAACTACTGCCAATAGGCAAGAAGTAGCTTTGTTATGAACTCTGGTAACCCAACAGGTTTTCCATTTTATATTTGTTTCACCTAATGGCCGTCACTTATTCAAAGCAGGCTCCCACAGATATCTAGATATTCATGATAATGAGAAAACATTTTTCTGAAGTAATAGTCAAAAATGTATTACTTTTAAGAAAGAGCACTCTGAAAGAAGGGTCATGCTGGTTATATTGAAGTTTTTTTTTCAAAGCACAGTCCTTGATCTCAATTTTAAATACAATCATTGAAATAAAGCACAACAGTAAAACATAACTGCCAGGATAAGTCTAAGTACATTTTTAAAGCCTTCCTCCTCACTCTGCATGGGCTACATCATTATAATAAAAATACTTTGTCTGATGTTTAAATATTGAAAGAAAAATAAACATCATATTTGAAGTCTGGATTTTTGATAAACATTGTTCAGATACTTGGAACAAAAAATGTTTCATCTTATTTTTCATCTTATTTTTGACATCAGAATTTACTCTAGCCTCTCACAATCTTTGTAAGACACTGAAACAGATCGCAAAACAAGTATACAACTTACTATTGCCTGAGGAAGTAGAAAATTTAGATGCTTTCAAGAATCCAATATGAATTAGGTTGGATTAATTTTATACATGTTTTGTATTACCACTTTTTTATGAATGCAGAGCATAGTTATTTTCCTTTTAATGCAAACAGAGCTCCTAAAGTATGTCAAAATTTGTCTTACTATTACTGCTGAATGCTGTTCAAACTAACTGGAAATAGCAATTGTCTTTTTCCTAAATGTATTTTGCTGCCTTATCTGCTGACAAGGATTTCCTAAAAGCTTCAACAGTTCTCCCTTTTTTAAAAGCCTTTGATGAATGAGATATTTTTGTCAAGAGGTTTCTATACAGCAAAAATATTTTGGACCTCCCTCTGGCAGAACTATCTTGACATTCATGAAAAATTAGTAATGTTTCCACCGGGTCAAGTCTACTTGAAACTCTCACAGATGGGATTTTTTTTCTTTACATCCATCATTGGGGTTGTACACATCAAGCAGATGGATCTCACATCTACATTCAGTCATTCAACTATGCCAAGAAGCAGACACAGAATTTTTGCTCCTATTGTAGACTTTGGAAAGAAAAATGAGTCCATATGACAGAATTTTAAAATAGCTATACCTGTTCTCTCAATTAGAGAACATTACAAACTCCAAAGGATTTGGAGACATTGGTTTTCCAGATAAATAAAAAAACAACTCCTTTGCTGACTTTTATATTTAATTCTATTTCCCTAAAAGTGATATGAAGCACTGTCACAGAGACAAGAACAGAACTGTTGACAGCATCAGTTTCTACCTGTACTCCCAAAGACTGCATTCTAACCCTACTGAGGCTAGAAAACCCCCAGCAGCTTAATTTACTTTTTCCATTACTGCATTCCTGCTCCCTCGGTAATAGGCCTCATATCTTTAGATATCCTAATTGCTGAACTGACACGCTACATTTGTAATGCAAAGCTATTTACATTTGTATTGCAGTTTCTCATCCAACTTCTTTTGTTCCAAGGAGCAGGTCACAAAAATCCACTATAGGATTACTCATCAGTCACAGAGACTATTTGAGTTCAGCACATTTACATCTCCAGACTGAAAGTATGAATCACTCTTCAACATCATTTCTGCATATAGACCACAGCTCTCTATCAGCAAATATGAATGAATTTGAATGTGATCCATCACGGTTTCATCTGTTTCAAGATCTCACACCCAAGAGAACTACAGGTGTATTTCTCCTCAAAATCTTTCACCTCCTGGGTTGACATACTGAACCATTTATTTTAAAAAACTCCCATATTTTGATAATTTCAGCAAGAAACACCTTTACTGAAAATAAAGAATGGAAATACCACACATATACAATTGAAACAGTGATGATACATTCATGTTGTTAATTCTTCCAGTATCTCTGGAGTTTGCAGGGTTCAAACTGAAACTTTGGTATTAAAATACATACAAAAAATACACTCCAATTTTACCATGTTTTTTATGATTTCAGCTGAATCTGAATTTTTATGTCTGTATCTGTGACTAAAATAGACTTGCTTCAAGTTCTGCCTCTCCTCAGAAAAAAACCTAAGGTGCAAAAACATACAAGGAATATCATTCAGAATGAAGAAACTTGATATTCCAGATGAGATTACAGCTGACATATAAGCAGAACCAAGACATCATCCAATGAAACATGCTACTTAATTGACTAAAACCCCATGACTCCTCTCTGTCCTGAAAGAAACATGTATACAAGCTGTTCAACCACTTGTTGTCAATCTCCTATTTTTGCTGCAGTTTATATAAATTATAAACACTTTTTCTTTCCTACCTCCCAGACAATAGAGTCAGGATGAGGGAGAAGTCCTCCATGCCTCATCTCTTCCAAAAAGGAGAGACACAAATGTGGACAGTATAAAGAGACACTATATAAACTGCAGAAGAGTTGCAGAGTATCATTAATGTTTTCCTCTTCCCATATTCTAGTCTTATCATTCCCAGCAGTGTATCTCAGTCTCCTGAAGCTATGAGTTATTCCAAAATCCTATCAGAGTTGAATCATAAACTAGCCAACACAGACTGTTGAATAGTGCTGCAGATCACCCTGGTAAGCAGTGCATAGACTCAAGTCTCATCAACCATAAGGTGTTTAAATATGCAGACTTTAAATCTTTAGCTGAGATCAAGCTGTACTCATAGGTACGTGCACATTAAATCTTCTCTTCTGTGTAAAACAAAGAAATTACTTTATCTTGACAAGTAAATAGCACATTTATTTTTTTAATTTTTTTTTAATCTGATTAAGAGAAGCAGTTGAGAGTTAAAAGGTTGACCCTGAGAATTACCCCAGGGACATACAGATAACCTTCTAACCGGCAGAAAGGAAGATGTGGCTGAAGTAACACTGTCTACATCGAAGGAAAGTCAAATGATAGCACACTATATATATACAAACACACACTTTTTGTTTTTTCCTTCAGAAGATTTTAACATCCCAGATGGGAAACAACTAAATAGAGCTTCGTCAGAATCAGCAGTTGGGTCGTCTTAAGTATCACTTCCCTCTGTTCCAAATGAAATTCTTTGAGGTGTGTGGGCTCGCAAAACTATATCTTTGGGCAATGTGTGTGTTTATATGGAATATGCATGCTTCTCTTCTTCTATAATTCAACCAAGTAAAGTTTTGCTAAAAAAAATTAAAGCAGTTCTAGCTAAAGATTGCACATATAAGCTGGTTTTCCTTGTTGATGTAAAGCCTCTGTTTTTCAATCATTCCTATAGTACCAAAAGATGGTGAATTTTTCTGTTTAGAGTTTACATTATGGTGTTTTGGGTTGTTGGTATTTTTTGTATTTGGCTTCTATTTTTTGGGGATGTGTTTTCTGTTAGTGTGTTTTGGGGGTGTTTGTGTTTTTTTTTTAAACTCCACAATAAACTCCATTTCCAGTAAAATCTATTCCCATCCCCAAATAGGAACAATTGCTCCCCCTATTCTGCACTGTCTTAGTTTGAAAGAGAAAACTAAGATATCTGGGGGCTAATAGAGCAAAGGACCCCACCTGATTAACCACACCAAGGCTCACTGTAGATTTCAAATTAGGGAATAGGTTTAATTA
>JAWWEU010000125.1:37964266-37990609 GCA_035583155.1 Acropternis orthonyx | reverse complement strand
CGTCTGGTTGGCAGCGGCTCCGATGGACTGGGCTGGGGCGTGTGGGACTGGTGCCTGCTCCGGCAGCAGGGCACGGGCGTCCAGCGGTGACGGGCTAGGAGAGGAGTGGGCATCCGTGCACAGGGGGGTGGATGTCCAACCGTAGCGGTGGGCTAGGAGCGGAGTGGGCTCGCAGGATGGAGCACCCCGGCAGCGACCAGGCAGTAAGAAGGAGAAACTGACCAGCTTGTCTTGGTGCCTCAGGATCCACGGGAAGACTGCGGAGAGCAGCTCCGATGCAGCTGGGCACCTCAGGCGGCTGTAGACCATGGCTCCAAACACAGCGCCGACCAAACCACGTGTGTCCAAAACCGATCCAAAACTGAAAGTAAAAACGTGCCCTCTCTTCCTCCCTTCCCCAGAAATTCTCCCCTCCCCACCCCCTCCCCTCCGCTCCAGGCTTCGCTCCCAGTCCGGGCAGGTGAGGGAAAGAGAAAACTCTCCAAACTTAGACCCATAACATGCACAAAGGGAGGCACCAATCACAAGAAAGATTCCCATGCTTTCAGAATATATCTGTGAAAGCTGCTTAACAGAGTTTGTAAGGAATACAAGCAGATCATGATTTCTCATTGCTTAGGCATTTCAGTCAAAGCTTATTTTCATGGGTGATTCACCTAGTTTATTGAGGATAGCCAGCTGATGTAATCTTTTTGGACTTCAGCAAAGCTTTTGATACTGTCTCTCACAGTATCCTTCTGGACAAAATTTCCAGCATGCAGCTGAATAACCATGTCAGTTGTCCTATGGAGAAGACATAAATGACACACTGACATAAATATCTATTTTACAAGAGTGCAAATCTTCTCAAAGTACTTTGTGCTGTCCTTGCTGCCCCACCCATTCCCCTAGGATCAGAATCATAATTTTCTGCCAAAACAGAAAGGGGAAAATAGCTCTTACCTATATGAAGAGAGCAAAATAATTTGCATCTCATCCTTTTTGGACTTCAGGAAAGCTTTGGATACTGTCTCTGGACAGTATCCTTCTGGACAAAATGTCCAGCACAGCTGAATAACCATGTTGCATGATGAGTGAACAACTGGCTCAGGGGTCAGGCACAAGGAGTTATAGCCAGTCTGGCATCTGGTCACTAATGGGGCTCTGCAGAACTCCATTCTCGACCCAGTTCTCTTCAACATCTTCACTAATGACTTGGACACAGAACTGAAAGGGATAGTAAGGAAGTTTGCTGACAACACTAAATTGAGAGGAGCTATCCCAATTTAGCTGTTCCCTCTCAAGGGCAGGGAGGCCCTGCAGAGATACCTGAACAAATAAGAGAGATGGGCAATCACCAACCATATGAAATTTAACAAGAGGAAGTGCCAGATTCTGCACTTGGGATGGGGCAACCCTGAATGTACGGACAGACGGGGCAATGAGATGCTGGAAAGCAGTGCCACAGAAAGGGACCTGGGGGTCCTGGTCAATGGCAAGTTGAATGTGAGTCAGCAGTGCCCTGGCAGCCAGGAGGGCCAACTGTGTCCTGGGAGACACTGGGCACAGTATCGCCAGCTGGTCAAGGGAGGGGACTGTACTGCTCTGCACTGGTGCACCCTCACCTTGAATACTGTGTGAAGTTCTGGGAGCCACGATATAAAAAAAAAACAATAAGCCATTAGAGAGCATCCAAAGGGGGACCAGGAGGTTGGCGAAAGGTCTAGAGGGGAAGCCTTACAAGTTGCAGCTGAAATTACTTAGTTTGTTGAGCCTGGAGAAGAGGAAACTGAGGGGAGACATCACAGTCTTCAGTATCCTCATAAGGCAAAGCAGAGGATCAAGTGTTGATCTCTTCACTCTTGTGATCAGTGATAGGACTTGAGGAAACACCATGGTGTTGTGTTAGGGAAGGTTTAGTTCGAATATTAGGAAAATGTTTTTCGCCCAGAGGTGGGTTGACCACTGAGCCCCAGGCAAGTGGTCACAGCACCAAGCCTGTCTGAGTTCAATAACATTTGGACAATGCTCTCAGGCACATGATATGATTCTAGACTGTCCTGTGCAGGGCCAGGAGTTGAACTCCATGATCCAAATGGGTCCCTTCCAACTCAGCATATTCCACGATCATTTCCAAACTTCAATGAGGCCAAAACTATGAGACAGATGGGAATTTGCCACCCTGCCAACACACATGGATCTCCACTTCACCTGTTCTGTTCTGTAAATGTAGAAAGAGTTTTCCCTCTGAAGTATCTAGGCATTTTGATGCTACAAGTACTGCAACATGAGCATGTAAACCTACAGATTTCCACTGACCCTCATCTTCATGTCTCAAAACATGCTTAAGAATACTGTAGTCCACAAATTTACAAAGATTAGAAACTTCTAGAAACTGTTGGCTTCCAATTCATTAGCTGAATTCTTAAAGTTACTGTAAAACGTAGCCTGTGGAGTCTCTGTGGTAACTGTGTCATGTAAAAACATCCTCTGAAATACCACTGTGAATAAACATACACATATTTAGTTACAGAGCAGGGCACACTTCCTTCTCCATGGGGCAGGACTACAGGGTTCTTCATGTCCCTGTGCTTTGCAAAGACTTACTCAATGACAAAGTAGATACTTTCTGAAGAAATACAGGCAAGAGCTAAGTGAGTGGGAGAAATTCTTTACAGAGAGAGTGATCAGAATGGGCTGCCCAGGGAGGTGGTGGAGTCACTGCCCCTGGAGGTATTTGAGAAGAGACTGGATGTGGTGCCATGGTCTAATAGGTAAGGTGGTGTTCAGTCAAAGGTTGGATTTGATGATCTCAGAGATCTTTTCCAACCTAGATGATCCTATCATTCTGTAAATACTATCAGTTTGTTTTAGGGAGGGGAAAGAAAAAAACCAATTAATTAAACATGATCCTTTTCAAAGGTGTGACTTACAGATATTGCAAACATGAAATATGGAATAGGACAGTAAAAGCTTAAGTTTGGAGGCAAATTTATTTGAGAATTAATAGAATTAAATGAAACTAAACAAAAGGGAAATAATAGCAGCATTGAAAGTCCAGTAATCATCTGTGCCTTTTCTGTACTAATAATCAGCTAAATGCTGTCAGCACACTGTGCATTCCCCTTAGTACCACCTCTTTACCTCTGCATAATATGCTTCACACCGAAAGCTGGAATAAAAAGAAAAAATTACAAGAAAGCGGCAGCTTTCTTCAAGAAATACACAGCTGTAGCTATAAAACAGCTGAACCAGCCCACTAGTATCCAAAATCAGAATAAGATTTTTCAAAATTTCAAGACATCCCTAAAATTTTTCATAGAAGAACATTACAAGGAAACGTTCATCAACCACATTAAGCACCCCTATCTTAAAAATCATTACCACATGTTGTGGGACTCTGTACTCAAAAAATAAACCCCAAAGCTTACAAAGAAAGCTACCTCATCCTAAGGCAACTTCAAATAACCATACTTGCAAAGAACAAACAGCAGTCCAGCAAAAGGAAGCATTTAACTGGGAAAAAAAAAAAACAAAAAAAAACCCACCCAAAAAAACCAAAAAGCCCCAACCAAAAACCAGCCCCCCCCCCCCCAAAAAAAAAAAATTAAAAAGAAAAACCAACCAACAAAAAAAATTCCTACACCATACTCCCCCCCAGCCCCCATAAAACCATCTGGTAATTACCTCTATAGGTACTTGTACTGCTTCAGCAGCCTGGGACATTAGGAGAGTATATTTTGTCTGTCCTTTCTTATGTAAAGAAAGGAACAGTTTTTTAGTCCAGGTTTTTTTAGTTAACTTGTTAAGAGCTTAATTTAATTCACCTGCTGAACACATGATTCTGCCTGTAGTGGCATTAGCTTCTGTCTGGAGTGTGAAGTAGAGGAGATTGGCAAGGGCTGTCATTGGGGAGAAATAATCTAAAACACATTTAGATACATCTCAGGGGTAGAAGCTTTTGCAATATGTTATTACCAGAAGTTCTCAAAACTCCTCTTTTATAGAAGTGTCAGAGACTGGATTTTTATCTCACTGACTGAGATGGGTCGAATTAACCATTTTGTCTGCGTGTGTGTGCCGGGGCAGGGGCCGTGGCCAGCCCTGCAGCCCCATGGCAGTGAGGCACATGTAAAGCCTGTAGCACAGCACACAGGTGGCCCAGGAGCCATGGGGCTGGGCTGTCAGTCAAGGAATGCCTGTCTGGTACCCTGCCCACACCATGCCCCACAGAGCCTCTAATTAGCAGTGGCACCTGTTACTTTGGCCAGGAGGGCACCGCGTGGTCAGTGAATCAAATGTCCTGCCTGGGGAAGTGGCAACAGTAGAAAAGAGGTAAACACAATAAAAAGGCACACAACAGGCTTCATCTTGGCCTGGCCTGTCCTCCTGGGATCTGCCAACGTGGGACCCCTGGCAGGTAGCTATATTTTTCTCTTCTCTATTTCTTTCCTTAGTCTTTCTTCTCATAATCTCTCTTCCTTTACTCTTTTCTTCCTCTTGTGGGTTAAAATCAATTAATTAGTGGTATTTCACTTAAGTTGTTTGGGGTTTGTGTTTGCTGAGTGCAATGAAGGTTCCTTACTCTACAGCAGTGCCTGCTAGCTCAAAACCCTTGGGAGTGGGTATAGAGCAGAGCTCAGAATGCTGCTTGGAGGGAAGTAGGAAAGTCCTTTTGTTCCTAGTGCCTTGTTGTAATGTTTTTGTGAAATATTTTCCTTGGTTGTATGTTACTCCTGTAAATCTTTTTCTCACCTAATTAAATCTCTTAAAGAAAAGAATGTAGCTTTTTCTCCAGATGTGAACTGAAGGTATTAAAAAACCAAAGGCTTTGCAAGAGTTCATATGGGCAAAATCTCTTGAAGTCTTAAATTAAAGTGCAACGTTCGGTAAAGCTTGAAGCTTCTAGGCCAGGCCGTAAGAAGGACACAAATAAGTTTTTGTTTTATGATGCTTATAAATTTGAAACATGTTTTGTTTGAACTTTTTAGATGCTTTTTATACTTTGATGTGACACTTATTAAGGTCTTAAAAAGCAGTATACATTATCAGGAGATTGTGTTGGTGCATGGTGCCTGTATGAACAGCATATCAGCATTAAAATCAAAAGAATAATGTACATAAAGTCATGCATTTTTGTACTATACATTTCTGCATTAATGCATTCTGTATTCACACTGAATAAAAGCTAAATTCAGTCAGGCATATCAAGTTGTTTAATATTTCTAGTTTGAAAACTAGACATGAAGCTATACCATTGAAGCTGACGTGAGAGGAATAAGACAATGGAGAATATATTCTCTGTGAATTGCCATCACTAGGATAGTTTTTAAAGTCATCAGAGCATGAATATGCATACAATGAGCTGTATACTATGTTACTGAGTCTTCACAGCGTGACCTTTTGTAGGATCAAAGTAGCTTAGTAATACACACAGACATACCACTGCACTGAAGAAACAAAGGATCTCATTTGGAGAGGAAACAGTGCTATGCAAGCAGGTGTATATCCTGTTCCCTTCTCACCATATTCCCAACCCGACTAATTAGGCCAAGGCAGAGCACTGCCATAGCATGGCTATTGGTGCTGTCAAAGTGTTTCAAACTGGTTTGAGTACAGATTGTTACATGGAGTCAGGTAGATTCATAAGTAATATCATATGTTTCTATCAGTATGTTGCTGGTCAGACCACATTGACAGCAGACTTCACAGCACAGTCCTCTCCTCCGTTCCAGGCAGTGATTTCTCCTACATAGTCAAGCCTATGGAAAGCACTCTGTGTTGAAAGTAGTAAAGTAAAAGCTAGGATAAATACACAGGAAAAGAGAATAAAATAGAATAACTATAACCATAACCATGACCAATCATTGACATGTGTTACTATCCCAATTTTTAATGAATTGATCACATTCAATAATTACTAGTAAAATTAATAAATAATATATAATTATAATAGATTCTATTAGTAAACTATGTCACTACAAGACAATAATAAAACTATTGCTACAAGTAAAGTTGCTAACTGTAGAACATTTGCTTTGTAACGGAAAATTTTCAATTTTTTGCTAATACCATTGCAACCCTTTATCTTCAAGACCTGACATGAAGAAAAAGTACTTGTGTGAAGTTGATTTCTATTACATATATAATTTTGAAATATCATGTGTAATCGACTTTGATGTTTTAAATTGTTCAACCATGGATTCAGATCAGGAAAAACTTTTTGTAGAAACTAGAATTTTAAAGTCCAGTTGACTTCAGCAAAAATAAAAGAAAGATATTAACAAGAATCTGTAAACTGAAGGTATTTGTATCTTACTAAATAAATGAACATTTTCAAAATCTTGTGAACTATGAGGTATTTTATGGTTTATCAGGATTTGATGAATTACGGGATTAAGGACTGATTTTACAAGGGATGAGGAACAACATTCAAATTGAAACTGGGTCTTAAGCCTGCGTTTGACTTTCAGGCTCTTTCCTCTAAACTCATACAGCAGCATGTCTGAGGATGATGCATTCACTTTCCCTTGAGGAACTTCTGACTAGTACTCCCAAGTTTCTTTCTGAAAATATATTAGTATAATAATTATAATCAATACATTTTGTTCTTAATGAAGGTATAGTTCACAATGTACCTCATCAGGATTGCTCACTTGAAGACATTTTCCAAAATCCTGAGGTATTAAGTCATTTACTGTAAAAGAAATGTATGTTATGGTGTATTATATCAATTCATTCTGCTCATAAGTTATCTCTTTTACAAGCTATTTCAATTTTTTCCAAATTATTATGTTTCATGTTCCACCAAAATGGAAATGTCTAATATGTCTTTTGCTGTAGAGAACAATAAAAGGTGGTTGTATTTAGTTTCAGAGACAATATTCATTTGCTATATTTCTTGAAAGTGCAGGATTCTTCCAAGTGCAGGATTTTCAAGTAAACTGCTGAAGAGAGAAGGTCAGGGAAATGGATAGTTACACCTCAGTGCAAATGATCCAGCTGTTTAACCTCTTATAAAGAAGTCAAAATATGTTATCAAGCACTCATTCCATATAAAAAGTAATGTATATGAAAGCAATGTAATGTAATTGATTATTACCAAAATAATATATTTTACAGCAAATTAATTAGCTGAAACAAGTCAATAGATGTCAAAATATAAGAAAAACTACTGAGAAAAAGGTGGGCAAAAATAGTTTGGTTTTCAATCACAACTCTCAGAATCAGTTTTGAGTAGCAGTGTTTATAAGGTAATAGCTAGCTACCAAACTAAGCTAGCCTAGGTCTTCCACTTTGGAATCACTTCCCATACTGTTATAAAAGATCTCCTGCAGCCTATTTAAGTTATACAGGAATTCAAAGCATTACTGAAAGTTCATATAGCTCATAATATTCTCAATATGTCTTTCCTTTGACCTTATGCTAGATGTATCGTGTACAGTAAGTAGAAACGTTGGACCTGAGCACAGACCATAACAAGAGAAAACAATTAGTGGGAGATTTCCCACTTTGTTCTAAGTCTTCCGTATTCACTCTCCCCTTAAATTCATACTTGTGTTTCTTAGATTCCAGAACATGCTGTGAAATCTATGTATTCTCAAGATAAATGAGAAAACTGTTGTAAAGTATGGCAGGATAAAAAAATCCATGCGTTCAACATTAATTTCTTCCTTTTCACATACACCTGCTGTCACTACTTTGCTGCATCTGTTCGTGGGCACTGGTTTTGGATTTTGGTGGGTTTTTTTTACATTTTAATGAAAAATACCTCAATAGAAACAAAGGTAGTCCAGCACCAACAGATTTCAAAAATGTCACATCTAAACCCTGTCTCTAGGCGCAAACAGCACAATATAAAATATAAAACATTGAGGTGTTCTTGTAATAATTCCTCCCCTTGTAAGACCCACAGATTTTTTCAACTATATAATTAAAATAGTCTCAACCCATACTGTGTTTTACACATGCAAGCAAATATATTTCTTGTGTAAAAATCCATGGGAGTTAATTTGTACAGGTAAAATTTGCTTTTCTGTTAATTTTTTTGTATATAAAATTATCCCATGGGCAAAAGGAAAACCCACCAAAAACACTCAAGAAAATGGAAGGAACCAAGACTTTCACACTGGGAAAATGCTATATTACTCTGGATATTTAAGAATTGTTCTGCTATGATTACAAGGAGTAAATAAATTAAAAAAAAGAAAAAAAAATTAAGAGCACTCACTAACTGGCAGGAACGGTCTCCCTTGAGGCTTGAGCCAGCAAAACACTCACAGGGCTGCTGACTCCAGCAGAACATCTCACTTGCTTTGAGCTAAACAGAATTTAATGGGCTGAAGACTTGATTAATAAACAGAGTTAATAACATAGTATGAAATTAGTTTGCAAGTCTTTCTGCTTCTGATGGAACTCTGCACACAGTGGTTCGTGGGCATTTCTGCCCTCTTTATAGACCATTGTCTGTTCTCTTCTTTTTTGTTAAAACATAGAGAAAATACCAAGTTCCAATGGACTCTTATTATCTAACAGAAATTCAGTTTATAAGCACATAGAGAAAAGACCCTATTATGATCCAAGGCAGTCAAGACACCACAGCGAACATTAGCATATCAGGTACATCTACACCTCAGCACTTTGTTTTTCAGTCATGACTACTTTTGGAGCACAAATTTATATTGTATTTATATCTTTACTTAGTTGTCTTCATAAAGGGAATAATATGCACACTTTTTGTAACTGTAAGGACTAATATTTAACCATAATATCATATTTAGATATTAGACAGCTTGCTAGCATTTTTATGTATATATCTGTTACTTAAAAGAATGTTGGCATTTTCATCAAAGTTTCTAATCTGTTGTCCCTTTATCAATATATTTTTCAAATTCTTCTCTATGTGCACTTCATATGTACATGTGATATGCTGCTACTCTGAAATATACCACTCTTAACATCGGATGAGTTCTGGCCCTAAGAGTAAAATATAGACCATTTATCTACATTTTAAGTTCTCCTACTACTATAACCCACGTCCCCAGAGACTAGTGTCCCATATAGATTAGCACAGATCTAAAGATCATGATGGATAGAATGGTTGCCACTGGAATCCGGGAACTCCATCTGACTTAAGAGAACGAAGGCTTAAGACATAAGGTACTTGAGAAGAAAAATTATCTGAAGAAAAACACATGCAATCTCATGTTCATACCACAGTTTGCTAAAAGACTGAAAATTTAGCTAACAATGAGTTAGAAACAGTTTCTTTGTATGCATCCCAAAATTAAATACAATAGCTAACAGGTAAGCAAACCAAACTAAAAAAGTATTTTTAATTTAGTTATCCCGAGACTTGCTTTTGAGGTAATACATTTTGAAGAATATTATTTTACATCCTTGAAGTGAACACCTATATTTCTTACAGAGAAAACTGTCTGACAGACTCTCACTTTGTTTTCGGAGACTGAAATACATTTGTAAGCCTTTTGTTTCTTATTGGGGTGTATTGAACAACTAAATTTTTTTATTTATTTTTTTAGTGAAGTTACTCCCATATTTTGAAATTGGCCTTTCTATTTTAGGATCATGTTTACCAAAAACATCTATTCTATTTGTAGTTTTGTGTTTAGTAATAGGTCAAAGCCTCTGGGGTTTCACACTTGAATAAATTACATCCTGGGGAATCCTGTGTACTGAGAAAGGCAGATTAATTAACATAATCAAGCATGTCTCAGTAAAACTAGTATCTAAAACTACAGTGATGTCATATCCCATCACAACACTCTCTTAAAATGCTGGAATGTTCAATCTGGCAATACAAGTGTGATAAAGACTACATACATGAGGTCTTTTATTCCTTACCATTATGATATATGTGGTTTTCAACTGTCAGCTTGGAAGCCAAGCTAATGTTTGTAAAGTCAATGTATTGCTTTTCTAAGAAAATAAATAACCCTAATTGTGTAGCTGAATATATCATTACAAAACATTATGGGTTTATAGGTTCCCATGTTTCAACATTGAAGCCATCATTGACTTGAACTTAATCTCATCAGATTTTACCCAGCGGCTTATGGACCAAACCTAGAACATACAGCTGACCTTGAGACTTTAAATGGTGATAAGTTTTGCTCCCTCTTTAGTGTTTTTCTCAATCTTTTAATTACTTCAAAGTAGAGTTATTCTTTTTCTATTCTGAATTCATCTTTTATCAGGTTCCAGCCTTGCTAATTTACTATGTTTTCTTATTTTAAAAATTACCTTCACTTCACAATTGCTTTTACTTCATGAAGGTGTCTAAAGACTCTTCTAAGTTTCTCTGCTTTCTACAAGCTGAACTTCTTTACTCTTATATTAGGAAAGTATTCCAAACTGTAATATTCTTGTAGTTCTTTTCAGAAATCTTTTGAATTTGTCAGTTGTCTTCTTAAGGAATGATTATTTAAACATACTGAACCACAACATGTTTAGAACTTCTCATGACTACCACTGTGATTAGTTTGCCTTAGTATTCCAGAAGAACTGTCACATCAAGAAGCACACTAAGTAATCTTTTCATCCATATGTGCACTTTGGTTCCTCTATGAATACTTTTGAGTAGCTGGATGACCTTGTATTTAGTTGTATAATTGTGTGCTAACAAAGTGAGGTACTCTATAAAATTGACCTATCTTACCTTTTGCTGAGTGCAAATGTTGCTTAAAATTGAGATAAAAAAACCTTTCAAGACAGTATAGATAAAGTAAGAGAGCAGTTCTTTAATGAAAGCTTTCAGGTGCACAAAGTATATAGGTGCATGCACAGTGTAGGGTTCTTACAAATTTATAACACTATTTAATTATCATATCTAATGGGCACATCAACCCCAAAACCTCTTGTCCCTGTGTACCACCCCCAGAACTGCCCTGCTGGATTTCCTCCAAGGGTTCTGGGTCTTCTGTCTTGTTTTGACTACACTATGCCTTATTATTCTTTCAGTCTGGGTGCATGTGTCCCAAACTTGATGTCCTTGCTGCAATCTTGTCCATTGAAAATACCACTAAAGAGAAATTCAGGAATGTGGTACAAACCAAGAGAAACTGTTAGAAACTGTTAGCTGCTACCTCAAGTGGAGAAACTATACAACTATATAAAAATCTGCACATATATAAAATATTAAAATCTACAAATATATAAAAATCCTAAGACATCATTCCCCCCTTAGAGACTCGACAAAAATTCTATCTTGTCTAGTCTCTACCACTTATACTTAACATTATAGCACAAAGATGAGCAACAACTACACCATCAAATCATACAGCAAGCTATTATGCAAACACAAATGATAAATATAACTAATATAAACAGTTGTTTTTATCCAGGTCCAATTTGGTAACCATGAAGTAAGTTTATGGAAGACATCTCCAAAACCCGATTAGACATCTTCAAGAGTTACCTGATGTAGAATTTGAGTTTGATTCCAAATTTCAGTCAAATTCATAATATAAATCCAACAGTCATTTTTATGACGTTTTGAACTAGAGCCAAATGAAAATTTTGGTTCCAAACCTGATTCATGCTTACCAGAAACAGAGACAATACATACAGAAAAAGTAGTTTAAACTACATTATCTTCATCTATATCAGTCTCTGTTTTTGCAGTTGTTCCAGGAGCAGAGGCCTTCTTAACTCTCGAGTAATGAATGCAGAGTCCTTTGCCTGCAACCTTGACTGTGGTGAGGGTGGTTAGCAGAACTCAAAATGGTCCTCTCCACTTAGCTTGTAGGGGATCATTGTCCCACCATTTAATATAGATCCAACTATATAAAAACCTACAAATATATAAAATATATAAATATATAAACATCCTAAGGCATCATAAATATACAAAGTTTTTCAAGTATCCCCATTTTGGAGACCAAAGGAAAAAAGTTATCTCCGGTTGTGATTCACATTAGGATCCTCTTTTTCCAGTAACCTTAAAGTATTTTTGACTCCCAGGCTACTCCTGGTGAACATCTCTCAAGCTCCTAAATACAGGTGATTTACTTTCAAATATACCTAAATTGTGGTTGGACTGAAGTAATAGTAGCCATACAGCCTGCTGGTTATAGGGAGAAATAGAGATTGGCATTAGAATATTTTGGTGAAATCTTTATTTCAACATACTAGTGTTTTCCATTTGTAAAGAATGTACTTCAATTAACCTCCAATACTAATAAATTATATAGCTCAGCTTTGTATGCGTAGGGTACACACATACCAGCTATCATGTTTTGAAAGATGAGCAATATTTTATGTTACCCATGTATATGGGGCCTAGATAAGTGAACATTAATATCTGAGGCAGATTTATGCCATGAAGAAGCTCTGTGGATTTTGGTTTTAAAAGGGATGTTTAAACAAATTTCACTTTTCAATTTACTGTAACTGCCAGAAATTTCAAGAGATACCATAAAGATCTTCTAAAGATTGGACCGAGCCATTTGTTTAGCTTTGTATAATAAACAGGTAAGTCTACCAGTAGTGATATAGGAAGACTAAAAAGACAGTAATTAAAAGAATAGTGAGTTAAAACCCTTATAACAATTAAGGAATATTTTATCAAAATTTGTGATTAAAAATGAATTATGATTCTATGTTTCTAATCTCATTGAAGACAACAATATGTGCTTGAGTGCTTTGTTGAACTGGAACCTTTCATAAATCAAGGTGAGTTGTTTGAATTCATTCAGAAGAAAGTATTTTAATATTCAACTCTACTCATAAAAAATTTTCAGAAGCTTGATAACAACAGTCTTATTTAGCAGAACAAAATGATGCAATGGCAAAGTTGCTACTTAAAGCACAAGCAAGCATATATTTTTCCCACAAGGATTTTGAGAATCTTGAATACTGCATATCTAAAGTGTAGCCTGCATTTATAATTAATGGAACTGTTCCTATTAGAGACCTGAACTGTTTGTATTTTTAACTAATAGCACATAAGAAAAATGCACTTGCCTAAGTGCAAATAAATGAAATGTTAGGCCAATTCATTGTTGAAGTACGTAACTCACAAAGATAAGTAACGCCTGGAGAAGCAGCCTCACTACATACTTATTTTATGGGGAAAGGTGAGAATCCACTGTTCTGAATACACAAAGGAAGTACTCAACACTGATTCTGTAGAGCACCTGCATTGACAGACTGTCCTTGAGTAAAGAGAGGGATTATTTAGTTTGTTTGTTAGTATGATTTTCAGTCAAGGATTTAAACAAGTTCCTTTCATAATCATTGTTACTACCTGGGACTACGGGGAGAACAAGAAAAAAAGAATCAACATTTTGCAAAGTGGACCTAGAAACTTAATGCATCCCTGTCTTTATGTAACTACTACTTATTTTAAAAGCTCAGGGAAGAGAGGAAATAAGTTAGTGACATTGTAGTGCATTCTCCAGCCATACACTTGATATGTATTTACAAAGAAATCCCAGTTGGTTCTCAGTTGTGTGGCAGGCATTATTATTTAGCAATATCTGCTGGAACAATCTTAAGGAAGAGCTAAAAAAAAAAGAAAAAGGATATTGTGAAAATGGAAGAGTTAAGAGTTAAGAACTGGGGTGAAAGATACATGTGGCATAATTTTTAAGTAAAAAAAAAAAAAAAAGACAATATACCTGCAGGTAGAACACATGATTGTTTTCAAAATGTCTAACTAAATACTCTATTTCTAACTCACACCCTATCCTTGGATATAAAGAGTGCACAAAATCCTCATTTCTTATTTCTTTCCTGCATCTTCTCTACTAAATGACCTTTTAATTTCTTTTTCCATTCTGTGTTAAAAGTTGTTCTGTATTTTACTGTCTTTCCATCTTCCTTTTTCTGTAATGAGGTTATTATACTTTCCTCAAACTTCAGTTTCTTTTACTTTGCTTCATGTGCCTTATCTTGCTGAACCTTTGCCTTTTTCCACATCTGCTTCCTTCTTTGGGACTTCAGTTTTATATGGCTTTTTAACAGTTTTAATAAGACTTCAGCATGAGATAATCATGTGGGTTGTGCAACTAAAGAAGCTGTACAAGTAGTGGGGCTGCTATTTAACATAAATTAGTAGTTACAAGAAAAAACAACCCAGCAGATTATACTGAGGCAGTCAAGGAAAGGGGGATATGCCCAACCAGATGCAGTTAACAAATGCAGAGGTCTGTCCCGGAATTGGTCCCCCATAGATTTCTCCTTCCATTGGCTCTCCCAGACATGATGTTTGAAGGCCATTGTTTTTTACATTCACACAGAGCTTCCCTACTTTACAATCTCATACATATTTTCCTCTTCTGTGCCTCTCCAGGTGTAGCCTATCCTCACGAATCTTTCATTTTACTTCATGCACAAACCATACAGAATTTCTCAAGACTTTCTCACAATGCTTCTCAAATCAACTCATAAAGTCCTATCCTTTTCTAAGGAAAACAGCTTCTGGTTTGCATTAAATGTTGTTTGGTTAGAGCATGGTGCTAATAACACCGGAATTCTGGGTTTGATCCCCATATGGACCATTCACTTAAGAGCTGGACTTGATAATCCGTGTGGGTCCCTTCCAACTCAGAATATTCTGTGATTTTGTACTCACTTTCTTACTGTCATCTGTAGTTGTAACCTCATTCTCTGTTCCTCCCTCTTCTCATGAATAACTTTCCTGTTTCTCTCTTACAGTGTTCTTTCCCGTGTTCCTTCCCATAATCCCATCCACTCTCCTTCCCAACTAAACTTTCAAACTCTTTGGATTCCCTACTAGCCCACCTTATGGCACTAAATCATCTTTCTTTTCTGAAAAGAGTCAAATAGAACAGGATTCCTGTGTCAATCAGCACTGTACTTTCAAAGTACTGAAATACAGAGATGGGTTCTCCCCACCCCAATCCATTTCCTAAGAAAAAGTATACAGCCAACCCTACAGGCAAATCGGAAACACCCCTCTTTCACCAATCCTTTCCGAGACCCGAGGTTCGGTGAGTTCATCCCGGCTCTTTGACGGTCGCTGCCCTGTGCAGGCAGGCATGGACCCTCCGCCCCTCTTCCCGCGGGAGCGAAGGCGCTCGGGGCAGGGGCCGTTCTGAGCACACACATCTCCCGCCAGCCCGCGCCGAGCCCCCCGCGGGGCATCTCTCCGGCCCGGGGTAGCCCCTCCAGGGCGCCCCCTCTCCGCGGCGCCGTGCCCGGTCCCGCCGCGCCGCCTTTGCGGCTCTCCGGGGGGCGGCCGCAGCCTGCCCCCGCCCTGCCTCCGCCCGCCCCGCCACCGCCGGGCCGCGGCGCGCCCCGTGCCCGCGATGCGTCCGGCGGCGGAGAGCCGGCTGCGGGCGGGAGCCGGGGGCGGGCGGGTGGGAACGGGGGCCCCCGCCGCGGAGAGGGGCCGCCGCCGCGCCGGGAATTAGGCTCCCGCTGGGCTGCGATGCGGAGCGGCGGGGAGGGAGCGGCGGGGCCCGGCGGGAGGGCGCGGGGCACCGGCAGGCGCTGAGCGGGCGGCGGGCGCGGAGCCGCCGGAGCTCTCCAGGGTGCTGTGGTGCTGCCCGCCCGCCCGCGGGGAGCCTCGCCGCCGCCCCAGCACACCGTGCCCCGCCGATGCCGCGGACGGCTCCGCTCCCGGGCTCCGCCGCGGCTCCCAGCGGCATGGCCCGGATTAGGTACCTCCGCGCGGCTGTCTCGGGGTTTTATCTGTGGGAAGCTGCGGTACTGCTCAGGTGAGTTGCTTTCTTTGGGGAAGTAAAGGTGTCTCCCTGCCCGGTTTTCGGGCAGCTGATATGCCTGGGACTGGCGCGCAGAGCCGCCGCGGTCACCGCCTTTGCCCGCTGTTCTTCGGCAGTCAGGCTGCGGGCATGGCAACTAAATGCGTGGGGTCCAGGCTTCGCGAAGGGCTTCGTAGCATTTCTTTGCCTCGAATTTTGCATTTTGCAAGCAGGAGGCTGAGTATTTCCTTCACCGGGTCGCAGTTACGATCTGTGAATTTTATCACTGTTTTTAACAGGAATTGGAACATCAATGGTATTGGAAATTCTTCAGGTGCATAGTGTTATATGTAAAAGTTACAGAAGATAATCTGAGCTGAGGATATATAGAACTTCCTTGTTTGTGTAAGTTCTTTTCAGTAAAAGGAAAATCACAGATTGTGTTATGTCAGGGAAGTCTTAAACAGAAACTGGAAAACACTAGCTGAGCGAAGGGAGGGTATGGTCTACAGAACTTCCCTTGAGAGGGAAAGCTTTTGCTGTACGACTGAGAGTCTAGGATTTGTATTATGAAAGATGGCAACATATCCGTAAATTCTGACCTGGGTAGAAGACTGAGGTTTCTTCAGCTTTTTCTGCTTTGTGCCTAGCACACTCTTTCTAGGTAATGTTATTCTATTAATACAAGCATTCTTTCTAAGTGTGGTGATAGCAGGCTAAAATAGACTTGAGTCCTCCATGAGGGCAAACTTTAAAAGAAAAATCACACATGTAAAGAAACAGACTTCAACGTCATCATGTACTCACTACTAATGCAGTTAGCCATGCTTGTTACCACAGATATTCTAGCTCTGTATCACAGTAAACAAACTATGGCATATAACATGCCAGACTGTTTTAAGAATCACATTGTTACTTTATAAAGATAAAAAAAGAAACTTAAATCTGAAAAGAGAGATTACGGATTGTACATGTAAGGGATTTTTAAGCATAAAGTTAACGCAGCAACATGTAGTGCCCCACAATGATGGCACACTTCACAAGTGCCCCCAGGTTTATAGCAAATATTTCCTTTTTAAAGTTAATGACCTGGTTTGTAGCAACATACATAAATAGTCTATAATGTGAGTTTATTGTAAGAGTGAAAAAAAAAATTATACTTTAAGAAACTGAGTCACATGGTAAGGGATTAATTGAAACTGGGAGGAAAGAGTAAATTCACATATATTGCAGTTTAAATTTTCCAATGGATTATTTAATATTCAGAGTAGATTACCAAACCCTTGTGTGCAAGGCAATACAAGCAGTACTATGCTATTATTGTTTTATTTCAATGTAGTTGTAGAACTTATTTTTCCTCTGCATATTGTTTAAATGCCATACTACTGTTGAATGGTTTATCCTTTATTTTAATTATATAAAAACACTTATTCCAAGGAGGAAAAAAATTGATGCCAATTTTGAAAAGCAGACAGGTGTTTTGCACTACATGATTCTGGACCAACATGTTTGCAAATATATATAGATATCTTATTTAGCACAAATTCAAACTATTCAATGTCCAGATAACTGTGATACTGTAATAGCCTTCTGCTCTTAAATTGTCATTTTATGACAATGAACATGGGTACTGTGCACAAGGACTATATAGATTGAGAAAGAGTTCACAAAACTGCTCTGAATCTATGTATAACTTTCATATAAATCATATAACTTTCATATAAATATAGGGACTGCTGCTGTCTTTAGGTCCAGCAATAATACATGAGAAACCTGAGTCAGTTCAAGACACCCGGGAGTCTTTCCCATGCTTTAAAATGCAAAAAAGTGGGAAGAAAGAAGTTAAAATGTTAAAAATTGTAAAGTTCTCAAGTTTCCTGGAGCAATTATTGCTAGTTCTTTTCCAGCTTAAGCCTTGTGAAATTATTTCTATTAGAGCAAAGGGAACAGAGAATAGTAGAACGCTGTTTCCACTTTTTGTGAGACAGAGTCCAGCCCTAACACCTGTATAACACTTGATGAGAAGGTGGATATGCTGTGAATTTCTAGGAACAGTCAAAACTTAAGTGTTTTACTTGCTCAGACACTTTGGAAAAAAAATAATGTTATCTGCTTTTACATTGTGCAACATTGAAACTTTTCTGCTCTTCATCAAGAAGCAGAAGGCTGTGTGAGAAGATTGGATGAACCGAATGAGAAAAGCTCTCCAATACTTGTCCAACAGCCCTGAGGCTATTTAAAATTACTGTTTAAATGATATGACTGTGAAGACAGATGTTTAGTTTTATTTTTAGTGCAGTTCAAATAAAATCAAAAAGGATTTTTTTTTTGTCGCAGTGTTACAGGCTTGCGACTTTAATGAGCAAAGTCTCAAGACTGGTATGCTTCTAGAGGAAACTGCACCTGATTTTTTTTTTTTTAATAATTAATTTTCCCATTCGACATCAAAAGACCCTTCAAATTGCAATGACTGAAACAAGGTGTATATTGGTCATTGTAGAATCTAAGTATTAATTTGATTTCTAAAAGGCATTGTAGAAAGACTAAAACATTAGAATGATAAAGCTGGTGAAGAGTCTAGAGTAGGTCATATGAAGAGGGATGAGGGAGCTGGGGTTATTTAGCCTGAAGAAAAGGAGGCTCGGGGGAGACCTTATTGCTCTCTAGAGCTGTCTGAAAAGAGGTTGTAGTGAGGTGGAAGTCAGCCTTTTCTCCCAGGCAGCTAGCAACAGGAGAAGAGGAAATGGCTGCAAGCTGTACTGGCTCAGGTTGGACATTGGGAAGGATTTCTTCACTAAAAGGGTTACCAAGCATTGGAACAGGCTGCCCAGGGAGGTGGTGGAGTAAGCATCCGTGGAAGTGTTCAAGGAAAAATTAGACATGGCACTTAGTGCTCTGGTCAGGTTGGCATGGTGGTGTTCAGTCAAAGGTTGGACTCTCTGATCTTGAGGTCTTTTCCAACTTTCATAATTCTTTGATTATTAATAGTCTTTCAAAATATTGTGCTTGTTCATACCACTATGTCAAATTAATAAAAGTTATTGATAATATATTAATACATTTCAAACATGAAAAACAATGGCTAAAGCACACAGCAGTCTGGTTTATGCAATATATTTGAGGATGGGGAGAAAAGCTATGGTCAGATCCAAAACAAACAAAAAAAAATACTGTTTATTAAGGACTCCCAGTCCAAGCCCCAGCATGAGAGGGTAAAAGAGAGGGTAAATTTTAAGGAAAATACTTTAATGTAGCCTAAAAATAACTGTAATTCACTACCAAAGATGGAAAAATGCTCCGGAGATATGATTTGAAATTATAATACCGAAGGCTCGGTATTCTGAGTCTTTACTAAAGTAATAGTGTTAACAAAAAGCCTCTGGATTTACCTGGATTCCAAGAGGTCATGATGAAAGCAAGATCATACCTGTAAAGTCAACACAAAGATCGTATTTGTGAGTCAGTTTTAAAATAGCTCATGAACTTGCATGGGCACCAGCACTGGTCTATTAGAACTACACTGTCAGGGACTTGCCAGGGGCTTGTTTTGTCTTTAAAGGGTGTAGTATATCTATTTTATATGTAGACCTGTGTATGAAGAAAGCACAGGGTGAAAAGTTAGGTGGCACTGCAAATGCAAAATAGATTCTGTTTATGTCATAGTTCTTTGGTTATCTGTATTAGCATAGATCAAGAATAATGCTACAATTATGTTACTGCCTTTTTCATTGTTCTTTTCACTACTTCATTGACCTCACACTGAAGAAATGGTATCACAGACACGGCTAATTGCACTGAGAAACCAGATTCTTGTGGAAAAACCTCCATGAAACCTAACTCTGGGGCATATCTGAGTTCACAGTTAACTGACTTTGAAATTGTTCCTGCATTTCCTTGCAAGTTGATTTCAGGTGAATACCTTTAAGAAGCAGAAATTCTTATCCTTTAAGCCATCATTAGTGCTTTCAAATAACAAAAGAGAAAAAAAAATCAGCTAAAAACTATTAAATCTGGCATAGCATCACAAACATCTTTGAAAAATCAAGGTTTTTGGGTGTTCTAATGAGACTTCAGCAGCTTATTAATATGTTAAGAATTATACCTACAATACTACTCAGGAAATAAAAGTGTCTATTAAAATCAGGATGTGAATAGAAGAGTATGCAAGAAAATATATTCATTGAAGACAAGAGCACTGAGGCACAGTACCTTTCCTCATCAGCTCAAACTCAATTTGAAAGATGGTTTCTGTGAAATAAAACAGTTGACAGACTGCAGTCCTAATGAAAAAGATGTAACATGTCTCACAGAGTAGCAAGGGAAGGAGAGCTGAGAGTTCAGACTCACAGCAAGTCAGGAAGGAGCAGGATCCTACCAAAAACGTTTGCAGTCACACAACACCTGTGCAAGAGAAGAGCAGTTCAAGCAACAGATCAGACTGATTGGCAAAGTTGGTGGTTAAGAGACAGGTCAAAGTCAAAGAGTCAGGTCAGCAGATCAGGCTCAGGATCAAAATTATGAAGGTACAAGACTGGATGAAAGTATACTTGGACACTAGCTCATGAAGTGACCAAGAGCATCTCCCTGGCACTCCAGAGGGTGAAGGGAAAAAAAAGAAAAAAAGAAAAAAAAAAAAAAGGAAAACTAAACATGGACAAAAAGAAACAAAAGCAGATCCTGAGGAAAGAGTGCTGACCCCTGCTGAGGATTTTACAATACAAAGAACACAAACAGCTCTGTTTCAAAGTTGCACTGCTGTGCTAACAGAGCTCACACTGAGCCCAGATAGTCAAACCCCTGTGATGAAGGGTCCTTATAAAATATTAGGAGAAGAGCTTTGGAGTTTCCTTGCACATACCCATACAGAGAGGCATTGTACTTTCCAAGACTCAGCCAAAATAAAGTGGTTTTTTTGTGACAAAAAATATTCAAATTCTCTTTTATTCCAACTACACCAGTGAAGACACTGAAATCCCTTTGTACAAATTAGGAGTTTTGTCATGAGTACAAACTTGATCAGAACTTTTACTATCCATTCCTTATTTCTATAAAAATACAGTTGTTTTTCTAAGTGACTACCATGTTTATAATTTTGAGAAAGAATAATGTGTATATTTTTTAGTTTATAGTACTATAAACTGGAAGAAAATTAAATAAAAAAACCACCAAATTTTAATTAAAACCATGAATTCTTATAGTGCTATTGACATTTTCTTACTTTTCAGCCCCTCCTAATTCATTCCTAGCCAATTGACAGTAACAACAACTGAAAGCAAGTAATATTGAGATAAGTGCTGTGCTTCTGTATGATGATAAATGTAATAGCTCCTCTATCAGATTAATATTGTCCAGGATCCTAGAAATCATGAGAATCAGACAGAATGAAAATTTTTACAAGATTAGAGCTTCTTATTTCAACAGATTCAGAATACAAGCTTCAAATGACCTTACTGAGTATTATGTAATAATACCTATAGGGAATAATTCCTGCAAATCAGCTTTTCTCAAGTAATGAATGATGAAGAGCCCTTGTGTGTGTTGCTTCTTGTCCTCTTTATTGCTTTTCCTACTGATCTTCATGATGTTTACTGAAAGAATCAGCAAAGGAAGATAGGCAATAAGAGACAGCACTTTTACTGATATGTAGGCATCACAAATAGCTGAAGTGAAAGGCACCTTTTCAGGAATATCAACTGCCAGCAGAAAGGGAGCGTCTCAGAAAGTAGGAAAAGACACAGCTCAAAACTATGTTTAACAAGAATGCAGGACCAAAACAAAAGAATGAGAAGTGCATCAGGAAGCAGAACAGTCTGCACAGTAAAGTCAAGAGAAAAGAAGGTGAGGATCTTTAAGACTGCACTTTTTTTCCTAGCACAATTCATTTTTTTTTATGGCTTCTGAAGCAATATGATCTTTTCTGGCTGATGTTACAATTCTGTGTCAATGGAAATGCTGGAGTAGTGAGGATAAAAAGAAAGAATGAGGAAAAAAGTAAAAAAAAAAAAAAATAGGCAGCATATGTTTATAAAAGTACAAAAGAATGCATATCATTGTTACTTTTCCAGTCAGATGTCTGATTTAATTGCTTTGACACACATGTTGTTGAACACAACAACAAAAAACAGGGTAAAAGTATTTGATCTGCACTGAATGGGATTTTCTACATAATGAACAGAATCATGAAATCAATTAGGTTGGAAAAGACCTCTAAGATCATGGTCTGACCTATGACTGAACACCACCATGTCAACTAGACCATGGCACTAAGTTTCACATTCATTTTTTAATTAAATACCTCCAGAAATGGTGACTCCACACTCCAACATTTTTAAAGAAGTTTTCCTATGCAACACACTGTTATTTCTCTGGTCTTACCGCTAATGTACAAAATGAGTGGGGACAGCAGGGAGAGCCAGGGCTATTTCCAGGTAGGAACTTCCCTAAGGAAGATCAGTCTTCTTTAATATTGTTATTACTGAATTTCTTTCTGGTGACAAGAGACATTAGCAAAATGTAGTTTCCAAGGGAAACAGTTTGAGACCAGAGAAAAGGTAGAAAATTTCAAGAAGACTCTGACCCAACAAAGTTGTGGTCACTGTTGGGGCTGTTGAAATAATGAATCTGCACAAGTAGTGGAACTACTGATTGATACAAATCAATGGTTATAAGAAACAGCATGGCAACAGATTACCCTGAGCCTCTTTTAGTGAAGCAATAGAGCAGAACACAGGAGAACTAAATTATCTCAAGCTGTGAGGTTGAGTTAATTGCTATTAACCTGCATGTGATTCTTGCAGTTAAAACTAGGAAGGGTATCATAAGCAAAATCAGAACACCTATGACATTTAAAAAAGCAAACTCATTTTTTTCCTCTTCCCAACTGAAATTCAAGCTCTAGTTATAACTACATAACTTACTGTCTTAATATTTTGCTCTTCATTGCATTCCCTCTTTGATATAAAACTGACCTATAAATACATTTAATCTAAAAAAAATCAAAAAATTGGATTGCGTTACCCATCACACCATTCCCCAAGGCTTCATATACTATGTACAGTTTGCATAAGACTCCACTATGTCTAGAGTTTATCTCCAGTTCCTTGTAAAATACATTATGAACAAATTCTCCCTTTCTGAATTTTGAAAGGTAAAATATGAAGCTAATGTAGTCCTAAATAACATCTCTGAGGATTCACAAGTGCCAGAATACATACTTTCACAGATGAATTCCTACAAAATTGGCTGTTTACAATTTTCTATGATTTTGTCAACAATTAACTTTCATTAATTTTAATTTCACAACTAAGCACTAAGAAGAAATGCCTAGTTAATACAGTTATACCATCATGGTTCTTCAAAAGGTTGATTTCAGGGTTTTTTTTTTAAACAATTATGACTTTACATCTTGCTGGGTGACTGCAGAGCTTAGAGATTATTCTGTGAAAAGTTGGTTTATAATGTTCTGGGATACAGTGTGACTCAATTATGAAAAAGATCCTGAGTTTTTGTGCTGCTAAGTCTTGTAATTTCAAAGAGTTTTCAAAACTGCACTGTCCTCTGTTAGAGTCAGTAATACACAGGAGAGTCCATTTTCTGGGCATAGGTAGGTTGAGACATCCATCAGCAAGGATCAACTAAAGTTCCAGTTTTGTGAGCAATATATCTTCTGACTAGGAGTGCCCTACTAAATAAATAAAATAAATGTCATGATGTGGTAAGTTGCTGGCAAAAATAAAAGCTTTGAAATCAATCATGACTAAAGCACTGATTTCACACAGCTGAATTATGGCTCACTCCAATATTCTAGGGTAAATGTCAGTTCTGTGCCTAAGCATCTATATACACTCCTGTGAAGGAATGTGCATCTGTGCAATGTTTTCCTTGATGCTATCAGATCAGATCCATTACCTCTGACTCAGTAATATTAGAACTAAATTGAAAGTGGGCAGATTTTAGCATCATGTCTGGACCACGTCCCATAAAAGACATAGTGGATTTTTTCATTGCTTTATTCTGTTAGAAAAAATATTTTATGGAAAGTTTTGGGGGATTTTCATGTTTGTTTTTTGTTTTGGTTTGGATTTTTTGTTGGTTTTTTTTTTTTTTAAGAAAATAAGATTTATCAGAGTTTGTTTAAACTCTTAATTCACAACTGTTAAAGTAAAATAAAGTATCTTGCAGTTTCCCCTCAGTTTTTGCACACTAAACACTGATAGTCAATTGTTTAGAACATAATATTGCAAGTTTTTACTACACAAAATGAAGTGTCTCTGCTTGAGACAATAATCATGATTACAGAAAGTACAATAAAGTGGAGAACTGGAATTAAAAATGCTATTTTCAAGTTTCAACATGTATGTGTTAAAATTTTACCAATTTTACCTCCAAAACTTATCCCAAAATCCCACTGTGCAAATGACCTCTCAGAATATCTCTATCTCTTTACCTATACTTGCTGTGCCTCTACACATATCTTTGGATCTTAGAGTGCTCAAATTTTCATCTGTAATCAAAATGTGAGCACAAAGACACTTTTCAGATTCCCTAAATAATAGTTAACAGGAGGCCTTTTCTCATCCTTTTTGCCAGGGATAACTCCTTCAGAAGATAAAGTATCTTGCACATAATAAAGGCTGCAACACCATTTGGGGAGTGAGGGGTTGTCCTCAATGTCTTCGTGATTATGAAGGGAAGGGGAGGGGGTGTTCTACTTGGACCCCATGAA
Source organism: Acropternis orthonyx (assembly GCA_035583155.1). Lineage (NCBI taxonomy): Eukaryota > Metazoa > Chordata > Aves > Passeriformes > Rhinocryptidae > Acropternis > Acropternis orthonyx. The sequence continues at coordinate 37,966,216 of JAWWEU010000125.1, read as the reverse complement.
ATCCCTCGCTCAGCTGGTGTAGGATTTGCAGGGGCAGTAGGGGATCAGTGCAGGTCATGACCTTTTCTTCACTCGGCTTATTTCCAGCTCTTTACACAAAGCTTAGAAGACTGAGATGACAATTAAGAGGGTACTGGCATAATGAAGACTAGAACAGCAAAGACTAAACAGGTATCTGAGGAGAAGTTTAAACACCACTTTCCGTGCGTGAAAGAGAATGCGTGTAGTGGACCAGGATAATTTTGGTGGAAGCACAAAAGGCTAGCAGCACTGTTTTTTTAACCTTCACTTATTTTCTCTGACTTATTCCGTAAGGAATATGCTTCAGTGCATGCATTAGGAACATTGGGTTCTGTCATTATGTGGCATGAATTCTGTCACTCTCATCATCACCCTGAAGCTCAAGTCTGTTGTTTGTTAAAGAAAGTCTTATACTGAATTATTATAGTGTTGATCCTGGATAAAGTTAATAAAAAGGAAAAAAATACTTAATCCACATATCTTGCATAAATTAACACAGCTGGTTGAACATCATCATTTCTGTTTCACAAAAAATTCCAAAGCTCCAAAAAAAATTTTCTTGTTTTTTCAATACATAAAAAGAAGTCTAAATTGCAGAAAGTAGGAAAAATCTCTGCCAATTCTGTAAGAAAGGTGTTCATAAATTTTGAAAATTAGAACTCAAGAGCCCAACTTCAGTTTCCATTGACATTAGCATGGCTGACAAAATAGAAAGGACACTGAACAATATTCCACCCAAGCCTGCCAACATTTCATTAAAAAAAAAAAAATTGAAAAAGATGTTTCTGTAAAACCCTATTTCAAGATAACAGTATTTTTTCTACTAGAAACATTTTGTCTTAAGTGAAACTTCTAAAGTAATGGTAATAACTCAGAGCTACACTATAATTAGCTGGCTAATCAAAATAATTTCATGAGAAGTCTTTTGGAAAAGAGACTTTATAGAGTGACTTTTCAGACTATACTCAGCTTTTTTCTAACTGAACTTATGTCTAATCAAACTTATTTTGGAGAAAAAGACTACTCTTCTAAAGAGTCATCTGACATGCTCACTCAAGATACAGGACTGATACATGCAGAACATCCCTAAGGCAAACAGAATGGTGTTTTAATTTTATTGTGCTTCAGTTTTCACAAACCTGAGGCTTTAATTCAAAATCAGTTTTGTATCTAGTTTTGGTAAACCTCAACCATTTCATTCTATTGTAAGATTTTCTGTGAATAATTTTATGAATAGTAAAATTTGAGGAGAAACATAATAAAGAACTCATTTTCAGTTTCGGTTGTGGTTTACAACTCATAAAAGTGGACTTTTAAAGTAAAACGACAAGGAAGAAAAGAATACTTGTAATATTCTAATTGCTTATTAATTATACTTACAAGAAATATCCCTTTTCTACAGATGTACACTTTAGTGGACACTGTTCCTGTTTATATCGCGTGAGAGTACAGCAAGCTAGTAGATGCAAAGCTGATGGGGCAATGCCACAATTGTACAAAAATCCATTAGAACTAGAAAACACAGTAATATGCAGCTTTACATTTTAAAGAACATTTTGAGATATAATCAAAATACAAAATCAACAAATCAGCTATAACCTGTGGAAATCTGTTTGCAGAATTCACTGGTTGCTTCTAGCTCTGGGAAGAATTTGCCTAGTATAGCGGTGATGGGTTTCCCCCTGGCACGGGTGCTGCGTTTCTTACCAGGGGGGCATGCTCTCTGCCCTTCCCCCCCTCCACGTGGTTCCCAGGGGATCGGGAACCGCAGCACAGGACTCACAGAGAGGTATGAGGCAAAGAGAATTTATTTCCAAAGCTAACGGTTTTTCAAGGGAATGGTCATTTTACTATGAAAGGGAACCCAGGTTAGAACCAATGGGGTAAGGTTTAACAAGGGCCAATGGGAAAAGGGGTTTTACAACAGGG
>JAWWEU010000125.1:37916939-37964166 GCA_035583155.1 Acropternis orthonyx | reverse complement strand
TTAATTTTAAGAAATTGAAAAAAATTAAGACCTGAGTTTAGAAAACTCATAAAAATAGAGTATGCAACAGGTAAAAAAGACTATTAAGTAGGTGCTTCTGGGAAAAAAGTGAATGAATATTCAGAATAGAGTCATAATTCATAAAATACATTAATTCACATGCTGAATGGCTGAAATTGGCAAAAATAAACTTTTCTTAAACAGGAAAGCAAAATTACAGAGACAACGTGTAGTTTGTTGAAACCATATCTTAATTACCATAGAAAGCTTTGCCCATAGGATTATGAGAAATGCTGACAAATTAGTTTTCTTCCTTTACCCTAAGAGATTTTTTCCTAAAGAAGGGGGTAGCAAATAATTTTTCTCATATATATATATGTACCGAGTCACAAACAAAAACAAATGTATACAAACTTAATCTTATCTAGACTTTAATGCCCTCTGACCTGTAGAATTGTCATGTAACAGTGACTTAATCAGAAGACTTAAACCCCAATTATTTTCTATTTTTTTCTCTCTGTTAAGAAAAGCTGAAATATTCCAAAGCAATCTGAAGCTTTTTGAAACTATAGTACATAATTCATGTACTTTATGTAAACATGTGATTACTTAACCAGCTATTTTACTTTCATGACAAACAAGACCAGAGGAAGACTGTAGAGCTGGAGGAGTTCTCAATTGTATTAAAGAAAGGGAAAAAATAAGACACCATAAATGTATCAGGATCATCATTAAAAAATGTTTGCAATCATTGTCTAAGCTACAAAGAGCACTATAATTTAATGTTAATTCTGTGGCTGAAATAGAAAATTGAATTTTTTTCAAATCTCAAAGAAAACATTTTTTTAATAGTTGCATGGAAATGCAATCCCATGTATATTTCACATAGCTTGCATTTATGACCACTAAAATAATAAAGAATGGATAATTAGTGAACTTAAAATGGAAATTTGTTGCACATAAAAATTTTTACTTTGGCTGAAAATGTGTCCTGATGTAACTCCACTTATCTCTGCAGCATTATATCAAAAAATTATTCTGGCCATTTGCACTTAGTCAAAATAAGAGGATAAAAGGGTAACTAGAAAAACCTAAAAGTGTGAAAAATCAGCAGAAAACCTAACTTGTTACACAAAATATTTAAAATTCTCTTGAGAATTTTTCTTAGAAAATACCCCTTTAAAATCTTGGTTGTACGATGCTCCTCTGAGTTTAAATGCCAGTCTTTTCTCTGGCAAGCATGAAGTAAGAGTTCTGTGTTTTCTATGATCTGACAAAATTATTATTATCTAAAACATTGCAGGATATGAAAATCTGCATTTTCATTGCACTAGGAACTGTCAACTTCATGACCTACAACAAATAAAAGATTTCATCTTCAATGAGCAAGAAACATTATTGTAAGTTTTAGCAGAAATAAAAGGAAAAGCATTTAAAATCTGAGTCTTTTTTAACACATTGCAAACTTAATTCTTTCTCCTTCATTTATGATCTTTGGTTGTATTACATGCCACAATCTTCCACTGTTCTTTCCCCATTGGAATCTCTGTTTGGTTTTTTTGGTCCCTCAGAATGAAATTAATTTATTCACCAATAAAGTATAATTCAAGCAGAATTATTTCCATGCTGGAATACAAAGGAGTTGGAAGGAAATTATCTCCATATATGAACTCGAAGATAATGATCAAACTGAAAATAATGTAAAGAACTTGAGTTTTCCAAAGGATAATTCAGAGAAGGAGATGATTTTTCAGTTTTGTTTTGTTTCTTAAAAGAAACTCTCTCTGTGTGAGGTAGAATGGCACAGCAGTGACAGCCAATTCTGTGTCGCTTTCAGTACTGGATCCATGCAGCTGTGACCCTCTGACACAGCTCCTGGCTTTCCAGAATGGCCCTGAATATTTATGAATAAATGTTGCTGATGAACGGCCTCCCATAAGAGAAGTCCATGTATCTTTTATTTCTTTTGAAGGATTTTAATTTTCAGTCAAGAGATTGGTTTAAAATTTTATTGAAATTTCAAAAACTATTTGCTTTAAAAATATTTATCCTTCCTTTTGAACTCCCCTTCCACAATATTTGCCTCAGCTTCAAGGCTTTCAAAATTTAAAATTCTTTATTGCAATAAAACACCAAGAATTGTATTTCTTTTCTGACACAGCTGTCTCAGGTAGCCAGTTTAAACACATCACACCTCAAAAGAATCACAGAATCAATTAGGTTGGAAAAGACCTCTGAAATTGTCGAGTTCAACCTAAAACCTAACACCACCTTAACAACTAGATCATGGCACTAAGTGCCACATCAAGTCTTTCCTTAAACATCTCCAGAGACAATGTAGGTCCAGAGACCTTCTTGGCCACCCCATTCCAATGCCCAATCACTCTTTCTGTGTAGAACTTCTTCCTTATGTCTAACCTAAAACTTCCCTGGCACAGCTTAAGCCTGTGCCCTCTTGTCCTACTGTTGGTTGCCTGGGAGAGGAGACAAACCCCCACCTGGCTACACCCTCCCTTCAGGCAGTTGTAGAGAACAATAAGGTCTCCCCTGAGCCTCCTCTTCTCCAGACTGAAAACCCCCAGCTCCTTCAGCTGCTCCTCATAGGACTTGTGTTCTGGACCCTTCACCAGCCTTGTTGCCCTTCTCCAGACACACTCCAGCACCTCAATATCCTTCCTAAATTGAGAGGCCCAGATTTGGACACAGCACCAGAGGTGCAGCCTTGAGTACAAGTTTCAGGTTTATGTACAGCTCTTGAACAACATGTGCAAATTCTGCTTACTCTAAACTCTGATCTAGTTGGTCCTTCACATACTTTAATTAGTTGATCAGATAATCAGAGACATTCCCTTTACAAAATAAACTTCCTATGCTTCTGACTTTATCAAACTTAATGTTTGCTTTTCTTATTAGTTCTACCCAATGTATTTTATGAAGATTTACATTGCTCAGAAGAGGATTTAAAGACTTCCTTCATACCACAGAATCTTATTGCTACAATTTTCAAAATGCAAGGCATTGTCAGATAATCCATCACTACCAATTTGAGGATCATTTCCTTTTAGCAGATCTTGTTAATTACATGGTTACACTCAATAATTTTTGCTTTTAAAATTGATTAATTCTATCAGCATTACTTACAGAATCAAGGGCAGTAGTCATGAGATTAATTCACCTAATCATTATTGGTGAGCCAGTGAAAAAGTACCAGTAGACTCATTTACTGAAATGCTCTTGTGTAGTGCTGCTTGAGACACAACTAAGTGCATATTGGATGCAGTTTTTGCTTTCCTTATGAGGGTGTAATTAATTTCTTTGAGCTTCTCTGTGAACCATTTTAATATAAAGTGCATTAAAAATGTTCAAACATCAGCTGCAGAGAATGGACCACAAACACAACATCTAATTGCTCCAGGCATTTGGCCACACTTGCTGTCTGAGAGAATAAGTTAAGTAATGAAATGAAAGCGCTACTGGACCATCACAATGCATGTAGCTGCACTGTAATACATGTTGCAAACCTTCTACCTCTCTGAATGACTTAAATGGATTGTGTTTGAGACAAAAGTAATCTATGATCAGATGAGAAAAATGAGCAAGCCAAATGTGACTTGGTGTAAATGTAAGATTTCAAGACAAAAATACGTAGTTTAACTATGAAAGAAAAAAATTTCCCTTACCATATAGTTTAAAGAAAATTTGTATCAATTGTATTCAAAAGTAAGTCAGTGAGATTCTGGAGACTACTCTCAGAATAATTTGGATAGATTGGCAGACTCTTCTAACTTGGACTTGGAAACTTCTCTCTGGGAACTTTACAGTGGAAGGTATAATTACAGCAAACCATATTCTTTCTTTGTCACCTACCTGTAGCAGCAACATAAAAAGACTCAAACAATGTAAGATGTAATTTCTTCCTTCACTTTTGTCTATACTACTAAGCCCTTCTGGAGTAATACAACCTTTTTGTTCAAATACTGACAGTACTCCATTACTTCTTGTCTTCAACATTTTCAAACACATAAATATTTTTTGAGACTGAAACAACACACTGAAAGCAATTTTTAAGAACCCACCTTGAAGATGAAATGTTGAAACAAGAGAACTCAGTGAAAACCAGAACTTTCTGCAGTACACAAATGATACAAAAGTCTCAAAGGGAGTATTATTGAAGTTTCCTTTGAAAATACACATTTTAAAATAAAACTTATATAAAGCACTTTCATATGTAAAGTTTCTTTCCTTTATTTGTGCTCTGGTTAAAGTGTGCAAAAATTTGGGATAGATAGAAAAGAGTCAGCTTCTGAATAGAACAGAACGGTTCTTCCAAAAGAAAAAGAAGACATGGAAAAATAATCTGATTTTTGCAGCTTTAGATATTTTAGAGAAGGAAACATTTGTGGAGACTGTAAAATTCCCTCTGAAGAGCTTTTCTTAATTGTTTCTTTTTGGAAGAAGGGAAGAGAGAGGTTTCCTCTCACAAACATGCCTACTTTAAATAGACATTTCAGGAGCACAGATTCATGACCTATGCTTTATCTTGGTAGCTAATTTGCCAGCTGCTAGATGAGAACTCCCATTTAAAGTCTGTAGAAGTTGATGCTCTGGCTGCATACCTGTGTTAGCTTTTTTTTTTTTCCCCCCAGACTTTTGAAGTAGCAATTATTTTGAAAACATATAACACATTTTCAGCAGAGGAATATAAAAGAGCTAAGTCCCATCACCTGCAATCACAGTCATACATATCACAGCATCCTAATACCTAGCTGTCTCTTGAAACACACAGGGCTTTCTATCTCAGCCCAACATGTTAAACTATTCCTGAACTGAAGTGTTTTAGTGGTTGAAAGCATTTTAATTTTTATCTAAATGTGTCCCTGACCACTTCCTATCCATTTGCTTTCATGCCACCATTAAAATTTAGCTTAAAATTCTTTATTCTTTGCAGGTGCATGTCATAGATAGAACATTAGCTCATTTTTCCTCCTAGCAGTGGTCAAGCTCCGAGTTTTTAAGCTGCCTATGGTTTGTGGGCAGCTCAAGTGCAGTTTCCATTCTGGAGCTTAATGCTACACTGTGCAAGGAGCTGATGCTCATACAACTGCTTAGTAAGTCAAATACCCAACTGTGAAGGAATTGAGCAAAATGAGCCAACAGTATGATGTGTAACTTGCAACCCTGATTATAGGTTACAGTACAGGCAACTGCAAGCCTGCAACCCACCCCTGTATAGAAGGACCCTGAGAAGACACAATTTTACACCTGGAACTATGCCCATTATTTCGCTTCCTTAAGCTCCTCAAATCCATCAAGTGTCTTTTGAGAGTCTGAAGATTTCTGCATGAGATTTGTAACATCTACCCTGAATTTAGCCTGCTTTTCTATATATCATAGCTCATTCCTTTTCACCAGGTTAGCCATATACAAAATACAGTACCTTATATTTTGCTAAATTGTTTCTTCCAGAAAACTGTATTTTGTTGGTTGGTACAGTTTGATCTTCTGTTATCTTTGTTGTTAAACTGTGTGCCCAAATTCCCATTTGAATTTGTCTGTCTCTCATTTATTTTTCTTCTGTCTGTCTTCTTTAGATAAGTGTCCAACATTTTCTGCTCTTTGAGGTATTTATACACTTCAATCATGCTATTTTTTTTTCTATTTTCTTTTTTTGATAAACTGAGCAGATTAAGCTCTTAAAGTCTCTTACTTGAAGCAAATTTCCCTAACGCTCAGGTCATGGCTTAGTGGCTTTCTTCAGTACCTTTCCTAATGCTTTAATGTCCCTTTAAAACCTGGTTATGGAATTAGATGCAACATACCAGAACTGGTCTCATTAATATCGTATAAAATAATAAGTGACCTTCATGCTTCTACTTACTCTTTCAATCTTTCCACACCACTGGATAGCACAGTAGTACAGTGAGAACTTTACCGTGACAGTGCTGAGTTGTTCAACATGAATTCTGAATCCTCTTCAGACACAACTCTTTCCTCCAACTCTGCCCATATTCCCAGTTCATATATCTCTTAATATCCTTCCTCGGATTGTTTTAAACTGTTTTAATTAATTAGACTGAACTTAAGAAATAGGTTATTTTCTTGACATCATCACTATTTATAACTCTGTCAATTCTTTTTGCATTTCTTAGTTTTAAACCATCAATGATTCTGTATTTTCTTTCCAGATCATAGATGGCAGTGCTGAACACCTTTCTTACTAGTAGCTTTTTGTTTGGAATTTAGGATGTGGGTGCTCATTGAGAGAAACTGCACCTTGTTTGTGTTGGGCTGCTTGTTGCTAACATGTATATTCCACTGTGAATGTTTTCAGGTTTCAGTTTCTGACTCAAATATGACTTTTGGTAGGTTACACACTGTCAAAGACTGGTGATGTAGGACATCTTCCTATCTCAGTCCCTGAAATTCCAACTTGACAATCTTCCAGGCATTGATGCAAAGTTCATCTGTCCTCAGATTTTAGGTGGCAATGAATAGACTACAGACAGAATTATAGTCCATGTGATTCTAATTCTCTCTTCATGCCTGGTTTTGTGTAACAGCTTATTTGAAACAGAAATCCTTATGCTAACTTTTTATTGTGCACATTCATCTGGCCACAATAATTTTTGAATGCATCTTTTGACATTTTCAATTTTTTTCTTGATTCTTGTCTACTACTTCAGCTAGCAGATTAGCTTTTAATTGTTTGGGAAGGCTTAATTCACATTGTAAAGATGTTCAGAATACATTCAGGAAAGTGAAATCAAGTACTGCTCAAAGTCTGATATTGGAAAATAATTTAAATCCAGATAACTCTTAGTAACATTTACCAATCTCACAGAAACAACACAGAATCACTATCAGGGCAAGCATACTTGTTGGTAACTATTCCTCATAAATTAAGAAGAGATCAGAAGACTGTGAGGTTATAATCTCTCTCCAATAAGACTTCAGCAATGGGAAGCCTCTACATGTGAACAAAAACATACAGCTTTCTTTCTCAGAAATTTAAAGTAGCGTAATGTCTTTATGCTAATTACAAGTGTGTTTTACCTTACATTTGAATGCACTTACTGATATTAAAATTCTTGCTGATGTTAAACTCTTATAATTCTTCCCATTAGAAAATGCATGTACAAATTATGTAAAAAACTGTGACAAGTCAGAATAAATTCCCTCTGGAGACAGGCAAAGCCATTCCGAGTTATGCAACAGTTGTGTGTCAAGAACAAAGCTCTGTGCATTAAAACTAAAAGGAGCTAAATTCTTAGTTCATGAAAGGAATGTAACTTTCTCTAACCTTTTAGCCAGAGGCCTAGTTTTCAGAAGCAGTGTGCAATAAAACTGAAGACCCCTTACCCTGCATAGTAAATTTTTATGTTAATCTGTAAACAGAAAACTCCTACCTAAAATCTACTGCCTTACTCAGGTTTTACTATATTACCAAGTCTTGCTTCTCCTTAACTGGATGAGTATTACACAAGTCAGCTTACATAGATGAAAGTTTTATTTGTCCAATAGTATTCTTTAAACACATGTTTTTGATTAAAGTTAAATCCAAAAGGCAGAATTCTGCAGTACTCAACCAGCTTACTCATAGCACACCAAATGGAGTAAAAGGGAAAACAATTCCTTGAAGAAATATTTAGTTACAAGTTACAGCAGATTTCTGAGATAAAACTTGCTTATACAGAATGTATTAATTTTACTTAATGTATTGTTTTCATAAGCAGGCAAAAAAATTATTCAAGATATTCTGAGACTTATAACTGAATAATGAAAGCAAGTATTAATGATGCTATCATAGGAAAAGGTAAATGTCACTTTGAGAAAATCCATAGCCAAAGAAATTACTACTCTTCCTATTCAGCATTAGTTACCTTAATTTCAAAGTACTCTATTCCATGGCAAAGCAACAACTACAAGTACAACAAAGAAAGATTTAGAAAAAGTTCTGTGAAGTAAAAAAAGGACAAACAAAAAAGTCGTCATTTGGAGAAAATTATTGATATTGAAGCTAACAATGAGCCTTTCTATTTCTGTTCTGGTTGATTATTTACAATAAGAATAAAAATATAGGGTTATACATCCTGTAGTATCAAAATTCTGTATACCCTGTAGAACTGAAATATAACTTTCTTGTAGAAGAGTATTAGAAAGAAATCTAAGTGTTATGTATACACAAAGTGACTTGATTCTCCTGCCTTGCAAGAATATAATATCCAGCAAAATGTAATTGGGCTCTCATATTTTACTTGCTTTATAGCCATGTATGATGTTTTACAGAAACATAAATGACTACAAGTTGCAATAGTGTGATGAATCAGATCCAATCAGAATGATTGATAATGAAAACAATAGCAATAGTATAATTTCAAGTTGAACTATAAAAAGAATATATTAACTACTTACTTTCTCAGAAAAGGAAATACATTCTCCAGCTATGGGAAGAAATGAAGAATTAGGTTAGTTACTGAAGGAGAGTAAAGAAATATTTTGACTGAACAAGATATCAAAGTATTCAGAACAATTCAGAAATTCATGAACAATTTAGAAATACACAAATTAACTTACACACAGAATAAACATTAGATAAGCAAAAAAACAGAGTCAATTTTACCTTTCTAATTTAATTTCATATTACAGTTAAAAGACTTCCAGTTTTAATTAGACTGAGTAAACCACAGCATTCTAGAGTCTTCTATATTCATATTCCGTGTGTCCAAATTTGTAACACTCAAGATCTAAGATGAAATAATTTTTAATTTAAGATATTAAATCCAAATTTCAAACGTGAAGACAAAAGTTTTAGCACACCTTCTAAATGGAAGTTTCCATAAAAGTGTAACTTCCTATACCCTGAATAAAGCATCTTGAGAAGAAAAACATTTGCATTCCACAGAGGATCTCCATACATACATTCCTGTATGGAATTTTTCCGTTTTGAAACTCCATCCATTGTTAACAATCAAAGTTTAGGTTCCTTTTTTTATGAGTGAGAAAATTTCTAAGGATTTTACATTGTTCCCTGTGCTTAATTCTAAAGAAGGAATTATGTTTAGGAATATTTAAGCACTTCTAAAAGAGTGAATTGGCATGGAGACAATGAAGTAAGTGAAAGAGATTCAAATCCTCTGTAACAGATTTTTTTTTTATTAGAATTCAGCAAAAACAAGAAAAGCTCTTTATCTTTCTTGAGACTCCAAAAGCCATGAATTATTTTAGTTGTACTGTGTACTACAATGTTACTAAAAATTTTATTTATGTATATATTTACTGACTGGTTGTTTTTTTGTTTTTTTTTTTGAAAAAAATTTGACAGCACTCCAGTAAGAGTTCCACAACAATAAAGACTTTTCCTTTGGGTTGACATGACTGATCACAGTGCCAATACTCTTCTGCAGAGCACTTTAGAATGTCAGTGGAAGTTTTGCATGCATATGGAGAGGAGGCTATAGGAGATGGCATTTGTCATGTGGCCCTAAGAAGAAAATCTTATCCTAAAATAGTTCCTTCAGTAAGTTGGAGTTTTTTTTCCCACTGTAGCAGTCACTTTTGCTTTAACAGAAAACAAAACTCTAAGACAGTGTAAAGACTAACATCTGCCAAGAGATGTTTGCTCTGTTTTATTATGTTTAAATAACAACATAAAAATGGATATTACTATTCTATTAAAAATCCTTACTACTTTTTTTTGTATATATATATATTTCCCTGATCTAGGCTTCTGTTACACCACACCTGGTTAAACAGACCAATCTTAGAATAGACTCCAAAATATGACAATCCACATACACAGCTGTTTCCATAGATGACATTATTTAAGTCTGTGATAATGTATTGATAACTGTTGACTGAAAGTGTTGTCTTCAGAAGTTCTGAGGAAGAAGTAACAGCACCCTATAACTATGCAACTTAGCAAAATAAAATTTGCATATAAAATGACATATATAAAGAACTTAGTGTTTCAATATCTTTGCTACTACTATTTTTGAAGCATTAACTAATTTGAAAGGCAGCCTTAGCTGTCCTGCTTTCCTGTTCATACAAAAATGAACTGTGATTGACTAGATAAAATTAAAGTTTCCTTAACAAAATTTCTAACAAATGGTTTTGTTTGTTTTTCCTTCCTGTTAGCTTGGTAGCCACAAAGGAAACAGACAGTGCAAGATCTCGTAGCATGCCAATGTCGCCATCGGATTTCCTGGATAAGCTAATGGGTAGGATGTCAGGCTATGATGCAAGGATCAGACCAAATTTCAAAGGTAATTTTTCAAAATTAAGCTTTCAGGTTTTCAGTATTTCAGTATTGCTGCTCACACAAATGCAATTTCTAGAACAAATATGAAAACAAAGTATATTCACTGAAAAAAATGACAAGGGACCTCTTTTTTCCTTTCTTTTGTATGTATGACTGTTCATTTCAGTAGTAATAGACTCTATCACTGTCACTTTTGCAGCTGCCCAATTGCAGGCCTTTTGTAAATTTAGCTTATCATTAGATTTGATTTGTTTAATATGGTTTGTTGGTCTCTTTTTTCCTGAAACACTTGCTAATGGATTCAGACTCCCACCTTGGGATACCATAGCCTGAAACACTCTAGAAGGCAAGTTCTGTGAAAGATAGACCAAGTCTTTGTATCTGTCTGGTTCTTAGCAAAAGGAAGAGTGTGTTATGGTTTGATCAAAAGAGTCAAACTCAAGAGAGCTTATCTTAGATACCAATTCTATCACCAAATTAGATCCTTTGTTCCTGTGCCCCAGCTATGATTTGAAATGCCAGAGATCATCTTTCCTCTTGTTCTTTTTCCTGTTATCAGTTCTCTGCTAAAACTGCGCGCTCTCAATACTTGGAATTGTCTCTTGACATGTGCCCTTTATGCACTTATCACAAAGAAGATTCAAACAAGACAAAGGAGATTCAAAGAAGACTAAAAATCCAAAGTTTGCAAATGGAAAGATTACATCTTCTGAGGGTCTTAACATAAATCATATTATCCAGACACAAGCACGCCAAAGTAGAGTATTTAATGAAGGATTACACAAACTATATTTCTCCATGAATATGTAAATTATTTTACAGGCCAATGCCACCCATTATAACTTTTGCAGTCTGGGAAGTTTAGGTAAATTTGCCTTTTTTTTTTTTTTTCTTTTTTTTTTTTTTTTTTTTTTTTTAAACAGAGAGTTCCAATAATATAGTGAGACTACATTTAACTCTATTACCAAATCTTTAAACAAGCTATCCATCTTTAAATCATCCAGAACATAAATAGTGCTTTGAAAGAATAAATCTATTGTGATTACAAATTATATTACTCTTACTTGGTCTTAGCTCTTTTCTCCCATGCCTATCTTGTTGAGTTCAAGATATTCTCTTAGCTCTAACATTTCGCTCTAAAGCAGGCCAGGTTTAGTACAAAACTTTTCCTTCACGCTGACAGTCCTTTCTCCTGCAATTCATCTGTCACTGCCTTTCCATCTTAATTCTTATTCAGCAACAAATGTTATAATTTTTTGACATCTCCAAGTCCCAGAAACTTAAGTTGTTTTGACTCTAAAGCCACTGTTTATGTGCTGGTTTTGCCAGAATTTGCCCAGTCTGATTCATAAGGACCATGCAAGCAATATGTCAAATTACTTCCTCATCAGCAAACCGTAAACAGTTGCTTCTGTATATATAAACTTATTACCCAGGATTTACTGCAGCTGGAAATGCCTTGCTTTTTTGAAGTTAGTGATGCTGATATTTCTCAGAAAATTATAAACATGCACTGGAATTTCAAATACATCTCTAACTGATTCAGGAATTGGATTTTGTAGTTTCTCCTGGACAGCATACAATTACAATCTTCTGATGAGGCTACAGTGAAGAATAGGCAGACAGTTTAGAGATTAGCAAATTCAATGCAGTACTTCTTGAAAGTATAATTCAAAGGACTTAGAAACCTTGTTTTGTAACTATTGAAACTTAAAGAGACAACTTAATTTGACATTGTTCTTTTCCAAAAAGTGCACATTCTAAATCTTCTAGACAGCTATGCAGTTTGAACAAATCTGCCCAGAATGATTCAGATCTACCACTAAGAATAAATATCTCCTTAAGTGACTCTGCCACTTTCTGGTTAGTTGCGTTACTCCTAGAGTGAGCGCTGGGGCTTAATGCCTTTTTGAACTTTTAATATAGCAACAGTTTTAAAGAAAGAGGGTGAGTACTAATAACAGAACTCAGGTAATCATTTTAATAACTTTTTTCTTCCAGTAAAAGTCCTACATAGACAAGATTTTTAACTACCAATTTTAGTCATAATGAATCTTAGTCAAGAACACGTAATTACATATTTTGTGTGAATGTTCTGCTTTAGCATAAGGAATTCTGCATATCAGTTCTTGCTCAAAAATAATATAGAAGACCCGGTATTTATTCAGGTATGGAATAAAACCAGAATATTAAGAGCTCTTGTAACTCTATTTCCAGTTACAAACTTTTTTTTCCCCCTTACACAAACCTGTAGCAAGGTGCTTCTCTTACTCAGTTTCTACACTGCAGACTAAATCCATTCCTGCAAATATGGGAAACACTTCACTGTCTTTCAAATTTGAACACAATTATGTAACATGTATGTAAAAACTTTTATGGCCTCAAGATGTTTGGAATTAAACTGACACAGAAGTATAGTACATTTTCAAATCTATACAGCCCAGATTACACAATTGAAATATTAAGGTAGTAAACTGGGGGTTGTGGTGGTTTAAAGGTAAACCAGCAGGAGAAATGAAACCAACTCAAAAAGAGATTACAAATCAGAATTACAATTTAATAGATATATTACAATAAATACAGTGATACAGAGAAAAAATTGGTTTTGACCTACAAAAACAGGTGTATAACCCAGCACCCTGGGGCATGAACAGAATGGAGCTCACCAGTCCCTGTGCTGAGCACCACCTGACCCCTCTGAGTACAAAGTAAAAGGAAAGAAACCTGTTGTTGAGGATGATGGTCACAGTCTGGTTGAGAGCGGCAGTCACAGTCCTGCTGAGGTTCTGGTCCTCCTTTGGATCCAACAAGTGGTACCAGAAGCTCCAAAGCCCAAGACACATGATCAGGCTCAGGTGGGAATGCCCAATACCTCCCCCAGGGTGGGGAGTTTCACAGGGCGTGAGTTACTCTCTGAGTCATGGGATACTCCTTGATGGCTCATTAGCAGACATGACCCCTCAGGCTGGGTGTGAAGATGCTAATGGCTCCCCAGAGGGGAGTTATCACACCTGAGTCATTGGTGTGAAGACAGGAAAACTTCCTTATCTCACAGGGTTCCCAAACACCCAGCTTGTAGCCTGAGGGGTCAGGTGTGCCCTGGGAAGCTGCTGAAAATGATCCGTTATTGGCAGCCCATGAGAAATTACATAGAGGGTGTAGAATACATAGTTTTGGTTACACCCAGACGGTGACAAACTGGTCCTGGCCACTATAACTAGGACAGGGATTTACAGAGGAAAATCTAAAGTGCTACTTCCTCTGGTATTAACAAACATTACTCAGCAATAATAAGTTTTGGAACTTTGTAAGCCAGGACTTACTTGAAAAAAAATAAATTATTTACCTACATTCTTCTGATCGCTTCAAGAAGCAATGTACTTTTGACATTTTCATTATTTTCTGGCAATAAAACCATTGTGCTTTGGAATATTGGAAAGTATAATTTTTTGCTTTCTTTAAATTTGGCGACTATTTTACTGATTTTATTGCCATGTGACATACTGAGAAATGAGAAATATTACTTCCTTTTGATCTTTTCAGTTTGTATATTTACGTATTACTCCCTACTGTATGGCTTTTCCAATGTGAAGGGTCCTGTTCTACTTAAGCTGGTTTTGTGTGGCAGTTTGTCATAGAATTTTTGATCCTTTTTGACTTTTTGACATCTTCCTTCCTAATATATCCTTTTGAAACAGACAAAGGAGAAAATTTGAAGTATTCAGGATGGAAGATCATGATCTATTTGTATGGTAGACCATTTTTTAATGTAATTCTTTGCATTGTCCTATATTTATTGATTACAAAATATGCTTCCAGAGAACTATCCATAATTAATGTAGCCTCTCTTTCCTGTGTGGAAACTGTTAATTTGGAGCTCATCAGTAGGAATAAATTGTAGGGATCAATTGGTATTTGACTGACACTGACTTTCATCAAACATTTCATAGCTTAATAGCTCAGTATTTTGTGATTTTTCTGAATCTTCTTGCAGGCAGCTTTATGTACAACCACATTAAATAATCTTATATCACAAGCAAAATTGTATTGTTATGTCTTCTTATTCTAGGTCATTAATATTTATCTACAATGGTTCAGTGCAGATCCATGTGAGAACTCATCCGCAATCAACTTGAACTTTGAAAAACGGCTGTTTATTCCTAACATCAAGAAACTTTAAAGCAAAAGGCCTGTCTCTCATTTCATCAAGACTCATATTCTTAAAAAACCTCTAGTAAAAGATTATGTTGAAAGGTTTCAAAACTCCAAATAAACTATTTTAATTAAATATATATTACAATTAAAATTAATATTTATTAAATGTAATGAGATTGATTTTGTCAACATCTTCATCAGCTCCTTCAGACAGCTTCAGCAGATCCAAGATATGTTATTTCAGAAAAAAACTATCATAGAATCACAGAAACACAGAATATCCTGAGCTGCAAGGAACCCATCAGGATCATTGAATCCAACTCCTAGCCCTGAACAGGACACCCCAAGAATCACACCATGTGCCTGAGAGCATCATCCAAATGTTTCTTGAACTCAGACAGGCTTGGTGTTGTAATAATAATAATATATAATAAAGTTATAAAATAATATTAATCGATATCTCTTATTTACAGATAATATTAATCCATACCTCTTAATCATAAAAGTTCTCATAATTTCTACCAGTTTGTCTGGTACAGAGGGAAGGTTTACAGGGATAAAGTTCATTGTCAATGTCATCCACCATCATACTTGAAGTTTGGGGTTTTTTAATTCAAGTTACACTTGCTGGACATTACAGAATTGACACAGATGATAGGTGACTCACCGTGATTTGTATTTCCAGAATTTTGCAAAGATTTTTATAATGTCTGGCTTTATATCACCTCAGCCTGTCAGTTTGTTCCTGTTCACTTAGTCTGAAATGTCTTCTACAGTCCTCATACAAATTTTCCATCAGAATGGCTCCAGTACTTGACACAGCTGGCAACTGGAGATAAATGCTGCTACAATGACTTCATTTAGTTTTGCTGCTCTGACCTTCTGCACTTTCATGGATACTTTTATACCTTAATCATCATCTCTCACCTTCCAGATCTTGGCAGGATTCTATTTTTAATGCCTTGTAGATAGCTAACATTGTTAGCTTTTCTGTCTCTTGTGGGTTTCAGCTGTATTTCTTTTCTCCCTCTCTAATCCATTTCAGCTTGTCTGAGTTCCTCTGTCTGAATATGACTTCCAGCTTTTACATCTTCTCGTTTGTGCTTCTTTTTGACCGTGTTTTTGGGAACTTCATTTTCAGTCTCAGCACAGTATCTTTAAATTATCTCTAAACCATTTGCAAGCTACTTTTAGCTTCTATTTTTGTATTCCTTTTAACTAGCTAGTAACTATTTTACTGTAATGCTGCTTTTGAAATTAAGCATCATCACTGTAGTGATTTAGGCCTTTTTCTTAATAAAAGCAACTATATATATTGATATAGCAATCTTATACTTTAAAGCATAGTACTATTTTAAACAGGGTAGTATCAAATCAAATTTGAAATTATGGCAAGTACTACAACACGGAAGTGTTTGAAAGAAAAGCTGCCTATCAAATTAACAAATTAACTAATATTGGCAGGAAGTACAGTTTTCTCCGTGACAGTTTTTTTCAGTGATTCTGCTTTTTTTCATCTTCCCTGCTTTTACTTTTTCCCTTATCCTTTTCAAAGATTGTGCATGTAAAACTTTTACTGAATTCTAGGAAGTACTGTATATGCTCAACAGCTCTAAATAATTAACCAAGTATCAAAGTTGACTGCAAGTGATACCTCTTTACCTGAGAATTCTGCTCCATTGGTGTAGTCTTGTGTATTACAAAGACTGAAGTACTTGTAGAAATGTCTTTTTGCTATTGTTATACTGCACTTCAAAACAATTATTGCATTGAGGAAAGAAAGTAGGATGTTGTATCATGTTGGCAGAATCTACATTCTGATATTTCAAGTGTTTAATATCAAATTCATTGGTCATGTTAGATTTTGCTAGTTGCAAACCACCAGTAGAGCCAGAGCAGTTTCTTACTTCAGTGATACTGAAAAAGAAATATTACATAAAGGTTTGTAAGACCAGTCCTCAAATTCCACATACAGATCTTTCATTGTTAGTGACTGCTTACAACTACAAAAAGAATTCAGCTTCTCCAGTGCTGAACTGGATTATTGACTTAAGAATACTGAGTTGCAGGAAGATAACAAAAAACATTGTGATGGAAAACCTTTGTTTCTGTTGTACACAGACTGAAATTTATAAGAAATTATGGAGAAATTAGCGTGCTCCTCCCCAATGACATTTTTAAAGTGACTTTTAGAAAAACAATTTAAACCCTTTTCCATGAAGATGTGATTCACTGTTCAGTTATCATAATGATTGCTCTGCCACTACTGATACTTCAACAGTTGACTGAAGACCCATGGTAACAGAGAATTCAGTTTAAATGGACTCCTAACCATTGCATGATTTTAAGAGAAATTGGAATACAATCTAAATAGTTTTCCTGTAAGCAGTAGAGATAAGATCAGCATTAGTGTGTTTCTTTTCCCAATGATGAGGATAACATTAAAGGTAGCAGCTGCCTTGACTGAAGAAAGTTGCTTTTCCCCCTAATTGTTGTGAGAAATGGTGTGCATTCTCACTGAAACACACATGAAAATATTTTTACTATACATTTCAAATGGGATGTTGCCTTTTTTTTTTTTTTTTTGCATAGAACCATCAGTGTAAGTTTATACTGAATTTTCTCTCTATTTTTTTTTTCTTTTCTGAATGTTAAACTGGCCAGTCAAGTAGTGTACCTTTAAGAAAAATCAAAAGGAAAATTATTAGGAAGCATTCAATTTAATTGGGTGTTAAGTAAGTTTTGAATGTAGCATTATTTCCTTCTAAGTCAGTAAGCATTGTTTTATAATGGTTTATATTTTACAGTCACTCAATAACTCAATTCTGGAACAGGGACTGGTGTTTTTTTTCTCTTTTGCAGGTCCTCCAGTTAATGTCACATGCAACATATTTATAAACAGCTTTGGATCCATTGCAGAGACAACCATGGTAAGATATTTTAACTTAGGCAATGTTTAAAGTTTGAGTTAAATATGTTTCAAAAGCTCTAAAGCTAGCTAGGGCTCCTCTTTATCTGGAACTAAACATAGAAGGACATCCACTTCTGGGAATAGAAAGTGAGAACGTCTATTTGGCAATTGATTTTTTTTCTAACAAACAAGCCATCATTATACCATCACACAGAAGTAAAAGTAAAGCCAAGCGTTGTTTTGGGTTTTTTATTTATCTGTAAGTTTTATTTGACAGTTTTAATGAAATAATTATTAAATAGATAGTAGTTTCTATAGTGTTCCACCTTTCTAACCTCAAAAATGCAATTCATCAAGTTGTTTTCCTCATAATATTTTATAGTTCCGCTTTACTAGGCACATTATCAGTGTATGTACCCCTAGGTAAATCTGATTTAACAAATGAAACATATATGCTCATGATTTGGAGCATAGATTTAGTCATTAAAATTTTGTGAGAGGAGAGATATAGACATTCTTTCTCAATACAAGTGCTTCACATGTTTTGAAGAAAGACAAAAATACCTCTTTGAAAACTGTTATATAGTAATTTGGTGACAGAGAGGGTTAAAATACAGAGAGAGAACAGAACAACCATGTAAGATCCAATTATAGTAAATACTCTGAAATCCCAGCAGTTTCAGGGATGTACTTGGAATGACAGAATACAGACTAAAAATAATTGATATAATAAAAACCAACCAAACAGAAAAAAACACCAAACAACAAAAAAACAACCAAAAAACCCCTAATGTAACCAAGGACCTGTAGTTAGGAAAATAATAACACAAATTCATAAAGTCAAATATTTATGTCCCTGGTCTCCAAAGTGATATTAACAAATGCCTGATCTTTACCCACCTTGGAACATATTAATAGATGTTAATGAGAGAGGCAGATAACTTTTTTTTCTGTTAGAAAAATTACTTCAATTTGTATTTGGGGGCCTTTCCAGATTGCAAATCCCAAACAGATTGACATGGTATCTAAAGAGATTTATTCAGGTTCAATCAGAGGATTAAGCAATACCCACATTATTAGAATAGTGTTTCACAGATACTTTCTAATGTCTGGATGAATGAATCTGGTCCAAAAGAGGAGACAGACCACAGGGTCAGTAAAGTGCAAAGATCCATCGCTATTTAAAAGATATGTAGAAAGCTGGAGTTGTTACCACTTACAAAAATTGTCCTTAATTTGGGAAGAGGATGGTTGGGTTCACATCTCAAGTGTATTTTCTCTCCAAAACCAGAGAATTATAAATATTTCTATCCAGTGCAATTTAATAAGTTAGTACAATACATCTATTTTATAATGAAACTACATTCTGTACTGTGTTGCCTTGAAAGCAAATTAAAACAGCCAAGATATACAGTGACCTAACTTATAACAAATAGTTCCAGGTAGTACATTATAGAAATTACTAAACCTGGTCAGAACCACAAGGCTTTTCATTTTCCTTACGCTATATGTATTTGTATACATATTTATATGTATTTAGATGTTTTATATTTATATTTATTTATATACATATATTTATATACATATAGTGAATACATTTTGAATACATTATATGTATTCAAAAACTGGACACTTAAGCACAACCTTGACCTTGACCAGATGCTTGTATTCTGTTTCTAATATGTTCACTGATACAGTTCAAAACAGACTTCTGGTTATTGTCAGCAGCTGTTGACCACTCAGAGACTCAAATCTTCCTCTGCAGAAGAACAAATACTTTTGTCTCGATATGTTTCATTAGTTTTACTTCTCCCCAACACTGAAATATTTCTATCTTAAAATGACAGTGAAAACCATCTTGCACTGTTTTACAAACAGAATTTCAGCATGGTTTACCAGAAGTCAATTCAATGAACTTCAGTATTTCACCAATTGTCACTATTTTATCAGTTTTATTTACTGTAGTCCTTAAAATTCCTGTTTCTTAATATCTGGTATAAATCTTTATGCATAAAACATCTCATTAGAACAATCTTTTAGACTCAAAAAGGACTTTTATAGTCTTGATAAATATTTCTTTTTCCGAACTGTAAACAGAACAGGTTAAGTAAGCAACAAGTGCAAAATAAAACCTGGCCATTAAGTGATACCTTACATTTTAAACTACCAGCTGATAATGGGGTATGTCTATAATCTACTAGCTTTAAAGAAATCCGAATACATCGAGGCACGACCTTCGCTGTCACTGTAATTGTCCTTGGCAGTGTCAGTCTCCCTCCGTGCCTCTCTGGTGCTGTCGCTGATGATCAAAATCTTTGAGCTCCCTCTGCTGCCTCGGATTTGTATAACACAGTACATAGAAAAACAAGGGGTTAAAAAATTCGGCATCGGCTGCAAAGTAGCCCGGTGCCCATCTTCATGTTACCAGACTTAATACCTCTCACTAAGGACTAGGAGTCTGTCAGTGTGCTATAAGAACTGCACTGCGTGTCTTTCAGATAAGCAGATTCTCTTAAAGTCATGCACACCTGATCTAACAGCTCAGGAGATACAGACAGTCCAAAAAAGTAGCTTAATTTGGCTTAGAGCTTGTTAACTCTGTAAACTGGTTCTTTCTTTTCTTGTTTTTTTGTACACTTCTTTCCCTTTCTTTAGAGGATGGGTTACAGTTATTTCATATTTTCTTTCTTTGTCTCAAAAGACAGATCAGGTGGTTCATGGCAGGGAAAAGAACCTCAGGTTCTGCTTGGAGGAGGCAGGGGAAAAAAGTGAACTACAAAATTAGAAACCCCCTTAAACAAAATTCTTTCATCAGCACCACTTAGGATCCAACCTCGCCAATCTTTCTGTGTTATTGAACCGAATGGTAGTACCAGATCTGTGGACATCTTGATGACCTTCACAAAGTGAGGATTTCACACTAATCCTCTAGCCAAATAAAGCTCATATTTCTTCACACATATACGTCCAGTCTTTCATATTTTACATGTCGCTACTATTCTGGTGGTTTCTTCATGCAAAGATTTAGAATTCTGAAAGAATAAAAGATTAAAAAAATGTGGAAGCCCAGAATGAAGTTACTATAGAATTATATGAAATTAACATACTATGATTAACACAAATTAATATGTGAAGTTTTTCCTTTGAGATAATGATGTATTTAAGCACACATAACTTTAAAAATCTGACAAATCAGTCGGATTGTTCATGTAAAGTTAAATATGTATTTGCAATATGGGCACCATATCCTACAGGAAACTAAATCCTTTTCTTTCTAGTGCACTGGAACTTAAATTTAATCTTTTATCACAGTATCCTGAAAAGTTCCTTACAGAGGTTTTTTGTAGCTCAAGCTGTGCTCATCTTGTATTTGCACTGTATCTCCTAAGGTTGAAAGATTTCCTGATCGTTAAGAACAGTGTGGTATATATTGTTGGCAATTACCAACAAATAAAAAGAACAGATTATTCAGCCTTACAGGGTGAGAATAACATCAATGCCAACATTTTCAGGTGCAAATACTCAGCATGAAAATACTCAACACACGAAACAAAGGCTACAGAACAGTTAGGCTATTGGGTAATAGTAGGCCATACCAAAAAGTCTGCTTTTATTTTAGTAGATATGACTGACCAATTTGCTCAAGGTTTTCTGAGTTTTAAAGGTCAGGTACAACACTGATCTTAGTGTGGATTTACATCAGTTTTTACTAAGTATGTATTAATATGCTTAGCATAACACATGTGCTAAAAGTGTATTGAAAGGGAAGCTCACTGAGAGACCTCATGGCAAATGACAAAAGTGCAGACAAACCCATTGAAAACCATATGTCGCTTACTTGGTCTTGCCATGCTTTTGCACATGGCTATTTCTTGACTCAGTCTGAAAAGAACTGAATGTTGATAGGAATCATGTGATAGATCTTTCTCTACTCTCACCACTAATGAGATTATCTGTGCTTTTAAACCACATTAACCCATTTTCAAGCCATCATAATTACTCTCCTTTCATTAGTCACAGTTATATAATTTCTTTAGCTTCATCTTTCTTTCAAGTGAGTATTTCTGTTTATGTTCTATTGTACCTACTCTAGGTTGTCTTTCAGTAGAGTGCTTGGAAGAAGTGTTCACCTGTATACATTACAAACTTTAATGGTGAAGAGTTTCACCAAATACTTTTTTCTCAGATTAATCACTTAATTGATTATCTCAAATACAAGGAAATACATGTCTTTCTTTGGTGAAAATACACTGAAAAAAATCTGTCAATATGCATAGCAACGTGTTAGTATTGAAGTGGCAGGAAAAAATACCTACAGGTTTTTTTCTCAGATTAGTGAAAGTGAGGTGTTGCAATAAAGGCCACTTTAGTTTTCAAATATAAAAAAAAAAAAAAAATTCTGTATTTGACAATTAGGTCCTTTCTATCATGACACAGACAAATTGATTGTCCCTGTACATGTTTGGAAGAGAGATTATTTAAAATCCTTTATTTTTCATAGACTTGCCTCTGCCACCCTGATCCTGGGTCAAAGAGACAGGAGTAGACCGAGGTTTTACAAATTCGAGTAGGTCTGCAGCTGTCCAGTTTGTTACATGTCCAGAATAATCCATGCAAATCCCACTGCTGAACCTGCATTCTAATTAGAGATATCGTTTCACCCTCACAAGACACAGCATCTATTCCATGTTATAAGAAAATTCTATAGAATGCAACCAAAGTATGCTTGGAAAAGCACTTTGCAATATATACAAAATACAAATTAACAAACAAATAGGACTATTTTCTTTCCAATTTAAAAAAAAAAATAATTCCTATACTGATTGTCTTTACAAGCAGTAATGGAAAACATTTTTTGTGCACTTCTGCTCTTATGCTTTTAGTCTAAGATAACTTTTTAGAAAGGAATCTTGGAATTCAGATACTGTGTGGTGGAAGATACCAGGTAAAATGCTGGCCGGTTGTACAACAGCAGAACAGCATAATGAAGCAGAGAGGGAGAAGAAAATTCTAGGCAAAGGTAGCACAACCATCTCCCATCTATCTCACCAAGTTACAAGGTGTGACATGGTACTAACTGCTTGTAACAGCAGATCAAGGGTGTGTATTGCATATTGCTAACATGTGTTGAGTCAGGCGCCTATTCAAAATGAGACCAATTTGAAACTGTGCATAAAAACATGACAGTCGGGTATCTGATTTGCTGATAAACTGTGGTAGTGCAGCTGATGGATAGGATGAGTGATGCTACACATAGAAGAGGCTAGTATAGATAACACATGATAATTATCAAGTACAAATAGCTGAATTTCCAAATCTAGGGAAATATGTTTTTCTGTTAATGCTGAAAATCATTCATACACAAGTTGGAAGTGGGGACAGATACCACTGTGTTTTTCTACTGGCATCTCTGAAGCTTATGAGAATGATTGCATTACTCTGTACCTTTTCCTAACATCTTTCTGTGTGAAGTAAAATTAGAATATTCCTGTATTCTTTCCTAGCATCTCTATTTGATTTTTTTCCTCAGGAAATAACTCCAGTCTTTTTTGTTTCTTTGATGACTCTGAAAAAGTAAAGGAAATATAATTTTTTCCTTTTGGATTCCTTTGATAATTTATAAATATTTCAGAAAAAAGACCGGACAGTGTTTGGATGGGATAGTTCCAGAATTAAATTTCTGGAATTTATGCAGCAAACGAGCTCTGTACTGAAGTAAAGGCTTTGGACCCTTATGTTTGGGTTAGGCATGGACTAGCAAAAATGGTTGATTAAACAGATTTTTAAAAATCACCAGATGCTTTGCCTTTGCTGATAGCCTTTACAGAAGCTGGAAGCAGAATTCTTTTCCTGGCCTCTCAATCCAGTGGTTTTTAAACTGTTTTCAGAAGTAACTCTCCAGTGAGTTATTAGGGACCAGTAGTGTTAATTTCTTGTTAATAGAGTGTGTTTATATTACTTCAGAAAAAGGCTCAGTTTCAGGGATGGTTTCCACATATTTCCTATATTTGAAAGCCAGTCTTTTCAACACATATATACTGAAAAACAGAAATATAAGCTATGAATAGACATGTCAGTAAAAAATGAACAAATGATCTTGTCTTATTAAGCATTAGATTAATCTGCAAAATACCAACAAACTAATTTAAGACTAAGGTTTATTTCTGACAGCATCCTGAGGCCAAATACTACTGAAAGCTCCAGAGAAGAAGTTCAAACTGACAGTCTTCACAGACCGCAGCCATGTAGCAAACAGAATAAAGCTGTGGTCCTTTTGTGAAAACAGATGACTCTGACACAGAATGAAGTACTAAAATTCCCATTGCTATTGTTTTATTTTTAAAATGGATTAATTTGTGTGATTGTGACCCATAATTTATTTCAATATTTTTTTGAAAGAAGATGAATCGGAATAAGTTGTGCATTAACACCAGTAAGGGTTGGTGGGTCAGTCACAACCAACTTTTGTAATGTTTTCTGGAACTTGGAGCTGAAACTCAATGAGATCTTTACGTAATATGGAGAACAAATGAAAAATACAGACTGCTGGTTCCATTTAACTTTACCTACTGATATGAACAGGTCATCTGGATCCTAATATCAGTCTATAAGGGTAACTTATGACTAATTTCACCTATTTGGTGCTGTCAAGATTTCCAGACATAACTTATTGCCAATAGACAAGAGCTAATCTCTCAAGTTTTCCAACATGAAAGAACAGTGTTTCTAGACTGTGACACATGCAGAAGACAGGCACTCTAAGATATAGAAAAGCTGCAGGTGGAGTCTGAAAACAGGTTTTCTCATTTGAAAGTACAATGCTCTTTGCTGATCATACTGTGGTGCCTGAAGGTGCAATTTCATACCTACAGATTAAATTGACTGAACTGTAAATTTTTAAAAAGCAAACACTGATACTCTTTGCTTTCTGAATTTTAGCAGGTTTTTGTCATTCAGGTTCACAAAAGACTAGGACATGAAGCTTACACACTTTGTTACTCTTTGCCAATACATAAATCCACAAACAAATATTTTACATAGATGAACAACAGCAACAACAGAATAGTAAACATTGAGTAAATTCTCCAAGATTCTTCCTGAAACACAACCAACAGTTTATAGTCCCAACTGTGGCACAAAAATGGAAAATACTCCAGTACCTCAGGCCTAGTGAAAGCTGAGTGGCTGTATCCACTCATACAAGCTCTCTTTAGCTACTAGCAGATGAATAAAGTATCTTCATGTTCCTGAAGAAGAAATGTCATATCAGGTATACAACTATCTAAATCAACTTCAGATATAAGCAAGTTCTGAAAATGTTTTATAACACATTAGTCAGAGATTGTTTCTTAGGTCTAGGGAACAGGCACTTGTATGAAGGGTGATGCTTTCATAAATTTTTGCTCACGTTAAGGGAAACCTAGCTTCAAATAATTTTAACCTTATTTGAAGAAAAGACTGAATCCAAGCCTACAGTTGTCTTAGTACTCTAAGCCTACAAGTAATTGTTTTATTTTACCTAAAATAGATAAATATTTACCAGGACAGGTGTTATAATCAGCTCCTCCAGACATACTAGAACTAATGATGTTATCATTCTCTCTAGTCCATTTTAACAATCATTCTTAAAGATTTTACAAAGCACTTTGTACAATACAGAAAGTTGAACAGCTCAATTTATAGACACAAAGTTTTCTATTTCTTCATGGACACTTATCACAACTATTAGCAACAGAACACCTGAAGTGACCTCCTGCATCATCAGCACAAGCCCTTGCTCCTGTAGACAATTTTGCTTTACAATACCATCCATCACCGTTCTAATGCAGCCTAAAACTCAAATGGTTTTTCCAGAATCTTCATCTTCTCATTCCAAGGGAGACTTAGCTTTTAGTCAAATTTACACAGAATCACATAATATGCTGAGTTGGAAGGGACCCACAAGGATGATCAAGATCAGCTCCTGGCCCTGCACAGGACCATCCCCAAGAGTCACACCATATGCCCGAGTATCACCCAAGCCCTTCTTGAGGTCTGTCTGGCTTGGTGCTGTGACCACTTCCGTGGGGAGCCTGTTCCAGTGACTAGGCACATTCTGGGTGAAGAACCTCTTTCTAATATTCAGCCTAAACCTCTCCTAACAGAACTTGAAGCCATTACCTTGGGTCCTGCCACTGGTCACACAGAGAAGAGATCAGTGCCTGCCCCTCCTCTGCCCTGCCTCTTCCCCGCATGAGGAAGTTGTAGACTATGATGAGGTCTCTGCTTTTACATCCTTTGTTTACCTACAGTCATTCAATCTTCTAGCAAAGCTAAGGAACAGTTCACACCTTTTATTTTCCCTTCCCTATGCTTGCTTACATTGATACTTCTTTCTCTGACTGCTCTTTTTCTTAAAGGAAAAAATCATGATTTGTATAGCACTGCACTATGAAAGCCCATGGTATTACTTCCATCCTTTCCAGTATTTTCTTACTTATTTTCTTTTTTTTTTTTTTTTTTTTTTGTATTATTCTTTTTCACCTTCTTGAAGAGCAGTTAGCAGGTAGGCTGTTCCTAAAAATCTATATCCTGATATAGCAATCATAACATTATCCAGAAAAAGTTGTGAAGATAACTGATTTGCAAGCTGACTGCTACTCAGTCACTATTGTAGAAAATCTGAGGCTCTGTGAAAATAGGATTGTGGTATCACTTCATAGCTCTGTTCACATCATATGAGGTATGCTGTTTATAAAGTTTCATATTTTGTTGCAATCATACAAGAAGATTAACTCCCTTGAGGTTATGTAACACTTATGATGTTTCCTAAAATTATAAGAATACAGATACCAGTGTAAAGGTATTATTAAAAAAAAAATATAAAATCAAAGTACTAGACCAAAAGCAATACTTTAAAAAATATCTTTAGTGTAGCTGTCTCATTATGTGTATTTAAGCAATGGAAATTAATCTCATCATGATGTATGCGGATTTTGTCCTTAACTCCCATTAACGCTAATAGGAGTTGAGTCCATAAATCCCCATCTATCGCTGTAAGACTATAGCCTGTCTCAGTTTTGCAAGAGCCTGCAATTTACTAACACTTTGTTTACAGAAACAAAAGCTACAGTGGACTTTAAAATAACTGTTGAATGAACTTGAGTTAAGAAAATAAAGGATTTTCAGATTGTCGCCTTTGTTCCTAATTTCTGTTCTTGAGTCTAGTAAATATGTGTTGGAAAAACTCCCAACATTTTACATGAAACATTAACATTGAAATTCTTTCCTTGAATAAGTTTGAGTTATTATTTGATAATCATTATTTAATGATCGTTTGAGCATCATTAGAAATTCTATTCTGCTCTCATGTCTTGATTCTATTCTGAATACTTGGTACTTCATGCACTCTTGGTGTGCATACTCTGGGTGTGCATTTTTAATTACAGTAGCCAAAGCAATCACTCAGCATGAAAGAGCTGTACACTCAGACTTTTTATATTTTTTATTGGCTCTGGCTGAGATGGAGTTCATTTCCCCATAGCAGCCCTCACAGTGCTGTGCTTTGCATTGTTAACTATAAAAGTGTTGCTAACACACCAGTGCTGGCACAGCACAGTGCTGTCTTTCAACATTCTTTGTCCTGCTTTCCATTCCCAATGAGGGGCAGGGGGGAGGGGACAGGCAAGGTCCTGGGAGAGGACACAAGTAGGCCAGCTGACACAAACTAACCAAAGGGATATTCCATGCCATATAGCATCAGTTTATAAAATAAGACCATATAAAAGCTAAGGAAAGGAGAAGGAAGTGAGGAGCATTTGTTATTTACAATGTTTGCCTTCTGGAGCAACTCCTAGGTGTGCTGAAGCCCTGCTTCCTAGGAAATAGCCAAAGTCCACTTACTAATGGGAAGTAGAGAATACACCTTGTTATTTTCCTCTTTGCTTATGTGCATACAAACTTTTGCTTTTGCTTTAGTAAAGTGTCCTATCTCAAAAGGCTGTAGTGGGTTGACGATCGCTGGACACCAGGCACCCACCAAAGCCACTTGTTACTCCCCTCTGCAACTGGACAGAGGAGAGAAAATACAATGAATGGTTCATGAGTTGAGACAAGGTCAGGGAGAGATGACTCACAAATTACTGTCATGGGCAAAACAGACTAGAAGTGGGGATATTAATTAAATTTATTACTAACAGAAGCAGAACAGGATAATGAGAAGTAAAATAAATCTTAACACCTTCCCTTCACCTCTCCCTCCTTCCCTAGTTCTACCTCCTCCCCACCAGCAGTGCAAGTTGATGAGTAATAGGGGTTATGGTCAGTTCATCACAGGTTGTTTCTGCTGCTGCTCAGAGAGAGCAGTCCTTCCCCTGCTCTAGCATGGAGTACTTCCCACAGGAGACAGTTCTTCACAAATTGCTGAATGTGGGTCATTTTTTCAAGTGATGCAGTCCCTCAGTGCTCCAGCGTAGGTCCCGCACAGGGCCACAAGTCCTACCAGGGAAACCTGCTCCAGCATGGGCTCCTCTCTCCATAGGTCTGCAGGTCCCTGCCAGGACCCCCCTCCAGCATGTGCCTCCCATGGGGACACAGCTCCCTTTGGGCATCCACCTGCTCCAGTGTGGGCTCCTCCATGGGCTGCAGGTGGATCTCTGCACCCCTGTGGTCCTCCATGGGTTGCGTGGAACAGTCTTTCTCACTATGGTCTGCACCACGAGCGGCAGGGGAACCTCAGCTGTGGTGTCTGGAACACCTCCTCCCCCTCTTTCTCCACTGACCTTGGTGTCTGCATTGTTGTTCACATGTTCTCATTTTGTTCTTCTCTGGCTCCAATTTCATCTGCTCAATAACATGGGGGTTTTTTTCCTTCTTAAATATGTCATCACAGAGCCGTTATTTTCATTCCTGATTGGCTTGGCCTTGGCCAGTGGAAGGTCTGCCCTGGAGCTGCCTGGCCTTGGCTCTATTAGACATGGAGGAATCTTCTGGCAGCTTCTCAGAGAAGCCACCCCTGCAGCCTCCCCTGCTTCCAAAACCTGCCACACAAACCCAATACACATACTCATAGTACAAAGATATATCGTAAATCTTATATTTCAAAAAAAAAAAAAAAAGTTTAAAACGTTTTATAATACTTTAAAATTAAAACATAAAATCATACAATTTATCAAAAGAACTTGCAAGGATCTGTTTTTCACATAGTCTTTTTCCTTTTCCAAAGAGAATACACAGCATGCTATCAATTATAGTCATCAATGGCTGGTAGAACAAGTATTATGAGACTCTGAATCAGGCTTTAATTTTCTTTAAAAGCTAGTATGATCACAGCAAGGTGTGGTCTTTTTACGCACATGCCCCTTCCTGTGTCCTTACTGCCATTATAACAGTGGTGCCAGACCTCTTTTTATTTTTTTTCTTATCCTAAATCCTTCTCGATTCTAATACTGATTTACACAGTAATAAACCTCAGTATCTCTCAGACAGTTTTGTTTCTTCAGCTGCACAAAATAACCCTTATGACTTCAAAATCTCATTTATTATGTGGACCTCAGGAGTAGCATCCTACAGCACAGAAATTGGGTTCTGTGTCTTCTCTCACTCCAAAGGACTTCCCTTTATCCCTTCACCTTAGCCAGGAAGCAGGACCCTGCCATTTAAATTCACCAGACAGGGGTCTCTCAACAGGTATCTACAGATGGTCACCTTCCTCCCACTCTCCAAATTGCAGGTAATCCCAACTCACAGGCTTCTCTGAGCCTCTGCATCTAGTGCTCCAACTTGCAGGGACTTTGAGTTTCTCACCAGCTTCATCCAAGGGCTTTTGGCACTGCAAGACCAACAAAAATCCCTCCTATTATGATTTAACCCCAGCCAGGAAACAAGTACCACAGAGCCACTTTTTCACTTCCCCACCAGTGGGATCAGTGAGAGAATTGGAAGGATAAAAGCTAGAAAAACTTGTGGGTTGAGATAAAGACAGTTTAATAGGGAAAACAAAAGCTGCACATGCAAGCAAATCAAACCAGGGAATTAATTCACTACTTCCCATGGGCAGGCAGGTGTTCAGCTATTCCCAAGAAAGCCAGACTCCATTACACATAATGGTTACTTGGAAAGACATCATCACTCCAGATGTCTCCCTGCCTCCTTTCCCCCTTTCTCTCTGGCCCCATATATACTGAGCATGACACCCCGTGGTATGGAATATCCCTTTGCGCAGTGGGTGGTGGCTGTCCCAACTCTCTCTTCCCAGCCTTCCACACATCCCCAGCCTCTTCACCAGGGTGGCAGTGAGGAAAGCAGGAAAGGCCTTGGCTCTGTGGAAGCACTGCTCAGCAATAACAAAAACCACCTCTGTAATACCAATCGTGTTCAGCACAAATGAAAACATAGCCCCATACTAGGCACTGTGAAGTAAACTAACACTACCTCAGCCCAAACAAACGGCAGCCTTCTCCACAGTTCAGAAAGAGCCCAACTTGCAAGCCTCAAGGCTTAAAATCTAATTTTGCCTAGGAGCAAATTTAATCCCATATCTTTCTTTCCCAGGAAAAAACCCAGAACAGGCAGCTGCCTTCTCAAGGCATTTCTTGTCAGAAACCAAGGCAGTGTGAATAGATCCTCACCTAAAACTTTATCACAATCAAGAAGATATTGCAGGTGAATTAAAAACAAACATATTGAACACACATAACTGAGAAAAAGTATTCACTATTTCTTCTTTACCTGTTTTTAATAAAACAATAATCTTCAACAACACTTCTGACAAATCTGAATTTATCCCATTGCTCTAAAAGATAAGCAGTCTTTCCATTGTCTGATTTTTCAGTCACTAGATTTCTTTTTCAGTTAATGGATTTCCAGAATGTAAATGTATAGGAACATATGAAAGCTAATTTATTGGCATAACAGGATTAGTTAAAGAAGATTTCTAGTCTGCTTTCTATCTACAAACACTTTTGAGCTACAACATGCGGGATCTCTCACAATCTTCTTTAAGTTCCTCTATCTTCTTTTAAAAGATTTGAATTGAATAAGGGTTTAACTACTTCATTCCTGATGGAAATAGAGGGATAGAATATTGAAAATTTGATATTTCTAGTCATTCAGTATTAGTTCCCTTGTTTGCAATGTATTTTCCCTTATTTTTGTGAATGTTGTGGAACTGGCTACTCTACAGTTTCAGAAAACAATATAAAATACATAATTTGCATGTCTTGATAAAATTATATATAATAAATAAATACATAAGAACAGTTTTCAAAGTATATATTTATACTTTGGTTAATTATCTCATTAGTTTTAGATAGCTTTACTTCTACTTTTAAATATTTATATTAGACCTTACAGGGTAACAAGACTGTTTCCTATCTTAACAAAATGTAGAGAAAATATTTCAGATTTGTGCCGGTGATTACTGTTCTGGTATTACTACAGTATTACGAATTACAGTACTTGAGATCTATCAAAATAAGGTTAGGACTGCCTTTTCAATGAGTAACCTCTGCTTCCAGCCTTTAGTGGACCTAGAGGAAGTCCAAGAACTCTGACATTTCTTCTTTCTCCCTTATTACTCATCTGGGCCCACATGCACTGGTTCTCAAAGTTAATTTCTTCTCGAAAGGAACAGGTTAGCAAACAGATATAGAATGGAGTTTGTGTCTGTTTTATTTAGTTGTCCAAGTGTATTTAGTGAGGCCTTAATAATACCTTAGAGTCCTTGGGTTACCTAGGATGGTAGACATACCACAGGATTGCAGGAGACATGAATCTTTTTGAACCAGCAGCCAAAAGGCAGAATATTTCAGGGCTTTTCAAATGCCACTGCATGATGTCTGTCTAGAAAAATTGTTCCCTTTCTCCTCAGTACTGGTACAGTTCAAAGCCACATTAAATTTTATGTATTGCCATGGCAAAATTGTAAAACCTCTAAAATAACATGATTTTCCTGATAAGCCTCTTGGTGCACTTCATGCATATCAATAAATTTAAAGTCAACTTGCATCTGATCATATTTGTTTAAAGTTAGAGATATATTCCTTCTCATAGCCAATTTTATCAGTTTAAACTGAGGGAGTTAGCAGGCTCTTCTTCTGGACTTGAGCTATTTTAGTTTTACCTTTTATTTTACCTTATTTACCCTATTCTAGACAATGTCATATTTGCCTACCAACACAAGGAAGGCATCAGGGAAAATTAATATGGAATTCCCAAATTTATATTTGATCTATTTTGGTTGTATTTCCCAAGGAAATGAAACAAGTTTTCAGTAAATATTTCTACTATTAGCCCATTCAGTCACTCATTAAAACCAGACATATTCTAACTGCTAACAAATAAAATGCATCAATAACAACATGGAATATATTGCAGCAAAAATTCATGTGAACAAATGGATAATCTCAGAAAAACTTAACTTTTCACTTAGCAAGAAGTACCTTCTGCTGTTAGAGCAAAAACTTCTTCAGGGTCACATTTTTTCTGTTTGCAGAAAAAAAAACCCAGAATCTTTTGTCAACTGAGAACTTGGAAAGGACCAATGATGACAGAGGCTTAGTGCATGTTGTTTGTTCATGTAATTGTCATGTCCATTTTCATCTAATCACTTATACTACTGCTTGAAAGTGCAAACATTTTAAAAGCCCCTGAGCTAAAGCTTAAAAAAGCAATTACACTGAGCAAGTTACAAAATGTGATTTCATTGTAATGCATTAGGATTTGAGAACACACAGCTTTCATTAAATATGGAAGTAGTATATTGAGTCTTTAATTAATAAATATTCTAGGACATGCAGTAGGAGCTGTGACAAACCTTATTATACAGTATGTCAGTACTACATTTAATTAATGTTTTAAAAATAAACATCTAGATATTAACTACCTTTGACTTTTGATCATTATTTGTGAGCACAGAAACTAAAATCCAGTACTGATGCTGATAATAAACTCATCAAAGTAACACTAAAATTAACTAAACCTATCCATTTGCAATTTTTTCATCCTAAGACCTATGGAAAATAAGTAGATATTGTAGCACATTGTCGAGTTCAATTGATTTTGAATGTTTTGCAATAAAGACAAAGTAGTAAATAAGGTAAAGATCAAGGAGTTCTCTCAGAAACTACGAACTGTATTCTTCTTTTAGCTATGGGTTGAATGACAAAGAATGATAGCTCTGTACTAGTAAGCATCCTGATAGTGTCCCAGTACTTTCAGTAAGGCAAAGACTGAAGTAGTTGCAGAACAGTTGTTATCCTCCAAACCATTTAAAGTGGTGGCAAATGAGATATTACTCATCCCCGAAGAAAACAAGCAACATTCATATGTCTCAGGCAGAATGTTAACAGAAGCCATATCACTTCAGAATCCAAGGTTATGAAAGCAGATGACACACTCAGGTAGAGCACTTGCTACAGTAGTGTGTAAATTTGTTTGCTGAACTCTGAATTTTGATGTTGTAAGAGAGTCTGGGAGGTCTGATATTACAGGTAGCAATTTTGAAGTAGTAGTTTTATCCAGTTCTTTGCCAAGTAAGTTCTAGCTCTACTGGCTTCAATATGAGTATTGCTGAACCATTATTGGGGTCAAACTCTGGAAGTAATTAGGCACAATTTAAATGAAAGTTTAACCAAACCATTCCCAGGACACCCACCAGGATAATTAGTAGTTCAGAAACATATTGGCGGGGGGAGAACCGAACCTAAAATTCTCAAAATTAACAGGGAAAACAAAACAAAACCAAAAAACTCCACAGAAATATTAAAAATATTAATGCACACCTTAAAATTTGCTCCTCAGAAGAGCTGTTCGTTCAATCCATCAACAGTCTTTTCTGAATAGATCAAATAATTTCCTAAGGCTTCCTGAGGTCAGAGACAAGTTAGCTCTCACCCACATCTCCAAACCATCTGGTCTTTCCTACTTAACAGAGGGAGCAGGAGCACCTACAATTTTCAAACTAGTTTAGGACTAGACCTTTTATCCAAGAACTGAACAGGCCTTACTGCTCATCCTCAGCCTTCAGGGGATGAAATCTAGAGATCTTAATCACCAATAAAGTGCTTAGCCAACTAACTTGAGGCAGGACTAGACAGGAAAGTTTTCCATGTCTTTGTGTATGGAACAGAACACTTTTCCTTATACAGCAAAATTGCTGAAGTTGCAGGATTAGAAGTAGAAATTGCAAGAGGAAGGTTTTATCCTAAGGCACATCAATGAAGACATTGCCTTCTGAGGGAGAAATCATATGGTTCTGGAAAATTCACAAAGTTGCTTCTTACTGAAAGAATCGTGCAGTACTGCAAGTGCCCTCAGCCTCTCTGTGGGTTCTGTAATTCCAAAGTCAGAACAAAAAGGTCAACCTTAGTATCAGTTCTGGAAAGAAAGATTCTGCTTATGGAAATATCCAACAACAGATCACCAGGAAGGATTCTCTGTGTCAAACAAACTCTTCATCATAATCAACTACATATCTACATTGCTTCTTGTAGTAAATGCCCTACAGCTCTTCATACAGAAAAGCATGTTCTTAGGGATGTTTGGCATTAGTCAAATCTTGGTACTCTGACACAGACATGATGTGCCAATTAAAGTTAAGTACTCAGCAATTGATTTAAATCACAGTTAATTTCTCTTTAGCTGCTACGGTAAATCTTTGACAGATTAATGAGCTACAGTTAATGGTGCTGCATGGAGCTTGTTTCAGTTGGTTTTCACTCATTAATTGAACTGCCATACAGAATAGATATATGCACTATCCTAGCTGCAGTTTAGACCTATAATCATGGAATCATAGAATGTTAAGGGGTTGGAATGGACATTAAAGATCATCTAGTCCCAACTCCCCTGCCATGGACAGGAACTCCTCCACTAGACCAGGTAGATCAAGGCCTTTATCCAACCTGGCTTTGAACACCACCAGGGCTAGGGCATCCACAACCTTCCTGAGCAACCTGTTACAGTGCCTCACCATTCTCACAATAAAAAATTTCTTCCTAATATCTAACCTAAATTTCCCCTCTCTCCATTTTTACCCATTACTCCTTGTCCTATCACTACAGTTCCTGACAAAGTCTTTGGCTTCCCTGTAGGCCCTTCTCAGACACTGGAAGGTTGCTCTGATATGTCCACACAATTTTCTCTTCTTCAGGCCAAACAGCCTCAACTTTCTCAGCTTCTCTTCATAGTAGAGGTGCTCCAGTCCTCTTGTCAACTTCATGGTCATCTTCTGGATGTGCTCCAACAATTCCATGTCCTTATTATGCTGGAACACCAGAACTGTACACAGTACTCCAGTAGCAGTGCAGAGACATAATAAAAAATAAAAAGATTTACAGATGGCAATCAAGTCATCAATTAAGTAATAATAGAAGTCCTTTGCATTACCAGTTTAAAGAAATCCAGCTTTTTCTGTCTACTCTCAAAGAACTGACTATCCTGTCCAGTCCTGTATCATCCTTTTCTGCACTTTCTTCTACATATTCTTTGGAACAGGCATGACTAGAGATGAGGCTTCACCATAAGTAGTATCAGTAACAATGGCATTCCAACTATTAAGCATGAGGCAATACAAGTGAATCCTTCAGATGACACAAATTATATCTGCATTTACCAAATGTCAGTGTGAATTTCAAGTCTTCTTCTACTTTGATTTTGCAATGGCATTGGCAAGGTACACGGAAAATGACTTCCCAATTTAAGTGGCTTACTTAAATTTAAATATCTGAGTTTCTACACTACAGAACTTTCCTGAAAGGCATATTGAAATTATTAGCTGAATAGCTTTTGGTCTAGCCTGAAATCTTCATCTGTGTAAAGGAAAACTAAGAAAACTCCATCAATTTACCCAAAGTAATTAATTACCTAAAGTGCAGCAATAGTGCTTAAGACCAGTGAATAAATTTAAAATGCAAAGATGTTATTACCACAAAATACTACTATGCCACAGGGCATCCTGTCTAATTATACCAATCAAGACAGCAATAAAAAGCATGTCAAGTTGCATGTTTTTCAGAGACAGAGACAGTGACTTTAGAAAATCTCACCAAAAAAAATTAAAACAGTTAACGTATTCTGCAACATAGTAGCTTTTCTTGTATAGCATTGAGAACGAGCTTTCATTACAGCAAAGTGCCATAGTTAACAGATTTAAAAAAATTCTCCACAAGATCAATATTTCTTATAGTAACTTACATTTACTATTAACAGTGTTCTTCAAAAGTTTGTAAGATTTTCCTGTTAAAATTTTACAGAGAGTTAGAAAAAATGAAGGAAGAATCATTTGTCTACATTATGCAAAAGGCAAGTCTAGATTTCACTTAGAAAGATACATCAGTCAAAACTATCACAGTATTTGGAATGGCAGCACGTAGAGTTCTGTAATTTATGCATGAAATTTTGATGATGATTCAAATAGCAACATACAAAAATTATGAGAGCAGGTGATATTCAATGTTCAAATGAGAGGCATATTTTGGACTCTGCCTCAGATCTGAAAGGATTCCACATACAGTGCATATTAAAATTTTATTAAAGAAACAGTGAGAGTTAGGTAATTAATATCTTGAGGATTTTTGCAAAAGTTTCCATAAAGCCATGTTCTGTGTCTTATGGTAATAGAGATCTGTCTGTACAAGTATAATGAAGTAGAAATCAAAATATTCTGTGTTTCAGATTTCACTGTGTGCTGGAAATTGCTAATCAAAATGTTAGTACTGGAGACCGTAATGTCCTCAGCCTCATCATTGGCAGCAAAGAGCAATTACTTGATCTCCAGTTTTTATTTTATTGAGCCTTTATGAAGCAGATGAACTGTATCCTGAACCTCTAAGAAAATTCACCCTATGGCTAAAGGGTTTTGAAGTATAGTGAAGCAAGTGCAGACCCATGAAGCAGTCTCATTCTGTAGAACCAATGTGCATCAGCTATTCAGACAATGGCAGCCTTGAGGTTACAGACAAGGCTGTGGAAGTCACCACACCTTAAATGGTGATTTCCCTCTCCTGTCAGGGAACATCCTCATCACAGTTATTGGAATTACAAGTCACCCTTTCAGGCAAGTGGCACATGAGAATAGCAAGCCTCTTGTAGGATAAAAAAATCAGACAGTTTGATTCTGGTGTCTGTGTTTGCATCAAACAACTGTACTTGTTTAAAGCAATTAATCCTTGTGCTCATAATGTATAATTATAAATTGAGATGATGAGTATTTGTCCTTCATAAAATAGCAGCCAAATATATATCTTTCCTTCTGATAGATTAAGAATTTTTTTAGTGAATAATGAGAGCCAATCTAAGTAAGACTTTTCACGTAACAATGAAAAATAGATTCAATTAGAAATTTAACCAGGATTTTTTTCATCTTAAAAGGTGGAAACAATTTAAACTAATAAGCTTCACTCAATCTGACATGCAGAATAACTTAATATAACCTGGAAAAATCCCATCATTTGTCTTCCTCCATTTTCCTCTTCCATTTAAACTTTCTGCTATGCATTTTTCATCAGTTCTGTCTTACACATAGGATTACTCTACAAGTAATACCGGTCATAAACTCTTCATATTCTACCGAGAAAAATAAAGGAAATAGACATACTTCAGGTGATACAAACTCAATTGTAAAGCTGGGGTTGGGCTGAAGTGCAGGTAAAGTCCCAAGAGCTGCAGTGCTCCCACCCAGTACCCCAGGTTTAGAGCAAATGTTTCCTTCCGTGCAAGAATTTCCCATGCTGGGAAAGGCAGTAGAGCCATCACTGCTCCCACATCCTACTTCCTGTCATTTTGATTTTATATAGGAATCTGGAAAGGGAACTGGTACTACACGATATATGGAATATCATGCAAAGCAATAGGAGTATTTCAGTGGTTATTACACTCTCTTTAGAAGACACCAGAAATTCAGTTCTATGAACAAACACTGAGGCATAAACTTATCTAAGACTTTTGGCTTACTTTAGAAACAAACAAAAAACAGAAGCTTGTTTCTACATCTGTAAAGTACAAATCCCTAGCTCTGGTTTCATCATGCCATGGTGCTAATTATGAAAAATATTAACAGCTTCTCATAAGAACTTTTTATGACTCTTGAGGCTGTCACTACCCATAGTGAAAAAGAAAGGAAATGTCTTTCAGTCTTTTCCTGATAGGGGTTGGGGTGTATGTGTTTAACAAATTAATTGACTTTTTTTTTTTTTTTTTTTTAAAAAAAGCAGTTATTAAGAAATCCTGTGTTTCTTCCACCTGGCATTTCATGTTGCATGCTTCCATTTGGCCAGAGAGCCTTTTTCTTGTCTGCTGAAAACTGTAATTTGAATAAATTTCATTTTCCGGGTGTAGTTTTTCACTTACTTTCTTTGTCTTGAAAATTTATAAGGTTATACAAATGTAAAATCCTCTACTGGGAATTTCTCTCTACAATGTGCATTAGTTTTGCATTATCAGCAACAAATGCTTGGTAAGTGTGTTTTTGCATATTTGGCTACCCTTATTCAAGCAAAATAATTAAATTGACAAAAACAGCAGGATGCTGCATATATGGAAAACTGCTTCTCATAAGTAAATGTTGCATATGGAGGTTCCTGTTGTCCTTTATTATGTCTGTTGGCATGATTCTCACAACTACATGGCTGCATGTTCCAAGTTTCCTTAGAGCAATATTGATACAACACTGGATTACTGCACCAGTGGGTTTTAACTAGGTATTCTAACCTAAAATAACTATTACCCATAGTTATTGGCCAAATTGTATTGCTCACTTCTTTTCCTATTCTGACTCAAATTGTTTTATTGTTAACATTAATTTTCAGCTCCTTTTTTAACCATAAACAAGTGATGTTTCTAGTTTTGTTACATTCAGAAATGTCATGTGAGGTCTGACAATCAATTCCCCTTACTCCTTTGCAGTTAACATGTCTTAGTTTCTATTTCATTTTTATCTTTTTCATTAATGCAGTTCAAATAATGAGGAAAATCATATTATGACCAATAAAAGTATAGTTCCTATGTCCTTGTGCTCATTATTAATTCTAAATATAATGTAATAAGATGCTAATAATCACTTTTATTTAAAAACAAATATTTTCATTTTTCACAGTGGTAAAGTTTTAAGAAAGTGTGCAGCCATAAATGCAACGTCTCTGACAGAAAGTATACACAGCTCCAAAATGACATCCAGAACTCTAAAGCACTCCACTCATCTCTTGTATAAAAGCACCCTTGCAGTAAGACAGGACTGTCTGTAGAAATTAAGGTGACTACACTTGCAACTAAGCTAATTTTTCATAAGGACTTATATGATCTCCACCATATTTGAACAGAGGAGGAACATGTGTCCTCCTCAGACCACTGTATGGCAAGTTACTGCTCACACCATTTTCAATAGGGAACTGAGGCACAGAAAGCCTAAGTCGTGGGTCTAAAATGTGTAACAATTAAAGGGAAAAAAGAAATTATTTTAACTTTCCTTACAGTGGGATAGATTCTCACTGAGAAAGAGAGGGCAGTGGAAATGCCCCTGCCAGGAGCTGGGCAGAAAAAGGCAACTCCATAAAACTCTTTTTTATGCTTCTCATTTTGATTTCAAGACAAAGTTGTGGTAAGGGTAGAGTTATATGGAGTTATATGAGCTGTACATGGAGGTTGGATTTCCTTATCTTTGCATTTTTTCAATTGTCCTGAAATACATCTTTATTCTTATCCATTGTGTCCCCACTAATATAAATAGGTATCATTCTGGCACTCAGCTAAGTAATTCTTTTGTCATTCACAGATGGACAGAAGATTACATGGCTAAGAAATGAAATAAAAGCTAAATCCCCATGCTTGATAAAGCTTTGCTTGTTTCCTCTTTCATTCAGGATTACCGAGTGAACATCTTTCTTCGTCAGAATTGGAATGATCCACGCCTTGCATACAGTGAATATCCAGATGACTCTTTAGATTTAGATCCATCCATGCTGGATTCAATTTGGAAACCTGATTTGTTCTTTGCTAATGAAAAAGGTGCCAACTTTCATGAAGTTACAACAGATAATAAGTTGTTACGGATTTTCAAAAATGGAAATGTGCTTTATTCCATCAGGTGAGTCTCAATCAAATCTTTTTTTCAAATAAAAGCTCAAATTATACCTAAGAATTGCTAAAAGATATATTCAGTTGTTAGTCATGCATAACTATCATCTGTGAGTTTTGGATACAGAACTTTGTCCACATTACTGTTCATGGTTAATACTAAAATCAAAAATGATCCTTCATTAGGCACACACATAGTAAAATGAATATGTATCTTTTCCATTTTAAAGTACAAGTACTGAGCCTAGAGGAACTAGGAAACTGCACAGAGCAAACAATCCTCTAATACTATAATCTGCCTTGGCCTATGTATGAGTTTCAAAGTCTGTGGCCCCCAATGTCATGACAATCCAAAGTTATTTCTTTTTCACATTTTTGAATATTGCAGTTGCACTTCAACATGGAAACATGACCTGTTTGAGGAAGCATGACATTGAAAGATTAGTTACTTCCTGCTGGAGTTGGAGAGAAAAGTGGAAAGTAAACTTTTGAAAAGGTTTAAGAAGCTATAAGCAACAATCATAAGTATTGACAAAATCTAGTTATCCTACTTCTTTTCTCACCACTTTTATTAATTCAGATACAGACGTCAGTAGGCGTTTTACCACTGTTTTCAAAAATCTAATCTAATGAGAAACACATTGCGTATAAATATGCTAATTCCCCACTAGGCATGAGATATATTTGGTATTGTTACACTTTTCAAAATAAATATACCACCTATTGTTTTGCTTTGCATGCTTTTATGACATTGAATTGTTGGATAATTAGACTCTTTGAAGAGACATCAGGAACCTGTAAAACAGTTTGTATACTAAAGAAAGCATCTGTGACTGGCTTGGATGTATCAGCAGCAAGAGAGTCTCATTCCTCCCTCCTCCCAATGCAAGTGGGCAGTGCCTTCTCAAGATAAATGGGTAGAAAGGATTGGGTGAAACTTCTTGTGAGCATTTCATATCCAAAAGGAGGTTAGCCTGCTTCTCTGGGAACGTAACGACTCTTCAGTGTCACATGTATTCTATCACTATAAACCAACAGAAAGCAAGTTAAAAGGATTCCTTCTCTGGATTCAAATAGATCTAAATCAATTAGTTCCTGACTGTCACCCCAAGAGGCACTGGCAGCTGTTCCACTCTAATCAAGTAACTCCTCCCCCTTGTCCTACTCCTTCCAGATACATACAACAAAGAGCATAGACCCAACCACTCAAATGAAGCAAGTTTGGATTGCGACTTCAATAGAATTCAGACCAAGTTTGTGGCCACATGAAATGGGGAAAAGAACGCAAACATGATAAATACCATAATATTAAATTATAAAAGCCAACATTGACTGTGATGAAAGCAGATACCACAGAGCTCCTGTGTTTGTCATGAAGCCAGAAAGTTTATGTTGCCATGATTTATTTAACTATTACAATTTCTGAAACAAATTTAAAATCATATTATTGGCATCCAGTTTAGTTATGTACATTTCAGTCAGTTAAGCTTTTAAT
Organism: Acropternis orthonyx; assembly: GCA_035583155.1. Classification (NCBI taxonomy): domain Eukaryota; kingdom Metazoa; phylum Chordata; class Aves; order Passeriformes; family Rhinocryptidae; genus Acropternis; species Acropternis orthonyx. The sequence goes on along the minus strand of JAWWEU010000125.1, from coordinate 37,923,294 downwards.
AAGGGGAGGTATGCTAATTGTTAATGTGTTGATATTATAGGAAAAGAAGAAAATAAAAGAAGTTTTCTAAATTTGCTTTTTTCTTTTGTTCCCTAATGTCTCATTTTCCTTAATTGTATTGGAACAATTCAGACAAGAAAATAATGGAAGGTTACAGTGATTGATTTGATGAATTCTTAATATAAAATACTAAAATATTTACTGAAGCACAAAGTCCAGATGCCTCTTCTCTGAAATGACTTGGTGTGTTACCAGCCTACTGGTGAGATTTTGCATTTGAAAATATTTTTAATAGCACGCAACAGGGCCTGGGTCTGACCTTCCTCCTCAGACTGCTCCCCTCCGTCCCCTGCAGCTCTGTCACTTGCTGGCTAAAGAGAAATGATAGCAAAATGAAACAAGAAGGTTTGGCCAGGAAAAAAAAAATAAAGAAACAGGTAAAACAAATATACAGCCCTACTTGCTGCCTACTGTCTACTTCCCTTTAGCACCAATGCCAAAAACAGGGGAATGGGATTAAAAGATGCAGATTAGGGCATTGCCGTTGCTAGGAAAGCCTTATGTGTAAGGACTTGAATTCAAACTTCTGAGAGTTCTTTAGGACTTCTATCCACTGAACTGATTAATGAAAGTACAGTAATGGCCATGAATGATGAAAAGATACCTAAACATGCCCAGTGGGGGAAAACATATGCCTTTATCTCTTATATTCTTCTTTCTCATTCCATTAAGAAGTATCACTCTGAAGATAAATTACTGTATTTATATAAAATGTAAAAATACCTCTTTTGCCTATAAGTTGCAAAGTATTTCACAAGAAGTGTCAGAAGTGATGTGAAACACAGCTGCAGTTCAAAAATACAGGCATATCTCAGTCTACCATCAGTATCATAAAATGCTAACTTAAACCTTTCTGTTGACATTTTAAAAACCTTATTTTAGGACAACACCACGTAAATTGCTTTGCCACCGTGGTTTGCAGCTGATATATGTTATAAAATTCTTGAAAATTTGGGGGTAAGTTTTATGTCAAGGATCTGAAATACTGAAACAGTACAATAATTCTCCTGTAGCACAAAAAGGCACACTGTTGTTGCATACCTTTAGACTTCTCATAAATTTAGGAAACCCTACTGAAAATTTTGTTTTTCTGAAAGTCTGTACTAATTTTTTTTCATATTGTCATACTAGGCTGAGTGAGTTAAATGAGTTCAGCTAACATACATCCTTTTTCGATAGCTTTCTAATGAAAACATTTACTCTGTTTCTAATTAATTCCAATGTAATCATGCATTCTTCCTGCACAGTTCTGTGGCACTTTGGTGGTCTATTTTTAATGGGCTTTTGTGTTCTTTCAGATTGACTTTAATACTGTCCTGTCCGATGGATCTCAAAAATTTTCCAATGGATGTGCAAACATGTATAATGCAGCTCGAAAGCTGTAAGTTTGCGTAACGTATTATGCTATAAATACTTTTGCAGGGATTACAACTATGCAGGAGGTAGAAAAACCTTTTGTAGTGGTACAAGAACAAATTTTCAAAATTAATCTTCTATTTTATCAAAAGAATCTGTGAAATATACATGATTTTCAGAGGAAGAGATTCTTTCATCCTTACTTGCACCGATAATCAACAGTTTTGTTTAAATCTGAAGTTACCACTAAACTTAAGTACATAGTTAGAGTTTATACAAAATTTCTCCATATAGGGTTTCACCATAATGCTTCCCTGTGTTCACACATACAGGAGGAGAATAATATGGGAGACCATAAAGGAAACATAAGAATAACTTAATGATTTATGTGATATTATGTGAAAAAAAAAAAGAAAAATAACATTTGTTAACCTGTCATATATTGTACATATCATATTCCTTGGTATCTTGCTTCATAAAAGAGGATGAAAAAGTGCAAAGCAGCTATGCTCTTTCAAGGCACATAAACAAACACACACACACAGAAAAGGACAAATCAACTGTTCTGTCTGTTGTTATGAGCTGAGCTGACAAAGGACATGTGAGGCAGAAGGCACAGATAGGCATTAAATTTTCATTTTTCTGGTGATATGAAGTTGCCATTTCCCTTAAAATGAGAGGACTTTGAAAGAGAGTCCTAACAGAAAAATCCTCTTAATGATGCATAGAGCAAAAATAAACCAAAGTATAGTATTCTTTGAAAGATTCCATCAATCTGAAGTTTGTGAAAATTCATGACAGAGGCAAAACAGATCCAGAAGTATCCCTCTAAAAGATCCAGATTTGTAGTTTTAGTCACTGTAAATATTTCCAAATATTTTAAAAAAATTCTGCATATAGAGTGAACATACTGGATTATTGGAAGTATATTATAGATCAGAAATACAACACACATAATTTGATTAAAGTATTACTTGGTTTCTTTCTTCTTTTACTGGGGCAAAGTAACTTCCTAGGGAAAGAGGAGGTAATTATCCGTCAGGATGTCAGAACTGTTCATTGCATGAATAGAGGTACGCTTTTATAAAAAATTGCAGGGTGATTATAAAAGCCAGATCTGTCTTTTAATACAATCATCAGGTGGTAACATTATGAAGCAGGCTTTCAATATGAGGACAATTGCTGAATCTGACAGCAGATATTTTCTTGACAAAAATGGAGAGATCTGCTGCAAATGTCAAGGAATTTAGGAAAATAGTATATATAGCCAGGCTTTAAGCAAAACTCCGTATTCAATCCAGGCAGATGATCCTAGTAATAATCTGTGTAATTAAAGTGACTAAACAAAGGTTAATATGAGGCAGTTGTATCAGAGTACATGAAGGTGGCAGGTATATTTACTATATACAATTATGCTTCAAAATGGAAATATCATAATGTTTGACTGAAGAAGCAAATGGCATACATTAAAAAAATGTTTTAAAAAGTTTTGAAATTTTTGCTGTAACAACGTCATAAAACTCCATTGTATTTTACCTCTCTTCAAGCCATTGTGAGAACAGGTCAGACTACAACTGAGGATTCTTGAACAAACAAGCATCTGTTTTACTTTATAGAAACCTTGCAGGAGACCACAATTCCCCCAAACTGCACCATAGGGAACCAACATTCATTAGCTGAATAGCTCTGTAGATGTTCTACTGTATTTTTCAGCAGAATAGTTTTCACTACAGTCTTGTTTTTAATCATTCCATTCAATGGGAGTAAAGTCCCAGCTGCTCATTCACATAGAGAGACAATAGAGACATAGAGAGAGACAATGCTCACAAGAGAAGAGCTGAACGAAATACGAGTGAGTGCTTCAAAGTCTTCTATTTACAGAGAAAGATCAAATTTTATTTCATATGGAAGTTACAAGTAATAAAGTTTTCCCTGTACTGCCTTGTCTAATTCTATTTCACCTGTAACTTCAGGCATCAAAAAACAGAGACTATGAAAAAATAAGGTGGCCTGAGGCAGAAAATTTTGCAGCATGTGGGAGGTCTGGCTATGCTTACATGTCTGATAGGGGAATAACCAGTTAGGTTAGCAAGAGCAAGGCAGTTCCCTGAAATTATTTGGGACAGATCCAAAGCAGATAGGTACAGTGACCTAAGTTCCAAGATACTAGACCCTCAAGACCAGGAATTCCCATATCCACAGTCAGTTTCTCTGTGCAGGAAGGACAGGAAAGGAAATAGACAAATTGGAAGTGTTACAAAAAATATCTACATGCTGGGCAGGAGTAGGTTAAAAAAAATAAAGAAAAAAATGTTTGTGAGTGCAAACTCTGACAAATTTGCAATACTTAGAAAAGGGTGAGCAGAAATATTCAAATTCCAGAGTCCCTGGCTAAGAAAAGGCACCCAGTTCTATTTAAAATTACAAAAGGAAAAAGGAGGATGGGTGCATTTGGCATTTTCCCAGGCTTCACATCAAATCTCCTGAAGTAGGTACTGACATAACCCTGAGAGCCTGAATTAATCCAAGCACCTCTAATTTCTAGGCCACAGTGTCATACTCTCTTGTGGCTGTCTGGCTTGCATTTTATGGTGCACAGTGAGACAATGTAAACAGAGGGATCAAAGCAATAACCCTAGTGGTTATTGCCCTGTCTGGGGAAGTGGAAGACATTTGGTTTCAAAACTGAGAACACAGTCCTCTCACATCCTGAGTAAATGATCTGACCATCAGACTATGGTTTAAAAATCAGTGTTTGCAGGAGTAAAACAGCAGTAGTCATGCTTCCAGATGTTTCTTTTTACAGTGGTGATCATTGCTAGTTTTTCCACTGAGTGCCAAGTCAGGTAGGACACTGTACAAATATGAATTTACAAGTTTCTTTAAAATGTATCTGATCTTGAAAGCCTTGCTCATGTATGTGTCATTAAGCAAACTAGACTGTATCACTGATCTTTTTCTTACTCCTGTTACCACCAGGTTGCAAAGACTGACAGATGCATATAAGAGAGAGATCATAGGTTTTGCCTCTGCTTTAAATAATTTCTTTTAGTACTAGACACTTTCCTTCAATATTAATACTGTTGGTCCAGCATAGAAAGGTCTAGGAGGAAAATTCATGTATAGCTTTTCTTCACAAATGATATTTTTATTTTTAGCAGGCTCATGTAATGTTTTTCTCTGAGGTCAGTCTAAGCAGCTGTATTTGCCCCTGGTAAGAGTATTTCACTTACATCATGAAGTGACTGAAAAATATTTAAGTGGAAATGTCTTCTATTTTTAAAGGATTTATTTTACCAAATGGTTTCTCAGAAACTCAAATGAACTGCTTTTGTGTCTTAGAAAGGAAACAAATGAAAATGCACATATGAAATAATCCCTTCTACATTTCTTTGCCTTACACTAGGGCAGCCTATAGGGATGTGAGATAATTTTAATTTTATTCTGCTTGAATAAGATACAAAGAAATGTCAGCTAGATACATATTTATTTCTGTGGTCTGTCTCCCAAGAAAGAATTGTTTTTCTTTCATGTGCTAGGGCTTGTCTCTTTTTTTTAAGTTTCACTTTTATCTCACAGCATTCCTTCATTTGTATATTAAAATTATAATTTTATGTGACATTTAATATTCCTGCTTCAAAGGATAGTGAAAACAGTAACTCAGTTACAAAAGAAAAAATATACTATGAAAAACACCTGCTTGCCTCATAATTTTAATTTTATGCATAATATTAAATTAAACAATGGCCTTTTTATTTTCCATTTTGATTCATGAAGGCTTTTTAGTCTTTCTAAGCAATCAAACTCTTGTCTTTTGGATTGTTAAAGAATATCCACCCCATACTACATGATGCTAAGTTTCACAATTTATTTCCACCCAATCTCTAAACTGTCAATTGTAAAAGTGGAAAGTGTAGGCAGGCTACAGCAGTACAAACTAATGCATTACAGAAAATTATGCGCTCATTGTTCCTTTCCCACAAGAGCACAAGGACATCATAAGAAAGATGAAAGAACCGGCGTGTATTTCTTATCTGCCAGGGAGTCTCAGGTGTCTACCTGAGTGACAGATTATGGACAGACTAGGTCAGTGCCTGTGCCTGAAAATGTAGAAACCATATGACTTCTCTCCTTTCCATCTCAGTAGCACAAATATTGTCAACAACTCATCCTGTGGTTTCCACTCTGCAGATGGGTGACTCAGCCCATCGTGCCTATCTGAAGTGAGATCTGATACACAGCTACAAAGATCGAGATACTTGTATTCTTCACCTCCTGACCAACACAGGATGAAAGGGCAGCAGTAACTGTACAACTGTTGCTGAACATGCAGAAACTAGTATACAAGTGACAGCTTAAAATCCATACTTTTTAGCAAGGAATATTAGACTTATGTGCTAGAGTGCTGAGCCTAAAATATTATTCTTTTCTGATTTTCAGGCTAAGAGGGATAAACCTATAATTCCAAAGGGAGAGATTCCATCAGAATAACTTGGAGGGCAGCGCAAAGGGCAGACTCTTTGGAAAGGAGTTCAGAAGTACAGGGAATAAAATCCTTCTTTCCTGGAGCTCCAGTATAAATTTTGCCTTGAAATGAATCACAGCTGATTTTTGAAGCTAATATTTTTAGTGCATATGGTAGAAGAATTTGTTCTAACCTCAAGCCAAAACCAGATTTGTTAGCTCTGTCATATCTTTCCCCTCCTATGTTGCTTGGAATTCAGGGAACAATTCGAATGTCTGTCATGCTCTTAGGAACAGTAATGTCCAGGCAGCCTGTTCTGGAGGCAAACTGCTGGGATGCCTAACAGGAGAGTAATGAAATAACTCTAGTCAACATGACTGTAGTCCTTGCCTCAGCTGGTGTGCTGGTTTAAGGTAAACCAGCAGGAGAAAAAGAACCCAATTCACAAAAAGACTGCAAGTCAGAACTACAATT
>JAWWEU010000125.1:37867872-37916839 GCA_035583155.1 Acropternis orthonyx | reverse complement strand
TAGAGGGTGTAGAATACACAGTCTTAGCCACACCCACACAGTGACAAACTGGTCCTGGTCACTATAACCAGGAAAGCTGGATACCTAAAGAACTGCTTGATTTGCTGACTAAATTCAATGTCACTTTTGGACTTGTACCTTGCTAAAAATTAAAGAAACCAGAATAGAATTGAGATAAATCACTGGGATTAAAAATTAAAAAATAAATTCTGTAATTGATCTAAACTGTCTTTTACAAAAATATTATATATTCTGCTCAGTTGTTTCACGCTATTTATATATTTGTTTATTGAATATGAGGGAAACAGTTAGGTTTTAATATACCTGTAGGGATTATAAAATGACACAAGCCTTTCTGTAATAAAACAGTATGAGCAGCAAATTTACAAGATATATTGGTATTCAGCTGTATCCCAAGTTTGCTCAAAAATTTTATTCCTCATGGCTTGGAATGTCATACTAAAGGTGGTTAAAAGGAATGAACTTGGTAGATGAGACTGTCAGCAGATGTAAAAAAGGAGTTCTCTAGGAATTGGGAAGACAATGGTGGTTCAGAGGTGTGGAGTCTCTGAAGGTGCAGGGGAATTGTTTGCTTTGGATAACAAACTTTGTTTTTCCATAAAAGTGTAGTACTTAGACAAGCATGAGAAGAGATGTTAGACTCTTCAATAATCTTCAAGACAAACCTGCTGGATGTTCACTCTCTTGTCTGTGAGATAACGGGCTTAATAATGCCTACCACTAATACTGAATTTTCTAAGATAAAATCTTCCTACTCTTAGCATGCACATATACAATTGATATAAATAGCTTGGTTCCGGTAAGTTCTATAGAGTCATGTGGACTGATGTGGCTCAAATGGAACTCTATTTGTTTAAGGCAGGCTTCGTTCCTATACTTTCAAAACCAGATGAATGAAAAAATGATATTTGTTAATAAGAAGTGTTAAAAGCTCCACAGATACAATCTAATTCTTTTTTTCAGGGACTCCATATGAGTGTTGATAGCAATTTGTCAATGTCATTTTTGAAAAGCTAAGTTTTTCTAGGAAAGATGACTCAGACCAAGGGAAAAGTTTGGGTTTTTTTCTTTTCCAGACACTACTTGTCATCTTTGCTACTTAGAAATATTTCAGCAAGACCACTCTTTTTCAGCAGGATCACTCTATTTCCCTGAATTTTTTCCTGAACCTCTAGTAGAACATGATGAAAATTTTCACTCTAGCTAAAAAATTTTCAGTGCTGTCTAAAGGCTAGAAATAATATGTCTTTCTTGCCCACCATCTGCCAATTTTGTATAAATTAGAGCCATTAAATAAACTATCACCACAATATCATTTTATTTGATGTCTAGATATTAAAAACCCTGCATCAACTATCCCAGGCACAAGTCCTGACAACCACTTTTCAACAAGGCCTTAACTTTTCTGCCTTGTTGCTTCATAAGCGTGACCACACAGAGTTTTACTTTCATTTTATCACACTTACCACCATCTCTGTGGCAGATCATTTTCTAAAGTAAAATTTCTATAGGCCTAATCTGAGATTCCCCTTTATTTCAGACCCTCCTTACTTCCAGATAATTCTAATTTCTACTTTGGTTGTCCGTTATTCATATTCATCTCAGGCAGAGCTCTCACTCTTCTAGTATATGCTTCTCCAGCTAATTACCTGGAATGACTTCAGGCTTCTAAAAATGACTTGTCCCTTTAGGAGAGCTGTTTGCACAGAGGCTACAGTGCCATGCATTCACACAGTTCTTGAGTTTTCCTGAGAAATACTCCTCCTGGGATGATATCTTTGTCATGTAATTACCAACTTTTTACCACTTGCTTTTGTATTTTAGATGAGCATGATGTCAGACTTTGGGTTAATACAGTATTAATGTAACCTAACTAGTCCTGCAACTTCTGAACACCACTGTTCAACATAACAATGTTGGTTTTTCTGTCCTTTCTTTCTAGTCCTATGATGACACCACTTAGATTTTGTGTGATTAGTAATATATTTACAGAATTAGGTAAGAGCAAGTACTGGCACAGTAGCCAGACAGAAAGAAATGCACTGATAGCCACACTCTTTTTCAGCCACAGAAGATGGTTTATGTCTCATAAAACACAATCTGGCAACTCTACTTCCTTAATCAACCTTCATGAATTCATGCCTTGCAAACCTAAATCCTAACATACTGCATTTCAGTGGCAGAAGTATTTACTAACCCACCTGATTTGGTTGGTCTGGCCCTGCAGACCATGCTAGATGAGCATTGCTTTCAGCTGTTTGTGTAGAATTAAAGAGACACTTTCACACAAACAATTAAAAAGTGATCTGCACCCTCATATACTACCTAGGCTAGTGACGACTGACGGCCCTTTTTTCAATAATAAAATGTAGCCACTAAGACTTTCCTATATAACACTGTATTTCCCAGCCATCGGTTATAAAAATATCTGTTAGAAATTTATAATAGTCACCAGCACCACCTCATAGTCAAAAAAGAAAAGTCCTGTTTCAGTGAGAGGCTGAATATCATGTTGGGTTGCAGCAAATGCAAATAAGTAAGAGATATATATGTTCTGTTCACAAAGCAGCAGCAAGAGACATAACATAGTAAGACTGAACAGTGAGAATTTATAAAGAATAGGAATAACCATAATGTAGCAAAATTTTATCCTGAAAGGGAGGTGTGCTTAGAAGTAGATTCACAACTTTTTCTTCCAGACGCATGGACTGGGACTGCCTTCAGGGATACGTACCACATTTCCTAAGGAAAGCAGAACATGATGAAAACAAGGCACAGGGAGAAACATGTTACACTCAAGTCTTGTCCCAAGAAGTCAGAGTTAAGCACTTATATCTACTACAGAATAAATTCCATGCATCTATAAACAGAGTTAATAAACATTTAAAGTTACGTATAATTGGTAAGGACCCTCTTCTGATTTGGCTTTGGGTCATCTCTTTTTATACTATTAGAAATGAGTAAAAGGCCACTGGAATTATTTCTATAGGAAAACAAAATACAGTGCCCTCCTGATGGAAATGTTAGCTGCATAGGAAATGTGATCAAGTATTGTCTTTGTTATTTTTACTAATCTAAAAATACACAACTATACTGCAAAACTTATCACCACATTAACATTTGTCGTGGGTTTCTGTGACATATGGAAGATAATCTGAAAACAGATATCATTGAAGAGATTGGACTTTTATAGATATGAATCTAAACTTGAAAAACTGCAAGGATTCCTCATTCTATGTCATTGTTATGAGTTGATTTCTCTATTTCCTCAAATTCAGGGGCCTGGACTGTGCCAATTCTCCTGCCTATTAGTTTCCTGATTCAGAATTTATGGACTTAACAGCACAATAAAGACACTGTTATCTTCCTAAAACTTTATAAACCCTAAAGAGAAAGGATTTGTTCTTTATAACTACTGCATATTTCACTGCAGTTCTTACAAGGCGCATAATACATTTAACAATGTAACATATACAGTACAAGTACATACTGGTAACCACACATCTGTTGGGAATAAAGTCTTGAAATTTCAAGACCACAGTTTTCTGCTTCATTTGCATAATAATAATCATGTAATGGAACACAGCTTCTCAGATCACAGAATCAACTAGGTTGGAAAAGACGTCTGAGATCACTGAGTCCAGACCTTGACCGAACACCAACTTGTCAACTAGACCATGGCAGTAAGTGCCACATCCAGTCTCTTCTTAAACACCTTCAGGGTGCATCTTATCTGAGAAGCCATTTGGAAAATACACTGAGTGTATTTCTAATCTTTGAAAGCAGACCAAAATCAGTAACATTTAGACTTTCGCTTAAATTTATGTTACTGAATGATTTATCTTTGTTAATTGCTTTAAAGATAATGTACATTTATTAATCAGGTAACAAGCAGCTAAGTAAGAACCAAAAGCTCAGGTCAACATCAGGTTTATTATTTCTAGAATTTAGTTTAAGATGTTTTGCATTATTTTAATTATCATGCCTTCTGATTATTTTATTATAAATTAATGCACTGGATTGAAACTATAATGCATTTCTCAATCATGGCCAGAATAATCTATTCCTGGATTCTTAAGGTTCCTAAGACTGTGAATGATAAGGCACTGGAACAGGTTCCCCAATGAAGTTGTGTGTGCCCCACCCCTGGAAGTGTTCAAGCCCAGGCTGGACAGGGTTTTGAGCAACCTGGTCTAGTGGAAGGTGTCCTGGCCCATCACAGGGGTGTTGGAACTAGATGATCTTTTAAAGAAACATTAAGATTCTTCCAACGCAAACCATTTTATGATTCTCTAAGATAATCAGTTTGAAACGTTCCTGCATATATCTATCCAACAAACTAGCCCTTACTGCTAGTGGTTATTCAAGATTATCAAAGCAAGGTTTGAGAAACCACACAGAGATATCTCTTGCTGAATTTTAAAATTTGGGCATCTGCATTCAGATCAATTATTTCTAATTGCAGTTGTGTCTCAGGAACACTCAGCTTTAATTATGAGCTTGATCAGTTAAATTGACTGGTGCTGCATAGGCGCGGAACAAAGAGAGCACCGTTACTTCTCTCATCTACCTTTTCTCAGCTAAACAATTGCTAAAGTTATACAGAAAGTAAAATAATTTACTTGTTTTCGTTTTTATTCCTGTGCAACTCATTTCAGCAGTGGATGGATAAGTGTAATTTTTTCTTCTAGATGAGTGAGGTAAATACCTTTTAGAAGGAACTTGGTTTGTTGTGGTATCTTGCAATTTCCATATTGCAAACATGGGCCTAAGTAAATAATATGTAATACATGTGCATGAAAGATCTGTACAGTCCCCACTCAGGCAGTGACATCAAAATTTTAAAGTTATCCACATAGGTCTAATACTGCAAGCTTTTATGATTGTCTATTCTAGGTTCTTAAATCTAAAAAATAATGCTTTGCCCTTGAGTCATCAAAGTTTTCATTACCAAAGCTCCCTACACTTCTGCTACTTGCTGTGCACTTGGGCTTCTGCCCTTTGTTGACAGCATTAAACAATTTGGTGCCTTCTCTGTATCAGGATCCCAAGTCTCTAGTTCATTGCTAAAACTGAAGTTTAAGGTAATTTTAAAATCTGCCATGATGTCTTCTTGTATTGCTGGGAGTCCAACTACTTCAGTAAGGGACAGTTATTGCAATCAATCAGCAGTGGTCTAAAATTAGGTTGCTGGAGCACTGCAGTTTAGGCTCATTGCATATTTAACACCACACACCTAAACTTTAATAGTATACATCCTGAAGTATGGCAGCCACTGATTGTTTTAAAGGGTGATTGCTATAAAAATGCCTTTCCCCCCTTAAGCACAGCACACACTGTGAGCATTCTGAGTGTTAAGAACTATGCTAATCAGCAGGTCCTCTTCTTAAAATTAATTGAAAAACAAAAATATTTTCCTCTTTTTTGGGGGGGTTTTTTTTGTTTGTTTGTTTTTTTGTTTTGTTTTTGTTTTTGGTTGGTTGGTTGGTTGGGTTTTTTTGAGATCTTTAGGAAGCTCAGTTAGCTTAATTAGTATTGCTGTTCCTCCTGAAAAATTTCTAAACCAGAACAATGTGGGGTTTAGCCCTTTTGTGAACAGAATGTCCTGGGGTGGAAATTCTCTGATTGTGCATAATTCTGCTAGTGACTAGATATTTTACAGTCTTTCTTTCTTTTCTCCATGCCAAGAAGAAAGAATGATGTAGTCATTGAAAAAAAATAAATAGATCATCAATTTATTTGGACTTGTACCAAATAACGAAATATTTTCAGTTGTAAAATCAAGAATACCTATCTTTGTTAATGTTGCTTGCTAAAGAAGCTTTAGAGACAAATTTGTGTTATCAAATAGTTCAATAAGTTTACATAATTTATGTTTTCTTACTTCCCCAATTATGAGATTATTACAAGACTTTAGATTTCCCTAATGCAGTGAACACATTTGATTGGGCCATGCATTTCACATTTAACAAAGGGCCATAAATTTAATTGAGATTTAATTCAAGTTGATTTAATTTAACATAACTAGTGGAAACATTATACTTCTTAAATTTATTAAATATAACTTAAACTCACATCTCTCACATCTCTTTTAACTTCTCCATGAGATATGTTTACAACTATGACCTTGACTTGCAAAACTGAAGTTACAGTATTTGGGCATTTAAAATATAAACACGACAAAAATTTATTACTACATCAGCATTTTTAATACACCAATATTATTTTTTTTTAATTTCTATTATTTTCACTGTATTGCATGATAGAAAAATTAGTGGGCAGGGTAGATAAAATTAAACTCATGCTTTAGAGATGAATGAATCTTTTTTAGGGGAATACATTTTGACACAGCAGTTGTTTCTTGCCAGTTCAATGAGTTTTATTCAGAGGATATCACTTCTGGCCATAATCTACATGCTTCAAATGATAATCTGCTTTACACGCAACTGCTTTTTGTCTAATTCATGAAAAGTTTGATAAGATATATACTTCTGAATTTTCATAGTTTATGGCATTTAATAGTGAAATTTTAGGCCGTTTTTATGGAATGTCGTGCAATCACTAGGACAGAGACATGTTTCCTTGCACAGTTGATATATGATTGTAATGACCTCAGTAATGTTTGATCTTAATTAAATATTTATTTAAAACTATATGGTCTTGTTTTTAGCATATGCATCCAGCCCCAATACCAAAGTAAACCAGCAGTCAGCCTGAATCCCTGTGAATAAGTCCTACAAAGGTTCCCCCCAAAAGAAACACCAAGAATCTAGAAGGAAGAAGTGTTGAAAACATTTTAAAATTTATAAACACTAATTCTGTGCTTCTAGGTTCATTCAAAATAGGCAGATCAGAAAATACAAAGTGTGTCTGAGATTTCAGATCAGCAGATCAGGTTATGATGTATGACTGAATGGCATTTATAGGTCTATTCAAAGAGTAATGAAGTAATTGAATACAACAAGGGTAAGATTTATGCCCACAGACCAAAGAGGTTATTTTCTTCATTAGAACTCAAGATTTCGGTATTTGTGGGCAGACAGTTACTCTTGGAAAGTTCTGAACAATATACTTTAAACAGTAGCTTGTTATTCAAAGGTTAAAAGAATTTCCCGTTATCAGTAGGTTATCTTTAGCAGCTCCTTAGCATTGGACTAAAGCAGAAAGGGAATATTGCAAAGAAACTGAAATCTATATAAATTAGATGAAAAAAATTGATCCCTTTCCCTTCTGGCTCCCTCTGGTATACGTGTACCCTTATCATTCATTCTATTACAACAATAGACGCTATCTGGTTTTAAATTTCAGTCTTAAAATATCATTTTGTCCATATCTATTACAATCTGAGAAAGTCTTAGCAAAACCCGAATGAGAATAGGAAGCCTTTTTTTCTTTTTTTCCCCTCTTTGTAATAATCAGATAAAATTTATTCAGAAAAAAAATTATAATAAAATGCCAGGGATCTACTGGAAAGTTAATATATTCAGAGGGAGTAGGGATATTTCCCCCAGTAATATCCCATGCAAATATTCATCTGAGAGAGGGAACAGAAGAAAAAGCACTTGTCCTTTTACAATGTCTGACCCTTGATTTGTATGACTTTTGCTGTTATTTTGAATCTAATACACACATGCAGGAGATCTGGATAAATGAAGCAATCTGCATATTAAAGCTTAATGCTTTATAATATCATTATATGTCACAGACAGTTAATAAGAGAATACAATCAATTGCTTTCCCATGTGTTGTTCCAGTTTCAGAGAAAAACATTTTTTCAATTTCACTAGTATTACTCGGGAGATTTGCATTCGTTTTTGTCTTTGAAGAATTTGCACCTAACAATTCAAATTGACATCAACCCGTAAACATAGTTTTGACAATTCACCACTTCACTTTGAGTAAAAGGGGAAAGAGATCTGAGTGTGAAGGGTCCATTTTATCCTTCATGGTTTGGGGAGAGTGAGATATTCCCAAGCACCCAAGAGAATTGGACTTTTAGCCAATTTAGATGCTTTTGTTTAATCCATTAATAGATCACCTGATTATTAAGATTTAAAAAGCATTCATAACACAACTTTTTTTTTTCTCTTGTTCAGTGTGGTATAGAATGGCAGATAATACTTTGTGATTAACAGGTGCAAGTTGTATTACCTCCTTTTTATGAAATTTAATTTAAATATTATAGCTTAATATGTTCCTGTTTTTCAAAGTAGTGACTAACTTACGGTTTATTTGCTTTCTTTCTTTTTTTTTTTCTAGTTGGATACACAATGAATGATCTCATTTTTGAGTGGCAAGAAAAGGGAGCAGTTCAAGTAGCAGAAGGTCTCACTCTACCACAGTTTCTGTTGAAAGAAGAAAAGGATTTATGTTACTGCACCAAACATTATAATACAGGTAGGGAAGCATATTGGTGATTACAACTGGAAAGACATTTTATATTTGTTGTTATAATAAATGTCACAGTTGGGTTATTTTTTAAATGTTCTCACTGAACTCAGAAGATTAAAATGCACAGGTGCATTGTGCAGGATACTGCAGTCTTAAATAACTGGAAAATAAAACAAAATTACCTGAAGACTGACCAGACTTCTATTTTAGTGACTTTAAGAAAATAAATAGTTGAAATAATTCAGAAGCAGATCAGTCAGGAGTTTTATTTTTTCAGCAAGTGCCACGACCATATTTACAGTGTGGGATCTGAAACATTACTGAAATCCAAAGGTCCATATGCTGTGCACTAATCATAGCCTGGCTCAGTCAGGAAAAAGAGACACAGGGTTGCCAAGCCAGATATCCCTGCCCTAGTGCATACAGCAAGGGAGCAAGGTGAACAAGCTGAAATCATGCTTAGTGTGCAATGTCCAGGTGTGCAAACTAGACATGAGCATGCAGGAACAGATCAAGGGGGAATGGTTTCAATCTGGAAAAGAGTAGGTTTCAATCAGATATTAGTAAGAAATTCTTTACTGTGGGAGTGGTGACTTACAGGGACAGCTTGCCCAGAGAAGCTGTCATGCCCCATCCTCTGGAAGTGTTCAAGCCCAGGCTGGATGGAGCTCTGCACAATCTGGTCTAGTGGAAGGTGTCCCTGTCCATGGCAAGAGGGTTGAAACTAGGTGATTTTTAAGGTCTCTTCCAACCCAAGCCATTCTATGATTCTATGATTTATGATACTGAATGGAAAACTTAATAGAACTGAGATATTTAGCTCATTATCCCTGGGATTATTTTTAAAAAAAAAAAAAAAAAAAAAAAAGGAAGGGATTAATATTAATAATGTAGTTATTTTTAATTCTAAAAAATATCTCAATAACCACACAATCGCAAGCAAAATAATCCTCAAAAAACACTGTCTAGAGGACAGTGTGGCCAATCAGCATCAGGTTGTACTCTGTATTGCTTTGACCAAACTGTGTATCTGTGGCCAAGCATGCTCTGAAATGTGAGTGCAACCCACAATCCAGAAAAGATGGATGAAGTTCATGCGTCCACTGAAAAAATAAATAATAGGACCATTTTATTTGTCCATAAAAAATCAAAGCACTTGCTAGCACAAAACACTTGGAAGCCTGGATGCAGCTAGAAGGTGGAGACTTTAAAAAATGTCAGCAAAAGACAAGACAGTTGCACAACTCTGGAACCTGACTGTGATGGGCAGGGAGGGAAAGTAGGATGCTGAGCTCAACAGAGGAAGCAGCAAAGTGGCCTGCTCTGAGTTACAGCACCAAAATTACAGGTACCAATCTAGAAGAATTTTGGCAAATAAGAAAGGAAAGTTTGTCTTACTTATGCAGAACTACATTTATTGTGATACTCTTCAAGATAACAGTATTTCCTTCAGAGGTTTTTTTTTTTTTTTTTTTATTATTCAAGACTTCAGTATGAAGCAAATTTAATCAGATTAGAGGGGTTTGGTTTCTAGGAGGGTAAGAGTACCTTTAATTTCTTTGTTACAACCAGTATTACTAACTACCATTTGTAGGCAAAAAAAACATAAGCATTATATTAAAAGACAACAACAACTAAGAGTTTATTTTCACTGTGTCACTTGCATATGTGATCAGTAATGTGCTTTCTTAAGACTCCTGCAACAAGATACTGCAGGCAGATATGCCTTTAAGACACTTCACAAGAAACAAAATTTTAAAAAATCAGTTTTCAAAACTTGAAGTAAAGTCTGTTTCTCAGGTCTACGACAGATTAGATAAAATGAATTCTTAAAATAATGCTAAGCAACTGCAGCTGGTATGCAGTAAGTGACCAAGTGGAGTTTTCAATTTAAATTTAGTTACAATGCCGAATGGAAAGCTCTTATGAGACATCCTGTAAAATGGGGAAAAAAATCCCAAAATCCTTCCTGTGAAACAAATTAACATGAAGCTTCAGGACAGTATGTGGAAACTCATCAGTGCATGTCTCATCACTGTTTCATGCCCAATTGAAAATGGATCACTGTAACCGGAGCTCAAAACAATAAGCTACGTCTAAATATAGAGACATAACAGTTTCAGCAAAAGTACAGCAAGATGGCTCATCATATCTTGTGTTCTGAAGTGACACAACAACATTTCTGGTAATGTTAATGTTTTGCATCCACAGGCATATCCACAGTGACACATTTTAGAAGTGAAGTAGAATCATAACAACCAGAAAAATCACATATGAACCATTTACATTACAAGCCTCTTTCCTATGTGATATTCATTGACCCACTGGGCTGTTATGCAACACCTAAATTTTGTTTCAATCACAGATAGCCCAATATACAATAGCATGAATTTATGCATAATAGTATTGTCTAACAGGCACAAACAGAAATATCTGAGTCATGGCTTTATTCCTGCTCTGTGGGTAATGCACTACACTTACACTTCAATGATGCTGCTCAGAACTGTTTTAGGTTTATTAATGCTTTTTGGCTCAAAGGATTGGATATAGCATTCCTGGAAACACTGGGACTATGGTTGCTACACTCACCACCAGAACTGATGGATTCTGCATGTGACCACTTCTGATAATTGCAATCTTGATGAATGGCATGTTTCCTTAATGCCACATTCCCTGTTTAACCTCCTAACACATACATCCCTAACACAATCTTTTCTCATGATCCCTTTGATTCCCCCATAAGGTCAAACAAGTTGCCTAACAACCTGTAGGTTGTGGCACTTCTCGGTCTCACCTTCAACTGACCTAATGCCTTATATCTGGCTATTTTGCTGCCAATATGAATGATAGTGATTAAAGGTGACATAGCTTTGACGCCTTACTCTGCCAACAACTCAACTATATGTTTTGACAAACACCTAAACTGTTCTTTTTGAAACTGTAGGAGTTATTTTTAAGCCATGGCTTTTTAACATCTTGGGGGGTTTTTCACACACCATTTCTCCAAAAGGAAGTTATCACTTTTTATTCAGGAGGTAGTCTATGGGTGTGAAATCTGTGAAGCTGCTCATTCCTTCACTGAAAAAGCAGAAATTATAAACATTTTGAAAAACAGAGTGTATGGCAGGCTGAGAATGTGATGCTAAAAACAACACTGCCTGACTCTTCAGAAGACATTTTTCTCAATGGAGAAGAGACCTCAGTTGTCACCACTGCACTGATCAAAATTCAAGCATTCTACCTTAAAGATTCATTGAAAAAAATTTCAACAGCTGTCCTGACAGTAGAAACATTACATCTAGCATCTAGACATCTCTTTAGTTCTTACTTCACCTCTCTCTTCCCCTGCTAACAGAGTCCAGCATATGACTAGTCTCTCACATCAAAGACTGCTGTTCAACTTGGTTTCTTCTAGGCTCCCAGGCTTGCCCTGCAGAACTGCTATCTACCCAGTCCATCCCCAGCCTGTATCAGTGCATGGGGTTACTCCATCCTCACTGCAGAACTGTGCATTTCTCTTTGCAAACTGCCATGGCGTTGCAGTGGGTTGTCCATCCTATGAAGGTCCCACTCAGTACAACTTGATCCTCCATACTGAGAGATATGGAAACTGCAAGTACAAATTTATCAAGCTGAAAAAAAAATTAGTTTATCTTTTCCATATTTATTTTCAACTTTCTTTTACTGTAGTCATTATCAGCCTTACACCAATGTTAAGTTTACCACTTGTCCTAGTATTTTTTTGCAAAAAAAAGCTGTATAAAGACACTTCCTTCCTGTCCAGGAATTTATGTAGTCAATGGCAGGTTACAGTGTCGGTACTGATTTCCCCAAACATACTACTGATATCCACAGACTTGAAAGAAAACCTGAGTGGTAATACATTCCTAGAGTCATTTTGTAAATCTTAGCTTTAGATAAACAACAACCATAAGCAGGAGAACTTGTCTAGTTCTTTATGCCAGACACTGGAAAATCATAATTTCTATTCAGGTTGTAGGATGACCGATGCAGTCTGTTTTATCTGTTTTATGATCAGGGAAAAGTGAGTGCTTTTATAAATAGTTTTTATCAATAAAATACACTCAAATTGGAATTTATATTAGAGTGCACTTTGCAAAGTTTCTGGAGACTGAACTTATCAAGTACCTTTTTATTACTCTGACTCCTTTTTAGAGAGATAGGAAAATAATTTCAGCTAAATTTACTGATATGTAGTCAGTTTTAGAGGTACAATCTCTTGAAATAATGAACTCTGCGTGTGCATAATTTATGAATTGTATTTTTTGTTTAAGAAATTTTATCATTGAAAGGCAAAAGAACTGAAAGCATTTAACTGTATTTCAGTAATAAGCAAAGCAGAGCTACTCTCAAATGATGGTGTCACGTGCTGGAAGGAATAAAAAGAAAGTGTCAGACAAGGTAAAATCAAGTAGACTGCTTGCCTTGTGATGATTCTGATAATGACTAAAACAGCAGGGAAAGTAAGAAGGAGGGTATTGCCTCATGGAAAAGACAGTTTACATATTTCATTCTCCTTCATGCTTACTGTGAAAATCATCTGCCGTTATGACTGCAATGTGATATATAACACACTGTTGCCAGGAAAGGTTAATTGCAATCTTATTTTAGCAGATGCAGAGAAAAAAGGAAGCACAGAACAAAAGGCAAAAGTAAAGCATTGGTGGTCTAAGTCATCCCTCCTAAGGCAATAGAGTTTTATTTCCTTCTGAGACTATGTGTTTCAGTTAGAACATAAAACTGTCCTCAGAGAATTTCTTTTCAACATTAATAGCTTTAAAAATAAAAAGTTCTCCATTTGGTGTTTGGGGGCTCTTTTTTTTCACTAATCCACTTTGTCTCAAGACACTTGGAGCCAATATCCACACTGTCACTAAAGACAATAACAACATTTGCCAAGCTGATTCCATCCTGTATACTAGATAAAACACTACGGTTTATATATGCAGAACAGTTAACAAAACCCTTGATTGGTTATAGGATGAATGATTCTGTTTCAGGGCAGTACTGGTCAAAACTTCATCTCTCTCTGTGGCCTTAACACACACATACATAAAAGACTACCTTTCTACTACCTAGCACACTGAAGTCTCCCTGCTCAGGATGAGATGAATGCCAGAACCAGCATTAGGGAAGGCATGGAAAAATACAGCAAAGGAGATGTCTATGATGGCTGTGAAGTAAGATAATGCACAAGTACCCCAAAATGCCAGGCAGTGGAAGGATTGTAGAAAAATTTATTTCCAAAATCGAGAAGACTAGACTTAAAGAACTTTAACCTTAACGGCGTTTCAAACACTGGGCCTAGGGAAAGACATTCCCACTGTTCTTCTCAGGGCTTTTATCATCCCCAGCCCCGTCCTCTGCTGGGGGCCTCTGAACACGTCTGCAAGGACTTATCTTTTTCTCATACCAGGAAGAGTTTCTCTGGAATGTAGGAGAAGAAAACATCAAAAACTGTCTCTGGTAAAGATGTCTCTTCTGGGCAGGAATGCTTTCTTAAGTGAAAAACCCTAATCTCCTCATAGTAAAGTCTTCCAAATGGCCTGCAGAGGGATAATATTTTATATATATATCTCATGAACTATTCTCAGTATGGGTTGTCCTGCAAGAGACATTTTTTTTTGGAGTAAATATTTGTCCCTTTTTCCTTCCTACAGAGCTACAGAGAGTAGACAAGAATACTCAAAGCATTGCAATGGCAACTATTTAGTAAGAGTCTATGAATCCAAGGTATTAAACATTAGAAAACGGTCAAAGGCATAAAGTGCAGTAGTCATGCTATATCAATCAATAGAAAATCTGTTTCTTGAGTCCACCTATTTTTTTTATTTTAGAAAACTCTTTCATTTTCACCTTTCAAGAAAGAACTACCTTGACTTTTATTTCTATAGAGAAAAGTGTGCCTCCCAGCTTTTCCAATAAGTTATCTTTTCTACATAAAATGAGGAACTGTGATTTTTACAAGTCTAAAAACTATAAACACTGCTGAGGTTTAGAACAGCACCTAGAAGTAGTTTGTTTAATACCATTTTCAAGCTCATGTTTAAGATCTCCATGGCAAATATAGGAATTGAGTTACTTAAGAAAGGGTTATTTAAAGACAGATAAATGGAATTACTGTATTACTAGATCTGTCAGACATTTACTTCAGGCATATTTTAGCCACTGAAGTAGCCTGAGTCTCTCTTTCTCCTCTCCTTCTGCCTTTCAGTACCTAATTTCATGTTTAACCTGTACCTCGAGATGTTTTTCAAGGGGAAAATGTACTGTTATAGGAGGACATCATCTTCGCAGTCCAATTACCCCAGGACTTTCTTTGCAAATCTCCATTGCAAGCAATATTTTGTGTACTAGGCTGGCTGGTTGTTGGCCATCAGTTACTGGTAAAAGTAGAATTGTGTAGTCTACACTCATATTGACAGATATGTTGGAATCAGAATAGGAAATGTCTGCTTCCAAGATCCAAGATATATACTCTGCAGGACTCCATAGAGGTCATTCAGATTTGTTTGCTTCAGTTTTGCTAAGCTTTTAATCATCAATATTCAGCAAGTACGGGTCTTGTTTCAAGTAAATACATTAATGTAATTGTATTAAATGATATAGTCTTTAAGCCACAGTCCTCCTACATCCATAAAATATTTCACAGTAGATCAGTTAGCATTATCAATGCCTTACAAGGAAGAACAGACTACCATTTACCAGCATCTAGAGTAGTATCAAGAACCTTCAGCAGAAATCTCCATTCTGCATGTATTAACAGTTGAATACATGGTTAGTTGTTTTCTTGTGTGTTTATACTTATTCATTTTATATTTTATTTATTTTTAATTTCATAGTGATTTAATAAATATTATTAGTCCTTTCTTTATTAATTATTTCTCAGGCACACTATTTCCTTGCCTCAGTTTTCTGAAGTGATTCTCCCTTATGAAAACTTTCTATGTAACTTCAGAAACAGCTGCTCAGCCTTCCTGGGAATTATAAACATGACTATGACATTGCAGGGTTACAGCAAGAAAAGCTTCCCCCAAAAGACATCTTAAGGGCTGCTAAAAGGGAACAAATAATTTTTAAGTCCTACCAACTACTACCTCTGAAATAGTTTGAGACAGATGAAACTGAGAAGGAGGACTCTTTATGGACTGAATTTACTACTTATGTTTGAATTGTCTTTCACATCCCACACTACTGACAGTACCTTTTAGTCACACAAGCATACTGCTGCCTACCTAACCCATTGTTTAAACAGCACCAGCCATGATAAGAGCAGGCTGTACAGTGTGAAGATGTGCTAAAGAAGAAAATTGCTTTTCTCAATTTACTCGCCATTGGCCATGGCAACAACAACTGAAAAAGCCAGTATGTGACCTAGACACTGACTGGGTGGAAGAAAAATCATATAGACTGAGCGGTATATATTTTTTCTCTATGCTATTTGTTTCAGCATGGACATTGCAGGGAAATCATGCCAGCCCAGCAGCTCTAACATTATTACCAAAGAATATGGGTAAGAGTAAAATGCACCATCACATGCAAATACGCCAGTACATTCACTTCACATGCATAGGTACAACATTCATCAAGTCTGCACTTTTGACGCCTTTAGGACACTTAACTCCCTGGTTAGGCTAGACATACAAACATGAAGAATGTTAATTTGCTTCAGAAAAGAATGTTTAGCCTTTGGGAAGCCCTCAATAGCTTTTTTTTTTTTTTTTTTTTAATGACAAAAATCTGTCCATTTTATGGACTGTGAACACATCCATATTTAGCTCTAGTCTGAAACGACCATCAGGTCTTAATTTGTTGATCAGCCTCAACAAAACCACAACAGCCTAGATTTGGTTGCTACGTTTCTGTCACTACTTACCACCATGATTTACCGTGATGTGTGAGGGAGAAACTGCTGCTGTCCAAGGCTGCTGAATTAACAGAATGAATGTCACAAAAAAATAAATCTTCAGGGTAAGAACCAGTTTGAAGTAAGAATATGATTCAAAGGCTAGTTGATGCAGAACTTCTAGTTATGTGGGGTGTACTGAATAGCTAAGTGAAATAATGTATTGTGTAGGTATTCTTTTGAAGACTGTGGAAGATAAATGTAGGGGAAAACCCTGGCCTTTTCTGAAGTAAACACCAAAATTCCCATTCACTTCTTTAAACCAGGATTTCCTCTTGTGATTGAAGCAGAAATCAGTCTTGAAGCTGGGGCAGCAGATGGTTTAGCCAGGATTTGGGACACAGATTTCAGGAGTGTAGACAGGATTCAGAAAACACTGGCACTTAAGAATGGAACTAATAATCGAGCTTGCAGATATAAAACTCCTAAGATACAGAATGTAAATTTAAAATTGAACATCATAACAAA
Organism: Acropternis orthonyx; assembly: GCA_035583155.1. Taxonomy (NCBI): domain Eukaryota; kingdom Metazoa; phylum Chordata; class Aves; order Passeriformes; family Rhinocryptidae; genus Acropternis; species Acropternis orthonyx. Next base: position 37,900,032 of record JAWWEU010000125.1, on the reverse strand, counting down.
TGTCTTTCTAAATTTTTTTTTAGTTCCTCAACAGAATAAAAATGTCATAAAAGTGCATTCATTTCAGTATCATAGAAAGAACTAATGGCTCGTTAAGAAAACTGTTATGAAAATAATGAAGTTCAGAAGGTACTTATAATCATTTAATATGCCTAGAATAAAAATCCCTTTTGACTTTATCTGAAGATCATTTCTGTATGCCTAATGCTAATGACGCAGCATAATACACAATGTATTATATTAGTATAGAATAAGCTCATAAATAAATCCATTACTTTTTTTAATATGATACATATCAAACCACTATTAATGCAGAACAATTTAGAGCAATCTGTAATTCTGGCAAATAAAAATTGATGGGGAAAATATCTGTAAAAACTCCTGAAAACTTAACCAAAAAGCTTCATATCTTTTAAGAAATAAATAACTATATAGCTTTCCTTGTTAAACTTAGAACTAGGAAATGCTTTCATTCAAAACAAGGAAGAAAACTGAGTTAAGTATATTTGGTTTTGTGAGAAACTGTTTCATATATACACCACTTACAGTTACAATGTTGCCTTCAGCATATGTGACTAATATGAGCATTGAGCAGAATTAGACAATCTAATGAGACCAGGCCAAGTGAAGATCTATCAGATCTATCAAATAATCTACAGTTTACAGTGTTGGGGGGCGGGGGGGGGGAAGAAAATCTGGATAATAAAAAAATATGAGTTTATGGCATTTTTGTGGGCCAGCAATAGATTTTTTTGTTCTGGTTTGCTTAAATCAGTAGATATTCCTTGTTGTTCAGTACTTGGACAAAACTAGGTCATTTAATTACCTTCCTAAAGTTACCTAATCTCAGTTCTTGAATTTCTCTTTGAATCTCGGTTATTGCATTTATGAGCTGGAACAGTTTGAATGGGGATGAAGGGAGAGATTTAACAGACTGTCTTACTGATAACCTAATGCCCATACTGATCTCACTATATTTTCCCCAAATGTTTTAGACTAAAAAAATAAAATTGAGTCTAAAATTGAACCAAAATATAAAGGAGATGTTATACATATCCTTTAAACATTCCCCATGTTATACATGGGGGAAAAAAGCACTTTCTTTGCACACAGAATATTTCCAAACCATAATGGACAAAAAAAGTGTGATCATCCAGAGGAAATTTCTTATTGTCATAATTAATTGTTATTCAGTTTTTATAAGGAAATAAGTGTTTCAGAGTTTATTGAATTCTTAGTATTTCAGGTTTTCTGTCCCTTTTCTTTCCATTAGGTACACCTGTTAAAGGGAGGAGCACGAATATTAAAAACTACTGCAGAGAAATCAAAACATTTATCTTTTATTAGTAAACAAATATATTTGACAGAGCATACATTCTCTAGAGCATGCACTAGATGTTGACAGTAAAAAAAACATTCTATTTCTATTGAATATTTCTTCTTTGTTATAAAAAGGAAAGTTTACATGTATTGAAGTCCGATTTCACCTTGAGAGGCAGATGGGTTACTATCTCATCCAGATGTACATACCGAGTTTGTTGATTGTGATTCTCTCCTGGGTGTCATTTTGGATCAATATGGATGCAGCTCCAGCCAGAGTGGCTTTAGGTATAACAACAGTACTGACCATGACAACACAAAGCTCAGGTTCACGAGCATCTCTTCCAAAGGTAGGCAAAATTTCCTTTGTTTGTACTACATAGTCATAATGTTATGTGACAAACACTTTCAGTCAATGTTATGTGTTTTAATTATTAATATCCAACCATTTAAAAGAGATAAATAATTGAAATATTTAGGGGGTTTTTTGAGTCTTCAGTCTATTTCTATTTCTCCCCTGTCTCAACTATTTAGCCAACCACATATCTACTAAATTCTATAAACCTTAATAAGAAATTAAAACAACATCATTCAATACTACATAAATAAATTGTGTTTAGCAATTGACCAGCTTATCCTTTTTCACATCCCAGTATCTGATGACATGCTTGCATTATGACTTAAATTCTAAAGACCATAGATTCTACCCTATCGTCAGTTATATTCCTTTCTCAAAAACTGCCTACATTATGAATTAACTCACTAGTTACAAACACATTTACTTAAAAATGTAGAAAAATGTAAACCCAAACAGCTCCCAACAATTGTATAAAAAAATGTTTAAAACACAATGTAAATCACTCAAGGTTTATTTCTATGATTAACTATTTCAGTTTTCTAAATTGTAATTACTTAAAATACTTTCTTTTTCATTTTAAGGTTTATTCCTTGACCATCCTCATGTGCTGTAGCAGTTAATAGAAATAAAATGTATACAGTAAAAAGCTCACTTCTGTATTAGGTTTACCATGACATTTTCAGGCTGTATAATTGCACTTTTTTTCTAAATAAAATACATAGCCATAAGGGAGTTGAGTGTGTTTTGTGTCTCAAATATATGGATCTGAATGCATCCAAATGTAGCACCAACAGATAAGAAAATGGAATGCTCCTAAAACTCAGAAAAACAACAATGTAAGAGGTTAACTGAGAGTTACACGAGTTTTGTCACATTTTGAGGCCTGAAGCTAGCTGTGTTTGCTTATACAAAAAAGCTCTTGTAAATCTGCACACAAAGAGGGAACAGGCCCTGCTTTCTTGGTTCAGGTTATGTTCTCTGTCTGAGGTTGGCAATACAGGGTAACAATGAACTCTATTCTGTGTTTGATTTTCAGTACTTTCACTGTGTTAGAATTACAGGACTAATTTAAAACTATATATTTGATTTACTTGCCTATATTAGCAATGAATGAACATATCAGAGCTCCCCACCTATGTCCCTTCTTCTAACTAATTTTTATTCCAGGAAATTTTCGTTGCGTCCATTTTAATACAGGAATTCCCACCGGTCCTGCCATAAGCTATTCTTTGGTTCTTTAGTGTCATTCACAGATTTCAGTGGGACAAATGCAGGAAGAGCATGTGTTTCTTGTGAATTATTTGGTTTATGAGGTAATATAGATTAGACTATAGGGAACTGTTAATGATATAAACACATTTTGTGAAAGAGTAGATTTAAAAAAAAATAAATTAATATTTATAGATTGAATTGATGTTCCTCTTAGTATGTAACTTTCATGTTAAGTTTTATTTCATAAAAGTAGTGGTGGGAGATGGGATGCACTACCTCCTGACACAAAATACTAAACTTCACATCTGTGGTTTTAACATATTGAGTCGTCTCCTGTCTTCTGTCCATAGGTGTCATATGTCAAAGCGATTGACATCTGGATGGCAGTGTGTCTGCTCTTTGTATTTTCTGCACTTTTGGAGTATGCAGCTGTAAACTTTGTGTCAAGGCAGCATAAAGAACTCCTGCGATTCCGCCGCAAAAGGAAGAAGAGCAAGGTAAAAGCAATGGTATTCACAGTTTTGAAAGAGAGTCTGACTGAATTATGCCAGGATATAGGATTAGTTTGGCAAACATACTGCTGCTTAAAGTGACAATATAAGCAAAATGGCAGCACAGCATAAAATTCACTATAGGCAGAGGGTCACTACAAGGACTATGAGTTGCATAAATCCAACTTGAATTCTTGAAAGTGGGATTAAGAGGGATTTAAATGAGGCATGGACCATGTGGGAGCCATCTGCACAAGCATGAATTTCACTCTGTTAGAAGAGTTAGATTATAGTTCAGTGAATGAATGTTACTGGTATTTGCAGCAGTCTGTACTACACTGAGATTCAACAAATAATGTTTCTTAATTTCATTCTAGTACTCAATTCAAAGCCTTAACAGTTGTGTTTCTTGCAAATATTTTTTAATACAGAAAGTACTTTTTCAAATAACATTATTGGTGGAAAAATACACATTTTATTTTAAAAGGGTAATAAGTTTGGGTTTTTCTCTTCTGTCCTGTTAATTTAGTGTAAACTGTTCATATAAATAGTAAGAATCTTTAATATAGTAATGGTTATTAATATTTATTTTATAGCTGAAGATAGACTACTATAAATTAGCTCACTACCAGTGTGCAGTCAAACAGCTAAGACTACAAGTTTGAAGTCTGGAGTCTGTAGTTAAAACAAGCAATAAGGAAAATTTCTTACAACAATATGTAACTCCTACTTCTGATTTTATGAACAGTAAATTGTTCTCCAGCCTACTGATTAAATGAGTACTCACCTTTCCACAGGCTTTCAGTCACTACCTAGAATACTACTAGTGAATGAAAGTCTGACCACAGCAACATGATTCACTTCCATTGTCTTTCATTCCTCAAGACTTACCCCAGTTTACTGCGTACATCACAAGGAGAAGACATTTTATAGGTTGTTTGCCTCTTACTTAAAAGGTACTGAAAATCTGCACTGCTGTAAAGTCTACCTACACGCTCTCTGCTAGTAAGGCTCTGTGTTAAGAGGAAGGCTGGACAATCAAATGAAAATAACATTTTCATACATTTGCCTGTCCTTGTGTGTTGGTCCCAGACTTCTTCAGCTGTCCAGAGAAACTCATGTACTGTAGATGATGATTCAGACTGCATACACCTACTTTCAATATTCGTCCCTGTGAAAAATGTGGTTTTTGATTCACGTAGACAGCAGCAGAAAAAGTAGCAGTTTTGTGACAGGGTATTTGTTTCTGGAAAACAACAGCTCTCTGAAAACTGCTTAAAGGTTTGGAGTGGGAAGGATGGGATGGGGCAGACATGGATTACTGGACAGAGGTAGGTGATCCACAACAAATACATCATGTATCCAATACTGTGGTGAGTGATATGTCACTATACCTTTAGTCAATTCATCTTTCTCACCATGGATTACTCTTTCTTCTGGATCTCAAGCAAATTTACCACACTCAGCTTTAGTGATATCCTTCCTAAATACAGGTCAGATATTATGACGATAGGGTTAGAAACTGACAGGTGATATCTTCCTTCCTTGGAATCAAGCCAAATCTCTTTCCAGCTCTTTCTTAGCAAGACTTCAAACTCACCAAGGACACTTGTTCAGCAATTGCAATCAGTGAAATTTCAGCCTAGAGGGATATGCAGGAGGATCCACAATATACAAAGCAGTTCTAGCAGAAGATCTCTTAAAGAAAGTATGCACATAAATAAACTCATTGACGTAAGTGTTTTGCTGGATCAGTGCTTGACACCATGGTATTTTTGAATTCATGCTTAAAAGTCCTTATTCCAACTTTACACTTCATTAGACAATTTTTAGCTTCAGGTAGGTTACCTACTAGGCTGTCATAAAATTACAGGATTAGGTTTAGAGACTTCAGAGTCTATAGTAAAATACCAAGTACTCTCCTTAGATTCTGAAGGATGGAGACATGCATTTCAATGCTTTTCTTCATAACGTACATTTGGATAGCATCCCAAACCCTCTGGTATACAAATAATAAATTATGTCTAACAGATTAAAAAATGAAGTTAATAACAAGCCTTCCTTACCACAAATGTTATTATTTATTCACCACAATTTCTAACATGAAATGTGGGCCCCAGGACCATAAATCAAAGTAACTTGTTTTTCCTTTCTTTTTTTGTCTTTCTCAAAGTCAGTTACTATAGCTCATGATTATAAAGTTTTGTATGTTTGTTACCCTTTTGGTCTAGGTCAAACAGCCACTGGTTATAAGGAATTGGATTGTATAGCCTTTTAAAACTAACATATATAAAGAAATGTTCATTTGTCCACAAAGTCAAAAGCAGTGAAGTTATATTAAAAGGTTGCATTTAAAATAAAATTCAGGGGCTCCCTTGAAGATTAAATCCTCTTCCTTTGCAAAGTGAAAAACACTATTCTATTCACTATTTATGCCCAAAACTATTAGAGAAATAAAGCAGTTAGGATAAATTATTAGACTTTTACATTCTGTATGCTTCCCATTTGGGACATTTTACTAAAGTCAGGTTTCTCTACTAGGTGAATTCTAATCGTTAAATACAGAATTTTTTGGCACTGGCATTTTATCTGCCAGGATATAGCTAAATTTACAGTGATTTGACTGTGTCACAAAAGTCCAAAAATAGATTGGTTGGGAAATATTTCAGGTTTGTGTTTACAGAAGAGAATATATACGAATAATATCTATTTGCAATAAGGCAGTTGAAGAATTTTCAAAGTCTATTTTCTTTGTAATTTAAAAGATATGCCTGTTGCAGGAAATACTTATTTTTATCAAATAACCAAAGCAATAGTGCAATGATTGAATTTCAGTGCCTTTGGGAGATCAGTGGTTCCATTTTCCTAAATTTAAATCAAGATTATGTATACCTAATTCATCCCAGTCATAAAAAATTCCACAAGCTCCCCTGAAATCTATTCCAATTTTGAAGAAGGTTTTTACTAATGCCTTTTTTGTGGGTTGTCTAGAAGGGGCACAGAAAATGGACTGCTTCATTCCTTTATGTCATCATTTGCACATTTTCATTGAGTCTTTTCTTTAAACATTCCCAGTCAGTACAGGTTTTGGTTCTGGTTTAGTTTGGGGAGGTTTGGGGAGTTTTTGTTTTGTTTTGTTTTTCCTTATTCCCCTTCCCTGGAAATTCTTCTAAAATGCTCATATAATTCCTCCAAACCGTGTTTGCAACATGAACAACATGAAGCCTAACAGTTGAGAGCAGCCAAAGGATCAAATCATTCAAGCTATACACTTGTTTATCCAAACCAGTTTACCACTTGCCTTTTAAACAACATGTTATTGACTGATACCAAGATTGTGACTTTCAGTATCTTCTTGGTCCTTTTTCAGTACTACTGCAGAGCCATCGGCTTTCCATCTTGTGCTTGTGAAGTTGACTTTCTCGCTAAATGTAGTATTACACCTACTGACTCTCCTGTATTCTCAGATGCTTTGCTCAAATCACTCAATTCAATTTTAACTCTAAACATATCCTCAAACAAATTTGAAGGCTTTCATAGATTGGAATATTTTGTAAATTTACTTGAAACTGTGAGTTATTCCTTCTCGTTGCTGATTGAAAACACAGAGGAACTGGAATCTCTCTCTTAAAAAGCATATGATGGAACTCGGATAAGACCCTTGCAGTAAATTATACAGTTATACCAATTGTGTTTATGTACAGAGCTGTAAAGAGATATTTTGGCATCCTAAGCTCATCTATCCTTGCCATTTTCCTTATGGTTTTTCCAACTATAGTCAGTGCCTCTTTTTTACATCATCTAGTTCATTTGTGGCCTCCCTTCCCAGACAACAGTAACAGCAGTATCAAAGGTGGTTCTTAGGTAGAGCAGCACCCTCTTGTCACCATTTTTGTGATTGTAAGTATGGACCTCACTCAATGATTCCAAATAACTGAAAGGCAAATTTCTTTCCAGAGGCCCAATCCAGTTTGCACAGAATTAACAGAACTTTTGAAGTGTCTGGGATTGTGTTATAAATAAAAGCTGTTATTTCAACATAATATACAACTTACTTGTTGTTTTCCAATAAGCATCACAATAGGCTTAGGAGATTTTTTTTTAAAGGGTCTAATATCTTTATGATTACAAAGCTGGCATAATGAATCCTAAGAACAGGGGCATTTTGGTTCCAAATTTGAGACTTCATTTGATATTCAGTATATGAGCCATAATGATTTGTCTCTGACAGAGAAAGAAACCTGGCCAGTGAAGAGAACTATTTCAGAAATATTATATTACCACTCCTTCCGAATGAATTAATATTAATCATTAATTTACAGTTACATCTTGAAAGACAAAACTGAAAATATGGCAGAATTAGAAGTCATACAGGGACACTGAAACACATCTCTGATCAGTGCTTTTTCTTAGTTGCATTTACATTCTATGGGGAAAATATATTAACTATGTACATAAACTGAATAATAACACTTTGATTTTAGATCAACTGTTAATATATTTAGTTTTCAGGACTATTCAATCTTTTAATTCTATTTTCAAAATCTAAAGATCACCATATCTTTAGAGAGGAAAATAGACATGCAAACTAGATTGTCTTAAATGGTAATCACCCCTCTTTTCTTTTGTTTTCTTTTTGGTCAACCCATCCATTTTGATGAAAGTATTTTGAGGGAGTTCTTGATGGAAATGAATTCAGTGAATCATTACAGCATAGCAATGGCTTGAGATGTGCAGGACCTATAGACGGGACTTTGCCTCAAATCTACAGTACAAATTTAAGGGTAAACTATGAAGAAGATTTCCCATTTGTCATAATGTGATATCCAATCATTAACAGAGGCCCTGTCCTTTTGTCTGGAACGTCTTCCCATGTGAACTTCATATACCTTCATTGCTACCTGTATGTGATGACGTTAAATGTTAATAAGGATACTGTCTTGTTAATTTCATGTGCCATTTTGATCTGTTTAAATCTGGATTAAAACACAGTACTAAAATTTTGCACTGTTTGTAGTGCAAAACAATACAATAACAGCTTTCCTTCTCAAAACTGAACAATAAAAATATAGTGTTCAAATTAGCAGAGTCAAGGCTTCAAATAAGCTTTCAAGTTGCTACCACAACCTACAATCCAAAGGCTATGGAGTTATTTTCAGCCCTTATATATGTTATTACTGAAGATAAATGTATTTTTAAGTATATGGACAGAAAGCAACATGGTCATAAGACCACAGACACTGACAGCTTTCTATTAATTTACAGTTAGGTATTTTGTAGAGCAATGCTGATAGAGAAATAAACTAATTGAAATTATTTCCTTCAGTCCTCCAAAGAATTCTAACTTTCTAAATAAAAATAGTTATCTAAATTTAGTTCCAATGTTAAATTACCATAATTTTAATAGAGATGGTAGAACATTTATACGTAACTCTATGCAGAATAACTTTCAAGTTGTTAATTCTAAAGCTGAATGTGTCAAAAGTGCATTCAACTCAAACTCTTACTAAAGTTCATTCATTCTAAGATTTTTAAAGTTTCATCAAAAATCTATAAGAAATAATTTTATTTTCTTTAATGATGATCCACTAAAAAAATACACCAAAAAAAACTTCCTTATTACTTTAAAAAAAAAAAAAAATCGACTAATCCAACCAACATGCAGGACTTTTTCAGGAGGATTCACTGTCCAGATTCTCATCTGGGGAACACAGGGTGATTTTAGATGATTTCTACAGCTGTGGATTCAGACACATACATTCTGAGAAATATTTCTCATCAAAAAGACAGACTTCATCCAAGTCAATCAATCTTATAAAAAAAAAAATAAATGAGGTGTCACTGACATTTTATATAAATGCCTTTGGAAAAGCACTCAAAAGTTAATATCAATAGTAACAGTAACTGCATGTTTCCTGCTGTGCATAAGCACCCTCCTATGAATCTGAGGCCAAGTTAGTGATTTTTCTGCTTTATGAACCTGCTGGAAAACTTGCAGAACCACAATTTAAATATTGCAGCTGCTATCCGAGAAAAGAATTATGGTGGCACTTCTTGCATAACCATTAGCCCTAGCACTTTGGTCTGACTTGGCAGACTCCAACCATCCTGCCTGTCCTCATGGAGACACCATTAGACAGACACTGGGCAGAAATGCTGGACTCCTAAAAGGACCTTCACATCACTTCTTCAACAATAGAGAGTATTACCAAGAAACCTGCTCCCAGACTAAATACAGGAGGTCTGTAGGCACAAAAGATCTGGCCTTTAAAACATTCTGGGGGATCATTACATTCATGTAAGCCTAAAACAGAGAGAGTAAAATCTTAGTATATAGCGCCTCACCCTGAAAACATACATAGCTGAAAGCTGCTACTCAGAAGAAATATTTTATTGTCTTTCTTGGCTTGTGCAATCATAAGCATTATTTTCTGGAGAAGCCTGAAAAGACAAAACTCTCTAAAGTGTATATGACGAGGTTTAAATGGCAAGTTTATGGTAAATTCTCACAGTCCACACATTTGTAACTTGATACTTCTGTTAATTAGAATACAGCACTGCAACTTTTCTGGAATACAACTGCTTTAAAGGTGTGATTTCCCATTCTTTTCCAACAGGAGAGGAATACTGTTGTAATAATTAGTAATTAAATCTCTGTTTTATCACGTCATCAAGTAATGATCCTATCATTTTGTATTTCTGTTATTCATTTCCATAGTAAAGTCACTCAGTGATTTTTCCTCCTCCTTTTCTTTCATGTTAATTTTTCTTTATTTTTATGTTTTTAAAGGCAAATTCTAATACAGATTTGAACTATAGTGGTTTCAGTGAACTATATTAGTCTCTACATTATTCAATTTACATGTATAAAAAAGTATTGCAGTTGGGTGATACATACAGCTCTGCTGGGTGATCGTTCTGATGGCCATCTAATTCACATCAAACTGAGTGGTTTACCTGCATTCTTTTGTAGCTAACTTATTCAACTAATATTGACAAGAAACTTGATTGGACTTTTTAAAAACAAAGTAATTAAAAATGGTTCTCCCAGCAAGTACTAGTTGATGGAATCTTTAAATATGTTTAGAATTAATTATCCATTGGAAAAGCATTTTCAAATTTTCCAAATGTCACAGATATTTAAAAAAAAAAAAAAAAAGGAAGCTTGTGTTTTAGCTGTGCTCACTCAGACATCACATTTGTATAAAGGCATTAAAGTAAAATAAAAAATGCTTCAGAACTATTGAACTGAAACTTTCATTATTTGACTTTGGCAAATATTTTTAGTCTTTAATTTAAGCTAGGAAAAGTTTTTAAATGTCAAAACATCTCTTACAGAAAGAAAATTGCAGTTCAACTCTTTTTATAATTCTTATGAAAACTATTTTTCAAAATACTTATTTAAAAACTACTATATACATAGTAATTTCTATATTTCCTAAAAGTCTAAAGTCTTAAAGCAACTAAGCTGAATTAGACATGAAAAACAGACATTCCAGAAATTAAAATTGGTGTTGAAAAAATGGTGAATGCCATCAAAATCACGCGACCATTCTTGAGTAGTCTACACAATGAAGGAGTACACTGGAATATATGTCAGAACCAAATGTGGCTCCAGTTTCACAAACTATGGCTCATGTATTTGCCTGCATGTGTGTCTCTTCTACTTGAGGATACCTATAACCAGGTAAAGAGAAGTAAAAAAATATGTCTCCAGACACAAACTACATTTTTTGGTGTAAATATGAATATTGTAAATGCAAATTAATATTTTAATGTCAATATGAATACTGTAAATATGAAATATGAAAATATATATCTCTTCAGACCATCTATTTTGTTTCTGTGCCATGTGATTCAAAATCACTTTCTCTTACAGTTCCCTGAATTATAAATGTCTTTGCCAATTTTCCCTTGAACCAACAGAAGAATTAGTTGGAAGAAAAATCTGGCCTTTAGCTTTCTTTCACTGTATTTTAAATTAAGACACTTTACATGCTATTCTCTTTATGTGATGCATTCACAAGGAACAGCAGAAATAAGGCATACAGATAAGCTTAACTAAATATATGATGGTCAAATAGGCAGAATTCTCACTAATATAATTAATGTGCACAACATTAGTGATTTTATGAGGAGTATCTCTAGAGGCCAGGATCCCAGTTTGTAAGCAATGTACAGACTTAATGGCTGTTGTCTAAAAGACCATTGTGAAGTTTGTCCATTTGAATACTGTGGGTATTTACTCTAAATGGGAAACTTAAACCAAATCAGAAGTTATGTGCCCAATTACTACTAGCTTACTAAGCTTTCTCATTTCTCTAAATAGACTACAGAATCTATAAACGAATAGGAAAACTGTGCTTTTGTTAAAGCTCCTGCAATATTTTTGACAGACTGATAGGGATTACATTTCAACCAGTTAAGATAAAAACTATGGATTTAAGAAGTCACTGAGGTAATGGTGCAATAGTTATTTAGCAGCAGGTAAGATTTCTGTAAATAATAATAATAGTAAAAAAAAAAAATCAAAAACAAGACAAACCCCTCTTGCTCTTTTTCTTTTTTTTTTCTTTTTGCCCAACAGGATGATGATGCACGTGAAAGTCAGTTTAGCTTTACAGCATATGGAGTGGGACCATGTGTGCAAGCAAAAGATGGAATGACACAAAAGGGGCCAAATAATCCTGTTCAAGCAGTACCAAAAAGCCCTGAAGATATGAGAAAGGTATTCATTGACCGGGCCAAGAAGATAGACACAATATCCAGAGCATGTTTCCCATTAGCTTTTCTGATTTTCAACATTTTTTATTGGGTAATTTACAAAATCATAAGGCATGAGGACATTCACCAATAATAAGATTGAGGCTTGCAGTATGCAAAGGTCTGGCTATCACACTCAGCCAGAGACTCTGCTAGAAATGTGCATCAGAGGAGTGACTGGAAGAGTTAAGAGCATTGAGAGGGGGGAAAGATTCTGCATGGCCTGCAATGACCCGTTACAGTAGGATGGAAGAATGACGACCAGAGAAGATGCATCTGCTATTGCAAACTTTCCTTGTCAAGCTAAATAGTAACAACTTTTTCATTGGAAATTGCTCTCTACTGAAGCTTTACTGCCAAGTATTTATACACACTGTTACATAGTGGTATAACTGTACATTATTCTTTGATGGTCCTTAATTTATTTTTTTTTAATTCTGGTGTATTTTTAATTTTAAAAATGGTTCCAGAATAGCCTTGGTAAATCCCACAGTATTACAGAATAAATTAGTGTTTGTAACCTTTATTTCAATTTTACAATATAATGACAAATTACTGATTGGAAACAACAGTTTAAAGGACTTGATTGAATCTTAAGGACAGTACTGGTGGTTTTGCAATGAACATATTCGTCACATTAAACTCATATAATTTATTCAATGTACTTCATATTACTGTTTCCCTCGAAGGTGTATGTTGAAATAATCTCAGACAGCACAAGGTATACAGCTTAATAGTCTGCCACTCACATGAGAAATATATTACAATTTGTAAAGTATTAATACCTGCGAAGGATTTTTTTTCTTTTAACTACTTAATCTTTTATAATCGAAACATATTTTTAATCTGTTATATTTTTAAGAGGTTTTCCCCTCAATCCTTAAAACTCATACAACTTGTGAAATAGACAAACTACATCATAATTTTGCAGTACTTCACTTTGATTCAATGCAAAGAGATCTTGGACCAAAAATAGTGAATTACTTCACTGAAGCATTTAGAGGATGAACACAGTTATGTTTATGCATATTCATCTCCTACATGTTACATAAATACAGGAAGCTTAATTTATGAGTATGCCAAGCTTTCTGATTAATTCCTTGAAGTTTATTGATATGACTTTGATACTGGTTAAGAAGTACTTCACAAATTTGGAGAAAAAGCTCTTCTAAAACATGAAAAAGGATCTGGCTGGTCCTTTACATTTGTTGTATTTCAGATTAATAAATAAGAAAGCAACCATTATTACTCTTAGAAAGATTTTCCCTGTCTAGGTTTAAATAAGTCATATTAGTTGCTTCTTAGAATTGTACACCATAGATCAGTCTTGTCTATGGGAAAATAAAACCATGCTACGATATGGAAATTATTATTTAGAATTATTAATACTCTAAGTCCAGTAGCTGAGGCTGATTCTCATTGAAAAATATTTTTATTTTGAACATGTTTAAAATTTTGGGTTTGTTGTTGCTCAGAATGTGTATAAAAAAGCAAAATCAGCTGGAAGCAAACATCTGGTGCACAGCCAAAGGCATGGCACATATGAAGTAACAGTAGCAATGTAACTCTGCACTAAGGATTACAACATAGCAACCTTGGGTTCGGTTTGGTTTGTTATTGTTTTCCTCCAAGAATTAGTTAGAGAGATTCTAAAATAGTAGCTCTCAGATTTTGTTAAACTGTGTCAGAAACAGGGTGTATAATCCGCCTTTATTTTAAAACTATTATTCTTTTATAGTTTTACTTAATTTATTATCTAAAATTAATTCAATTCACTTAAAATATTTTTTCTTGCTGATATGGTGTCTGCTAGTTGTTGATTTCTTTATGTGCATGTTTCAAAAAATCCCATTCACTTATGAAGGTGCTCACCTGTGCAAAGGGGTATCATGGATTAATGGCTGATATTTCAGCTGGGTTATATTCACCTCTGTCAACATTATCATTAGTTGTATTGTATGGAAAGGGATGTTAATTTGCTTCTGTTATCAGCAAAGTCAACTGTATTTTGTTTAAGGGCTGTTTTCCAATACACATAACATTTGGCCTCTCATTCTGCTGCCCTCAGGTGAGTATAGATGTTCTATTTTCATATAATGCAAACAAGGTATTTCCTGAGCTGGTTTTGCAGGTTTTTTTCCCTGTCACCTTAACCAAGGTAACAGAAGCCTCTGCAGTCCACTAATAATGTGCTTTTCAAAAGAAATCATAACTTAAAATATGTTTCATTTAGATTATTCCTAAATGACTTAGTGTAAAGTCACATGGACTTCACAGAAAGAAAGAAATGTTATTTGAGATGCTATGAAACATCAAGACAAAAATGCCTGCATTCACCACTGACTGGGGGAAAAGCCCAAAACTGCCAGCAGGCATGCCAGCCCTCTGTACAAAGCTAGAATCAACAGCTACCAACAGCAGCTAAGGTTAGTGTGGGAGTTGATTCTTTTGTAATGGTATAATGAAGCAGCAGACAATAGTAATAATAAGATGCAAGAATTGAAAGGTGCTCTGCAATATTTATCAGACTGCAGTATTGATGCTACAGTCCCATGAAAAAGACAGTGGAGAAGTACAAAAATAATCATCAAAGAAATAATGCAAATGGTATCTAGCAGGATTTCTCCCACACATATAAGAAAGAACCCATTAATTAGGCTGAAATAGATAGCTACCTTACTTTGCTATCACTGGACCAGGGCTCTGCAGCGTTCAAGTCCTTAGCAAAATCACACAAGAAGGCTTCTTGTAAGCACAACCCTGTATGACAGGCTAATGTAGCTTTGTCCCAAGTCATTATTCACCACAGGTGCAGACCCTGTACTTTACAGGTCGTGTTTTTATGATCTCTGTAAACCAGCCCTATACTTCAAAATTAAAATATTGGCACTAGAAGGACACTGTAACACAATGAAAACAGAGGCAGACACTGTGAGATCCCCAGTAGCACAGCTACTGAAGAGCTGGTACAGTCACCATGAGGGAGAAAAAAGAAAGGATGAGGTATCCTTATTATATTTCCCAGTCTCAGCATATCCTGTTCACAGGTACACTTGTTCAGGTGGAAGAAGTAGCTACAGGGAGAAACAATTTGTATCAACTGCTGCAAAGCCTATATTGTTTTCTGAGAGTATTTTCTACCTGTGCAGATAGAATTCCACACCATCCACTTTCTTAATGTCAAGAGGAGAAGAACAGGAAGATACAGGATGAAAAGTGTGGGCTCTGCATAACATAGGAAGGGTCACACAGAGAGAGAAAGCCCAAAGCAGTGCCTGGAATGTCTCATATGACTGTCTTTTCTTCCTGCACTAGAGATGTGCCCAAATCCCTGTCAACCCTCATATGTCCAGGACCTTGAGAAAGGATAAGAGAGGTCCCTTGGAGTTGCAGTAGCAATGCTCAACTACCACAGTACTTAACTCCTGCTTAAATTCCAAAAAGCCAAGTGCATTTTGTTTTTAAAACTATATTCAAATATCAACACAACAGGCTTTCATGGTTAGGGGGCTGTTTTTTTGTTTCTGTAATGCTGACAAAACTATAGGAGGCTTGAAGGAGAAAGGGAATAAGGAATATTAGTATTTTACTATTTAGAACTCAGCTATTTTCACATCAAAGGGACTTTTGACAGCAAGTGGTATTATTTAAGCAGGTTAGTCAAAATCAGGAAGAACAGGACATTTAATGACCTTTTCAGCTCAATCATACATTGATTTTCTTTGGGTTCCGTTTATTATAGTTGGTTCCAAAATCTGCTTTATAAGGAATCATTTGTGATGTGTAATAAATGATTCTGTTTGCTCACTAGACAGACATATTAAGGTGATTTAGGTGTGCACTTTATATATAAGAAGTAAGGTATTGCTTCTCCTTTGTGTTTAATCCCGTACAAAACTGTAGGCTGATAATGTAGATAAAAAATAGAATATAGTAAACTGTACAAAACCTTATATTTTTAAGAGTAGGAAAAAATAAAATGTCTTCCTTAACCTTAGGGGAAAAAAAGAAAAGATTATTTTTAGCAATAATTTTATATTAGATCAAAATAAATTTATTTATACCATTTCCAGCCCAAGGTGACATGGTTGGCTGGAAAATATGTACTTTTCTGTAACTTCTGCTCTCATTTGAGCTATCATAGGAGTTAATCTAATCCAACAGAGCAGAATTTGGCCTTAAACTGTGGAACTGATGAATGAGTTAGTAATGATTACAGTACCCCTGTGAGGTAATAAAATATCCACATCTTGCTGCAATCATATGGTTATTTAGATGAGAACAATATCAGATCTTCACAGCTCTTTTCCTTTTTGAGACAACAAAGAAGAAAAATATAATTCACAACCCAGACTACTTATTAATATTGAAATGGGTATTCTGTTTTGGAGTGGTTACGGAAAAGGTGTCTTCAGGCAACACACATCACCTACAGTAATTACTGAAGTACTATCAGTTTGGAAGGCTTGTGGAGACAGATTAGATTGCTAGAAGCAGTGGGTTAATGCCAGAAAAAATGTTGGCTCATCCTGTATTCTTGACATTCTAAAATATTATTGCACTTCTTCACTTTCATCTTTGTGAAATATGCAACAAACATTTCTTATATTTGTATTTTAATGGATAACAGAGTGATATTAACAGATGAAATGGACTAAAGTAGCTACTGATGTTCCATGAATGTGGAATTGTGGGCCGTATAAAATGAAATTGTGCCATAAGCTTTTCACATAAAGGTTTAACATAGTATACAGTATTTTGTGTGTTAGTGATCCTGGCTTTTTAAAGTCTACAGGAAGAAAAAAACCTGATATGATAGTATATTAATAACTTGTCTGTGAGTTTTCAAAATATTCTCCTGTGAGTTCTGTCTGATGGAAATTTCATCTCAAAGTACTTCCTTTTTGGTAAAAATCTATAAATGTGTTATGCATGAATTTGATTAGATTCATTTTTATTGTATTACAGTATTCTATTGCACTTAAGCTGATATTCTCTGCAGACAGAAGCGTCAAAAATGTGAAATTTATGGTGTCACCCATGTCATTGTAGATATTTTGTTCAAAAAAATAAACAACTTTTTTCAGAAACTGTGCAATTATTTTTATGATATTTTGGACCATGAATTTAAAGTCAATGGAGGGACTATCAACACCATTGGGAAAAAAGGATGAAACTTCAGCAGTAATTAAGGTGCATTACCACTAAGTATTGCAGGAGTGAAAACTTCAGAGGGAAGGATAAGAGTACCTTCAATTGTTACATGGGCTCCAGTTTTGAGAAAAGCTCATTCTGAAAACTCAAGGAAAGTTGATAAATGCCTATTGAAACAAGTACAACCACTCTGAAATAGTCCTGTTGATCTTATTATCAAAATGGCAGAGAATTTCACTTGCAGCAAAATATCCTTATGAAAATTTTATAGAAACATGAGCCCTCCTAAGTACTCCTTGATAGAAAATGCTTAAAGTTAGCACATAAATCCTTTGAGAACAGTCTGAGTTCTGCTAATCTGGTTACAGCAGTGTTAATGCATTTATAAAGAGCATAGAGGAACGGTCACCTCAGGAACAGCCACATGTCAATGTGATGACATTTAGGCTAGAAATCTTTAGCAGACAGCACAGAAGTTTTGCACACCCTGCCTATATATGACAAAAGGCAACATCAGTTCACTTCTTTCACACTGATGGGATACAAAACAAAAACTTTGACATACTCACGAATGAAATATTTCCATTTCTTCCTGTCACTAATAATTCAGTTTAGCCAGCTTATGGCTTGGAGCTTTATAAAATGGAAATTTCTCAAAAGAACAGTCAAATATAACAAGAACACCAGTGAAACGTTTGCAGAAATCTTGAGCAAGCCTTCACAGAACCCACAGAACTGCGTGATCGGATCTTTGCTACTTATGATAGCTGTTGCTCCAACAACTCTGTAACATCATGTCTCCCCGAAAGCAAAGCATAACTGATACCTCTGACCTTGTTCAGATGTGTTCTCTAGAAACTACTGCAGTAGCAAATGTTTTCATGATGAGGTACACAGTTCCCAGAGCATGATAACTGCAAATGCACTGCACCAGGTTTGTAACAAGCAATTAAACAAGAAATTAACAGCCAGGTAATGTGACCCAAGAGTCATATTAAAAAGAAGTAACAGATTTTAAATAGTTCAATATGTGCTTGTATAGCATAAATTACATGGCCACTTCAACACAGAATTCTGGAAAAACATATCAAATATCCTTTTTCATGATTACATATATAGCTACCTAATTATTTTTAAAATACATAATTATTTTTTAAATTCTAAAAAATATTTAATTTCATGTAGTCTGTACAGTAGCTTTTATGTATTACTATCCTACTCTCAGAATCTGAGAACATTTTTTTTTTCTGAGTAAGACAAGCTTATGAATTCAAAATCCAAGACAACAGTCATCAGGAGTCACAAATCTAGAATTACAGGGAAATTTTCGTTTTGGAAAGAAATCAAACTTTTTCAAAATTTGAATAATATACATCTAAACATTTAATCAGCAAATATACATTTAATATATATGATGTTTCCCTGTTAAAAAAAAAAAAAAGAAAGAGCGAGAGAGATTTCAACATTTACTTCACAGAGTCACAGAATGTGACCGAATTTACAAAGTCACAGAATGGTAGAGGTTGGAAGGGACCTCTGGAAGCCATCTTGTTTAAACTCCCTGCTCAAGCAGGGCCACTTACAGCCAGCTGCCCAGGACTGTGTTCAGATGGCTTTTGAATATCTCCAAGGATGAAGACTGCTCAGCCTCTGTGCCAGTGCTCAGTCACCCTCAGAGTAAAAGGTTTTTCCTGATATTCAGAGGGAACATCTCATGTTTTGGTTTGTGCCCTTTGCCTTCGATCCTGTCACTGAGTATCTCTGAAAAGTGCCTGATCTTCTTTACAAATTCCATCCACATTTTTACATAAGTTGATGAAATCCCCCTAGACTAGACACGGTAGTCCAGGTGTGGCCCTACCAATGCTGACTAGAAGGGAACAATCACCTCCCTCAGCCTGCTGGCAACACTATTAATGCAGCCAAGCACACCATCAGTCATCTTTGTCACAAGGGCACATTTATGGTTCATGTTCAACCTGGGGCCCACAGGACCCCCAGGTCCTGTTCTGAACACCTTCTTTCCAGCTGGCCATCACCCAGCATACGGTGGTGCAAGGGATTGCACTCCCCAGGTGCAGAGCTTTGCACTTTCCCTCACAACACTGAAAAAATTTTTCTTTTAATATTAGTCCCTCTTTAAGTGATCTGCATTTAAAACCTCTACTGAGGTAATGACTTCAGCCTCAAACCCGCTTATGTTTTCAGTCCTCTCTTAACAAGCCAAAGAACACACTGACTTGCCTTGAAAACATCAGAGTGTTACTTTGGATGTGTTTAGTTATTCTCATTAGATACATCCAGTAGGTACAGAAGACATTAAAGACATCATTTTTAAAAGCACATGATACTGCAGCTTGTTTTCCCACCTGAATATGAAAAAGCATTTTACCATACAACTGACCGCGAACTGGAACAGGTTGCCCAGAGAGGTCGTGGAGTTTCCCTCAGTGGAGATACTCAAGAATCATCTGGATACAATCCTGTGCAATGTGCTCCACGATAACCCCGCTTGAGCAGGGAAGTTGAGTCAGATGACCCACTGCGGTCCCTGCCAACCACAGAAGTTCTGTATGAAGTAGGGCTAAACTTTATGTAGGTACACTAGATCAGAGTAAGCCCACACGTTGTTAGAATTAAGATGAAGTTATTTATGAGGATATTGGACACTTGTCCAAATTTCAATTATACCTGATTGCACGATATGCGAGTGAGGTTTCCATCCCCATCCATCTCTTGTTTTATTACCGCAGAAGCATCTCCGTTTCTGAGGACAGCACAAACTGGACCACAAGATGGCGCCCCCTCACAGGGATGGAGGGACGCCGTGGGTGTGTCCGTTTTGTTCCCGGAGACAAACCTCAGCAAAATGCATTCGTCCTGACAACATTCCACGCACTGGCAGTCATTACTAAGAAGGAAAACTATAAAGCATAACTACTACTCATGCTACAAATCATACTTCGTTTGGAAACTGTTACAAGCTTTTTGAGGTGATGCTGCTCAGAAGCAAAAGTTAAAGTTATGTCTTTGGGGTAGATTCCTCATGGTAAGCGTGCCTTCAGAGTACAGGTACAGCTACAGATGAACATAAACAAACAGTTATTAACTATGCACAACGGCCATTCCACTTGTTAACAATACATGTGCTCTCATGCTCTAATAAAGGCAAAGAAGTGTTAGAAGGCTTCAGGGTGACTTAATTGCAGCCTTCAAGTACCTCAAAGAACCTTCAAGAAAGACGGAGAGAGACTTTTTACAAGGGAATGTAGAAATAGGACAAGGGGGAATGGCTTCAAACTGAAAGAGAGTAGGTTTAAATCAGATATTAGGAAGAAATTCTTCCCTATGAGGGTGCTGAGGCACTGGAACAGGTTGCCCAGAGAAGTTGGGTGTGCCCCATCCCTGGAAGCGTTCAAGGCCAGGTCGAATGGAGCTCTGAGCCATCTGGTCTAGTGGAAGGTGTCCTTGCCCATGGCAAGGGTTTGGAAGTAGATGATATTTAAGTCGCTTCTAACCCAAGCCATCCTATGATTCTATGATATACAGGTTTCTCTGAGGAATAGGTAACTTCTTATTATCTCATTTCTAATATTAGGTGACCCCGTACACTTCAGCAATGCAAACAATGTATATCTGTAACTCAGTTATGATCTTGTGATTATTCGTTGTATCACCACCCTCTTGCTTTCCTAACAGACTTCACCCTTTACACATTCACTAAACAAATATGGAAACAGCAGTCAGAACACCTTGAACTTTGGTCTGAAATTATACTGAGAGTATTATAAATAGATACTACAGAACAGTTGCAGACTAGAATAGATACTACAGTATATCACTAACACCCATTTACTGTTTATCCTTAATTTCTCAAGAGACTACAACATACAGTCTCTTTCAGGATTTAGGTGCTAGTTAAATAGAACAATGATGAACACTATCAAATTTTAATTTAGTACTAGTTAACAAATTGTCTCCTATAAGTTAAAGAATTGTATTTTTAAGGTTCACAGAAGTGTTTACAACTTAAAAATCAATTAATTATCATGGTTGTTATGCTCTTTTCCCCACAGGTTTTGCAGGTTCTTCTCTGTGTTAATGCAACTGAATTACATTTTTGAAACAACCAACTGCTTTATATTTAACTATATTACCAGTAAAAGAAGGTTAGCAAAAATAAGACAAGAAGAGCATATCTCACTTCAACAGTAAACCTTTCAATTGTATACAATTGTGGTCAGAGTAATACAGAAACAATTTTATACTAATACAGTTTTGAAAAAATAAACTTAAAAGCACTTTCAAAGGTATCCTATCCATTTTTCAGTAGCCACAGATTTAATTAAGGTTTCTAAAAACCATCTTGAAATTTATTCTTGGAAATATATGAGACCACATAATTTTCTGAAATTTTGAAACAGTATCAAAGCAGCTTCTAGGTGAGGGAACAGTGAAAAGGTACTACCGGTTGTGGCACTAATTCAGTGTTCAGGTAAAGTCCTGATGAGGTAAGAAGGACCCTTTCTGAGAGCTCTTTACATACTGAGCTGAGATGATTTCAGTCCCACATTAATTCTTTTATTTTTTAATGACATCTCAAGGATGCTGCTTTAATTTCAAAAGCAGTACATTCAAACACCACTGTATGACAAAAGCCAAGTGAATTGAACTAGTTTGTTATTCCTGCTCACCTTATAATTATTTCTTTCCTGTGACTAGCATCGACATTTTCCCACAGCTGCTGCAGTTGTAGAACAGTTGTATTGCCTTTCAGATTCTTAATCCTTGAAACTTGATTCTTAGCTGTAGTGGCTTGTAAGGCACAGTATGGACCCAGATTAACATGAAAATCCCCAAGCAACCTCTTGGAATAAGAGTTATAAGAAAATTCAGGTACTTAGATCTCCTCCTCATCTCTTTCCTTCCTCTACTAACTAAACTTGGAAAAAGTTCAAGCTTGTTTTTCAGCATTACAGAATCACAAAATATGCCGAGTTGGAAGGGACCCACAAGGATTATCAAGTCCAACTCCTGGCCTGCACAGGGCCATTCCCAAGAGTTATACCATGTGCCCAAGAGTATCATCCAAACACTCCTTGAACTCTATCAAGTTTGGTGCTGTGACCGCTTCCCTGGGGAGCCTATTCCAGTGCCCAACCTCCCTCTGGGTGAAGAACCTCTTTCAAATATCCAACTTAAACCTTCCCTGACACAACTTCAGGCTATTCTCTCAGATTCTGTCACTGGTCACCACAGAGAAGAAATCAGTGCCTGCTCCTTCTCTTCCCCTTCCGAGGAAATTCTAGACTGCAATGTGGTCTCCCCTCAGTCTCTTCTTCTCCAGGCTGAACAGACTAAGTGCCCTTATCTGCTCCTCACACGGCTTCCCCTCATGACCCTTCACCATCTTCATTGCCCTCCTTTGTACAGTCTCCAATAACTTAATATCTTTCTTATATCGCAGTGCCCAAAACTGCCCACAATATCCAAGGTGAGGCTACCCCAGTACAGAGCAGGATGGGACAATCCCCTCCCTCGACCATCTGGTGATGCTGTGCCTGATGCCCCCCAGTTCATGGTTGGCCGGACACTGCCAGGACACTGCTGACTCACATTCAACTTGCCATTGATCAGGACCTCCAAGGTCCCTTTCCATTGCACTTCTTTCCAGCATCTCATTGCCCAGTCTGTATGTACATACAGAGTTGTCACATCCCAGGTGTGAAATCCAGCACTTCCCCTTGTTGAATTTCATGTGGTTGGTGATTGTCCAGTCCTCTAATTCGTCAAGGTCTCTCTGCAGAGCCTCTCTGCCTTCCAGGGAGTCTTCTCCCAGTTTTGTGTCATCTGCAAACATGCTTAGTATCCCTTCCAGTTCTGTGTCCAAGTAATTTACAAAGATGTTTATTAGCCAGTTTGAGTTGTTTAAAATCTTCTATAAGCGCCTTATTCATTACACATTTTGAAAGTATCAAACCTATGTCTAAATCCTATCAGAATTTATCCAGTTTATTTATTTCTTCCTTCCCTTTTTCACATAAAGGATAAAGTTCTTCTAGGATGCCAAATGGACAATTACTCTAAACACTGAAATTCCTATACACTCTCTTTCCCTGTCCAGCCTCATAATCTCTCTTGAACCTGTACTAGTTCTTATGCAACCATATCACATTCTCTAATACTTATGAGATATTTACAGGGTAATTCCACAGCACAGTCAGTATTAGCTCATCTGTGAATTTTACAAGGTTACTTAACCTTTATGAAATTAGAGCAGAATATTCTACTTGTAACAACGAGAGCAACGTAACCTGCATGCCTCTTCTGGGCATGTACAAAACCAGCCAAAATAAAATACACTTTTTACATTATCTGATCGGGCTACCTAATCATTCTGAGCTGTCTACCTGGTAGAAAAACCTCTTAATATCACCTCTGAGTGTGAAAATCAGGAGGATATTAAAACCTTATGAATGTTACAAGCTATGCATCCCCACCCAGCTTAGCCAATATGTCTCTCTTGAAAGATAGAATCCTAATTGCATAGTCAACAGTTTAAATCAATTAGTGACAGAGTTCATTCTGCAGTTGCAATTTTCTGAACTCAGTATTCTTGAAAGTTTTAGTGGCTGGAGTTTCTGTGAATCTAGTTTGAACAAGAATCTGCTGTCAAGCCTGTTTAGGTAGTTCCAAATAACCCTGTTGTCTGGGCCTGAAGTCAATGGAAAAATGTGTAAGGAAATTGGATCAGGATGGCCTACCTGCTTATAAAGGGCCTTGGCTATATATATTCTAGTAGCTGGAACTTTAATTATTACTTTTTCAAAGGAAATCAAATCATTAGCTTTGATATAATCTTTTGGGAAAACTCCAGTTTGCTTCAGACTTTAAACAAATATTCTGAAATCAGGGAGTTAAGCAAATTATTAGACCTTTCCAGTGTTTAATTGTTGTGTGCCTGCAAGTTGATGAGCTATTTAAAGCATATTCTCTTCATAAAGTGCAGCAGAATCTAAGTTGAACTTGAACATCTGAACCAAGCTTGAACATCTGTAAAATATGCTTGCCATCTTGCCTCTCCGAATTCTACTGCCATCAATTCTAGGTCTGTCTTAGGCAGAAAGATTTCTGCAGACATCAAGAGTGTCTGGTTTCAATTATACTATAATATCTTAAATAGTATAATAAACATGGAAAATATTATCAGAAATAGCAAGATAGTAATCATGCAACATCCAGAAACACTATCAAAAAAATCCTTTTCATTATAGAACTGCTTGACACTTCTTTTATTCTCCAATCTCTTTTTGTTGGTTTCTTTGTTCGTTTGTTTTGAGTTTGGGTTTGGTTGGGTTTGGTTTTTTGGTTTTTTAATTTTAGGAATAAAAGCCTATGAAAACAGACTAAATACTTTTGTTTGTGCTGTTTATATCCAGACAATTAATAGTTAGCACTGAAGTCAGAACAAGGAAAGTAACACTGAAGCCACTTAGGTTTAGACAATATATTTGAGTTGAAATCTAGAAAATGGTCACTTTTTGTCTTTTTATTTATCATGTTTTAAAGAAGCTCCATAACTCTTTGCAGTGATTCATGCCTTTGTTCCTTTCCCACTTGAAAGCCTAAACTGGAATTTTCTTTATCAACATTTTAAATCCAGCAGAGGACAAAAGCTCTTGCTTTTCCCTGGAAGGTAATATTCATTAAAATAAATCTTTATGAAATCCCTTGTGCAAAGAAGTGAACTCCTTCAGAATCTGGCTATCCCTTTCAAACTGATATGCCAATGAACAATTTCTCAATCCACCTACAGTAAACAAGGAAACCACTATTCCTTTCCTCTTTGCTAATGAATTATTTACCACATTCCTTCTCCACACCATATTCCTTTATTCTTCTTTTTTTTAAGGAAAAACAAAAAAAGGATTCAGTGCACTTTTTCTTTCCTTGTAGATCGTAGTTTCCAGAGTTGAAATCACTCTTACTTGTCTCCTCCACATGCATTTCAGCCAGTCCTCTGCCTGTCGTGGAGAGGAAAACACATCTGAACAAAGTAGTCTAACTGAAGCTTGCTGGAGCAGGGCAGAGGAGAGGGATTGCATTGTATGTTTTGGATATAGGGTTCTGTTTATATGTTTTCCTTTTCATGGCAACATGCCTCTGCTGATTCATGTTCAGCATGTGAGCCATACTAATCTACAGATTCCCTTTTGTGCATAAATACTAGTTACCCTCTTACTTTGCTTACTTGAGCAAAATAGCTGGCTCACTTCTTGTGTGAAGTGACATGAAAACAATATAATTTGAACCTTTTCCAAGGAACAGGAGGGTCCTTTTAAAATTCCTCCCTCAGCTTCACAAGATTTTTCAAAATGTTTTAAGACTGTGTGTATTGGTAGACCTGTCCCCATCACTCAATAACAATAAAGTTTCCCTGTCACAACCAAGCTACATATTATTCACATGCTGTAGTAAGAGTGCTTTTAAGGAAGAAATCATGAAAATTTTGAGTAAAGATTCATCTGATGCCATTTCTTGCTTTCAGAAAATTAATTTATATGAGAAATACCAAGCAAGCAGATAAATGAAAGTTTTATTAAAGAAAATAATGACTTGTGTGAATTTGGAGTTTCTATGTTCTGTTACTACCAAATCAATTATGTAATTTCTCAGGAATGACAGCTCAAGATCAAGCTAAAACCAAACTAATAGACTCACAAAAACAATACCATTGCAACTGACATTATACAGAAACTGAGAGTAACACCGTGTTACTCAAAGCATATTCACCTTTCCCTGAGTGTGTCCTTTGGCTTTTCTGTGGCTCAACAGCCAAATGTACAGCTTTTCATTTCTAGTTATTAGTGTTACAACTACTAACTAATTAAAACCAGTTCCTGAAGAATGCCCTCCAAACATCAAAATGATAGGCAACTTATTTATACATTAGATTTACCTCTATTAGCATAAATATTTTGAAATTTTTTGGTATCAAAATTACATACACTGGCAATTCTCAATTTAAGATTTTTCACCTATTCCTAACTTGGGATAACTTCTCTTGGAGGCAGTTCCCTGTTAAAAGCTAAGATGTTGTTAAATAAAGGATTTCTCCTAAGAATATGGAGCTTCTTAAGCTTGTTTTATGTATTTCTGAAGCCACAGTCAGCAAACTCAGTGAAACTTGCTCTTTTACAGAGTCTAGGTGGTTAGCATTAATTTAGCAGGTTAAGAGCTACCTTATGAGCACTTTACAAGAAGAGATAATTTGCTGCCACCATAAAAATATTTTGGTGACAATCTATACAAATGATTACATAAAGGTATTATTTGTGGCTCATAATTATGAGAGAGGTTCATATAAATAAATGACATTTTGGATTTTCAGAACACTAGGAAACTTGCAATCATTGGATAAATGTAACATTGTCATAAAGGAAAAAAAAGTAAAGTCCCATTTCCAATAGGCAGTTGAGATGTTCTAGCTCATGTTCATGAATATTTAGATGCAGTCTCCAGGAGAACTCACTGTAAATTAACCTAATTAACTCAAATGGCATGACCTACTGCAAAGTGGCAATAAAGCTTGCATGGATTTTTGGGATAACTTTCATTCCTTTGAGGGTATTGATGGTCAGAATACAAACTGGTCTCACAGCCTATGTTGCCCAGCATCTCTCTCTGCACCCTTTTGTTGATCAGAGTGGTTTCTTTTGCCAGGAAGCTTTACCCAGGGAGGCTGGAGAATAAGCCAGGCATGGCTTTTTTAATGTCATATTCTCATCTGCACAGCACTGGTTTATTCCAAAGACATTTTGCGTTTCTCTATTGGGGAACCTTTACATTTTCTCTAAATGAGTTTCAGTCATTTGATAGTAAGGGAAAAAAATATAATAACTTTCTATCATTCTTTGACCACAGTCCCAATGGTTATATTGATGCTATCCCCAAAAGGCAGTGTCATTTACAGAAAGACAGCTGGATCTGCTGAGAAGAGAAGCCTTTGCAGAAGGTGAATTCAGAAATCTGTGGTATTGCTATGGAAAACTGTGGTAAAAGTAATCCTTTACTGCTCTTAGAGAATATGTATGTAAATTTTTTGAGGTTTTTATATAGTTGTCATAATCTAAATTGTAATAAAATATGCAAAACAATTTAATATCCTTACAGTTGAGTTTCAAATATTTCCAAGAGCACACTCATATCTCTTTTCCCTCTCTGTTGCTAAGGACAATGTGTTCAGATTCAGTACTCATTTTTAAAAGAACATTTTCTCCGAAACTGCCAAACTTTTCAGCATGTCAAGAATTATTAAACATGATTGCCAGTTATTTCAGAGAGCACATGGGGAAAAAAACCCTAGAAACGCTTCCAAAATCCAGAAATGTCAGCAAATCCAAATCCTTCCTTTGATGTAATTTCAAACATCTGGAAAAACATCAATAGCCCAATGCTAAGGATTTCTCTCAAATCATTAAAGAAACAAAGATAACAAACCCGATTCTTACTGGGTTTTGTCTCATATAGTAAAATGTGTACACAAGAAGATACTAATTTTAAAATTGAGAGGGAGGGCAGTGAACTATTTCGTTTATCAAAAGCAAGCTCTTTGATGTAAACTGGATTCTGATTTGATATCAGTTGGCTCAGATCCACTGTGGAAAATAACTCCTCTTTGGCACCTTCTAAAGAAAAGATATTAACTATTGGTTGGTGAGGGTGAATTGTCCTTTAGCATCTCTGATTTCTAAGTGAGAGAGGGAATATGAGATTGTGTGCCCTGTGGGAAACAGAGTTAAGCTGCAATGAGTAATATATTGAGAATTTCAATATATCAAGAAAAGTCATTTGTTTTCTTCACCTGTATTTATTTTTCTAGTAAGGTTCCTGTCTTGTGCTTCATACCTAATGGCTGCCATGGTTTACTAAATATATTAAAATAAGTGGAAGAATTCTATTTCAGTAATGCTATACCTGTGGTGCAGAAAGAGATGGGTTCTGTTGAAACAGGAATGTAGACAAAATTCATTGCATAACAAGGTAAGAAGAATTTTCATGCCTTTTTTCTGGTTGGTTTGTTTGTTTGTTACTTTTCCCTAGAATCCTAGCATTATTGATTTTACCCATAACTCATCTAAGAAGTCCTGTAATCCTGACTGCTCTTTTCCATGTTTGCAATGGTGGAAATTGCTACAAAAATACAAAGTAATATAAAAGGGCTGGTTGCGACCGCAGTTATGTCTGACAAAAATTCTTTAGCTAAACAACTGTGAGAGTGTTGCTCTGAGAAAACTTCTCTGAGGATCGGAAACAAAATAACTCTGAAAATTAATTATAACTTTACATTGTTTTGCATTGGGGTTTTTGTTTTGGGTTTTGGGTTTTTTGGGGGGGGAGTTTTGGTTTGTTTGGTTTGGGTTTGGGGGGTTTTTTTGGGGGGCAGCAGGGTTGTTTTCTGGTCTTATAAGCCATAAATAAAAGGAGACAGCGAAAAGAGAAAAAAACACACCTGGTTGGATTTTACACATAAGGATGGAGCCTCAATAGAACACATTATACTGAACATGGAAATTCCCTGGGTAGTTCTGCAAGCCTGTCACACCAGAGTCATTATCAATCCTAGGCATACACATTCCTGGCCACAAAAAGCCCTTTCCAAGAAGTAGATGCAGTTGATTAAGTTACATTTAACAGCTACTGCTCAGTCAATCCTTTGACTACTTAGAAGCACAAGGCACAATGCCAGATTATTACCAGTACACATGATCTGTCACAGCAGGTTCTGTAACTCTTCAATACTGTGTGACTTAAAGTTCATTTTCACAGTTTCCAAACACAGCTGTATTTGGAAATATGTGAAACAGTTTCCATACACACCTCAATGATCTTGTATACTAGAGAAAAAGGAGGAATCAATTTTCATTCAATAGGATAACACAGAAAGTCTTCAAATTATGCTGTAAACTGAAAGTTGGTCAGCTTGCAATGCCCAGAAAAAAGGACTTAAAAATAGCTACAGAATGTCAGTAAACTGTCATGCGTTGCAGGTGAGAAAAAGGCAAAAGGAATTTTAGGAAACATAAACAGATACACTTTTATTAGGAAAAGTTCCCATTCGACAGTCCTGAAACTGTTGTAAAAGCATATGTTCAAACACCTAAGGCACATCCAGAGCAGAACTACTTGGATTACAAGAAGGATATGAAATTTGCCTTTCACATGAGAAAGCTTGAAGAACTTAATTTTTTTAATCTGGTAATAGAAACAGCAAGGATATAGGACTGATTTCCAGAAACTAAGAATATCCTTATAATTCTGATAAGGGATAAACACCAAGAACAAAAAAGAATTCATCTAAGCTAGGAAAGAATGTCAGGGGAAAAAAAGAGATAATAAAATTGTCATTAGTGTTTTAGACTTTCTTCTTATAGATGAAGAAGATGTAGAGCGTTCAGAATTTGGAAGAGACTTCTAGTAAGAGCAGTAGGGATAAAAGCCTTCAAATAGGGAACTTTGAAGGAACATAATTTGATTGCCTACAGAGAATGGGATTTCTCTCAATGACTAATTTCCTTCTAGTCCATTGTTTCCATTACTGTGCAAACATGTATGTGTGCACATGCATGCACACATATGTATATGTAGATAAAATTTCCAGTTCATAGAAACTACCTGTTACTGTATAATGCATTTTACCCATGACGGTGTGTAGTATTTGATCTGACTGTATACATGTGAACAGTAAACAGTGATATGTGAAAGGCTGGCTAGGAATTAAATGTCATAACCTCTTGCCACTGCAAAGCAAAATATGTACTTTGGGTGTATAGCCCTGAGTCAGTGTTTTTATTGACATTGAATTGTTATACAATATTTTTGTTTTAGATAAACACAGCAAAGCAAGAACAAATAGATTTTTTCCGGGAACTAGTTAGGATCTAGTGTACCTTAGTATACCCTGAAAAACAGTTTATAATTTGGGAGTGACTCATTAGGGCACCAGTTTTGGAGGATATGTTCAATTCCTGCTCTATCATGGACTTACAATTAGTCAGAAGAAAGCCAAGTGGGGCCTATTTTTACTATTGTTAGTTCAATAACAGTGTTGATGGAATTACTGAAATCAGTGCTAACTCACTTACTGCACTGAGTGCAGCATAGTCTTCAAGATGGTGTGATAAAAATTGAGTCTGTCCAGCAACCCACGGAAAGAAGTGATCTCATTCCTTCCAGCCTCCTCCCTGATGCCCAGATACACAGACCTGCCCTCTCCCGTGTACCAGCTCTGAGGTTGCCCCTCAAAAATTTAATTCCGCTCACTAAACTCACTATTTATGTTTTACCAATAAAAATAGGGAAGGAAGAGTCAATTCTAGGTGCTGAAAGTCAGCACCATGAGAAACAAGGCTATGTTTTTTAGTACAAAATATTCTTCAATTGGTTCAGTCATCTGAAACTGCATTCACAGTCTTCAAAATGAATGAAAAACTGTTTCTCAAAAGAAATAGGGCCATTTTCACAAATATCTTTTAGGTAATCATTCTGCTAAAACATTGAGAAACAGTAAGGAGACAATTTGCCCAGGATTATACCAAAAATGCATACCTTTTAATTTAGTATTAATCTTTTGATCTAAATTTCTTCTGGATAGGTACAAATGTGCATGTATTCATGAGTGTATTGTATATATCTAAATAAAGAAGAACCAAGTTGCCCATTTCATGTTTAAAAACTCATTATTAAAGTTTATAGCCAAAGATACCTGTGGTCTTGGTGATTAGAATATTATCCATAATAGCAACCCAAGCTAACTACCAAGAGAAGCAATAGTATTTGCTCCATAGTACTGAAGGGTTTCTTGGATATTTCTAAAGGAGAGAAAGAAATTATAGTATTTCTTGAATCAGCTGACAATGACCCTACTCAAGGCCTTTCTCAGGCCAACAATCTTTTAGGCTCAGTTTCTGAAGTGCCTAAGCAGCTTTCTTCAAATTGAGCTGGGTTACTTTGAACAACTAGACAGTGACTGGTACATTTTGACTGGTACATTTGATTCCAGGAATGAATACACAAAGAGTTCAGCTATCAGAGCTGATGGGTGATCTCTGGCCAGATTTCATAAAACACATCCGTGTTTGAACAATTCTAGCCAGCCTACTTCTTTTGTGATGAGG
Source organism: Acropternis orthonyx (assembly GCA_035583155.1). NCBI lineage: Eukaryota > Metazoa > Chordata > Aves > Passeriformes > Rhinocryptidae > Acropternis > Acropternis orthonyx. The sequence goes on along the minus strand of JAWWEU010000125.1, from coordinate 37,868,557 downwards.
AGCAGTACCTCAAGCCCCTCATGCTTGGTAGGAATGAGGCACATGGCTCACTACCACAGAATCCCAGAATATGCCAAGTTAGAAGAGACCCACAAAGATCATCAATTCCAACTCCTGGCCCTGCACAGGACCATTCCCAAGAGTCACACCATGTGCCCGAGAGTATCGTCCAAACACTCCTTGAACTCTGTCAGGCTTGGTGCTGTGACCACTTCCCTGGGGAGCATGTTCCAATGCCCAGCCACATTCTGGGTAAAGAAACTCTTTCAAATATCCAACCTAAACCTTCCCTGACACAACTTCAGGCTATTCTCTCAGATTCTGTCACTGGTCACCACAGAGAAGAGATCAGTGCCTGCCCTGCCTCCTCCCCTCATGAGGAAATTCTAGACTGCAAAGAGGCCTCCCCTCAGTCTCCTAATATCTTTCTTATACTGCAGTGCCCAAAACTGCACACAATATCCAAGGTGAGGCCACCCCAGTGCAGAGCAGAGGGGGACAATCCCCTCCCTCGCTCGGCTGGTGATTCTGTGCCTGATGCCCCCCAAGGACAGGGTTGGCCCTCCTGGCTGCCAGGGCACTGCTGACTCACATTCAACTTGCCATCTACCAGGATCCCCAGGTCCCTTTCCATGGCACTGCTTACAGCCTCTCAATACCCAGTCTGTATGAACATCCAGATTTG
>JAWWEU010000125.1:37852075-37867772 GCA_035583155.1 Acropternis orthonyx | reverse complement strand
GTGGAACCCCACTAGTGACAGGTCACCAGTCTGATGTCACCCCATTCACTATTACCCTCTGTGCTTGACCCATGAGCACCTCCATCACACCCAGGTAGTTAAACTTGAGCTGTTCCATCACTGCAAAGCAGAATCTGGAAATCATCAATAAGCAGATACAATGTCCTTTCTACAATACTGATCACCACATTATCTAACATCTCCGTTTGCATTTTTACAGTACCTCGTTGGGAGGGGGGAAAAGGATTTTTTTCTTTTCTATATATGAACATAGAATTTATTAAGACATACCAAGAAAAATAATTTTAAAATTTCCAAATGGAAAAAACCCATTCAACAAATGACCTTACACTGGAGCTAATGGCAGCATCAGGTTCCATACTGAAGTGATGCAATGATAACAAAAGAAACATGGGATACATATAATGTTTTACTTTACTGCCTTCATCCATCCTTTTTATGCTCTATGGTATTAGCAAGAGCAGTGCAGCACACTCTCAGCCACTCCAGTAGAAAACCCAGGAAAAGAGGCAGTGGGAATAACCTTCCCTTCTCTTCCTAATAACTCAACAGCTGTTTACCATGCATTTGAATAACACTGGTTTTCAAAGCAACATGATAAGCTTCTGCTGATTTATTATCATTTTTTTTCTATCTGATAGAACAGATCCTACAACAAATGCATATACAGCTCTGCATGACTTTATGCAAAAGCAATTGCACCGATTTCCTTCTCCAGTTTTCCTTTTTAGAAACATTATATTGCTTGTACTTATAAGAGTTCCTTTCCAAAGAATGAAATGCTTTCCTTTTTTTTTCTTTTTTTTTTTTTGAATGTTAAAATGGCCAGTTATCATCAGACCCATTCATTACAGATTAAACTGTGATTTTGTGCTTTAGCACAGATTGCAATCAAATTTTCATGAGTACCATACCTTTCCATTTCCCCTGAACTCTCTAACTTTCAATTCCATACTTATTTTTGTTGAAAGTTTTCCCACTGTGAAGGGAATTACATGAAAAGCACAAGTTCTGGACTTGTACTGAGGAAATATTGTGATTTGCTATGAGTCAGATGGGATGGAGTCAAAACATATGACTTGGTCTTGAGAAACACTGGCTGAAAAGTAATCAAAATCACAGACATACATCTGCTTTTGTAGTTTATAACATCTGGACTGAAATTCTTATATCATCCAACTTAAAGTGATTCATATTTTCTTCCCCTTCCTTCATTGGATTTACTCTAAATGATAAATTTATGATTTTTTAAAGCTCAGTAATTTTATAGAAAAACCTAGAAACAAATTTCTTTGTAAAAATTATGATGCCTACAGTCAAAATATCTTATTTTGGTTCCTCTTTCTCACAGCATCAGAGGTAACCTTTTGTGTCTTTGTGTGGCTTCAGAAAGCTTTATTTCAGAGAGTCCAATAACCAAGCTATAAACATTAGTTTCCTTATCAGTGTAATTAAAACCATTGACTTGTTCTTTTTTCTCTTCTGGCATCTTTAGCTGCACCCTTAACTTGCTGCACCTTCCTCAAACTTCAATATTCAAATGTGAATTTTTCTCATGAATACCGTCCCTTTTATATTTGCATGAGCAGTGATGTTTTGGAGTACTTGTCCTATTTTGGAATGACTTTTTTTGTGGCACAGAGCTTTAAACCTTGCTTTCCCACAATCATGGCAATTGCTCTTCAGAATGAATATACAGTGTTGGAAAGGAGATCACTGTGATACAGGAGAAAAATTGGTCACCAAAGTTATGGCTAAATTCCCTGTGGAAGTGGAGGTTTTTTAAATTTGAAATTAGTTATTTGGGTAATTCAGAATTTTTCCTTGAAAATACAGAAAGGTTTCACTTATTTATTGTTTCCCTTTTTCTTTTTTTTTTAATTTGTTTTGTTTGCTTTTAACTTTTAAAAAGTCTGAATGAGTCGTCTTGAAGAGCTTTTTTTAAGAGAAAATACAGTCCAGGAAGTTAGTATACAAGAATTTGACTTCATGTCTTCAGAGAGGGATAGGGAAGAGTGGTAGTGTGTTTGAGAAAAATAAAATACAACTCACATAGAAATCAGAGCAAAATCATTTATCCTGAACCTTTTTCTTCTGTTTTATCATTACCTCATGAGCTCCATCCACTCATTTGAATGTCAGCTGGACTACTGTGTCTCATTAGATCCTGTTATCTCAAAAACACATAAGAGGCAGGTTATGGTGCAAATGAAGAGTCTTCCTACCTGTGAGGAATAGCACATTTCACACAGTCAAGGAAAAAGAGGATGGAGAACTATTTCACCCTGAAAATTCATGTGGTGCAGGAGGAAAATGGTGTACAAAAGATTCTGCAAAATAGACTTGTTTCTTGTGGTCTTCTGCTCAGTAAAAATAAACATCTTTTAAGCCTAAAGTGATCTCCTAAATTTAGAACTCTCTTTGCCCTCAGTTGTGTACATATTCTTGTGGACAATATGAAAACAAGAAGTTCATTGTTATGTGTTAAATTTATACTCAGTAAACCTGCCAAGAGTGTTTCCAGTTGACTTAGAAATATATCAAGTTATTGCCTTGGAAAACAGGATATTAAAATGTTTGTTGATAATTTTATTTCCCCTGGAAAAAAAAAAAAATTAGGAGAAAAACCTTCCCTTAACTGTCACATAATGATAGTGGCCATGTGTTTCAAATCACAGTTTTTTATACTTAAAATATACAGGAAACATGAAATTAATGGATTACTTATATGCATAAGGAATTGTGTCTTGTTTAAAGCCAGGTGTGTAGCACAATAAAAATCTTTCAGCAGGACATAGTATCAGACCAATTTCCATAACTCAAATCCTGCCTGTACTCATAACTTTCCTGAAAAAAACCAATATCACTAGGTGTACAGTTATCACAGCAAAATTCTATCTCTCTGACAACTACTGTTGGAGCTTTCATTCACAAGTTCCTCATTTGTTTTTCACTAGGCCCAGTAGGTAGATCACTTAGATAACAAAACAGGTGAGAGCATGATTTATGGGTAAATATCACCTAATTATTTTGAATTGTATTGTTTACATACATCTATGTACATCTATGTATGTTTATATATATGTGCTTATATAATGTATTAAAACAGTACCTTGTACATTACCCACTTAAAATCTTTTTTATTCCTACAAGCCAGCAGAAGACATCAAGCACTTACCCCAAAAAATCAAAAATTTCACTCTGTATTATTAGGAGACTGGAAACATATGTGGGGCTGTGGGCAAATTGCCACTATATGACTGACATAGCAAAGGTTCAGCTAAATCAAGAATTTCTGTTAAGACTGTCTGCCCTAAGTGCAAAAGAAGTACCTTTGTATATTGTCAATCCATTTCTATATCTTCTGCCTTTTTGTAGTCATAACTGGCATAGCAAGACAATGTTTTCCTATGTTGTTTTGTTTTCAGTCTTCCACAACAGAAGAGAAAGAGACAAATCATACACTGTATTAAACAGTTATTGCAAAATGAATCATTATCTGACACACTTTAGAGAAAAACTGTGAAATTAATTATGGCATGTTCTAGCTACAGCATTTGGAATCTTGTTATTTGCTATATTTGATAACTTCCTTGAAAACAAGTAAAAGTCCACTACTTTTGTTTAGATACTTGTTACTATCAGTTTTCTTAACAATCTTAGCTGTGTTATTTATCTACCTTGTAACAGCATTCTTTAGGTTCCACTAGCTTTCTACCACAGCATGAAGTACTCTCAGGCAAAGAGGCAAAAAAAGAAACAAAATAAGAAAACATTAAAACAAACAAAAATAAGCAACTTCTTGGTATTAAGAGAAACACTTAACAAAACCCTACTCTATACAGCTCTTTAAGCAAAAATTTTAAATGTCTGCATAACACTATCTTCAAAGGTCTTGACAGCAGGTTCTCCCAAACTGATGGGAGAAGGACCTCAAATTCTAAAATTTAGGCTGTGAGCCACAGAACATTTAACTGCTTAATTTGAAGCAGGCAAGTAGTCCAAATGACTGTAAGGTCTGTGTGCCTTAATCTGCCTGTCTGCCTGCAGCTAGCAAAATCTTTTCGAAGCATGGAAGCCATTTTCATGGAGGATGTGTCTTCACCATGAAACCAGGTGTGTCGTCACCTAAGGGAACAAATGACTAATAAATTCCTAATGAAGACAGACAATTTACAGCTTTCACACATCAGCAATTTACCACAGCATACTGTGCTGTAGCAAAGGTCCAGCTTGATCTCTAAATTCATGTTGAAATTCTAAACTGATTTATCTTCATGAGGGCTTTTATCTCATACTGGTAATCTTAGTTATCATGTGCTAGCTAAACTGAGTAATGAACCCCTTGGTTTTTTGGAGAAAACAAGACATATGAGATAATTCATCTGTTTACCTGAGATCTAAATTGCGACTCATCTGAAAACAAAGAAGTCTACTAATGATTACATTGAGAATAGTCTGGTGATCTTTATCATCTTAGTGGTACAAAAGAAGGAAGTTTCTTGAACTGTTAGGATGCAAATAACTCTAAAGCACCCCAAGGAGGGAGTGAGTTGACTATGTGCTGGGATAGATATTGGTCCTTTGTCAAAGGACTTCTTGGCAAAATTTGCTAATTAGACTGAATTATGTAGGAGGTTTTCAATAATTTTTTTCTTGGCAAGCAATCTCCAGGTTTACATTCTTTAAAAATCTAAGCCAGGAATCTGGTGAGTTGACTGCTTTTCCAAATGAAACATACAAATGCAATGTTCCTAGAGTCCTGTTTGTTATGTTTTGGTTTTAGGTAGTGGAGTTAATTTCCTGCTTTATTACTTTAGAAAACAGTAATTTGCGAGGAGTTACTTTTTATTGTTGTTTTGTGTAGCTTGATTTTTACATCCAGAGTTCCAGACATATGCTGAATTAAAAGCTTAATAGAGGCAAGATTCTTCAGTTTTACTTTTAGGTAGAACAGGTTAGGTTAGCAGTATGCCTTCAGGTCTCTTTTTTTGTTTTATATTTATTTACGTGGTAGAAAAACTGAAATTCCTTGTCACTGCATGCATTTTGCTTGTAGTAATTACCCTGAGGTAAAAGCTTACTTAATAATGAAAGTCAGACTAAGGTCTTTATAATTGCGGGTTTTGGCATGGTGGTTGCCTGGAGTTGGTAAGAGTATGAAGCCTGATGCCTGCTTGGTAGTAGTCTGAAATTATTACTATTTAGTAAATACTAAGAAGCTCCCTTTTCTCTTCCAAGACAATCTGCATGGAGCCAAGCTAACTCTTGTCTTGCTTTCAGATAATTTTTTCTCAGATCATGTCTCTAGGTACATTCTGAGTAAAAGTTTAAAGCAACTCTGTGCTTCATCTATGGTACCACACCTTTACCATGACTCCTGAACAGAACAAGCAAAGTCACTATAAACCTAGAAGAAACAACTACACATAAAAACTCACATGCAATAATTAAATAGAGTTTTTGCATATAACTTTAATTAATTTAGTTTAATGACAAAGTTCATCCAGTGATTTCCCATGAATATGTTTTTTATTCATAATCCTCTTTAATCACATGAATAGCTTTCTTTGACTTTTTTTTTCTTTGAAATCTGTTTATTGAAGGGACTGGCAGCATGCTTGTATGCATGCTTTAGTATGAACCAAATTTGGACAAATTTTATAAGAATACCAGTGTAAATGAATCAGTTTCAGTAAAGTGACTACTGAAATGCACTAATACAGAGACTGATTTTATTTACAAGAATAAATTTTATTTACAGGAAAAAATTAATTAATAAGTAGACACTATAAATAAGTAACGAAACTAGAACTGAATTACAGAAAACTGAGCCCATGAGTTCTGAATAATATTTGTATGCCAGTATCCTGATTCTAAAAGACAAAGGAAATTACTAGGGAAAAGCCAGTGCACAGCAAGCACAGATTGTGTTTCCTCTAATACTTTCTTTACCTGTATTATTTTCAGTTTATGGAATTTCTTGACCCTCATGTAGTTTATCTATATAATAACCTCTCCCAAGTACTTGCATCACATTTCTACGTATCTTTCCAGTTGTCTGCTTGAGCACATATTTATTTTTTGAATATAAAACATCATTTAGCAAAAAGTTCAAAATATATACGCCACTGAATGATCAACCACCTCCTTTTGTTTCAAACTAGATTCATAGCAGCTTTATTCATTAGCCCCTAGTTCCTGTCCTGTAAGAGAGAGTGAAAAGGTCTCTCTAGCTCCTCCACAACTGTCTCCAGATAGTTACAATTCTGAAGAGCTTTACTGTATGCCTGTCCAGTCATCTCTCATTCAATTTAATCATTATTCATTCTGAAGCTGTTCTATATCTTTAATTAACCTTGTTGATCTTTGAACATTTATGATTTCTGTTGTAGGTCTATATTCTGCTGCAGTAATAAGAAAAAAATCACAGTATTCTAGGAGAAGATGAAGCGTATATTTACAAAGTGGCATAAACATTTATTTAGCATTTGCTCTTTCTTCCTCTTGCAGTAATTCTTAACATTCCCTTTTGTCTACTGCTGAATGTTAAGTCAGTATTTTGACAGAGCTATTTATCATAGTGCCAGTTCATGTACAAGGAGCAAAGTTGCAGCCTGCCAGGTCACATGAAAAGTTAGGACTGTTTTTCCTCATGTGCATCTTGTATATATTTAGAATGAATGTCAACTGCCTTTTCATTAGATATACACATAGACTTCTAAGCACCTTTAGCTGTCTCCAAATGCTCTAGTAAATAATATCTGAAAACTGTCTCATCCACTGCTTATATAATTTTGTAAGTTATTCAGAAATATGTTTATGGGCAGAGCTGCAGTGAAACTGCAGTAGTAGCCTCTCTCTCTTGTAGAGAAAACATGTATGTTCTGTTTTGGTTATCTTTTAACAAGTATTTTATCAGTGGGACCTTACCTTTTATTCCATGACTATTTTGTTCCCTTAAAAGCCTTAGGTCAAATACAGATGAACTATCAATCTTTAGCTACCTGTCTGCTGAGCCCTTTGACGATCTTCAAGAGGTTTGCAATCCAGGACTTCCCTTTAGTAAAGCTATACTGATCTTCCAAAGGATTGTATTTATCCAGGTTTCTACCCTCAATGAATTTAATCCACACTATGATTCTGATCCCATGGATGGATGGGATGTGTAAGTATTTTGCTTACTTGAGTCACCAGTTAAACAGCACGAGATTATTTAAATGAGTGAAGTGCTGTGTATGCTACATCTTTTTCAAGAAAGTCCCATACTCTAATATGAACACGGGATTTGATTCTTTCACCACTATAATAAATATAGCAGTATAAATGTACTCCCAAACCCTTAAGTTATCACAAATTTATTATACTGTAATGATGTTGCATTACAATGTGTAATTTGTAATAACAAAACTTCTGTTAGAAGTTGCAACAAGCTCTCATACAAACACATACTTAGTCTGGAGAAATGGAGGCAAGATATGGTGTTTGGCAAGAGAATTTTTCAATATCCTTTGGTCTCTCTCTGAATTCCTGTAGTATAGAAAGCCAGCAGCTGGGAAACCTTGTATTAGAAGTGACACCATTTGGGTTAAAGCAAGAAGAGATTATTTTATCTGTGAATATGTATGTATATATGTGTATATATATATATATAACAAAATAAATTTAAAAAACAAACAAACAAACCAAAACACACAAACTTAAATGCAATATTAATAAAATACACTAGGAAACTGTAAGTCATTCCCAACTAAATTTCTTCTTGTCAGTTTTGCAGAGAAATAGAGGTGATTGGACCAGCACTCCTCATACAGCTCAAGGCTTTGGAAACAATAAAGTAGTAAGGGATTTAAAAGCTTTGCTTTAATTTTCACAGAAGCAAGTATTCTCATAGCTCATAACAGCCTTTCATTATGTGTAATGGTTATCAATCTGTTTTTATTCTGATAAACTTTTCAGAGTAGTTACAGACTATCAATTTTTATGTATAGGGGAAAAAAGCAGTAACATAACCTTGTAATAGAGCAGAGGTGAGACATAAGAAATCATGTATTTATAAATACCAGAGATGTAGTCTGGATGGAACAGGAGACAGGAATAGGACATTTCAGAAAGGATTGTTACAGGTACTGATTTGGATTGGAAAAAATTACTACTTGTTGAGAGGATTTTTCAAGACATAGGCACAGAAATAGAAATCTTGTCCTATCTTGTCCCATTCTTGTCATCTCAAAGCATCCTAGAGAGTATCACAACATTTGAGAGTCAGAGGTCACCTCTGAAAGGTTTCTGTTTCAGATCAAAAATGCCCTTGTGAAGTAAGTCCCCAAGTTGCCTCCAATTCCTTCATTCTAGTGTGCATTTCAGGAGTCTCAGAGTGCATTAATTGATACTCCTTTGCGTGAGACTGATATACGACCAGGACTTCACCTACTGCACTTCTACCTAATAGCACTTCAGCTGGTAACATTCATTTCATGCAAGCCTAGAACTAACCTGAAGTAATCTCTCCCCACTGCAAACATGTGTTGCATGGATGGCGTTGTTACCAGCTAAGGCAAACATAGCCAGAGTAAGAGATCAGTAGCTTCACAGAGAGGAACAGTGTATGTGTGCTGTAGCACTCAAGTGCTATGTTTTGCTAAGCCTTCAGAGTAACATGTTGCAAAATTATAAAATTAAACTATTACAGTTTCACATACAGAGTTGAACTAAGTTTCACTGTATTATAATACTCAAAATGTATCTATTAAATTGAATCTGCATAACACTGCACCCAAAACAGCATAATGCTGAACAGGAAAAGTAGTTTAGTATGTGCAGCAAGTATGTTTTCCACATTTTAATAATCAAGAATGATACATGGCCTGAAGCTGAGTTTTGCTCAGTTCAACTTTTAAGTCAGATGCCAGGGTCTCACCTACTTTGGTGTTACACTTCAACAGATAGCAGATCCAAACTGAATCCTTTGAACACCATTTCAAGTCAAGTCTTCAGCTCTTTGTCTCTCATGTTAGACTGAGAAACCATAATACCTTAGTGCAAGTGTTGAATATTAAGGCCACCAGCACACACAAAATAACCCCGATTGTATGATTCAAGAAGCCTTGCAGGTCTGTAGATATGCCAGCAGAGTACATATATCAGTCAGTCACTATTATCAAGCCTGGCCAAAAAAAATAACCTCTTTGCATGACACAGGCTCAAAATTGTACCCAAGTATCTCATAAATGAAAGTCAAGGTCAAAATAAACATATTTACAAAGACTTATAATTTGGTCACATCTTAAAAAATTGTAATTTATCTTAATCCCAGACATTTTAACAACCTTTGCAAAGCATTATTCCGTTTGTTCACAAACAGATGTTCAGCGTAGACTACTTGATGAAAACATATTTACTCTACTTGACCAAAAAGACCAATATTGGCAAGTCTGTTTAAAAGAGAAATCAACTAGACTAAGGAATCCCTGAGGCAGCTACAAGATAGATAACATCTAGCTTTGGGAATAAGGGCAATGAGGAAATTGTTTTAACAAACCAACAGTGAAACACATGGAGTTATTATAGACATCCACATAATAACTGGGGACATGCTAATTACAATGTCAATCAAGGTGGAACCTGATCAGGAACAGATGAAAGGGAAGGCAAAGATCCAAGTAAAAAATATTAATTTAATTCAATGAAGACTGAAAGATGGTAAATACAAAAGGAAGCTGTACAAAAGACTCTGCAGATAATTAGAGTAACCACAGAGAGTACCCAAGGGAAGACAGCTTTGCTGAGACAACAGGATAATTTGGCAGTGGTCAGAGAAACATGATGGAGCTCTGCAGCAACTAGATACAGTGTTGTGTTTTATAAGACTGCAATGCTTGCTGTCCAACAAATGGACATAAATCCATGGCTTTGTCTCCTACTGTCTGATTTTCCAAATATCACATTATCTTTTAGGCACTGTATACTAGGCTAGCCTGACCATCATTTGAGCATGCAAAGGTATCTTAGCAATTTCTATACTACAAGTAAAGTGAACTCTGGCTGAAACTGAACAAAGTTTAATAGAACTCAAGAAGGAAAACCCAGCTGCCATGTTTGCCAGTAGGAACTACAACACACAAAGCTTCAAAAGAGAAGATGGAACAGATGTAATAGAGAGGTGTTTTGTTGTTACACTACCATGAATGGTATCTCAAGGAATACTGTACAAGATACTAAAAACTTTGATCTGTTACAAACTTCAACTCTCACACTGAGTACAAATTAGGTGAATGTATACAGGACACACACTTAAGAATTCTGCAAGACAAACCTTACAGAAAACTGAGGCCAAATCAGCAGATTACCAAAGTAGCCCAAACTGCCTGGGCCTGTGCAAAACAGCGTTTTATTACAACACAGATGTAAGGTCACAGATGACTATGTGCCTCACCATTCCTACATTTATAGTGCAGCTTCCAAAGTACAAGATATTGTACTGGGCAGATGTTGTACTGATTAGGTAAGTATAACTCAACCAGCAAATTAATTTATTGCTATATCAGAAGTAGAGGACAATTAATAAAAGGTATGTTCTGTTATGATGAAATGTCTAATTAATGATTTCATAAAGCAGTATATTTTTCCAACATAAGCAACTCTTGGATTAGCTTTAGTGGAGAAGCTTGAAAAGCTGTTCCATAATTCATTAAATCCATTTTCTCTTGAACATGTGAATATATTCCATCATCGTTGCTTTTAAAAGACAAGGGATTACTATGAGTTACAAAATACCTGTAACTCAGTTTTGAATGGATACATTTTTGAAATCAAAGGAAATGAAATATATCTACTCCAGGTTTGGATAAAAATAATTCCACAAAATCTAGTCCGATGAGAAAGGCTAATACTTCTTCAGACAGATACACAACATATAAATTTTTGAAGGAGAGGACTGCATCACTGGCAAGTATTCATTATTCTCCTGAAAATGACTTTTTCTATGTGACACACATTGCTGTGATTCACAAGATCTTAGTAAACTTACATGAAAGTAGAATATTCAAAGTACAATGGGTGCTATGCCAAAACATGCAGCCAAATGGTTTATTCCACACAGTACAAAGACCTGCATGACAGTTTTAGGCAGGAATTCACAATAAGACTGAACTGGTGATAAAGACAGCTCAGGTGAGTTGTTAGCAATCTCTAACCTACACAGGTATAATCCCCAGATTGTCAAAAATATGCCTCAACTCTAATGATGAGGACATTATTTGTCTGATATATTTTTAATGGAAAAGGGCAGAGGTAGTATATTGTGATATTATATTTTAAAATTAGTCACATATAATTATTAGAAAACTTCCATTTGTGAGAGGTCTCATATGTGAGGCTCAGAGTCTGCAAGACTGGCATATCTGCACAAGCCATTGTCAAACAAAATCTCATATAGCAGAGCTCTGTCTAGAGTGCTACATTCTTGGTCTCACCATATGCCTGGTGGTGAAAAAGTTATGAAGAGAAATCAGAAAGTATGGAAACCAATGGATCACATCCTAATGCTTATGAAGATTACCTACAAAATCCAGAGGACAGATTAAGGAGTAAGGCATGACAGCTGGAATGGGAGCAGGTGTAAATCAAAAGCAATCCACAGCAAATTTTACCCAAGGCTAAGAGGTAAAGTGGCGTTGTAATGAAGAGCTGTTCCTATGCATGAATGCCACTTAGCATCAGAAAACGGACAAATTTATTGTGCCTTCCCTTCACAGTTACTTCTGACAATGAAAGAACAGTGGTATAAATAAGATATGCATTATGGCGGTATATGGTCTCCTTGTTATGTTTGGCACTGCTTTTGTATATTCTAGTTTGCAATGATTTGGGGGTTATTTTGGGAAAAGTTTTATTTGATATAATACAAATTTCACATGGCTTCTTTGTAATTGATCTTGTAATAGGGAGAATGGCTTCTTTGTAATTGATCTTGTAATAGGGAGAAAAAAATACTTACTTTACTCCTTTTATGGCTTTTTTTTTTTTTTTTTTAAGAAAAAGGAAGACGAGAAGAGGTATAAGCACTGTTTCACCTCTGAGGAAACAAACTACTTCCTTGGTCTTACAGAGATATTGAAATTTTCCATTCCAGTAGAACATCTTTTTTTCTAGCACTGAAAGAATACTTGTGATTTATTTGCCTAATGCAATAGTTTATTTCACTTGAGTCTAACTCTCTGAAATAGGTTTAATTTTTCATCTCAGGTGAAATTGTAACATTAGCTGGAATTTGCATTAAAATACACTCTATATAGTAGTAACACTTGTCTTAAAGGAGCTGTGATAACTTTTCCTAACATACAAATTGAATGATTTTCTGTCAGTAGGCTAAGAGACAAAGTAGATTGCTAATATTTATACTGTCTTTTCATTTTTTCATGCTGCCACAGCTGCCTTAGACTAAACAAAACTGTTTTATTTTAAAGTAAGAGACTGCATAGTTATTTTAAAGAATTACCAGACCTTTTAGAATATTTGCTTTTAAGAGTTAATGAGAGATACAAACATTAAATAAACATGCTGAAAGACAAATATACCCATTATCTAAATAAAAAACAAGTTAGAAGAATAGTTTGGCTATATATTTATTTAAACATCATACATTGCTGAGATGTTAACTGTTTAAAATAATAAAAGTCCCCACTGCTTTATTGTAGCATGTATTTTTTTATTTCATTTCCATGTCTACATATTATTCACAAAGAATAAGAGCATATTATTTATACATCTATATTTCTCCTTCAGTGACATAAATTTAATAAATCACAACATGAGAGAGAAATATAAATATGTTTTTAACCATATGCCTATGAAAATGATGTTCAAATACTATTATTGCAAACAGTGGTATATATATATATACATACATGTTTTGCAAAGGACCTCAACTTTATATGAGTAGGTTCCATTGATTAGAAACTGCTTACCTACTTAAGCTTAAGAAAATGTCTAACAATTTGCAAGATCTGATCTTTAGAAGATTTCTTTAGAAGAGGAATAGCTTTGTGTACCAATTGCATGTTAAGAAGATCCCTTGGTTTTGCTACTGAGGCAAAAATGGCTGTGATCTGTCAGTTGTTCAATTTACAAATGAGTCTGAATTCAAATTTATTTGAAATTTGGAGATAAAAGCAACATGAAGCCCTATATTCACCTGATATTCTCATAGTATTTTTGGCATGTGTAATGGGTGTTTAAGACAAGTTTAACATAAGGGCGAAAGTTTTGATTCAGAATTTATTGCATCACATGAATTTTCATTATAACCCAGTGAAAAATTTTTAATTATAAGAATTTAGGCCAAATTCTGCATAAAGAAATGTAAATCTCGAACCTCTTTATTGAAGAAAATGTATATGTTCCAGGTTTAAATGGCTGCAAACAAGAGTAGAGTTTGGTTTCACATTTTAGTCACAATCAGACATTTTTAAGAGTAAGATATTCTGAAAATTATTTTCATGTAGTTTTAATTTGGTAGGAAATATTTATGGCTGTTATGCTGTCAGCTGGAAAATAAAGTATAGTTATTTATTCTAACCCTTGCAAAATTAGGGTGATAGTTCTGCCATGTAAGATGAATACAAGGCTGAGTCATGGTTACAGTAAGCCAGGTGTGGCTAAAAAGAAAGAAATATTCCTTACCTTGACAATATTTGTTGTTGGGGGGGAAGTGGGGATGGGGCAAATATGGGTGATTTTATCAGTGAATGGGTGTTTTCCCAGCAAGTTAGCTTGGTATGCCAGCTAAGTAGGGTTCTCTATGAACTTTTGGTTCCAGAATTTAGTGGCAAAGAAACATCAAATAAGGAATTACAGAAAATGTTGAAGTTATAGGCAACTGCTTACACTAAGTTTGAAATTCCCCAGAGCATCTGAGGGAGGAATGCAGTCTTCACAACAATTTTCCACTTTCCTGATAATCAGGCTACTGGGTTCAAGGACACAGAGTTACCATATTTGTCCATCTATAACTTTCAGGGTTACCCACTAAACTCCAGTGCAGTTCAGCAGCTATGTGGATTAAATGTAAGTTTCTGTATCATATGGGAAAGGTTACAGCAGAGTGTTTTGTTCTTGCCTCTGATCTGCAACAGCCTGCTGCTTTTTCTTCCTGGCATCCACTTTTTATCCAGTTTTTATCCAGTCTGCCCCTTCCACTTCAGCCTCCTTCCTCCCTGATTTCCAAAGCTTGCTGTCCCTGTGACCAGAGACACTGCTGTCAGTACCTAGCCCCTCCTTTCCCATTAGAGAAGTTACCTGAACATATGGGTTATCCAAGCACTTGATTTAAAAGATCAGAACTTTCAAAAGGCATGGATTACTAAAGGCAAATATTTACTCACAAAAATAACACCTGTGCTTGTTCACATGAAGAACTTTATCCTACTGCCTTCAGACTCAATTTCTGTATGCCAGCCAACAGCCATAGGAACTCCCTCAGCATCCATTGGAACAGAGACTGTCTCGCCACTCCAGCCAGGCATTGGGAAGGGGCTGGTGGCAGGGAGGCAGCCTGTGGGTCAGCCCAAGTCCCAGACCCACAGATGTCCACAATGGCCATGGCAATCACTTGGGCTGGGCCTTTGACAGGCTCCAGCCTAAAGTGACTCCTGTGCCCCTGCCACCAGCCACATGAAGGCACCTGTCCCCACATCACCTGGCAGAATAGGTCCATCCATGGTGGCCTGTGGGATACACAGACATTGAAACTTACTGGACACACAGGAAGGGGTGAGGCACTCCCAAAGTGGGGAATCATGGTGAGCTGAAGAGCCATTCTCATTTAACCCCAGTGCCACAGGGGATAATAAAGCCTGAAAGTCTCCGGTGGCCAGACAACATAGCAACACATTCCCTCTCTGGGAAAGCAGCATCAGTCTCGACAAGCATATGGAAGTAACAGGACAGTTACAAAAAGTGTCTCCAACCTTTAAACCAATTTTTTTGTTTTCTTTTAAGTAATGGTCTAGCTTGGCTGAACCTGAATTTTCTCTTGGAATAAAGGCAAAAAAACAAGGTGGATGCCCAGTGGAAGCAAGGTCAAGTGATATGGGAAGAATTCAGACATGCTACTTGCTGCTGTAGGGAGAAAATTCATGTGGCTAAAGCTCAGCTGGAGTTAAAGCTGGCCAGAAATATGGGGGACAATAAAATTCAAATACATTAAGGGCAATAGACATTATAGAAATATCTTCGGCCCATTAAGGGTGAAGATGGCCACCTCACAAATATGGACAGAGACAAGGCAGAGGTGTTTGATGTTCTATTTGACTCTGTTTTCAACACAGATGGACTGAGCCCTAAGTTGGAGGACCGTGACTGAGAACGATCAACTCCCAGTTCACCCTGAAATTGCACAGATGTGCTGCTCCAGCTGGATCCCTAAAAATCTGCTTATCCAACCTGATTTCTTTTTATGACAAGGTAACTTACCTAGTTGATCAAGAGAAGCCAGTTGCTGTAATCCTTTTGGATTTCAGTAAACCTTTAGATATTGTCTCTCACAGGATCCTTCTGGACAAAATGTCCAGCACACAGTTGGATAATCATATTATGTGGTGGGTGAGCAATTGGCTCATGGGTCAAGCACAGAGGGTAATAGTGAATGGGGTGACATCAGACTGGTGACCTGTCA
>JAWWEU010000125.1:37806763-37851975 GCA_035583155.1 Acropternis orthonyx | reverse complement strand
GGGAGGGGATTGTCCCGCTCTGCTCTGCACTGGGGTGGCCTCACCTTGGATATTGTGTGCAGTTTTGGGCACTGCAATATAAGAAAGATATTAAGCTCTTAGAGACTGTACAAAGGAGGGCAAGGAAGACCGTGAAGGGCCTTGAGAAGAAGGCTAAGGTTGCTTGGACTATTCAGTCTGGAGAAAAGGAGACCAAGGGGAGACCTCATCACAGGTCAAACTTCCTCATGAGGGGAAAAGGAGGGACAGGGACTGATCTCTTCTCTGTGGTGACCAGTTTCAGGACTCAAGGGAATGGTCCGAAGTTTTGTCAGGGGAAGTTTAGTTCGGGTATTAGAAAAAGTTTCTTCACTCAGAGGCTGGTTGGACACTGGAACAGGCTCCCCAGGGCAGTGATCACAGCACCAAGCCTGACAGAGTTTTGATTATACTCCCAGGCACAGGGTGTGACTCTTGGCAATGGTTTTGGGCAGGGCCAAGGGTTGGACTCAGTGATCCTTGTGGGTCCCTTCCAACTCAGCATATTCTCTGATTCTGTGAATATTGGTGTTAGTCACATTTCTTATTCTTCCTGCAATGTCCACACACAGTTTCAGAGAAGTCCTAGCAACAGGTAATCCACCTGATGATGACTGCTTAAACTTCTGGGTTCTTTTGGTCTAAATATCACCACTGATATATCTAACTACCCTAAACTGAAAAATTACTGATACTAAGGTACTAGGAGAATGGTACTAGAAATGTTTGACGTATCTTGTGCCAATATCTATACAGTACATTCTGCATCAATCTGCCTTTTAAATATCTGTTTGAAATAGGGAACTACTAAGTAGCCCTTTAAATGCTGTTGCAGGCCTGAAGGAAGCTTTTTTTTTGCTTCAAGGTTTAATAGATTACATGTTTGCTGAGATGATACACAGAGCATAGGCCAGGTGCTGGAGTTACAGTTTGTTCTTCCAGATCTCAGGGAAGAACAGGAAGCTCTTAAAAGTTTGTCTCTCTAACATTTCCCTTATTAACACACTTGTTCTATATTTGTTTTGTATTCACCTCTGCCAGTAAACACCTTTCAGCATGACTCCTAGCAATAAATTACTTGTGAATCGGGATATTTGGAATGGATTTTAAAGTGCAAGTTGCATTTTACTGAGTTAACCAAAGATAATTTTCAGCCCACATAATGAACGTGTGCCATAGAACTATCTACATGCCAGAATTCAGTCCTGATGCTTTCCAGCTGAAATTCTGTAATTTAGTTCCCCTACAAAACTTCTCACCATGTGAGGAAGCATAATGGCACAGGTGGGGGAAACTCACGCTAATAAGACTTCAAGTCGCTCTTAAGCTCTTGTATCCAGCAAACACTGCCAAGTCATACATAATCCCTCAGAGCTCTTCTCAGAGGACTGGCCACACATTGCAACAGAATTGCAAGTATTCAATACTACTCTTCTTCTTCTTTCATAGTGTTACTAGTTCTTTTTAAGGACTGACAGGCACACACAAAGACATTGTACATTGTGTACATGTCAACCTGGATACAATTTTCTTCTGGAGACCAAAAACTGATTTCCAGGGATCCAGTTCACACACTGCTTCTATTGCACTTTCAAAAATAAAAGACAGCAAGCACCAGAATATGTGCTAGGTATTTCACCTACTGTCAATGAAGGGAACAGGAATTATTCTAGACAAGTTGATCCTTCTGGTTAAGATTGCATTTACCACAGGTTCCACTTGATTTCCTTTCTACCATGAATATCATTTTTTGTATCATTTTAAGAGCACAGTTACCATTTCCTCATTAAAGTAGTGCATTTCCTACAAGAGCATCTCCATTAGGGCTTGTGAGAACACTTTCTGTACTTTCTTGATGTATGATAAATCCTGAATGTACTGCGGTTAACTGGAAGTACCTCTGGGAAACCATCTGCATTTTAAAAAATAAAAGCATATTACATTTTTTAAAGGACAGTAATAAAATTAACCTTTTTAAAGCATTTATGACTTCCAGGATGTCTACAACCCCGAAGCAAAGAGTGGACAGGGTTACATGACTAGACCATTCCCTAGTTTATGTTGAATGATGCTATCTAGTTTGCAGTAGAGAAAAGAGGAATATTACTTATACACTGTCAACATCCCATCTTTGCTCTATTTATCTTTGTGGAGGGTCAAATCTCAGACAAAAGTCACAGCATAGCACAGGAATTACATGAAAATTGGTGGCTCTATTGTCTTTGGAAAATGGTCTTCCTCCGTCTCAGTAAATTCACGTCTGTGTCATTGTGTACTAGAAACTCCAAATCCCTGCAGGAAGTGTAGACTGTTTTCAATTTACTGCTCAGCAAATGCTCCTTCAGTGAAGACTGAGCAATTCAAATTAATTGTCACCTACCATCTTTCCTTTTACTTAATTTCTTCTGCTCCTGCACTCTGGCTCCCAGTTTCTGTGAGAACAAGATTTACCCAGGGGATCAAATATTTTAAAAGTACTAAGGTTTTCCATGTTAAAAGTTTACAGGTAAATTCTCTTTTGCTATTGAGTTTATTTTTACTTTTTCAAAATATACATGGAAGGCTATTGAAACAACAATATATATGACTAATGAGTTGTCAGAAGACAGCACGACAACAAACAATATTTTTAAAGCATTTCTTTTAATTTTTGATATGATGTTCCATGGAAATAATTGGTCTAAGGTTGGATTTGATGGCCTTAGGTCTTTTTTAACCTAAATGATTCTGTATTTCTGTGATTCTGGTCAAATGTGAGGCACACATTTCTAGCAAAAGAGGTTAGTCCTGATCAACACTGAGCTATCTGGACCAAGAAACTGGAATATTTTTGAAAGAAATTAGAAATACCTACCACTTTTTTTCTGAAAAAAGGCTTTTTAAATAATATGTTATTTCTTGCTGGACAAATCAAGCATTGTTACTAGCTATGACTCTAAATACTATGTTGATCCTTGTAAGAATGTAAACTTATTTTACTTTTTAACCATCGGTTATACCCATCCTAGTGTTTGCTGGACTGATTAACTGGATTGTAAATCATCTAGGGCAAGGACACTATTTAAAATTTAGAAAGTGCTATTCAGCTGTGTGTTACAAAAAAAAATAAAATATACTAAGGTCCCAGTGATATGTTAATTTAGGAAAAGCTAGTAACTAAAAGACTTTAACTTTTATTTTGTTCCAGAAAATTATTTTCTTTTATCTAACTGTACTGTTCTCAATAGACCTTATCTTAGCTTTTTTTAAGCCAAGTGCTTGCTCCTATGTCTATGTCCCCCACAAAAGTGAAGATACCTTAGATAAAGTCTTCAATAGTTGGATTTATTTTTCCTCAGTAAAATGCTGCCAGTAGAACAGAGGCTTTACCTGCAAGGAAAACATTACAACATATGATAGAATGTCATATTAGTCTACTACATAAAGAACAAGTGCTTTTAAGTTCATAACCCCTAATGTTGTTCTGCAATACAACTTGGGCAGGGCTCTAAGTCTTTCATTACTGACAGACAAAAGTAAATAATCTATTGTAAATTATGTAATTTTCAAAGCCCCTTTACTTTCTCTTTGTGATGTCATAACAAAGCTTGATAGTGGCTTTTATAGTTGACACCTCACAAAAGCCCTGTTGGAAAAAATAATTTGTCATTTTAAAAAATGTGGTTATTGTCTATAAATACCGATGAACCCCGATTCCAGTGACTAATGGGCTTTAAGATTAGAAGGTACTGGTAGGGTCATTTCTTATGATCTGATACACATGGCAGATAGAGAGTAGATCAGCAAGTAAATGCTGCATTAAGTCAATAACTTGCTCTTGAATTATAATATATCACAGTACAGAAGAACTGAACTTCTCAGTTATGTTTTAGGAGATCAATGGGAACATGTGCTGGGAATATGTGCTGGAAAGAGGGCTTAAGAGAGAGCCTTTACACCTGGACTGTTGCTAATAGAAGCATCGCACTCATTCAGCAAACCAAACTTAAAGTGAAAAATCTGGTGCTGCTAGAGAAGTACACCTACAGGGCTATGCTTTCTGCTTAGGGACTATCCACCCTCACTCAGAGGCATAAATCTCTTAGCTACAGCTGGAGGTGTACAATGGTCATCCTTGCAGGATGGCTGTGACTACTTGAAGAGCACTTTATTAATAGTTTGCAATATTCATTTAACATCCACTCTAATATTTTTTCAGGGTCAGCATATATGCATTTGTTCTTGTGCCAACATTGTTCTTTAACTTAAACAGATCTGTTCCCTTGTGGTGTTTATCCCTGAAGAGTGCAGTCTTATCCTTTCTCAGCCTTCCTTTTGCAAAATTAAATAAATCATACCCTTCCACCACTTCTCATGAGTTAGGATCTCCATTTCTCCTGTCACCTTAATATTCTCTTGCAAATGAGCCAGTTTCAGTTCATTTTTTTGCACTTCTGACTGCTCCAGATGACTGCACACTAAGGCCTGGCACCATCATCCTGCTCATGGCTCCCACAGAATTCTCCTCATGGGGAGTATTTCAGTCTCCTTTGCCTTTTTTCATGGCTCCATCTCATAAGCAATTTACACCCATGCCATTGCAACCAAAAATGCCTTACATTCCTCTTCCTTAACTACTTGCAACTAAGAAGATGCAAACTTGAAGCAAATACTTTTGTTATTGTCCCCCAAATCATGTGTTCATAACTCCATATAGATGATACTCTGAACCAAATTTTTTTTGGCAGATCAAACAGTAGCAAGAGATATGCACGCATGGGTAAGAAGAGTTAAAGATGAAGGCATGGAATGAAATTGCTAAACCTGCTTGTTTAACCACAGCAGGATTAAACTTAATGTTTGCTCATACAATAATAAGCATTTAAGGAGAGAGAGAGAGAAGCCAAATTTGGCAGCATCCAACTGCAGAGAACTATAAACAAATATTGTAAATCAATCCACAGTAGTTGGATTTTTTTTTCTGCTAAAATGTTTTTAAGTTTGGTAGGGTTTTTGTTAAATACCAAAATACTGAATACAGAATACAATGAACTTAATAAAAAATCTGCATGCTTTCATATCTCAGAAATAAGGAAAGGATGATAAGAAATACAATTTTTACTTCCTAAAATTTGAACATATAAATAGTAAGCACCAGCTTACATAGAAAAGGCTGTTTCAGATTACAGTTGTAAAAAATTATTTCATAACTTGCTGAGTGTTTACATCTCCCACAACTTAAGGGAACATCATTTAGCAATGGAAAGTTTGCTCAACCTATCCTTGCAAGCAATAGTAATTAAAACACTGCAGTGAAGTGGGAGTCCAGGTTTCTATGGTGAATGTTCCAATTATTAGAGTGACTCTTCTCCTTTCTGTTTTTGGTGTCTCACTCCTTTCTGCACTTTCCATAAGACAGACTGTTACAGGAGTAGTTAAGATAACCATTCTGCACCTAGGAAGTCAGAATACTCTTTCAGGAGGTAAAGGACATGATTTCAAATCTCAAAAATCTCTCATACAGAACACCAGACTCCATATTCTATTTTTGAATAACCCAGCTTTCTGAAAAAAGAAAAGGCGACCTTTGCTGGATTTGTGAATACACTCTTTCCTTTTGCTTTTCTGACAAAACCTGGAAAGCATTCCTTTGGAACCCAGGGCTTTGCAAGAAGTGGGGACAGAAAGTAAGGATCGAGCTTATTTCAGTACAGAAAACAACAAAACATATTCCATTTAATAGAAAATGTTTGGGGTTTTTTTCAACTGTCTCATTCAGCAGCCAAAACAGAGAACTTATTTTTTGCTTCCTTTTCCATATGTTAGTCACTGCAATGTCTTGCAGCTGCATATTTTGACACTTTGACAGATACTTCCAAGTCTGTCCAATGGCCGAGGAATGACTCTTTTACTTGGAAGCACTGATTAAGGCATCAGGACACATAACTGTTTTTTAAAGGGGAATGGAACTAAGCTCTCCCTTACTTTTTAGATCATTACGTGCATAACAGAGAAAGAACCGGCACGCTATGTCTTGTTTCTCATATCAAAATGCTCAAGAAGACCATGTTTGCTTGTGCATTCATGCAAATATAAGGGCAAAATACATACCACATAAGGATGACTGCTTTTGAAAATTTATATTAGAAGTTTGCACTTTAGTCTCCCAGATCAAATCCTGGTTCTTCGTCTTTGTCACATCACTGAAGAAATATGCTGCATTTACCTTACCACACCTTCTTTGTTCACCATGGTTTTTTGTGCAAAGCTTTTTTGTTCAAAACTGTCACATCAATTTGTCTAGCTTCTTTAATATGCAACCTTTCAGTTTGTTTGCTTGTGTTCTGAGATGCCTTCACTCCAAAACATATCTTCTAGCATCAGACATTGCCCAAAGAAACACACTCCTAATTTCCTCAGAGGGCCACGACTTTCTTTTTTGAAATGTTCATTACGAACATTTTATCAAGCAACAAGAAATTTGTTTTCAATTTTAGACAGTTTAGTTCCTGTTATTTTCTGTACAGTTCTGCAAGGTCTTGAAGGTTATCTGTCAGTTGTTCCAACTTAGAGAATGTGCTTTGGTAAGCAAGTAGATTTGGCTAGAGATGTCAGTTTAGTGGGTCTTAAGAACATGGAGTATATATGATTTTTAAATTCTTATCCATTGCCTATTAAATCTGAATACTCAACAGAATTGCTAATCTGTCAATTTAGTGATCAAATTTGCATTAAAAGAAAGTACAAATTCTGTAAAGAATGTTTGCAAGACTAATCTTTTCAGACCAAATCATTCATTTAATTTTTATAAGGATAATGTAAATATGAAGAGTTGTTTTAAATTACACTATTTAGAAGTGATTTTGTAGTTGGTTTTCAATGATAATTTGGTTTATTTAGTATTTCTCTTTCCTGATGTGGTTGTTATTTTCTTTTTCACAATTAAGGAGTTGTGCGTGAATTTACTTTGACTTGACAGCACAAAATTACATGATGTAGTGCATAGAATCATGTATATGACTATATCAAAATCAGTGGGAGGAATATATCTATTTAGGTCATTTTCATGGTCCCATTCACAGTATTAAAAAGAAGAGAGATATATTACTCAAGATACAAGAACAAAATACAAGAAGTTCAATAGGGGTTTTGTGGAAAAATTTAAAGGCTAATTCAGTCTGATGCAGACACTGTCTTGAACACAGATAAATTTCAGTGGTGTCTTTCAGGTTTTTCTGGACTTCTTTTTCCCTTGCAGTGCTGCTTCCTGATGAAAGAAAGGAAGTAGCAACTGATTTATCAGCGTTTTGGTTCCTGAATGCGCAGAAACACCTGATTGCTAGAAGAGTGAATAGCATTACTCATTTTGGGTTTTAAAACCTCCACCTGGAAAAGGAGTTTACATGTATTTTAAGAACTTCTAATTTTTCATGTTAAGTTACCATTTTGTGCTGTCTGTGAAGTTTTATTGTCATGTTCCAAAAACTCAGCAGAAGCTTCCCAGGATCTCTCATTCATGACACTATTGTTTTTCCATAGACACTATTTGGAGCATTTTGTTCTTCACCTGTTAGAAAATGCACCATCTGGTAAACTGCTCTTTTAAGACCTTGTCTCCTTACCATATGTTTTTATTTGTTTGATCCATGAGGCAGTACCATTGTACAGACATTTGTTGACAAGGTAGGTGATCAGTCAGTTGTACTCTGCCAACATTGTCTCTGTACAGTTGTGCTCTTTTCATGGCACTATGGAGCTGGTGAATTCCCTTTTTAAGACTACAGGAAACCTGCCAGTGAAGGCAGGAGCAGCAGCAAAGCATCTAATGTCTCTGCTATTCCCCAGAAGAAAGCATAACTGTGGTCAGCATCCACACACATTACATGACGAAGTTCATGGCTTCAGGGTGTTTGCAATGATATTTTTGCTGCCTCTGAAAAGACTTGCTAAAGTCTGTTGAGCCATGTTGCTGGAATGAACTGATGAAATCACGAGAAGCAACAGTTAAATCTTATATTCAGATTGCTAGCAGACACAGTGCTTGCCTCCTTTTCACCTGAAGTAACCTTCTGGGGCATACTTTTTCTGTGATTGTTTTTAATTTCTTTTATCAAGCCTAATGTCCCCACCCTTTTCAGATCACAGTCAAAACATCCATATGGCCAGCAAAGTGCCATTGTGCTGTTCACTAGTTTGGGGTTCAAAAAATTACAAGTGAAGATGGTCTCTACCTAGTAATATGTCATTTGATCTCCTGGTAGGGAATGCCTCTAGCTAGCTGTTATGAAAAAAACAGACAACATTCTTTCAATAATTGAAAGTAGATTGCAATTACAGAATTAATTGGCAATCTCTGGGAAATGGCTGGCAACTTTTGAGACTTTGGAGAAATTATCTCAGTCGATCCTAGGCTGATTAGAGATGCCCTTCTTCTCCCACATCATTAACATTCTTAATGGCTACGCCTCAAGGTCAGAGTTTGGCTTAGGTAATTCATATTCACTGATTCTTGGGATTCACGTTGCAAAACATCCAGATTAGCTATTCCACTTAGCAATCTTCCAGCAGCAGAGGACTTCTTTCTGTTTCTCCTTTTGAAGTACTGGTCAGAAGAATGTTGCCTGTGAACAGCCTGTACTGCTCATCCAGAACCATAAGCAGTTTGTGGCTTTGGGAATTGTGAAGTTGCCAGATGAAGCAGCAATATTGCATAATCAGAGATAGTTGTTTCTCTTTCTTGAGAGCAGGAAAAGTGGTAACTCCCAATCCTCTTTTTCATCATTCAAAAAGTATACTTACATATGCAATCAGTCCGTTTTTCTGGAGAATCCTCTGCAGTGACTCCTCCTACTTCTGTTCCTCTAGGCAGACCCTTCCCTCCACCACTGTAAGCAGACACAGTTTCCAGTGAACAAAGTTACAGCTACACTAAGGGGCAGATTTCAAGTGTTACCACAGTTTCACAGAATTGGGGATGTTGGAGGGGACCACTGGAGGTCATCTAGTTCGGCCTCCCTGCTCAAGCAGGATCCCCTAGAGCACTTTACTCAGGATTGAGTCTGGACACCTTTTGAATATCTCCAGGGAAAGAGACTCCACAACCTCACTGGGCAGTCTCTTCCAGTGCTCAGTTACCCGCACCACAGAGTTCTTCCTCATATTCAGGTAGAACTTCCTGTGTTCCTGTTTCTGCTCATTTCCTCTCATCCCATTGCTCAGCATCGCTGGGAAGAGCCTGGTTCTTGACACCCTTCCTTCAGATACTTTTATACCTTTGGTAGGATCCCCTCTGTCTTCTCTTCACTAAGGCTAACCAGTTTGCTGCAGTGAACCACATGTATCACCAGTGTGAACTCACAGAGTCAACAGACACATGCAATAGCATGAACCAGAAGTAGAACTTCCTGAAGTCAGAATGAAAGAGTAAAACCCAATGACACTAAAGAGGGAACATATTTTTCAATTAGCTTGAGCATGCTACTGAAAATTTTTCTGAAGCTGATACAAATTATGTGGCTAGAGTTTACCAGTATTTTTTGTGGAAAAAATGTCATTCATTAAAAGTTTGGATCAACTTTACTGGAAACTGCTTGCAAAGTGCAGAATAGATTCATGAGGTCTGATCTTCAGAGTATTCTCAGACTGCTTGAAAAATCTATTCTCTATTGAGGAGTGATACAATGGTGTTACCTTTTAGGAACAAACTGAGGAGTTAAAATCCTGCTAAAGACAAACAGGTGAATAGTCACTTGATTGTACTTGTGCAATAAAGAATCTATATGGCAACTATTAGCATGCAGTCACCACAGCTAAATTAAACACTAGTAATGAATCCATTAAGCAAACTGAAATTAAAAACAGGCTCTCATGCACCAGAGGCAACACTTTCTTTTAAACCTTCCATCTTCCAAATACAATTATATCTTCATAATGAATAATTCATTTCATACTCAGTTGCTGTAAACATCCTGGTATGACAGAAAAATATTTAAATTCTTTTATATTTATTACCTTATATTGTTCCATGGCTAGGATGCCTTTAACATGAGTTGCTCTAAGGTGAGAAAGCACTAGGCTTACCTTAAAATTACTTCACAATGGATTGAGAACTAATTATTTATGTGATCTCAAATATTTCACACTACCATGAAATCATTAACTCATTGTCCCCATCTACATTTATGTATGACACACATACATATGCACTTATATGCTCTGTCCCCTCAGCATAGTTCTTAAATCTCAGGACTGTTAAGACTATATATGGATATGACAGTCTTTATGTTGCAGAGAAACTCACTTACTTTTAGGAAATTTCCACTTGTTGCGTAGGGCAGACTTGGGTTTCAGTGTTATGTTACATTTTCACTGTTGCTCCAGAAAATCTGAGTTTCTTGAATGCCCTATGTCAAACCTGTAAGTGGATGTCTAAGATTCCTTAAAACATTTTAAATTATGTGGATGTCAATGTTTAAGCTGCAGAATCCTTCCCATTATTTTCTCTAAACTGATGTAAAAGGTGCATTACAGAATACAGTGTGGGTCAAAGATTTAGTTTAGTACTTTACCTTTGAACAATAACTATTTTGAAGCTTTCTTTCTTAGGAAACAGAAGATAGCCAAAGTAGGCACTGTGCAAAGTTCAAGATATTTGTCATATGGTGTAAATCTTCATTTTTGCTGACTATTTTTTATTTGACTGTGACTGTATTAAAAAGAGTTTATAAACATGCAAACCAAGTTCTTACAATTTGAATAGGAAGTTGACGTTTTCTGACATATGTATACAGTCTGATTTCTTAAACATTTGGGAATATTGCATGGATCTATTTTTCTTTTGAAATTTGGAAGAAACAGATGTTTAGTTGCAAATTCCCTATCACAGGATACTCTATCTGTATTTCACCTTTATGGGGGTTTACTAAATTATAGTTACCACATACTCTGTGTTTATTTCCTTTACCCATTTTCTACTTCTCTCTCTTTAGTTCTGGTTTTCTTATTGCTCTTTAATTCTGATTACACATGCCTTTCATAACCACAGCATTGAAAACTCAGTTCACTTCTGTGACAAAAGAATACTGTCTAATGCCAGAAAAACAAACTGAGAACATCTGTCTCAAAGTAGGCTGATACTCAGCTGTACTTATTTACCTCATTTTTTCCAAAAATATTCCTTTTTAAATACTAGTCACAACTTGTTAATGTCATGATAAATTACATCTCCTGCTGATACAACTTCTAGGTTAAATGAACAGCAACAACCCCATGTAAGAATGTCATAGACTCACAGATATTTCTGCTCTACTTCTGTATCTATTATTTCATTCTCTGTTCTTCTTGAAGACTATTTTAACAATATCTAGATTCAGTAGTTAATCCACAGTTATGGTAAGATGGACTTTTTCATTGGAGCTGATAATTTCAAGAATTTTTTTATTCCCCACAGAGTGAGATTGCAGTCCTTGCAAGAAATTATTTTGTCTATAATTTAAATGAATCATGTTGGTACACTTAAAAACAAATAAACAACAAAAATATCTCACATAAGTCTGGAAGTTTCTGCAGCTACATAAAATGATAATTTATTTAAAATATACAAGCATACCTCAGGAACTACTGAAGGACTACTTAAAGTGCCCTAGTTTCAAAAGAAGGACATTCCACCAAAGCCAGTATCACTGTATAACCTCATAGCCTTATGGTTAAGACACTTTCTAGGGAGATGTGGATGTCAGTGCATTCATTTTGTTGAAAGCCTTGAACACCTTAGCCCCATGTTCTATGCAAATGCTTTGATTGCTCAGGTATTCCACAAAACAGAACAGATCATCTTTGCTGCCTCTTCTGTAAATTTAAAGAAAGTGGTCAAAACAACCATATTTTGATTGAAGCTGATGTGAAGCAGAACAGGTAAATACCTGGGAAGAGAAACACCATTTTTTCAGACTACTGATTAGATGTCAGTTTCACACAGCTACCAGTTTTAATTCTGAAAAGTTGTCAGTCACTGAAAATAGTGGAATCTTCTGCATTAGAGGAGTTTTGCTGCCAAAAAAACCAGTCCCTAACATGGTTCAGCAGGGCTTTTGAGAATCACAGTCTTGGATTTCGATGCTTGAACCACCTACAGACGCACTTTTGGGACTATAATGTTTTTGTGGATCTTGACCTGAAACTCTCTGAGCCTTGATTTAAACAAGAATAATTCTAGTACTATGAGAAACTGTAGAGGTCTGCTATGGGAAAGTTACTACTACCTTTGAGCCCCAAGCTATCTGCAGTCAGGCACGCCAGGAGTTATTGTTGCTAGTAGTACTGTGTAAAGCTACTATGGGATCTGCTTCACTAACACTAGTGGTTGAAAGATGGAGGGCAAAAGACTAGTATAGACACAGCTCTGATTATTTAGGATGATTAGTTGTTCTCAGAGCAATAGAAGAAAGCCATGCAATGAATTTGTACAATAAATTAAGCATTAAGCAAAGTGTTTTCCTGGTTAGTGATACTTTCTCTAAGTTTGCTGATTTCCCCAGCTCTCTTTCCTTTTTGAATTTGCTACTGTGTTAACTTTGCCTGATTAGTCATATACTAAGTGAATCAGCACAAAATAACTCATGTGTGTCTTAGCCTCATTGGATTACATTTAGTCATGCAATATTTGATTTGTCTTGATTCCTAGATTCCTAGTGTATGATTTTGAATTTGCACAGTTACTCTCTAAAATTTTTGACGTCTTCACTGGCTGTTGAGACATCTTGCCTTGAACTTTATCTGCTCCAGATGCCAGATGTGGTTAGTAACTTCAAGCTAAAGCCCAGAAACTTTAAAAAAAAAAAAAGTCAAAACAGATATGGAAAAAGAACCTACAGTAGTGCCAAGATCCACCCTCATTTTTCATGCATGGAAGGTACACTGAAAACTTAGGGCAAACAAATGCTCCATCCACATGCCTA
This sequence comes from Acropternis orthonyx, assembly GCA_035583155.1. NCBI lineage: Eukaryota > Metazoa > Chordata > Aves > Passeriformes > Rhinocryptidae > Acropternis > Acropternis orthonyx. Next base: position 37,839,022 of record JAWWEU010000125.1, on the reverse strand, counting down.
ACGCTGTGAAAAAAAATTACCTTGGAAAAATTGCCAAAAGAAAACCTGAAGGCTCCAGCCTAGCAGTACACTTTGTATTTACTAGACACCTCTGATTCTACATATATAGAGTTTACTTGTGTCTTATACCTGGGAAAACCTTACATGGCTAATTTCAGGAGAACATATTTCTACACTACAGAAGATAGACATGAACTAAATAAACAAGGAGGTTAACTCATAAAAGTCCAAAAGAAAATAAGTAAATTCAGGAAAAGACTATCCAATGATAATAAGAAGCATTGTGCCTCTTTATGAAGAATACTCATTCTTTTACAGAATTCATGTAATTAAATAGACTTTACAGAGGAAGAGAATGTTTTAAGTGCATTTTTAATGTCTTGTACCTCTATAATTTGTGACAATAACACACTTATGAAAGTCTGTTCAAACCAATGCTATTTTTTTCCTTCATCTCCTGTAAAATATTGGATTTCTGTTGTTTTAAACTGTATTACAAACTCTGTGGCTAAATTGTCTCATAAGATTCTCATAAGATCCCCTAAATACTTGCAGCTTGTCTAAAATTAATTTGAAATCACACAGAAACTGGATTTATAAGTTTGACCTTAATCTCATGAAATCCAGGAGGAGAAAGAACAAAAACTCTTACTAGGTAAGTGCTAAAAATATCCCATATCAAAATTTCTCTTTTCTTATTTAAATGAAAATATTTTTTTAAGGCTTGGAATCAGAGAAGTTCATTAAAATGCACCTTGAGATGCACATACATATGCTTTTTTGGCACTGAACTGTCAGCCCCACCTTATGTCACCTAAGCCAGGAAAGAAAACATAAATTCACTCTGTAAACACTGTTGCTCTTTCACCAGCTGTACCAGTTTGGGTATTTCATAATGGGCTAATTTATCTTTCAAATAGAAATTAGTGACATGGAGAACTGGTCTATTTCTTAAGTACAGAACGATATGAAAGCTATGAATATTTGGATACACACACACAAATATATTTTATTTATTGAATGCATAATCGATATAGGGAGAAGGACCAAATGGAACATACCTAAATTAGATTTTTTAAAAAAATCAAACATTCTTCAAAAATAATCTGTTTTCTATGAAAAAAAAAATGTTCTGAAAAAAAAAGGTATGGAATAGATTTAGTTAAGTTTATAGACATTATAGAACTGCCATAATATTAAAAACATGACTGCACTCATTCTGAACAAAACCCACATATTCTAGAATCCTTTCTTTGACAGACACCAGATTCTGCCACCATTAGTATCTGTCTTTTATATAGCCAAATATTCCTGTCTAGTTAGACACTGATGTGAGAAGAGGTACTGGAGCCAAATGAACAGACACCCAAAGCACAGGAGTTGTGCATAAGTCCTGTGGGAAGCTTAATATTCTTACTCACAAGCTCTAAGTGCCTCAGCAGAAAAGTTTCCCATTTAGATCACACCCCACATTCTCTCAATTAACTGTATAAAAAGCTTATATATAGAATACTTCACTTGACTGATCTGAATCAACCAGCTGGGATCAGGTGTCTCATATCTTGGCATCACTTCGCTTACTTGAGATGGTTGAAAAATGGTCATTAGCTGAAGATTTATACAAGTAAGATATAGATATACAGATATATATGCATAACAATGCCAACTGGCACCATGAGCCTGAGAAAATGTTCTGTTGATGTGGACTTTTTTAATTTCAGTGCTGGATTATGAATATGTTCAGAACACCAGAACACCTGAATTAAACTGTTGTAGACCTCTGCTGAAATATTTCTGCTGTAAATTGACGTATAGATTTTGTCTCAGCTGCTTAGAAATGGATTACATAATTCTTTACACTTAGGCTGTGATTCACAAACCATCACAAATTTTACCTCAAAAATTGGGAGTATGATCTTTCTATCATATCTTGGTATATCTAAAAAACATTTGTACAGCAAACATTTGGGCATCTTTTGGGAGCTTTAAGATTTAAAGCAAAAGGCACTAATTGTGACACAATAAAAATTAGGGGAGAATTGCATAAATGGTTTCACTCATAGGAATGCAGTCTTGTAGTATTATCCATATTTGTTTTCCAGGCAGACAACCTGTCTAAATGTATTTATCTAATAAACCTTAAAATGTAATAAGCCTTAAAAACCCCTGACTAGAATGGCTGCAATAAGTTCAATTTTTTGGCAAATTCTCACATGTCATAACTACTTTAATCACTACACAGGAATTCATAGTCAAGAAATTACTCATGGAATATGAAATTAGAAATGTTGGGGGGAAAAGAACTGCTAAAAAACTGAAAAACATTAAAAGCATATATAACAGAAACTACTTCTGGTGTAACACAACTAATAGAATATAAAAGTCCAAATAGTAAGAAAACAAAATAACATTAATTTTGCCAAAAGAAATCTTATCATTATTAATAAGAACAGTCTTGTTATAATGATTTTTTTTCTTTGAAACTTGTCAAAAAAAAAAAAAAAAAGTGTTTCCATAGGATATTTGGGTGTTCCGAATACTGAAACTCTGAACATCCCTACTTACTAAGAATGACTTGAAATATGGTGTGGTATAGGGAGTTAGAAAGTCTGGTTCTCTTCACATTACCAAAAATACTTAGGTTGTCACCAAGACTCATTCTGGTCTTACAAGATTCACAGATTTTTGTCAGAGAAAATTTCAGGAAATTTTATTTAATAGTATAATGTTAAAGTACTGACAATCTCCATTCCAAGAAATGAAATTCAGCCGCATAAGGAGAAAGGTCTAAGTCCATAAAAAGATGACTTGAGAAAATATTTTGTGTTGGAAGGGCCCAGAAAGGAATGGCCCACACAGGGATTGCTGACTGAGCTAACCTTATGACCGTAGCTGTATCTCAGTAGTCGTGTACATGTTTCATTTCTATAGACCTGTTAATTCAATCGACAGCAGTGCTTTATAAAATTTGGGAGGGAAGGCAAGTATGCCAATAAACCATCTTCCTATCTCAACAGAAAACTGTTAATTAATGCACTGTATGCATTTCTAAATACTTTCAAAGGCAATAATAGGAAAAAATAAGAAGGAGGCATTTGCTGTGTCTTTGCCTTTATATTTCACTTTGTATCTGGCCTAATGAAATTTCATCCTTAGCCCGTATCACACAAGTCCCAGAAATACTTAAACACTAAAGCAGCTTTAATTCATATAGGTAAATGACACCTCTAAAAAGACAGAAATGTGGATTTGAACCTTCCCCTCTCCCTGACAGGGGGAAAAAAAAAAAAAAAGAGCCAAAACCCAGGCAATTATTTTGCTATGGAATTATTTTGGAAAGCAGGAGTTGCACAACAACATAACCTAATGAGAGAGGCATTGCCATGGTATCAAGCGCAAAGCCCAGATCAGTATCTGTGCTCACTGCTCACGTCACAGCATATAGGACTGATCATAAGACTGGAAGATTTTATGCACCTACTAGACAAATATCAACACACAGTTTATACTTTACACATTAGCACTATCAGTGAGACAGTTTTCCTGGTAAAATCAAAAACCTCCTGAGGGTGTTGTGGCTGAGCCTTTGTCTGAAAACTAACAAAATACTTTCGCAGTTGTAGCTCTGCATGACACAACCAAAGCACATGAGGCATGCAGATGAGGGAGTCTCACTACTTACTTAACTTGTCTTTACCTGCAGCTTTCCAATTTGAAGAAAACATCTGACATGAAAAATATCTTAATTTTGATATGGTAGAATTAAGAAGAATTCTAAGTGGGCAAATTCTAATAAGAAAGGTGAGACAGCTTCTTAGGTTGTGCTACCAACCCTGTTCATAGTTATCCTCACAAAAATTTCTAAGAAAGTATTTTATGTTCTCTTCCATGGAGATCCATAATTGTGAAAATTAAAAATAAAATATTTTTTGAAACATTACATTTTAAGAAAATGGTTTCTGAAATGCAGGAATTTAGTTCATGAGCAAAATTAAATATTTCCTGTAAATATTTTTATTGTCTCCAGTTCATAGACATATGTGACCTTAATCTTTTCATGCCATTTTTTATGAATGTGCATATATGAGATGAAATAAGGTTAAACTATTTTTTCTGCCAGCTTTTGCCTGATTTACCTCAAGACAGAATGAATCCAATAATTGTTGAAGGTTTTTTTTAAATTCTATACTGTAACCACTAGTTACTGAAAATATTAAAAACAGTATATCAGTTTTCTGTAAGAGATTGTTTTCACTCCATCTCCCTCTGCATATGACCTTATAAAATTCTAGATCCTCATTTATTTCTTAATAACTTTTATTGGGTTTTCTGTGTTGTCATTTAAAATTAAATATTGGTGACCTTTTGAATACCTAAGTATGTTAGAATATGATGTGGCTGTGGATTCTGTTTTTATATGACTTCTGAAATGTCTTGGAAGATGTGTTTTTACAGCTTCACCTAAAAATTTTTGCAATGTATTAGAGATTTACCATCCCAACAAAACTGTCATGACGTTTCAAGTTTCACAGCATAATGAAAGATAACATTTTTCCAGTAGTAAAAAAAAGGCTTTCAGTTAGACAACAACTCTGAAAATGGATAAGTTTATTTTCACTTGGCCAAATGGCAGAAATATAAACTGGCAGAGAGACATCTAGTTATTTGTACTGTCTTAGAGGAATGCACCTACTAGTAAGATCTCCAGATATTCTAGAATATAATGACAAATTTGAACTTAGCTTAATAATTACATTGAGGATTTCAACTTCTTTATAAAGGTGATATGAAGGAAACCCTATCACATGAACAGGAACTAATTTGCAGACCTCAGCAAATTATTTCAGCATGTGCAGATAATGTCTCCACACAGATTTGTACTAAACATTTATTTGGAGCTTTTAATATGAACAGAAGGATGATTGCAGCTGCATTCACAAGAAAATAAAGGTATTTCTACCAGCATAACACAGTTCGTTTACCAAGCTGCATAGATGAGTTCCTTAAAACCCTGAACATTCCTGAATGATTCATCTAAGACTCTCAGCTAGAGAGTCCACAATATATTATTCTCAAATGACTAGCAAATGCAGCTTATTTTCGCTGAAGGCCACACAGCTGAGAACTTGTGAAAGGTGCCTGTGCACACCACCCGTAAGCACTCAGCACCAGCTTTTAAACGCTCAGAAGCAATATGCATTGATTGACTGTAAACTTCTACGAGTTAAAATACTTCAAAAACAGGCTACTGGCTTGAATTTTAAGTATTGGGTACAGTGCTCCCTTTGGCATAGAACTCTTCATTTTTATAGAATTTTCTTTATAAAATGTTATTATTTTAATATCTACATCTAAGGTTATATTGACCATGCCTGAAGTAAAGATTTATGCATATTTTTTTGTATTTTCATGAACTAAGATCAACAATGACATTTCCTTAAGAAATTAAGAAATTGATTCTCATGGGTTTATACCATTTCTGTTGTTGTTACTCAGTTTCTGATTCAATTTCATGTATTTCATAACACTAAGCATAACAAAATAAATTAAAAGAACGAGCTTCCTATAAGCAAAAGTGCCATGGTGTTGACATTTGAGATTTTTGACTCATTTCTTAATTTCATTTTACTTGATAAGTGTAACTTCTAGCAAGTGCATCACTCATCAGGTTTTTTGCTTCCTTTTTCATCCTTTTCTTTGAACTTGGTTCACTTTTTCATATAATTTCTGAATGTCACTACATCATTCTTCAGACCAGATGTTTACCTATAGCACAGTATAAGTTTTCTGTAACACTTCCAAGTTTTCGCAGAAAAAACAGTTGTGGAAGTTCCCTAAAACATACATATAACAATCACTCTGCTGCACAAAATAGTCTGACCCAGCTCAAAAGAAAAACCAAACCAAAACAAAAAAAAAAGTCTGTATATGATAGAGTTTTTCTAAAACAGAACATCCAGAAACTGATGTGCCTAGACAGTGAGTATGTGTATTGAAAAAACACTTGCTTGAAAGACAACTAGCACCATCAGACCATATATAAAATTGGAAAACAGAATCAGGAGGGCTCATTGGATTCATGGCTGCTTGATAATTCCTTGTTTTTAAGAGCTGGAATGAAGGTTTCCTGAGAGTCATCCTTTTTTTTTTTTTTTTTTTTTTTTAGTGTTCTTATTTTTATAAGTTAAACTATAATAAAACTCATTTTTTTTCTTCTCAACTGGATATTACTCAGAGAAAGCACATTAGTAGTATATATCAAATAAGGTAGTTAATAAGACTCCAGCATTTCAACAAATATCAAAACCCATGAGTTTTTTCTCCGTGGTTTTAATCCTTTAAGGAAATAAACAAATCACTTGCACTAGAATTACAAAGTTCTAAGAAACACAGGTTACTCTACTGGGTTGCTGGTCTGATTTTAATTGCTTACGCTAGCTTTTTAAGAAGCCCTTTACAATTTGAGTGTAAGCCTACAACATTTTCTTTTCAAATGTATAGATATTTGCACTGTTTGATAGGTTGATAATCAAATTACTAGAGTAGACAGTCAGTGTCTGCATACAGTGTGCTGCCAAAGTTTCAAGAGGCATGGGAGGGGTTCACATATTTTTGTTTCATTTTTGCTGCCAGCTGCCATACTGCTGTGGTGTTTAAAGACAGTGCCAAATACAGGGTTTTAAAGGTTCTCCTATAATTATATCAGATAGAGAAAGGGCAGGGCATGCTTTAATACTGAATCCTTCCTTATTCATTTAGAGCCTGGCTCAAGCCTTGAGAAGTTTAACACCTTGTAGAACTGCGTTCCTAACAAGGCCTCATGCTCATGTTCTCATTCTTCCAGCAAACTGCAATTTTTTTAAATGTGTTATTGATTCTCAGGCATTGAATTAACTCCAAATTTCCTAACTTATCTAGTAACTTTTCAGAGTTTTTTACTAGTAATGCTTATATCTTCATTGAGCATTGTATTATCTTATTTGCTTTGAGATTATTTTTTTCCCTTTAAAAGCACTAAGTATCTACAGTGAAACACAAGCAGTTTATTGTCCCTCAGTTATTTGACCTGTATGCAGAGCAATGGATTGAAAACTTTACCACTGTGATGCCTAAGATACAGGCTCAATTAACGTTGAGCATGACAGAAGGAACTTGATCATGGAAAGACATGCTGGAGAGCTAGAAAGCCTCTTTGAAATAAGTATCCAAGACAGCGTTCCTAAATATTTTGTCCTTAGCTTCCTAGGCAGCTATTTTCTTCACCTTTTCCCTAAATATTTGTTTTCTTTGTTTCAAAACTTTTCTTGTGGTAGTAGTAGATGTTTCCAAGCGGACAGGAAACTCTCTCTCTATTAGCATTCCTTCTCTAATGTCAGTTGAAGGCAATCTAAAAACCAGGCATTGCCTCTCATTTACTGTAACATCCTCCCACATGCTCTGACAAATCTTTTCACAAAAACTGTATGCTTTTCAGACATTCTTAAGAATCAGGAAATTGCACTGTACAAGTTTCTTATTCCCTTTTTTAATGTCTTCAGCGACTTCCCCAATTTAAAATGCAAAGTGATCTTCACCGTATGGTCCTCATTAAGCTACTAAACCAAATCTTTTTATTCTCATATACTGCTAATGCATTAACTGCCATTTCTATTATGACAATACTACTAACCTCAATTGCTATTTCTTGTATTTTCTCTCTGATCCTGCCTGCTATTTTTGAAAAGACAGACAACCACAGGACCACTTAAGCGTCTTACTCCAAATCTCACCATGAAAGTCCTAACATCTCGAACATATAGTAAGAGCACTATAAAACCAGATTTTTTACAACTATTTTCTTGTACTCTACTCTGATGCATCCTGGTTTTGCACATTTTCCCCAAGTACATTACATTTTTGTGCATGTACTGCTGTTGTCCTGGATGAGCAAAATTATCTGGCCACTCACCTACCATTAGCTGACATGATGTTGTGCTTTAAAAATGCATTTTGGCAAATCTCCAAGACTGTTTTCATTCAGTTTCTTGCCCTCTGAGTTAGTTAGATATTTCTGGCAACCAGACTATGTCTTGAATTATTTTGTATACATATCTAGATATAGTATCTGAAATAAAGCAGAACTGCACAACCTCATCTTCTTATGCAGTAATTGATGCCTTTCAATTTAATACATTCAGAGAGATCATAGAGAAATTGCATTATTAAAAAGCCTCCTGGACATGGAAAAGTATTTTATACTTGCTGAACACTTAAACTTCTTGTTAAGGAAGGTTATGTGACCTGAAATCTCTCTTTTAATTTCCCCATGCAAAGCTGGATATTTGTGGCATTTCTCTATGTTTGTTTTCCACCTGTACTGCTCAGTAGAGGCTGGGGAAATGCACTAAGCTATATACCAAAGTGCACATGATGCCTGTTTGTATGCATTGCCTAATAGTCCGATCACACGTATGGTATCACTTAGTTTTCATAGCAACTTGGGTAATACCTTGTAGAGAATGAAGAGATGGTAACCAAAATGAGGCATTGCTTGCTTTTTGAAAAGCCATTTTTGAATGAACATTTGAATGAAAATGAACATTCATTTTGAATGAATATGTCTGAGAGAGAACATATTCCTGTCTCCTTTGCAAAAACGGATTAAAGCTACCTGGAGTCTCTTCCCACTTTGATGCCGTTGTGGTCTGCGAGGAACAGAGCAGCACAAGCCACAGGCTAAGTAAATGTAGGGAAACTGAAGAGGAAGCACCACAGACATAAAAGGAAAGCAAAAAAACCAGACATGTTGCTAGTCAAAAGGTCTATTAGAAAGCCATAAATGAAATCGTATTCTGTACACAAATAGCATGCAAATGTGAATAAGCATTTGGCATTGCACCCTTAGAAGGAGCGTGTGTGAAAGATTTAATCTGAACAGCATCAACATCTAAGACATTATTCAGTAATATTATTAACTTTTAACTCTGAACAGAAAATACAGATTACCTGTATGGAATTATTTGTCTGTCAAGGCATTCAAATTGAACATCCATGGACTCACTTAGTATCTTTTCATGCCTATAATTTCAGATAATAGTTGTTTGTGATATTTTAAGTCTAGTTAATATATTGAATAAAAAACCTTAGTGCAAGTGTTAGTGCAATTTCATTTTGGTGAAAAGAAATCATAAATGTAATAAGATTCGGTTTGACTCTACCAATCAGTAATGCAATATCATTAACTATCTTACAATTTTTTAATGAGCATATCATCTTAAATGAGCATATCAGTACACACAGAATAAGCCACCCAAAGCATATACTCAGTCTTCTGCAAACTAGCTGCTTAGGAAGACAGATCCTTTATAGCATATATGCCTGTTGTGACAGCTTTTCCAACTTTTTATGTGAAGCTGGGTGCTTTCTTTTTCCTTAAGGATGGTTAATCTGAAAAGGTGGACCATTGAAACACTGACAAATGAAAGTCCTCATGTTTCTATGAAAGTTTTCTTGAAAATTGAAGGAAAAGTTCAAAAACTGTCAATTTACGAATCAGAGAAAAGATATTTCATAACTACATCGCCCTCCAAGCTTCACCAAGAAGACTGAAATGCTAACTCGGAATTTCTAGCAAGGCAAATGTCTACAAAGGACTTTTTTCTATAGGGAATATTTTATCTTTTATGCAGTTGGTCATATTACAAACTCGGGGTGGTAAAGAACTATGTTGCAACAAATTTCTTAAGAGTACCTGTAGTGAGTTGGCAACAAATCCAATGCAGTTTGAATGAGCAAAGCACACATATCCCTTACAGGCAAGCAATCTCTGTTGGCTCCAGGGGCAAATCACAGAGCCATCCTTCTATTACTTCCTCCTCAACTTAGAGGATTGGCACATAGTGTACTAGCTAGCAACACTGTGTCATATTTCAAATATATTTTTCCAAGATTATGGGTACCAATGTGGAGCCTTTTTTTTGCCATCTTGCAAGTTGTGTCATTTAGATTCTTGAATGGAATAATGGAAAGAGTCTGTTCAGCAACAAAAACAGGCTAGAAATCCTGGGTTAGTTTATCAGAATGCTTCTAAACAATTTCAGCCTACGATACCCAGGATTACATTCAACCAAGCTGATCTTTGGGATACAAACGTATAAGCTATGTTTTATGAAAACAGTGTGTGTGCTCAGATGTTAAAGCATTCCAGCATCTCTAAGGAGTCCAGATTGTTCTCAACATTCATGCCAAATTATCAACAATTTAGGAAACAGTTGCCAAAGGTCATTCCAACTACAGCTGCTTGGAAATGCAAAGGGGTTTATTGATCTTTTCCTTTGCACAGCTGTTTAAAAAAATATTATTACATCGTGGAAATAAAGACCATGACAGATGACTTGGCCATACGGGGTGCAGAAGGGTGGGAAGGGGGGTTCTTAGTGAGGGTTGTGTTGAGGGTGAAAGGCTCCACTGTAATGCTATTGTTAGGTCCCTGTGTAGTAATACTGCTCTCATGATGTGACTTTGACCTGGCACTGTACTTGTCTCCCAACAAATTAGGGAAGCTGGCTCAGCTGGTTGGGAAAGAAATCATTAGGCATGGCACTTCATGTGGCACAAATTTCACAGCTCTAAAGCAATCTGGAGTCCTCCCAGAAACATGGGTATCATATTCAAACAAATCACTAACCCCAGAGGCCAGCTCTGCCTGCTCTTATGAAGTACTGTGAATCATGATCTTTAGGAAAACTAAATGGCTGTGATCCAATTTAGCAGCTGGATTATATTCACATTTTTAAGGACAAAGGTTATAATAACAAGATCTTGTGTTACTCAATTGAATCAATTTACTCAATTAGGTAACATAGTTACCTTAATGGTTCTGTAACTGTTGGAGTTAGGAGCAATATAATTTCTTTTTCTAGGTAATACAAAAAAAAGGGAATCCCATAGATGAAGGCAGACGAGTAGAAAATAGGCAGTTGCAGTAAGAGAGAAGGCAAAAAAAACTTCTCACTGTTGCCAAGTTAGTAGAAAAGACAACAGACATTAATGATAGAGATGAAGTCTGAGTCAGAGTACTTCAGGGCCTTGAAAGCATAAGCAAGAAGTTTAAACCTGATACACCAGGCAAAAGAAAACAGAGAATACAGAAGACAAGTGTGTGTGTGTTAATACATACATGCACTTGCATGAGGTACATGTTTAGAGAGCTTAGGCCTGAAACAATGGAATTTCCCTACCTACTCAACAGTCCACAACATTGCATTTTTTATGGGCTAACATTTACGAACCTCATAACATGCTATTGAAGAAAATTTATTTAAGCTTTTAGATTGCTACGGTTGCTCTTATTTCTACTGTATGGTGATATGCCTTGGTATTGAGAAATTTTAGTTGCACATAGTTCACATTAATGTAGCAGTCAGAATTTTGCTTATAAGCTGTAAAAGTGGTTAAACATGTTTTAAAGTATGAGCTACATTATCCAAAGACCTGAAAAATTGTAGAAAGCACTTACCTTGATATGGCTAATACCTGTAACTTTTAATGGACAGGTTTTCTTTCAAATAGATTCTGCTTACTAGCAGAATAAGAGGGAGAAGACTGGTGGGTTGTTTTGAAGTGTGAAAAAGGACCCTATGTTTGTTTTTTTTCGAGGCTGAACTTTTAATTCCACAGCCTGCTGCTCATGCAACTTGGGCCAGCCAAAACTCACACAGCCTCAAGAGCTGCCAAGAGCCCATATCAAAGCTTGTAGCAGCTTCTCACGCGATTTATGGAGGCTCAAACGCTTTTACACACACGCGTATGAGCCCCCTCCGCCGAGCGGAGCTGTAGCCGCTCCGGGACCCGTTCTGGGGGGGACGCCGCGAGCCGGTCCTGTCCGGAAAGCCCGTGGGTAAGAGGGGATGAATTCCGTCTCATCTCTGGCTCCGGGTCTCCGGGGTTCATCCAGGCACTCGGGAGAACGATTTAATGACCTGCTCCGCCCCTGCTCCCCCCGCCCAGGCAGCTCCGGGCGACTCTCGGTCACACGAGAAGGGAGCTGGGGGAATGAGCCACAGCGGCGGCGGCAGGAGGAGGGCAGGAGGGAGGGCGAAAGGAAACCGGGCAGGTGACACCGCGCTGGATTGCTCCGGCTGGGCGGCAGGAGCGCGGCGGCCATGCACGTCAATGGGAAGGTGGCTCTGGTCACCGGCGGGGCGCAGGGCATCGGCCGGGCTTTCGTACAGGCGCTGCTGGGCAAGGGCGCCAAGGTTAGCCCCGGGAAGCGCCCCCTCCTCTCCCCTTCCCTCTGCCTCCAGCCGGCACCCACGGGCGCGGGGTGGCGGCAGACCCGGGGCTTGGATCGGCGGGGGACCCGTCCGTCTGCCCATCCGTCCGTCTGTCCCTCCGCCCGCCTGCCCCTCCGCCCGCCTGCCCGCCACTGATTTTCCTCTCTCCCCGCTCAGGTAGCCCTGCTGGACCGCAACTCCGAGGCCGGACAGGAGAGCAAGGCGGCCCTGGCCGAGCAGTGTGAAGCGCAGAGGACGGTGTTCCTCCAGTGCGATGTGACGGACCAGGAGCAGCTGAAAGGTAGGAAGGGAGCTCCGCGCTGCGCTCCGGCGAGCCCGGGCTGCCGCACTGCGAAGCGCCCAGCGAAGGGTTCTTCAGGAGAGCCTGCTCCCGGTCGCTTCTGACAGTGACTCAAAAAGAATTTGTTTCTGAACCTGCAGATGTGAAATATTACTACCAGTGTTTCACCCTGTTGTTTGGCACGTGGGAAAGGAAAGCCAAAGAAATCCTTTCCATTGAGTTTTGTGTGTGATATTTTTGCATGAAAGCATCTGCAGAAGATAATTGTTATTTTATGAGTAATATATATAAACTTTAAAGCTCAGACTTGGTTTTTATGGGCTTCAGTACAGATTCCAAGCTGCATTCCCTCGTCACAGGAGTAATAAATTCTGCGCTGGGTTGCAGTGCTCCTTCCATACAACACACTTTCATGTCATGCTGCCATAGCTGAAAGCAGAACTGGCGAAAAAAATGGCATGCTTCTATATCATGGTGTTACCTATGTAGTGGTAACACTTCACACACATTTTGCAGATGCAGGGAATGCAAGGAGCTTCCCTCATGAATTATTTGCATTTCTGTTTTCACTTAGTGAATAAACAGTGTTCTCTACTGATTTTTTAGAGTATCGTATAACGTTGATGTACCCTTCACAATATTTCATAACAGGCACATCACTTCATCAAAGTTTCATTATTAAATGATACAGTCATAGCTAGTGACTCAGATTCAGATTTTGACATCCCTTTTTTCAGTGCCCTTTCCCCAGATTCATTTCTGCTAAGCTAGATGTGAACATTTTTGGTTCTGTTTTTGTACACCACACTCCACTGGTCACTTTCTCAAGAGTGGTCACTGAGCATATCCATTTCTCTTTTACAAAATATTACAGCTATTGCAGAATTCAGCAATATTGTTCACTGTTCCGAGCTAGCATGATTATGTCTAATTCCATAGCTTTATATTGTCTGTCTGTAAGAGATGCTGGACTTTAAATATGATATATGCTCTAATCAACAAACACTTTTTATCAGCTTGGTTGATTATTGACTGTTTCTCCAAGTGGGAGGAGTAACCAAGGAGCAAGAAAAAGCATCCTAGGGGTAGGAATAACATGTGCTGCAGCATGGGTGTTATCTCCATGTGCCTTCTCTCCCACACTTCCTCCTTTCTTTAGTACCAGGCTAGTGCAGGACCAAGAGGGAGCTGGAGTGAGTAGGAGGGTCAGCAAGGGAGGTGTTGGAACCAAATTAGTAGGAAAAGAGCAATCAGAGTAGGATTGGAATGGGCTCTCGGAGAAAGGGCGGCTGCTGTTTATGCTTGTCTGATAAACATGTACGTTTCTTACCATAAATTTTGCAATCAATAATTATAATCTTTTAGGGTTTCTGGATTGATTTTGGTGTTCTTTGTAGTCTTTTTTTTAACTGCTTTACTTTCATATTTTTTTCACTTGTGTGCTACTACTTTAGATTAATTTCACTCCTAGTGTTTAAATGTCTTATTGGATGAATCAGGTCCTGTACTTTATGTTAAAGGTCATGTGCATGAGTGAAGTTCCTCTTTTTTTAACTATAGCCCTTACAGTAGGAAGCAAGTCCCAGTACTAGAATGAGTATCTGTAGGTACATGAGGCTTACTGGTAGGAAATCAGCCGCTTCATCTACTTTCAAGTCTTGTCTGTACTTTTTTCTCTGGTGGTTCTTTCATATACTCTCCCACAAAAGTCTTCTATTTTGTACTACGTTCAAAAAATCACCATTCATTTACTTTTGCTTTCCAGGGATATTTAGGAAGCTCATATATAACAGCTGTTTGTGCTTATTTTCCACTGTTTTTTTTACCTTTCCATTAAAATGGAACCTCCTCTTAATTCTTCCTTCTTCACTCAATGTTTCATATGATCATCTGCTTTTAATTTCTGTGGTTCTATAAGCACTAACTAGTGTGCAATGTAAAGGAATTGTTCCACATTTGAAAAGCGGGAAAAAAAAGTCAGTTATACACTGATGTGTGGGTGAGAACTTCACTCATAATCTACAATGAGTTTCTTCTTTTTATAGATAAGTAATAGATGGGATTACTGTAGACAGACAGATTTTACCAGAAATATTCCAAACACAGATATGCAAACAGCTGAAAAGCATTTGGTTCTTTTCTCAATGTGAAAAGTAGAAGACTACAATTAGTCAAGACTTGAATCTCATAAACAAATAATTAGCAAAGTTGTTATTATTTATGGTGGTTTTTGAAGGCAAAAAATTGTATTAAGAATTAGTTTGATGAAAGATGTTTTTTAGAGAAGGTTCAAAAGGAAATCAGGCAGTTTCCAAAATTTGGAAGTTAATTGAGGACCCAAGTGGTATTTATTTTACTCATTGAAACTAAGTTAAATACTCAGTTCTGCTTGTAATAAAGACAGAGGTTTTTAATCTGCCATTGCTGATGCAGGATTGGAAAGGTGAGAAGTGATTAAAGAGTTAAGCTGAGAAACCAGAGAATGAATTAGCAACAAACATAAGAGAAGCCAAAAAGGCAGACAGCCAAAACTAGAGGATTTAGTAATATTATAATATTCTAGTATGGAATAAAAATATTAGAAAAATTTGTAAAATAAAGGTAGTTGGACAAATAAAGTCTTCTCCATCAGCTGCCTAACTCTTGTCTTGATGACAAGAATATGATGGACCTGCAGCATTCAGGCAAAGAAAAGGCTGTAACAGTACTGGTCACATGTTGCAACAGAAAACCTTTTAAGTCCCTGCAACTGCTGTAAAAATAGGTAGATGTCTGAAAGCTGCTGCTATGCTCCTGAATAGCCAAATACTAAAGGTCAGAGACTGAAGATGCTCCTTGGATCACCTTTCAGTGAAGTGCTTTCATTAAGACCTATCAAGAGCAATTTCAGTATCCCTGAAACCTGTAGGTTTTCAGTCAGTCACCAAACAATGTTTTTTAAAACAATATTGGGGATGATGGTGTCTTGGTTTACATAATATTAAATATTTACTGATAAGGATCAATATTTGGAGGGAAAAACAAACAAGCTATATATACATGTCAAATAATGTCTTCAGTCCTGGAAAATCTTAGGCTGGAATAAACATCTGGAAGTCATCTCATCCAACTATCCTGTCAAAGCAGAGCCAGGCTTGATGAATTTGCTCCTCACTATGACATCATCATGTTTTTCCATATACATCTTTTATCTCCATTCTAACATTATCACCTGGAAGAACACAACATGACTGTGGAAGTTTCCCAGTTCTTTATTTTGAAATTCTTTGGAAAACAGGTCACTATTTTTATCATCAGAACAAAGACTTGAATTTGAGAAACACATTGTTAAAGTTATCTGACAAGAAGGATGTATAAACAATTTATCCATAAATAGATACATTTAAACAAGAATCATGATAAATTATTTGAATTTGAAATATTAGTATTAATTATTCATTAAATGGAAATGGTGTTCTTATGTTACATTTGGACAGAATTAAGAAAATTGTTCTGAACACATAATTTTAATTTAAAATAGATGGTGTCAAATGTTTGATTAGCTAGCTCTATCAAACTTACAAATCAAGCTATAAATGCTTAATTTGCGTAATGAGGGTGTCAAACATTCTATCTAATACAAAATGTGTAGGTGCTAAGAACTTTCATTGGCTCCTGTTATCAGACATAAAACTGAGTGAAAAGGCAACTATGGTACCTTAATCCTTTCAGTTTCCCTGATTATGTCTAATATTAATACATGTTCGATAAAGAATTTAATTGCATATTGCTCATTAGTGGTTAAGAAAACAATGAAGACATTTTGATAGGCTAATAAGACATTAGTTTTAGCATGAATTTGTATGCATGCATTGTATTTTTATACCACTTTCCACAAGTGCTAAGAAATGTCACTCTTGGATCTTACTATAGGTGCTTTCAAAAAAGTAATTGAACATTTTGGAAGGTTGGATATTGTGGTTAACAACGCTGGAGTGAACAATGAGAAGGACTGGGAAAGCACTATACAAACTAACTTGGTAAGGAGTATCTCCTTTCATATGTTCATATTTCAGTATTTAAAGCTGGAATACACTTAACAGCCCTTGGCTTGTAGAGATTGTGCCGTATGACAGAACATTAATTATTGGGTTGGTAAGCACAGCTATTGAAACAATAAACACGCATGTGTACTAACCCAAGAAAGGATGTGTGGTGGGTCCTTTAAACTGTCTCTCTGAGACATACAGCACTTTGTGAGAGGGCTCAGGCTATCTGTCACCAGACAACATTCTCTTTCTATAAAACCCAATGAAATTCCAAATAGGTGTAACAATTGACTGCTCAAAGCAGTAGAGCTGCTACAGTAGGCCGATCTGTTTATACAAAGGTTTTAGAACATTTTACTTACTTGTGAGACTCAGCTGGCATGCATTAGAGGATAAGTTGCTATTTGCTGGAATTGCAAGAAAAGTTGTTCAACCAAGAACTCCATATATTCTTCACCAACGAAGTAAGCATATAATCTCAGTTTTTAACATAGGTCATTTCACCATCATCACTAGTAGAAGCACAGCTCTTGCTAAAACCCAGTACATTCAACGAGCATATAAAACTCATTTTCAAACAGACTATTACAAGTTATTTGATACAAGAACCAAAGTATCTATTTTTCAGTTGATTTTTTTTTTTTTAAATTACAGTACACTGCTAGGACATCTAAGCTCCAAAGGAAAGACCAACTTTCTAGGTTAAAATTCTGACTAGCTTGTATTCTAGCACCTCTGAAGTCCTAATTCAATGGTTATTCAACAACTCAACCAATGATCATACTTACTTGCAAAGAAAGTAGCAAAAGGAATCTTTGCAGAGTGACATGTGGAGTCTTTCTGGTAAGAAATTTCTCATGCTACAAGAAAGCTCAGAATACGAAAATTAAGTTTGTTTCTGTCAAAAGTTTTAAGGATGAAGGTACCCATCTTGGAATCCTAATGCCTCCAAGAAAACAAACTAACAAAATAACTCCAGGACAAGTAACACAAGCTGTATATGGGACAAGTTACAGAAAAATTAATGTCAAAATAGGTATTTGGAAAAAAAATGGGATTCATAACTCCTTTCTCTTGACCTTTTATATCTGTTTATTCTTTACATATTCTTCAAGATTTAAGTACATATAATTCTTCCTTTAATTTCTACAATGTTCTGAAAAATTAAAAATCAGGAAACTTCATGTTGTGAAGTAACAGTAATCTGTCATCCTCAGTGATATGCAACATCAGTATCTATTAATACAGATCCCTTGAATTTGAAGATAATTTATTTCCCTCTGTTTTTGTGCCTGCTTTTAACAGAGGACATTAGTTACTGTAGGCATCCATACAGATGTCAAATTTGCAAGTACGAATAGTTAGTCTTCACTGGAAAAACTGAAGTTCATATGAGAAACATATTTGACTGTGACTCACCTTTAAATTTAGCTCAAAAACTGAAAGCACTTCTGATCAGGAAATCTTGAACATATTTACTATCCAAGTAAATATCCTAACTGAGAGTGGTGACTTAATAATTTTTCAATTCCAAGAGCTTTAAACAGAAGACATTGAGAACCTCCTTCTACTATTTTGTAGACCACACCAAGTTGGGTGGGAGTGTTGATCTGCTGGAGGGTCGCTGAAGAGGGATCTGGACAGGCTGGATTAATGGGCCAAGACCAATTGTTTGAGGTTCAATAAGGCCAAGTCCACGGTCCTGAACTTTGGTCACAACAGCTCCATACAGTGCTACAGGCTGTGGGAAGAGCACCTGAAAAGTAGCCCAGTGGAAAAGGACCAGGGCATGTTGACTATCAGCGGACTGAACATGAGCCAGCAGTGTGCCCAGGTGGCTAAGAAGGCTTGTACGAGCAGTAGTGTGACTGGCAGGACCAGGGCAGTGCTTGTCTCCTTGTACTCAGCACTGGTGAGACTGCACATCAAATTCCATGTTCAATTTGGACCTCTCACTACAAGAAAGACATTGAGATACTGGAACGTGTCCAGAGAAGGGCAACTAAGCTGGTGAAGGATCTTATGAGGAGCAGCTAAGGGAGCTGAGGTTTGTTTGTCCTGGAGGAAAGCAGTCTCAGGGGAGACCTTACCACTCTCTAAAATCCCCTGAAAGGAGGTTGCAATGAGGTGAGAGTCAGCCTCTTCTTCCGGGTAAGAAGTGATAGGATGAGGAAATGGTCTGAAGTTGTGCCAGGAGAGGTTTAGACTCTAACTTAGGAAAAAATTCTTCACCAAAGGAGTTGTAAAGGATCGGAACAGGCTGCCCAGGGAAGTGGTTGAGTCACCATCTCTGGAGGTATTTAAAAGACCTTTAGATGCGGTGCTTGGGGTTATAGTTTAGTGGTGTACTTGGCAGTGCTGAGTTATCAGCTGGATTTGATGTTCTTAAAGGTCTTTTCCAACCCAAACAATTCTATGATTCTATTCTTTATTTTTTGTTATTACAAGGGATTGAGCAGAAGTAGACCATGGGTGGGTTTGAACAATCTCAAGTACCAGAAAAGCTGAAATCCAAGACTTAGGAAGCTATATGCTTAATTACTGCCCTCAATTTTTATTTTTTAAGAGAATGTTATATAGTTTATACATTATTGTATAGGTAAGTTCGCCATAGATGTAGTTGAAAGTTGAAAAATTTCATCAATACGTGGTGATGAATGGAAGAACATCTAAAATAATCAGATAGAGAAGTACAAACATGTGGGTTAAATTAAGGACAGTCTAAGATCCAAATATCATCACTTACCTTTTGATTTGATTATTCTTTCCCCATCTGAGTCAACTAATTAGCTTATTTCCATAGAGCATTACTATCTAGTTACTGTAATTTTCATAAGCCAAGATGTAACACTTTGTACTTTTTCCTTTTTTTAATTACAACAACGGAAGAATAATAGCTGATGCATGTAATATCTTACGTTGGTTGGTTCTATAAAATATTTCTTGCTTCTTGTTGAAAGGAGCAAAATATGTCTGAAGTACATGTTTTAAAATTATCTCTATTTCTCTGATGTAGCATGTTTTAAGTATTCTTTGTATATAGAATAAGTCAGGAATAATTGCTATAGCCACACATTGTGATATACATTATGCAAATACTTTTTTGTTTTAAAAAAAGGAAAATAAGCCCTCTACATGCCAGTTGTTGTCTTAGTGATATCATTTATATATTGAAAGGACAAATATTCCCTGCCCCAGTTTAAAGTACAAAGTACAAAACTAGAGCAGTACAGAACAAGATAAATCAGAACAAACACATCTGGGGTGTGTTCTTTATGGCTAAAACACTTCACAGAACCGGTTGGTCTTAGCAACATTTTTAAAGGAGTGTAAGGAAGTTCACTGCTAGTACTCCTTGAGAAAGCATGAAGAACAGAAATGAAGAAGCAGGTTTAAAAAGTGGGATATCATATGGAAGTAAAATGAGGGAATAAAATACAATTCCTACTTGTATCCATTACAGTTTTCTGAGAGCAAGAAAAGACAACTTGATAAAGATGGGGATGCAGGGGAGAAGGAGTATCATCTGCTAAAAAGATATTTCTGTTGAAGTGTTTTTCACCATTTTTCTTCATTTTGTTCTAAACATCCACCTTTTCATTACTTTATAAATTTTTCAATTACTTTTTTTTAGTTAAGTATTCCAACAATGAGATCTGTTCCTCACCTCAAAACTGCAAAGTTCATGGTGTTGACTGAATTTGTATCAGCTTGATCAACAGCCACTCCAGCTGCTCATACCTATACAGGTGTTCACTTATGTTACTGTGGTGAAAAAAAAATCCATTTCAAAGAGATATTGTCAGTGTACTTTCAACAGTTCATCACACACACACACATACTAATGCACAGAATAGCACAGGAACATATGACACATACATTCTTAGTGACAGTCCTACCTATAGCCCTTCAGCATTAGAACAGTGTTTATTGCACTCGGCTTCATAAGAACTTTTACCTAAGGGATCTGAAAATTTTATAATCTGACTTTTTTCTCTTCAAATCCCTAAAGCAAGAAAAGGGCCCACGTCTTTATGAGCCTTGAAAATATATGTCAGTTAAATACAATTGGGTGTTCTAAGAAACTTCGATAATTTTATGTGTTGATGATGTAGACTTTCTGGAACCACTGTAATTAGAGTAGCCGCTATAACTCCAGCATCTTTTCTCTTTACAAATGCACATTTTATACTAAAGACAATCCCCCAAATTACATGCAGGTTCCCTTTTTATATGTTTACGTCAGAGGCTTCTGAAAACTGACATAGGTTGCAGTATACAGTTAAATGTAGCAGGACTGGTATGACATTTTCTTGCATTTTAAGTATTACCTGAATCAAAATTTCAGAAGCACTTTATGAGACATTCTGACTATCTCTTTGTTTTATTATGCCAAAAAAATAATTTTGTTGTTATATGTAAACCAATTGCCCAAATGTAATTAAATAGATTTTTGAAAAAAATTTGAAAGCAAAAGCACAACTATCTCTTGTTTGTGTGATGATTTTGCACAAATTAACACATTCTGGCAAAACTTTAAATTGCAGGCCATAAATGAGGCACATCAAAAAAACCCAGTCAAGTGGGATCCAATTATTTAAGCATTCCCCAGAGAGAAGTAGAATTCAAATGCACGTGTAAAATTTGTTCAGGTGCATAACAGTCCTATCTTTCATTACCAGGCAAAATGTAGAAATACCCAGCAATTCCAAGTTTTTTTCATTTTTCATGGGTTTGCATAATTTATTTCCATAAATGACAGAGGTAGCAAGATTCCATTAATTTAGAAAAGTCCTTTACTGAAAGGAAGTCTACCAAATTCGTGGTTTGTCCCTACAAAATCCTTGGATTGAAAATGCAGGAAAGATAATGCAACACTCTATATTCATACATGATACTGTTCAATATAGCTCATGGTGAAATAAATGTTCTAGCAACTATCAAACCTTGCAAAATCAGTTTGTTTGCTCATCAGTAAGGAAGTATTCCTGAAAAGGCCAGTTAATGTCTTGGCAGAAATCAGAAGGGTAACTAAGCAAACATCAGAAGTGATTAATTGAATTTATTTTTGGGACAAAGACTTCATAATTATCACAAGGCTGTTCCAGTGAAAAAGGGATCTCTTGGGAGTATGCTGCAACCTTCTTCTGGTCCATAAACATTGCTTGCCTTTCCCAGTGTACCAGGAGAAATGACAAGGACTGACCTTTCATCCCAAAATATCCAGACACATAGCTGGATTCAACAGCTGGAAATAACCACTGGATCCCACAATACAGACAAAGGCAAGCATCGTTTCTTAATAACACCATCATAGGTACAAACCAAAACAAACAGTGCTTTCTGTAGAAGATAAAATGGCATAGGTGACTGGTTTACCAAGCTTGCTTTCTAAGACAACTAGAAACGCACAAGCTTAGTTCCCTATTCTTCATCATAATTTTATGCCAGGGGACCAAGTGTCTAGGGAGAAATGTGCCCAAAAAGTAAGAGACTTCCTTTGAAATTAGTGACATGAGGGTCAATCCCCTAAGTGCATAAAGAAGCCTATAACTATAATTATTTTTGTTGTTCATATTGCACTAGGAAGGACACAGTGACTGCCTTAATTGCACATAAAGTCAATGAACTTTTTTGCTTACAGTTTTAATGTATGTTTATAGCAACCATAATTGAAGTATAATGAAAAGCAAATTTCTTTAAACTAAGAACTTAGGCCCAGTTATTCAAAATGCAATACTATTCCTATGTCCTTCAGGAATGGAGATGTGTGGAGTGGGGAAGTAAAGAAAATGGCACCATAAAAAAGGCAAAACAGTGTTTCAGTCCAACTGTGGAAAAAAACTTGTTGGTTTGTAGCAAATTACCAAATTCTATTGCACATTCCTTTTTCCTTTCTGCCTCTCCCTCTGTAGAGTTCTTGTTTTCCACAGTTTGAGCTGGAAATTCAAACTCAAGAGCCTCCAATTTCATCTGTTTCAGCAATTAAACTAACCTCTACATAGGAATGCCAAGGGACTTGCATGCTTGCTACAGCTTGTCTACTTCCTAGAAAATATACATTAAAAAAAAAAAAAAATCTCCCATTTTCCCATCCAACAGCAAAATACTATAATTTTCCATGGATACCACTAGCAGCACTTAGTTTCAGACTTTTGAACTTCATCTTACGCAGTTCACAAGGTACTTTAAATGTTTCCTTATAGATAGCCATCAATTTACAACATCACAGTATGAAAGGCAAGTGATCTTGGGACAAATTCCAGCTCTGTGCTAACCTGCTTTATGAAACCACAAGTCAATGGCTCTTTCATTTTTGTTCAGTATCCCTAGCACTGAACTGTGTTAGCTTAGGAACCTACATAAAAGGTTAGGACTGATTACCTTTCTTTTCCTCAAAAGAATTCATATTGCTGCACCACTCTGATAGCAATATAATATTCATCTTCAGCACTGAAGGTGCTAACATATTTTCTCAGTATGAAATACTGGCATGCATAAGGAGACAGCAGAAGTATCAGACAAGGTGGAAAGGGAAATCTTATTAAATAGGCATGAGAAATTGTGTCAGTTGGAACACCTGCCTTGAAACAGTAGAAGAAAGCACTGTGTACTGTTACCTTCAAAGCAATTTTTGCTTGCAAAAGATAATGATTGATGATATTCTGGGCACCACCACTGAAGAACTTTCTGTCTCTCTCTTTTTTTTTTTTTTTTTTTTTTTAAATAAGCTAAAATGAAACACAAGGTAAGAAAACTGAGTAAGAGGTATAATGTTGTAATGCAAGAACATTGTACACATTGGCTGGAATTGGTTCCCAAAGACGGGAAAAAATTAATTAGTGCTCTGTTGAAGACTTGGAGTCTAATTAGAATCAGAGTATCAATATATGATTTCTTTTAGAATGATACAGTTAAAGCTATACAGCCATGGAATACATAGAAATGTCAAGAATCTAAGATTTTTTAAGTTTTATTTCTGATTTTGACACTGATACTTCAACTGCCATTTAAGAAATCATTAAATAAGTTACTGATTACTGACATGATATTCTGAAAAGCAGCTGCAAGTGTTTTGAGTATTTGGACAATTATTTCACAATGTTTACCCTGCTATCAGATACCGCTTTGGGTTTATTACTGTATGGTGCTTCAGAGGGTCTGATCTCCTCTAACTTAAATCTGTAATTTATGAAAACTAATGCTAGGAGATACTCCCACACTGACATTACAACATTATTGGAAAGAATCCTAAATTTTCCACTAACACTTGAAGAGTAAATCTGCCTCTCCTGGGAGCACACTCAGACCTCCAGTGCTCCTTGACGACCCATCGTCATTACATGCTATAGTAAACACTGTGTATTGGTAAGAAAACAAACAGCAGTACTACTAAGATCACATGGTTTTCAACAGCTAGAAGGACAGTAATGTAGATTATTTTCTGATTTTAATGGTACTAGTTTTCCATAGCCAGGCTCAAAAAACCTGGGTGAGAGTCAGCTATCTGTTTTTGATTTACTTGCATTTAATTACAAGTCTGACTACTTTTATACTCTTTGTTCTTGACACGTTTATGAACAACACTCATTCAGTTAAATGCAGTTTTAAACAAAAGAACTGTAAAAAAATTTGCCTCTATATTGCTTTCCTGTACAAAGTCTCCCAGCATATTTTCATCTGAAACCAAGACAGACAATTATTTTTTTTAATTAAGTAGTTTTAAATTTATCTTTCCCAGAATTTCTATTTGCAGCTGACAATCTATGAGTTATTGTTGGTTAAGAGCATGGGATTAAGTTATTAATTTAAAAAGAACAATTAGAGAACTACACAATCTGAAGAGACCTTTAGTTTCTTTCTCTTTTTGGAAAGGAAATTACAGACGTTTTTTATCATATTCCAAAACCAGAAAACAGCGTGCAGAAAACACATAATTCTTTGCCTGTCTTACTTTCTATTGTGTATTTCATGGTAGAAGAAAGTAACAGATGATGATCTTTCTTCTAGAATTCAGCCTAAGTATTCTGATGTCAGCAATTAGGAATCCAAAGTCACATATGAGAGGAGACCTGAAGCTGCAATTTATGCACTTGAAAAGATGGATTTCATAACAAAACCAAAATCAAATATGTTACTGTTCTTTGGAAAACAGTAGTCCAAATACTGTTTTTCTTTGGGAAATCTTTCTCATTTGTTTGACACTCTGATATGAGGAATCAGCTTTACTCTATGAACTCAGCTGGATCAACAGGCTCAACTGGAAAGTGGCACTAAGACTGCTAAGTACACATTGTATGACTTCCATGCCATAAGTTCAGCCACTGCTCTTTTCCTTGGAGAACTATTGAGAGGATTTTCTCTCCTGGAGAGAGATGGATTCTGGCAAGAGAATGGGAAATTTGTCACACGATACTTTTCATCTAAAGTGCTGTCTGCTGAGTGTGCAGACAGATAGGTTCTTCTCACCCTGAATATGG
Source organism: Acropternis orthonyx (assembly GCA_035583155.1). Lineage (NCBI taxonomy): Eukaryota > Metazoa > Chordata > Aves > Passeriformes > Rhinocryptidae > Acropternis > Acropternis orthonyx. The sequence goes on along the minus strand of JAWWEU010000125.1, from coordinate 37,813,959 downwards.
GGTTCAGAGTTTATCTGCAGAATATAATAATTCTTTATTTTATCAGCCCAAACATCATAAATAGCCACTTCACCCCAAATCAGCCACGCTCAATGAAGTTTCTGTAATGATTACAGGTAAAGATTACAAGGATATAGCAGGTGTAAGTGGCAATATCTGAATGGAAGTGTGCAGTTATTCTGAAGATTACCTCTCACAATACCGTTATGTAAAGAAGAACATGTCACTTCAAGAAATAATAAGTTAATGGATTCTAGAGAGAAAAAAAAAGAATAATAATAATAATTTCTATAGGAGAGTCAAGCAATCCACTTTTTTTTCTTGTTTTATAATTGTGGTTTGGACAAGGACTCATCTAGCTCTATTATCTCTTTGAATTAGACGGTTAGAGGAATAGAAAAATCCTTAAGGATCCCCAAGCTACTTCCTTCTCCAACTTATTTATTTTCTTTAATCATCCTAAGAGGAATTCTCTTTTTCTGCTCAGCAGGCTGAGCCACTGCTCCAGGGCATGACAGGACCTGCACCTGCTCTCCATAGACAGCATTAACCCCTTTCTTTCTAAAATATCTTATGTATAGACTATCATATGTATATATTAAAAAACACCACCCACCTTTAAGTCCAAATTTAATTTCAGTTGAGGTGCCAGTAAGTTCATGGTCAGAATAAGTATACCTTACAGCAACACTACTAGGCATTAACAATTTTGGTTTTGGTAAATCAAATCAACATGTGACAATCAACATTAAACAGCACTAGATTACCTTTATAAGGACTCTGCTACTTTCCAGTACATGGAAAAGAAATCAGATTTGGTTTGGTATATTTCAAGACTGAACAGTACTGAAGAAAATTTTGAAAAACAGAAAGTTTCTGTTAAAGCACTTAATAAACAGCATCCTTTTGATATTAATCAAAATAGTTTTAAAAAACATGTTAGCTGAAACAAAATTTTCCAGGAGAGAAACAAAAAAAAAGCTTTTTATGGGATTTTTTTCTTTAAGAAAAATTTAAAATATTATTTCATAATTCTGAAATATTCATATTTTGTGGGGTTTTTACACTATGTGAGGAAATAGGTATACTGAAAATATGTTAGTGAAAATATCACATTAAATGCTGCAACTATAGAAAATGAAAAAAGCTGATTCATTATCAAAATTTCAAAGTGAACATGGTAATGAGATTTCAGGTTGCTTTATCTGTCAATGGGCAGCTTCATGTTACTTGGGAAGTGAACAAGTGATATTAATAAAGCAGGACATCCATTCCTCCAAATCTGATTCCTGTTAAAACCAACAAGCATGAAGGATAACTGAAACTGAATTAGAAGGTCCATTTTATGTTATATAACATGTATGTCTAAAAGTATCATCTAATAAAAAAGAAATGAAATACCCATATCAAAATTATTCCAATTTTGATTTGTAAATTTAGATAATGGCAGAAAAAATAGTTCTGATTTTAAAAGCTTTCTCCCCACCCCAGTTCATCTAGCCACTGTCCATTAAGTTTTGAGCACATACAGATTTCTCACTGTGTTTTTTTAATATGGGAAATTTCTGTCTCTATTGTGCACAATTCTGCAGACTTTCTCATCAAAAATCTCAGTGAAATAATTATGTGCACTTCATCTTTTGGAATTCTTAATTTATTTATGTCAATAAATAGCACTAAACGGTCATAAAATACAAGTAGAGTTCTCATTTAAAAGGTGGAATAATATTTCCATGAGAATAAAATTAAATAAAAAAAATATAATCTTTTTAAGTAGAAATTGTAAAGCAAATGTGAAACGATTACAGGGAGATCTAAAACAATTGATAAATAATTATGAAACATCACTAATGCAGTAGCACTGAAACATTTCACTGAAGTTACTATCTTCCACCAAAGCTTTGTCTGTTGCCTTTCTATTTGTTTAAATCTCAGGTAAAGTGACTTACTCTCTGGGTGAAAATCTCTTTCATGATTCATTCAGGAGGCCAATAACCCCAGGCTTGTTGTATCTTTGGACATCTCAGTTTAAATGTCTAAAGCTCAGTGAGAGGAATCTCAGCAGAATTTCTAACTGCAGTAGTGTTCAAAACCAGATTTTAAGGAATCAGGATTATACAGGTTTCAGAAATTTTCTTTTTCCTCAAAGTACCTCCTTAAAAAAAGAAAAAAAAAAATCTCATGCTGCAGCTAATATTATGTTAACATTTCACATTTCTTAGAATGTTTTTTTTACCTTATCTGTATTTGCCTGTTTGGGCTTTCATTTGAGAAGAATGGTAAAACTCCTGTAACTTTAGTGAGAAAATAATACAAATTTTTAATATCCTGGCACCAGAAATATATCCTTAATCCTAAAAAGTGTAAATTTCTTGTGATTTGAGCCAAATGCAGTTTTAAGTGTTAATGCTATTTTGAGATACAGTCTGTGTAATTTTTATAATGTAGAACAGTATCTCGGCAAAAATCATGGGATTTAGATCAGGTCATCTGCCACTTATATTTTTAGATAAGGTGTGTGTTTCATCTATAATTGACTTACTTAATTTCTTTCACAGCTCTTAGTTCACATTGAAACATTTTAGTTTGATTATTGATATCTTTTTAAGAAAAATAAGTAAACTGATGTTACTTCTATTTAATGCAGTTCTGTTTCTGAAGTTACAGAGTTGCAGTACTGTGGAGTGTCTTTTGTGTTTATAATCATTAAAGTATAAGTAGGCTCACTGGTAAAGCAATACATGTTCTAAGCACCAAACTAAAAGAAATTTCAGTTTGTAGGAGCACAACAGAAAGATACTTTGAATAACATCATTAATTCAGTGAGATATTTTAATAGCTTCAAATAACCCTTGAATATTTTCAATAATTCCTTCCCCCCCATACCAGACATCTGTGATTAGAGGAACCTACCTTGGCCTAGAATACATGAGAAAAGGAAATGGAGGCAATGGAGGAGTAATCATTAATATCTCATCCTTGGCAGGTGAGAATATTTTGTGCGTTAAGACTTTCTACTGTTTTTTTTCTAAAGTAAATTAATCATACTAATCAGTCATACTTTTTCTTCTTTCTTATGGCTCTTCCCTATTTATATTTCCTTTTGATGTCATCATAGCAACAGAAGTATATCAAATGATCACAACTTTCATTTGATTTTCTAAACACAGTTAAATAGAAAAGAATCAGTAATTTTCCTAACCTATCAGTCTCACATTTAAAATCTTGAGCATGGTGTAAATTGCTCTGTTCAATTCCATAGGCGCACAGTTGTAGGAATACCTAAGAGTAGACTGTATCTACTTTATTAAGGAAGACTGTCACACATCCACTCTGTTCCAAGTCCTTTCAGATGTGATCTTCGTGTGCTTGAGAAGCCATAAGATTAATATCCATATTTCACGAAATTTAAGCAAGTGCTTTCTTTGCTCACTGTTTTTCTATGCTATAACTGTATTTCAATTTATTGGCATAAAAATAGAATTATGTGGGTCAGGGTTATTGCTGCTTAGTTGAGAGGCAGAATTCCGCACCATTTCCTGTAGGTACACTCAATGTTGCAATGACCGGGCTCACAGCAAAAAAGCACAGCTGAAGGGGAAACTGTATGTGGAGAATTATGTCATCTGACAACCTTACTTAAGAAATTGAAATACTTGATTTCTCTTTTTTATTTGAAGAGTTTGTTCTCTCTTTCTACTGTCATACTGTCTGGGAAGAGTAGTACATATGCTAGTTTACACTTGGATTGTCAGAGCTTTCTTTGGCATCCGTGCAGATTACCAAATTATAGCAATTTTATTCTGGGATAAGAGCACTAGGCATAGTTACTGATTGTGGACAGGTGTGAATGTTCTGAGCATTGAGTTCTTCTGTAAACCTTAGCTTTTGTGATAGAAAGTCTAGTTCACTATGTTAACATAATGCATATGGATCTCAATGATCTGACTTAATATATGGACATATCTCATACAGGTGAGAGGTTCTTTACTAAAAGTCTCCATGTAATTTTAAGTCAGCATTTGTAATCCTGCCTAACACATTGCCCACTGACGCCTGTAAGTTTATCTCTGTTGGTTCAAATGGACATTGTATTTGGATCAAATTAAACTCTAGGAAGCTGCTGTTGTAGTACAAGAGTTCATGAGCACAAGTGAAAGATTAAACATTTTCACAAGAACACTGGTGCCCAGGCAGTGCTTAAGAAAGGGCAGAGGTAGCAAGTAGTCTGATTCCTTTTCTAATTAGGCTCAAATGAACACAAAATGATTTTGCTTTTAAGACCTAAAAGTTTGGCTGTTCTGTTTGTTAAGAGCCTGTAAGGGCTGTTTTAACTATTTGATCGAAATTTGCATTTATTTAATTAACTTATTAACATTGTGTCATTCTGGGTATGATTGTGGGTATCTGTCAAAACAAAGTGTTCTTTGTTTTGTTTTCTTTTATACGGCTTGTATTTAGGAATTTTTTCCAAGGTCATAAGAAAAAACACTCTTTAAAAGCTAACACATACTGGGTTTTGTTGCTTATTTATTTACTACTATTTGTGCTTAATGACTGTAATTCTCCTTTCCAGTCTGAAGGTCTAAGTCCTGCAGTTTATTCCATATATGAAAGACAAATTGCCATTGGCTTGCTTAACATTCCCTTCAAGTGTTTTCTTAATGCTAGCTTCTGTTGATCATTAAACTGCTGAGTGGTTTTGATCCCCCCTGTGCAAGTTCCCTATAACATGCAGACAGCAACTATTCCTGTGTCTTGCTGAGCAGCAAGAGGAGTTGTATTTAGTGCTTACATAACATTCAATATTTGCTGTACGCTTTAATTAGTTTCCAGTTCTTCCCCATGGGAATTTTGCCAATGATTTCAACTAGCGACAGAATCAAGCCTTACAGTTTTACATTTCCAAACACCCACAGAACTACTTAAATGCCTCGTATGAAGTGGATGCTTAAAGTGTTCATTCAGGTGGATTAAAGCCAAAGCATCCACCCTGTCTTTCCAGTATTGAGTCTTCCTTTTCTCAGTCTCCTCACAGAACAGGACTAAGAGAGGGAGAGAAATATGTAAGCACATGCAGCAAGCACCCAACTGTCTCTCAAAGCTATAAATCTGATTGTTACTGCATTTGTGTATTCATATCAAGAAGTAACGTCACTAAATTGAGATAATGAGAAATGCATTTTACTTCTAACTTGGCCCCATAAAAAATAATTCCAATAATTGTAGGTTTTTATATTGAAATAAATTTCATTTCAAATTCAAGGAGTAAAATATTCTAAAATTTCTTCTATGAGAAGCTACACATTACCTTTATTTTGTTGAATGGAATACTTAAAAGCAACACAGAAAGCATAGGAAACTAAATTTAACTCAAGAGATTATATACCTAATTAAATTTAACATTGTCTTTTACCTTGTGGTAGCTGTACCTGTAGATTCTTTGCAAATAAAGGGAGAAAGAAATTCATGTATATGCACACACTTCTGGCTTGATAGCTTTCATATTTTCCAGAAGGTATTCTGCAAAACTGAGTTTTTATCTGTGTGGATTCTAGCAGACAAAAAACCTTTAAAGTTTTCAGGGGGCTTAAAAAATGGTAAAATTTTTAGCATACCATCATGCTATTTTTTTGAGATGTTGTTCAATGTGTAGTGAATTTGGATGTCCTTCTGTTGTACAACTTTGATTGCACTCAACGTCAAGTACTCAGATTCCACAAGCAGCTGGTTTGTCCTCCTCTTACATAGAAAGCTTCAGCCCAAAGAAATACTTAAAGCACCCATCACAGCAAACAGGCTTTTTTAGGACCTGATCCTATATATATTACAAGAATAAAGCTAAGAATATGGTTAACGTCACTGAGTAAGGACTGTAGGGGAGCAGTAGTGTCAGTGTCTGTATAACTGGGGCCTTCATTTCACCATCATGAAAGAGCTTCTGGTCCCTCCCCATTGTGAAAAGAATTCTGTGCAGAATCTGACAGAATGAGGTTAAAAAATTTAGAAACTATTTCCTTGAGACTTCAGTTCACTACTACAAAATCATAGAAATGTCACAGCTTAGATTTTCTGCTCTGGTTTCTGTGTCTCCTTTCTTTTGGTACTCAGAAGGACTGCAAGGATGTCATGAAGGTATGCAGAGAGAAAATCAGAAGGGCCAAAGTACAAGTAAAAATTAAAAGAGCTAATAAATCTCATTCAAAAAAAAGAGACTTTTTCAAATCTCTGAGGGCAACATGTGTTCAGTGGGAAAACAACTGGGAAAAATGCTTAATTCTGTTTTCTTCAAGGTTCTTCAGTGGACTGAAAGGAAAGAGCAGTTAACACTGGAGCACAGGACTACTGTTGATCTGCTTTAACTAGTTTTGATAAACAAAATCATTTGCAATTCACCATGCAGCAACATACAGAGAAAGAAAAATCTACCCATAGCTGCCTTGCCTTGATAAAAGAGTTTCAAACCCACATGTATCACTTTCCAGAAGCATACTGACCCATCACTATCCATTTGAACACCCTCCCCTTCCTCCTCCCATTATATTTTGCATAATGTTCTCCAATCTGTTTCACTGCTGTTCCGCTTTGCATAAGATAATTAAATATTCATGGCAGCAGCAAATAGAATCCAGATTTTCTAAAAATTGAATGTCCTAACGAATATGTTATGAGCTCATCTTTGCTCACTAGCTGAATAAATACTCAAACAGAGCAAGATCAGTATCACACAGTAGATCATCACAAAATACTCGCTAGGAGGGTAGGAGGGTACCTAGGACACACCACAGCTCTTCCCAGAGCAGGGAAGTGGCTCAGAACTGGAAAGCCCACACCATGGTTCTGAGTACCAAAGTCAGGAACAAAAGTAAGACAGGACTGTCATTGTGTTATGTGAGGGATGCTAGGACTAATCTTAGCTGCTTTAGCTGAAAAAGAGTAATTGATTTTTTTCTTCATTCTCCATTTCAGCAAAAATAATAATTTCAATTCGAAAATAACTGGTTTTCAAAAAAAAGTTATTTGTTCCTCCCTTCCTGCTTAGTTGTTCCTCTTGTCTTTGCCATTTAAGTAAGTCTTTGAACCTTATTCGACTTCATTACTGTGAGCTGTGCCCTTCCTTTGTTTATTTCTTGACTTTGTTTCTCTTCCTTCTCAAGTAAAAAGTAATTTGTCTTACTGTGTTTAAAAAAAATAAA
>JAWWEU010000125.1:37762085-37806722 GCA_035583155.1 Acropternis orthonyx | reverse complement strand
TTTTTTTTTGTTGTTTTTTTTTTTTTTTTTTTGGTTTTTTAATCTAAAGCATGTAAAACTACTTAAGAGTTTTTTAAAAATAGTATCACAATATTTCTAATGTGCTAATATTCCAATGTCCCAAATAATTTGAGGAACGGTGATGATCATCAAAAATCATCAAAAAAATTATTAAGCCTTTTTTGTGATCACAACCCTCAGGAGACAACTTAATAGCCATTTTCCTAAAGTGAGTTCTCAAGCAGAAGCATAGCAAATAAATACAAGTTTAAGAGAACAATCAGTCACTAGGTTTAGTTCTTCATTTCCCACTATTGAAGAGTCCTAATAACAGTCCTGGTTTCACTGGGTCTGTAAGATAGCATGTAAACCAAGATAAACCCTTGAAGCTTGCAGATCATAATTAGAGCATTGTGCTGTCTTAGAAAGCTTTTCCTTCAGACAAAACAGATTCCAGAGCAAAAAGCCCATGCAAGTCTCTGGCGTACATATTTTTTCTAGCAAATCCATACTTAAACCTGGGTGGTGAATTCTTCATCTCTGCTGAGATAAGTCACACCCCTTCTTGAATGTATCACTTAAAGATATGAACTAATAAAAATAAAAAGAAAACAAATGTGAGTTATTAATTGGGATGACTTCCATTAGAATTAAACCTTAAGGCAACAAAACCACTATCCAATTTTACAATACCATGGTCAGGAATACAAGCTAATATTATCCTCTAACTTCAGGACAGACTGAGGTTTGCTATTCGTAAGGGCCTAGCTTTCAGATCAAACTACAGCACCCATGTGGTACAGTTCAGCTTTCTTTGTACAGTGGAAATTGTTGGCATAATGGACAGGAATGAAAATGCACTCATAGTTTGTAATTTTTTCTTGGTTATCTTCTTTTGCCGTCAAACTCAGTCTTATTAGAACTAAGTTCTTAAATTTCCTTCAAAACCTCTGTTCTCTCTTCTTTCTCTGCTATAAATAACATTTTTTGTGCTCTCCCCTACTCACCATCAAGGTTCACAATGTTAGCAATAATTTTTTATTTTGCTTTTGCTTTCCCACACTCCTCTCTGAACTCACCCTAAATTAACATCCTTTATATACTTTAAATAGCTCACTAATTCATAGAAGATGGGTCAAAAATCTCATTCTTAAGTGTTTTCTTCCAGATCCTGTTCTCTCTTTTAAGTCATACGTCATCTAAAATACTTGACATCCTTTATGTATTTAAATACTTCACTAATTCACAGATCACTCAAAAATCTCATTCTTAAGTGTTTTCTTCCAGATCCTGTCGTCTCTTTAAGTTACACTTCATAGACACAACTTTTCCTCTTAAAGGATATACTTTTTATTACTCTTCTTTTGACTCTTATCCACCTCATATCTTTTCCCAGCCTAACTCAGATTACAAAATATAATCTTCAAACTTTTACTACTCTATTTTGTTGACTCTCTATAAATATATCACAATTTTTTTAGATTATAGACCTATATGTATATTTAAGGAAATCATAAATAGGAGTACTCAGCATCTTTATTCAGCTATCTTTTTATTTTAAAGGACTCATGCCTGCTGCCTTCCAACCTGTGTACTGTGCTACAAAGCATGGTGTAATCGGATTCACACGATCAATAGCAGTAAGTATGTGTTTGTGAAGAGTATCAGTGGCTGCCTGGGAACATGCTGAAGTTTTTCACGTGCCTTCTCTATTGCCACACAACTGGAACTAATTTTCTGAAAGGAAACAAAGTGTCTAAAGCGGTGGAAGTTCCCTCCTTTCACAAAGGGAATCCAAAGATGGAATAAATCCGGCATCTGTGTGTTTATGACTAATTTGAGGTTCTGGGAGCATGGAAGAAAGATGTTGCAAAGTAAATTAAAGACAGTGGGAGGAGCCCAAAAGCCAGATTCTAATCCAAGCTTTAAAATTTTTTTCCAGCCACTTAACATTTGATTTTCTTACTTGTAAATCAAGTTGGTGACTTTTTTTAATGAGAAATAGGTACTAAAGTGTACAAAAGTGATTTGAACACACCATTATTTATTCTTACTGACTCTAAATAGTCTGAGAATGCAAAATGACATATTCAGGATGGGACATGTAAGATGACCATATAGTAAGTTTCAGCCTCTGACTCCAAAACTTTCCAGTTAAATTGAACAATCAGTGTAATCAAATCTCTTGGAGGGAGCAGATATGATTACTTTTGATAGATTAAAGATAATCTACTCATATAAAATTTCCAATCTGATTTCCAGAATTATTTGCCTGGAATTATACTTTGCATACTTTATCCATATTTTATGCCCCCATCCCCACACAAATAATTTCTATTTTAGATTAATCGAAAGAGAATAGGATGGGTAAGTGTTTCATACACCATATTAAATATATCATGAGCCTGACACATAGGCTTGCAGTTTTGTTTTCTGGTTATAAATTACACCATCTAAATGCAGAAGGAAGTTAGAGGCAACACTGTCTTTAAGGAACATGAGAATGTCAAGGAGAAAAAGAATAATAAACATAGTGAACGACAGTATTTAACAGGGCACAGCCTAATGTTGGGCTAGTCTAATACCTGACAGGTAGGACTTCACTTTCTTTTCTCCCCCAGACCAAAAGGGTGGACTACCATACCATGAAAATGAATGTGACTTACATAATACCTAGAAGGATTCTTGTTAAATATTAAAATTAATAGAATGCACTGTTGAACAGTTATGATTATTCTTGAATATATCATGTATAGTTCATAAGCCCTGTGCTTTTGCTAAGAAAGTTCATCCAGCATTCATCACATGCCTGGATGCTGATCAGACTCCTTCGCTACATACACAGTTTGGTAGAACCATAAATGAAGGCACAGAACAACTTGTGCTTCTTGCTCTCATCATGTTCCTGAACTGCTTCCTGAAAAACTCATGCCTCTTTCCTGGAGTTCACAGGGACTTTCCTGTGGAGATGCTCAGTGATAGATTCATACCTTGGCAGGGGCGACAGAGCAACTAGAAAGGTTTAGCATTACAGTTCTAGGCATAGAGACCAGATCCAATTTCTCTTGATGTAAGGAACGTAAATACAGTCTTAGAGATTTTTTTTTGTTATTTCAGTTTTCTTTTAATAAAGAAGTTCCTATAAGATTAGAAGCACACATGTGGGAGATTTTTTCCTTAGTTTTGCTTAGAAGAGTTATATCATCAGCCTAAAATACTGTTAATAACATCCTAAGAGCTCTAATAAGAAAAAAAATATTAGAAAAAAAACACCTTCATGAAAATAAGAGTGTTGATTTCTTATAGCATTGTTCTCCAAAAAAACCAAATGGTTTTTCCTAGTAATTTAGTATGATTACTAGAGCAAATGTGCTTCAAACTTAACTGTTGAAACAAAACAATCAGTATGAACAAAATCTGCTTATTAAGCAAGGCTGAAAAGTACTTAATGTTAAATCTCATTATCTGAAAACTTACACAATACTGTGTCAAAATGTTGATGACAAATGTCTAACCCTTTCTCTTTTCTAGTTAGCTGCTAATATGGAAAACTACGGTGTAAGACTCAACACAATTTGTCCGGGATTTGTCAACACACCAATTCTTCAGTCAATAGATAAAGAAGAGAATATGGGACAATATTATTCATATAAGGATGAGATAAAAAATATGATGCAGTTCTACGGTGTGATGGAGTAAGTCAAGTCAGATATAATGGGTTTTTGCTCTTTTTTCGTGAAGAACAAAGACACACAATAGTACTTTCAGCAAAATTAAAGGGAAATGCTGCCTCAGATAAAAGCCTATGAAATAGGTTATCCTATAAACAAAGAAAAAAAAGGCAGATATCTAAGGCTATTTTAACAGCACCCACCTGCACAGTAATATATTCCTATATGCATTCCCAATTCCCAGAAAAAAAATTCCTAAGTTAAATACAGTGTGTTTAGTTTTTAATAGATATTGGTGTTCCCTTATAAGTTTGTTTAATCAAACGTGTTGTGAGATACAAGGTCTAAAATTTGCATTGAATTTTCAAAACATTTGCCAGTGAACCAAGACAGAAATCAGACTAAGAACTGATAAAACTGGACTAAGAATACAGTAGCAGCCATTGTGCATCAGATCAAAGACCTGGCCCATTACAGTATGGCAAACAAAGGCCAAAAGCAGACATCTCAGCCTGTGAGAACATGAAGAGCACAAAGTGTTATTTTTTTAACGCTTTCTTAGCTTCTAGCAATTGGCTGCTCACATGCTTCTGCACAAAGGAAGTGGTATGACTGTGTTGTTTCACCCATACTTTTCTGTATGTAAAATATATTGCACCTGTTTGCCACAGCAAACTGCAAGTGAAATTATCCTTATGCTAATTTGTATGTCTGTCCTGCTACAGAAACAGGATAAATCAACAGCAGAGCCACAGAGGGTTGCATAAGGATTACTTCTGTCCATTTCCCTGACAGAGAAAACTTTGATAGGAAGTCCAGTAGCATCTGGATGTCCACAGGGATTTATCAGAAACTAGAGCAAACAAATGATGATTTGTAAAGTAGCCACTTTAGATGTATGTCCTGATGGAGGAGACTAAATATCTCTCCCGAAACACTCATACCACCTTCTGCTTTTCTTCAAAATAAATTTTCTCGAACACCAATTTGTCTAATTTTCAGGATTGAGTTTCTTTACTTGTCCTTTTTACATGTTCTATTATATCATGACTCTGAAATAGCTTTTTTTTTCCCAGCCCATCAATAATTGCTGAAGGATTGATAACTATAATTGAAGATGATACTCTAAATGGAGAAGTTATGAAGATTACAGCATCCCAAGGGATTCATTTTCAGCAATATGGCCAAACACCTTTTACATCATCAAAGAGATAAATAATTGTTTTGTGCTAATTACTCTTGGCTTTTCTTCAATATAGAAAGTTTTGATAAGAGTAATTTTGGGGGGAAAGGTTAGTGTTGTATCTAGAGCAGTGACAGTCAAACATTTGCATCCTAATAACAAAGAAATGGGCAAGAAAATATGGTGTGGGAAGATGTTACCAACCTATTCTGATTCTATAAACACTAATAAGAGTATTTAGTAGAATAAATACAGTGCTCTGAAGATTTTTTAATTGTTTAGTAAAAGGGGCCACTTTTTTTCATTCTGGTAGTTTTGATCTACATAATCCAAGCATATTTTGGTGGACCTGACTTACTTTGTTAAAATTCTTTTCACTGTTGTGCCTTATTACTTACATCTTGAATCCTTCAAAACAGGAATTCAGTTCAGGAATGTAGCCCACGAACTCCATAAGGAGTTAAGAATTTACTTTTTCTTACAAAATGTTAAATAAAACAAGGGGCAAAATTCACATTTCTTATATATATATGCAACTGAGTATGTTGCATATCATATAAAAAAGTACAGATTTTTATCTTCTTAGATTTTAACTATTTATAAAATAGTTCAGAAATATTTTTGTTTTCTTTTATATATATATATATATATATATATATGGGTGTGATTTTTCTCTCTCTGTACATATGAGGATGAATAATTTGGCATTGATTGAAATGTCTGCTTACTCATTAAACCTTATTTTCTAAATCTTTAAATCTGATTTCTTGCTTGATTGATTAAAATATTAATTCAATCCTGAAAAATCTGGTTTTTTTCGTGTTTTATTCATGTCCATTTTGGTTTCACAATACATATTCTCAGATGTAGTATGTCATAGAGTGCCAATGAAAATAAAAATTGAGCTTCTTACCTCCTGACCACTACTGGACCTTCTGAATCCAGGTCAATCCCCAGCTACTCTTATGTACTAAATCTAAGTACTCCATGGGTTACATGCCTGACAAAAATAAATTTTTATGTTGTTATTTAATTAGGCTTCTAGCAAAGAAAATTTAATAGCTCCTGGGAAAGCTGGGAAAAGTTAACATTTACCCTTCTTAGGAGTATGAACTTTAATTTCATAGATCTTTTTTTCAGCATTGTATCTGAAAGAGTAGAAACACTAGCATTTACTTTCTGTGGAAGTTGGAGTAGGGAGAAGAAAAACATACACACATACTTTGAATTACCCATCATTCTCCCAACACCTCCATTTTTGGCTACATTAACACTATTTTTAAACCCCTTTTGAATGCACACATGATGCTAGCTACACTTTTAGCATCCCTGACAGTGTCTCTATATCCCTCTGGACTAACAACTATCTGATTTGACAGCTTTAATTTCTATTTTTGTCTCATTAAAATCAGAGCATTTCCTAATACGTGGCAGACTAGTGTAAAAGATGTGATGTAAACTTGAACTCAGCATGTGTTAGTTAGGTCCTAATGGTGATAATCATCTGCCTCTGTGCATCTCCTTGTTAAGCAGTATTTCAGTCTAGTTAATAAACAAGGGAAGGCTTAATAATAATGCTGCTATATGCAAAACACGTAACAACCAAACACCGCTAAGACATAACTCAGCAGCTTCTCTTAGTAACACATTTTACATAATGATAGGAATATTGTTGATGATATATTGCTGTCTTGACTGCTTTTGTTCATCTCTAATCCTTGCTGTCCCAAAAGAAATATATGTTAAACAGAGTGGGTTTGCTTTCCCAAGAGATCAGTGAAAGAACATATAATTTAAGAATGTTAATAATAAAAAGCCATGAATCCAATGTATGCTCCCTGGAAGAAGAAAAAAGAGAAAGAAATGTTAACTTAATTAGAGCTAATAACTTTAGACATTACACAGTTCACTTGTGATAATGCATTTGTACAAAATTCTAATCCCATGAATCAGCGGTACTCTAAGAGTTGATTCCATTTATGTAGTATATCAATAGTCACACAGAAAAACATTAGATTCATAAAATATGCAGTTAGACTCCAGGACACCTGGAAATTCTAAGCTTATATCTGGGAAAGAATTTAAGTCACATCATTCTTTTACATATGGGTCTTTCCTTTTGGATTAATTTCATAACTCAAAAGACAGATGTTTTCAAATCAAAGCCATGCAGAAAACGTGCCTTCATGAAAGGCACATACTGCACTGATTTCCGTATGATAATCTGATAAGGAAGTCTCAGAATGCAATACATGCTCATTTGATCAAATAAACAAACTAAAATAAATGGATCTCGCTGGAAAAAACACATATTATGAAGCAAATCCCTTGATGCAAGTTATAATGGGAAAAATAGACATCAAATTTCTATCTTTTAATTAAAAAGTGCCCCAAACCAAATATTACAGCTTTCCAGTTTCAGTTAGTCTGCATTTAAACACATCTGAGGGGTTTATCTGCACAGGAAGAACAAGTCTTACATATGTTTTGGAAGGGTTTCCTGTAAGACTTCCTCCCAACCACTGGAAGTCTTCCAGTAAGAAAGAAAAAGAGCATATGTTTGATTTACAGAGAGAAACATCCCGAGAAGCAGTAGGTAGAAAGATGAGTTAAAGGGAAAAAGTGAGTTTCATTTTTGTACAAAGATTGTTTTTAAACTTCTTCAGTTAAAAGTCTTGACATAATTCCAAGATTTAATTTATTTTGCCTGGGAGACCATAATTTTTAAAGCAACTGTTCCAGTTTTGTAGGGAAACTCAGCCAAAAGGAAAAACAAATATTTTAAATGAGATACAATAATTGCCAAGAACATAAAATAACAAGTAATATTCTAGACTCATATAATGATCATTATTTGGAATGAACACTCAACCCCATGTGACACAAGTTTACTTTCCTTACAGTTTCAACTAGGATTTTTTTAAGGATAAAGAATAAATATTACTAGTGAACTCTATCTTTTCTGTGATTATGATCCTACATGAAAGCCCAAAGACATTTCAAATGCTTTGTTGCATGACACTGTTACTTTATTCCTATTATTTATTGACTTGAATCAAGGCACTTAGAAGGTACATAAATACAGTCATCAACATAATTATGTGGATAAGACATTACATTACGTACAGTTCAGAAGGACCCAGAATTAATTTGTATGATGAGTATCATCAAATCATATGTGTATTAATTTTATGACTGAGGGAGTGAGGGGTGCAGTAACAAGTCCTTCTTGTAGTTTCCTTAAATTAAATAAATCCTGATATGAGAGACTAGACTGTTTCCTCTTGTTTGGAACATAAGCTTTGCTAACATAAACCAAAAATAAACTTTAATAAAACCAAAATCTGGTTTCCACTGAAATCTTGAATATGAGACTAATCTTTAAAGGAACATTAGATATCTAATTCTATGGCTTTTGGGCAGGATGGGACTCTTCTGACAGATGATGATTTCCTTCCTCCAGTGTTGAACTGCTCTAAACTTTCTACATGATGATGCTCCAGCCTGAACTTCCCTTTTAGATAAGTCTATTTGCTTTGTGTCCTGAGACGTTGACAGTTTTCAGCTCCAGGAATCCAGATGGTTCAAAGAAAGTGAAGGATAGTACCATATTACTTAGATTTTCTTTTCCCCTCCAGTACAGAAAGGAACAGCCTAATGTCAGATTGAATTTTAAATTTAAATTGAGAGGCACAGTAAACAAGAGTTATGCTCTTACTCTGAAGGGGACAGTAAACAGGAAGAGAACAGATCAGGTAAAAATATATAAGATGCAAAGAACCTAAACCTGAAACGTCTTTAAAATAAGTAACTTAACCTTACTGTTTAAGTGGAAAACCATTACTATGAACTGTAGACCAAATTTAAAACTTTATGTTTTCTGACTTGTATAGAGTCAGTTTAACCCATTGTTCTCAGGGATAAAGTCTGGATCTTCAGAGTAAAAATTAATTTTAATTTAAAAAAATCAATCTATTTCAAGCAATCATTTTTCAGCAGTGAAGCATTTGCAATAGTTATATTTTCAGCTCCTTTTACACAAGGTTTGTGCTAATTCACTGCTGGCATCTGCTGGGCAAACCTTACAGAGATTATTACTACTGCAGAGGCAGAATTTATTTCTTGCTACAGGAATTGCATTTTTTCAGCTTTCACTTTCATCAGCGGGTTCCTAGCCCTCCTGCTTTCACACAGAAGGGAGGTACACAGGACAGGATGATCATCTGGTGACAGGTCTGACATCTAGTCCAGGAATTCTGGATGGTTGAAGGCTCTAGATTTAGCCTCATGAAGCAGAGATTTATTGTAGTGACATCCAAGAAGAGTGCAAAAGATCTATTTCCTTATCTGTCACCTTGACAACTCCTTCTCTGCATCTTTCCATTGGACTACCTTAAACACAATTATGTCATCAGTGAACTACACTCCAGCTACACCAAAACACAGCTGTGCCCCTTCATCAGTCACTGAGGACGTGTTCACTTAAGACATCACTTGTTTCACTAATTTCAGACAAACTGTAAAGCCAGTTTATTAGTTTCTATGATGCACCATGCCAGAGAAATGGTTCAAGGTATCTCAGCAGCATCTTTCTCTTTGCAAACAGACGTTTCCTCAGCAGTCACAATCTTGAGAAAGCAAAGAAAGAAGAATAGAAAATTGGGCTCCCAGTTACACAGTTTTGAACTCTTTGTTGTAGAACATGAGAATAAGCACACTTCTGCTTGTTTTCATTAAAAAAAAAAAAAAAAAAAAACCAAAAAACACACACAGACAACTTTCCCACAGCTGCAAACAAAACCCACAGAAGATAAGAAAAAATACAGATATTTTTGGAACATGGGAATGTAGAACTCCTCAGAAAAAATAGTTGTATTTTAGCTCATCTAACCATTCTTATTTACATAAATGACTAACACTTCAGAATCTCGTACAGCATTTGACCTTGAAGACTTATTTCCGCAATCAAAACTACAAGCAGTTAACTGCAAATGCACATGAACAGTGCAGTTCTCAAAAACACCCAGAGACGGGCAGAGAATACTGAAGTCTCTGCTACTTACTCTGGAACGGTTCTTACAAAAGTGAAATCGGCTTCCTTGTACAAAATCCTTTTGGCAATATCACTTCAAACAGATATAGTTGTTCTTCTATGGATCTTTTATCCTTCTCTGCATTTGTAAGTCTGTTTAAATACACTGCCCTCAGCAATGCTTACAAATTAGCTGACAACTATCAAAAGTATTGCTGTTGTTTTGATGTAAGAGGGTTACTATGCTTGGTACGTATTAATGCAAGGCTAGAGAAAATGCAGATAGCACTTTTTTATCTATCTATCTATCTATCTATCTACACACATATCTTCACATATATGTTTGTATATATCTACACACTCACAGACTTCACATACAAATAATACAATTTCTACACATAGAAATTGTCATTTATTCTAGAGCAACATTCACTATCTAGGCATGTGCCTGAAGATAGTAATTTTTACAAAAGTTGTTTCTCAAATTGTCAAAAAGTTATTTCTCAATTTGTCTCCTAATCTGGTATCTGTAGTTCATGGAATATGCTTACATCTGTATAAACTAGATTTTCTTGAGCAAGTTTTACCTAGTCTAATTTGCAATTTCATTTTTCTTCTCAGTTTCTGAAATAAATCAAAATTAGTTTTGATCTTTAATTTAAACATACATTAGCTGAAGTATAACCCTTGACATATTACCTATCCCTAAAATTCCACCTGCTGAGGTAAATCTATTGCCTTATCTAATTTCTTATATATTATTTTATATATCATAGGTAATTACAGTCACTGAAATGTTTGTGATGCTTCACACTTCCCAAATATTTCATGACAGAGTCTTTAGAATAATAGAATCACTCAGGTTGGAAAAGACATTTAAGATCATTTAGTCCATTTCTGTGGCAGGATATATTTACTTCTTTTCATATGGGTTTTCCTCCTGTTTTTTAAGCTGCTAGTATTATCTTTACTTGTAGAAGGGGAAAACAAAATGAAACAATAACTCAAAGAAAATCCAACTTTCCTTTGAAAGCCACTCATCCAAATAATAATGACAAGGAAAAAGTATAAAAGAACATGCACTGCCACTGCCATGCATTTATTGAACAGAACTGTGAATACAGTACTGGGTTCTGCTTAAAAGAACAATTGTGCTACAAGAGACATGATCAGGAGGCCCACCTCTGTGTCTGTGTGCCTTGGAAAATCATCAAATATATCATCTGAGTAGCATCATTATTCCAGTCAGCTGAATCTGCGTTAAGGTCTCTGTGCTATAGATAAAAACCAAAGAGATAGCATATAGTAGTCAAGTATTAACTGCATATAGGTCCTGAAGGCATGTCAGATCTTCCTTTGAAGACTAAGAATTTTGAACCTCACTTGTACTCAGGGAGAACTATGCAAGAATCCCCCAAAGAAATGAGTTGGAATTTTCTGCCTCCCTCCAACACCTCCTTCCCACATGACCTTGCTCTCCGCCTTTTGGATAAAAGCGGGCTGTATTAGCTGTCTTAGTTTGTGAGCTCCTTGTCTACAACTTCCCTTAATTTCTGGATATTCAGAGAAACATACCGTTAAAACTCATTTTTGGCCTATCCCAGAAAAGTAAAGCTCATCTCCAAATGCATTGAGTCACAGCTTGTGAGTTGCACAATTCTGGAGAAAAAGCAGAAGAAATTGTTAATTTACATGGACGTGGGCACAGTAAATGCTGCTCCAGAGCATGTGACAAACTGTGAAGTTTCGCTAACAGTAGCTGAAAATATTCATAAACTGAGTTCTTGCTCAATTTCTAAATGGTTCAATTTGATAACATCAAACCAAATTGACCATAAATTCTCTTTTGCTTCTCTCCAGGCAGAGGTGATCAATTCCTCAGTTCTGAAAGTCAAAAAACAACATTCCAGCAGAAATTAAAAGAGAAAGAAAGAGTTGTCACGAGATGAGAATTTACAGTCAGAGGTGCAGATTAGCACAAACGTACCTATAAAGACTCTAGCATTATAGTATAGCAAACATTCAAAAATTTATTGGGATTTTCTTAAGGGGGCTTGCTATCAATTAATCAGATAATTTTATACTAGCAAAAGTATCCTCAACAATATTAATGCTTAACACTCATTGCTATTGAACTCTGGACTAATACATTTTACACTTCTATAAACAGGCAAATAACTGCTAATAAGCTGCGTGATTACACTGTCTTGGAACTAGGCTACCTCTATAATATTATAACTCTGACAAAAGATCTGATCTGCAAAACCATAGTTAGTGGTTTCTATTTACTTCACTTTTTTCTTCCTTGCATTCTTATAGTTTTTGCCTATTTGAAACACTCAGAATGTATGATCAGGCCTCTAATTAGACTACTGGATCCTCAGTATTTGCCTGATATTCAAAATCAGGTTTGTAGGTGATCAGAAGCTCTGACAGCAGTGTTTGGCACAGGAGCTGCAGTCTGACTCCCAAAGCAGAAATGCAAATTACAGTGATACAGAAAGAGAATGCATTTTCATTTGCAAATTTTTGCATTACATTTAGCAGTTATTAGTGTTTGATTAAACCCCAGAGACTAAAATACAACTATTGTACCTGGATTTCTAAAACTTAATTACTCAACTCATTTGTAATTCATGCATTTTGATCAAATTTTCACTCTCTAGTAATTCTTTAAAGCATATCTTTGAAAGTGAGCTACATAAAAAGTTATACGATTAGTCAGATTCAAACCAATTCAGTAGCTTTGTTTATAGGGCAGCTGCCAAGACTTGAGTCACTAAGTCAGCCTGTGACATGCCCGCTTGTATAACTTGTATTCTTTGGCAGCATTTGAGAGTTTTGCATATCTCTTGTTGGATACATAACTCTACTCACATATCAAAAAATGAAATGGAGTGATAAATTTGTATAAAATTAGTTTTAAAACTACACTCATTAAATCCAATGGAGATCAGTGTATTTTTTTACATTCTGCACCACCCTCTTACTTGGTGGCCAAGGAAAGGGAAAAAAAACTTAAAGCTGGTAAATGGCAAACCTCTTGCCTTGCATCACATTTTTGATTAAAAGAGCAGCTTCAAAATCCACCAGGATACTCTATCTTCTCTGATAGTAGAACTTGGTAGATATACCAAAAGAGCAAATGTAATGAATTTGTCACAAGATCCATCAACTTTAGCCTGCAGCATATCAATAGCCACCTCTGTGTGGAGAAAGAAAGCACTTTCTCTCTTGTTCTTTCTCTCTATCTACTTAATTGAATTAGGGGAATGACAGGGGAAAGGGTAATGAACTTCAAGCACAGTTGTTAGCTTTTTAAGCTAAAATTGGATTCAATACTGAAATAATTGGTCTCCACCATTCAGAAATCTGTTCCACTACTTTCCTGCAAATTATATGCCTCTGAGAGCTGTTTGTTAACTAAATGGCTCAAACAATAAACATTTTGAGAGATTATTTACTTTGCTTCCTCTAATGTCTAGAAAATGGCTTTCTAAACCATCAGATTTCAGTCTGATACACCTCATTTCAGTTCTGGTTTAAAAGAGTTTCTGGTCATCAACTGTTGGTTTTTTTCTCCTAAACAGAGATTTATTTAGTGGAACAACCAACTCAACAATTTGATGACTTTGGCATCCTCTTTATGTGGTATAATGCAATCCACATTCATATCAGATTTTAAAGCTTGTCAGAGCTTGCTAGCAGTTCCTATTTATCTTTCTCTGGAAAAGGAAATGTTTTGTTTGCTTTCTTGTCTCACTTTCCCTTGGAGAACTTCAATAGACCAGTTTGAAATCCAGAATATTAATTACCTTATATACCATTACGTCAACATGATCTGGAGGAAACAGATTTTTCTGGGTTTCCTGCCTTCAATGATGTGAGTTCAGATAGAACATTTGATAGTTGAGGGCTGCAATCAGTTCTTCCTTATCTAGTAAAGCACTGTTTTTAATGTCATGTTCTGTTAGTGCCAGGCTGAAATGAAATTACATTATTTTTCATATTTGACCTTTCCACACCTAAAACTTTACCTTTTTACACTTTGAGGTAGGGTGTCAGATGGTCAAGGATGAGAAGGTGAAGTAATGGTAGACACTAAGGAAATGAATCTGTAGAGCCTGATGTCACTTTAGAAACACAGAATCAGAGTGTTTCCCCACTATCTAGAATCAGACTGGTATTGGCTAAGTTTTGCTTGAATGCTGGTGAAACACATTCATCAAATGACTAAACAGAGAAGAACTTGAAGAGGAATGTGTCACCCACTGGCTGGAGATTAGTCCAAGCCTGAGAGGTGAAGTGTCAAAATTCCTATGAGGGAAGAACATGAACCAGTTCCAGTCAAGAGAATAAAAGAATTTCAAGCTGCAGGAGAGCCTTGTTAGAGGCATCTCCTCTGGGACAGAGAGCTCTGTGATGTTTTAAATCATCTAAATACTCTCATCTATGCGCCATTTCCCATTAAAGGTTGGACCAGATGATTTTTCAATGTCTCTTCCAACCTTGCCCATTCAATGGTTCCACATATTACTTTTTTAACACCCCCTACATGAGCCATACTATGGTGAGCCTGAAACTACTGATTTTCAGACAACCATAACACCCTACAACCAGCCTGAGCTCTAATCTGTTGATAAATAGTTTATGTCAGATGGTGGCAAGCAATGGCATAAAGACCCACCATACAGTGTATGGCTAGGAATTTCCTTCCTATAAACAAATCAAGTTCTAGGCTTTGGATCAGAAGGACAAGAAAATCAAAATAACTTTTTGTTTTCAAAGATTTTGGAAATCACTGAGTGTGACTGCATAGTTCTACTTTTCACAACAGATTTAAGGGTTTAGAAGTTATACACAGAAGAATGGACTGCAGGATTTTATCTCGTAACAAGTAACCAATAACAGTGTTAATTGTAGTGTAATAGAAAGAAAAAAAAAAAAATACAGAGAAACCAGTTGTGAGGCTTGCCACTGCCTGAAACAGAAAAGGTCTACTTCTGTGTACATAATCTGATGAAGGAAGGGAAATTTTTGTTTATGGTAGGAAAAACCCCCAGTGCTGCTAGCAGCATGAGGGCACCACTCACACCACACCACATGACACACATTGTTTCTGAGTTACCCTTGATGGGTAAAAAGAACACATCTAATTTAATCTGAGAAAAGGAGGTTTTTTTCCTAAATTGGCCTGGAATTGGCTGTGAAGTATCTAACGCATCAAAGGGCTTCCTGGGCCATGGTATGCTGCTACATTAAGGAAACTCCAGACATAACAGACAGGGATGGAAAATAATAATCTGAATGCTTGTACATCCCTCCAACACCAGCTTTGCCGAGGGGGCAGTCTAAAGAGTTTATTGTACTTGGCTTCTTCTCACCCTTTCCTGGATTACATACCAGCTGATCTGGAGTATGCAGCACTGCATCCCTGGCTGGTCTTAATTATATAGTTTGCAAATCATGGTGAAAAAACCCACACATTTTGAAGCTTAGAAAGCAAGTTGGCAAATGGACTGAAAGACTAAGGAGGGAACTTAACACTCATAGGACTCTGCTGCAGCATTTATTGATAAAGTCTTTTTAGTCTGCAAAAGCAAAAAATTTCAAAATGGAAGGCAAGTTAGAGAACCATAGAATCATTAATGTTGGAAAGACCATTAAGATCATCAAGTCCAACTGTCAACCACCATGTTCACCAGTAAACTATGTCCTCAGGTGGGACATTCACATGTTAGTTGAACATTTTTGAAGGATGGTGATTCCACCACTTCCCTAGGCAGCCTGTTCCAGTGCTTCACAACCCTTTCAGTGAAAAAATTAAATGAGATTACTTTAGTAAGGCAGGATTCCTCACATAAAACCATCAAATTCTAACTTAGTAAATATTCTCGTACCTCTGATTTCCCTGTAATCCGTTATCTGTAAGAAAATCTTTTTGTCTGTGCTATCATCATGTTGGAAAGGCTTTTAATACTTTCTTAGCATTAAGGGGAAAAACAAAAGTTTCATTTTATCCAAAAGATAAAAAATGCTTCATATGAAAATTTTAGAGTCAGCGATAAATGCAATCCTGAATTTATTTGGTCTATTTGAGACTAGGAGTAGTAGGTGCAGTTACTAACATTTTGCTTGGCAGGTAGGGAGCTCAGAGCAAAATACTTCTATTTCAAAGACGCTGTATGCTGTTTCACCATAGAAAGCATTTCCAGCGTTATTGGCCTTAACTCATACTGTTTGTTCTCAAGAATCCATTACTTCCTTGGAACTGAAACTCACTTTGACCTTACATAACTCAGTGCTGTGACTACCCTATTGTGCACGGGTAGCAATTTTATTTTTTAACTAGTAACTGATACTCAAATATAATTTCTATTTTCTTCTGAACATTAGTTGTCATACACTTATCATACTATATTGCAAACTGATTAGCCTTCAATATACAATATATTTTAGAAGGAAAGAAACTGATAGGGTAAAGAATTGAAAGATAATTCCTTTCTATTAATATTTAAAAACATCTACGTAACCATACCTTCCCTACTCTCTTGTAAACACTTGAAGTAGCCAGACAGGTTTGTGAAGGTCACATTGCATTATTATGGAAGAAGCTCCATATAAAGGCTGAATTACAATGCTTCTGCTATCATTTGTGGCAATATGTAGTAATAAACATGCAACCTGTACCACAGATGCTGCAATTCATAAGGTTTTCAAAAAGAAACATACTTTAGAATAGCTCTGTGTGTGTGCTTGTTGGTTAGGGTTTTTTTTCCAACTTGTATGTAATCACTTTTATTACATAGGTTCCATGAGAAAAAATGGAAATTATACCACCTTTTGTTTCCTGCATTAAAGAAAAGTGACAAAAGTAAGTTTATTGAAAAGCCACAGCTTTGGAGGACATGGTTAAATGCTCAGATAGTACTGAAATTTAGGATGACTGGTTAAAAGGGAACAGAAAGTGGAATGAAGGACCTGCCTCTACCCATGCTGCCTCCGTTCCTCTACTGCCGGGTGTTCATCTCATTTGGTCCCATTACAGGTTTTCTCAGTGAGCTGTTCCTGCAAACCAGCCAGCTGCTGACAAAGTGCCTCAGCAATCCAACAGTCTTTATACCTCAAAATATGTGTGATCACTTTCAGAAGGTTGACCCAGCTCATATCACTAGCGAGCACCGACATCAGCACTGGTGTGTGATCACAGAGGTGCAAGGATGACTAGCAAACCCACATCCTGATCATGCAGGAAGATGTTTATAAGTACTAACCAGGTTTGCATGCTCTGTTTTCCTTTTGTACACTTGGCCTGAGGAGAAAAGCCTATTGGATTAACTAAATATTTCATTTCCAAACCATAGATGACACTTGCCAATTTAGAGCTGCTGAAATTTTGAGGGAATTAAACGGTACATGTATAATTTCCTCTCTTTCAGCTCTAGTTTTTTTTGTCTGTCTTTTAGATGTCTAATGCTAGTCCTTTATTACAAAAAAAAAAAAAAAAAAAAAAAAAAAACCAAAAAAAAAAAAAAAAAATCAGACCCTTTCATTTCTCTGCACTTGTAAGTTTTGAATCATAGGATTCCATGTATCATTAGCTTCCAAACAATTTTCTATTTTTTGCACATTATGAAATCATTTTTTAATAAATATGAATGTTCTCCCTCTCACTAGAAACCTTGCACCAGTCAATGCTACAGAAGAACATGAAAGGTGTATGAACCAAATATAAAGAAATAGAAAAACACTGCAAGTAAAATGCCTTGTGAAATTCCCACTTTCTAGAATATTTCCACGTGAAGTTTATCCTCAGAAGAAATAGTAGAATGTAAAATCAGTAGCCCTAATTTGATTTAAAATGTTTGCTTCAGAAAAATTACATTAATTATAAATCCTGACTTTCTGTTATAAGGTTTGCAGACATGACCTATTTAGAATGTGTATGGAAAACTAGGGAAAACTGGTGAAATACTACACTGTTGATAGGCAGTGGAAATGTCCTGTCTTTGTCAGAATGAGAACATGAAAAATTGTTTGTGTTTACAGGGGCAGGTCATTTTGAACCTCTTTCTTTCTCCTAATCTCCTAATCCTCAAGTGCCTCTTTCATCCAGGAACTGGTTGGAAGCTCTGACTCTGTCCTTGGCTCTATCAAACTACTGACACTGACCCTAAACCTCTTTTTCAAAATGCCCTTACTGAAGAAGGAAACTTGCAGAAGTCAACAGTACCCAACAGCTTCTGGCAAAGGGATTTAACAATCAAACTAGAAAACACAGAATGAAAAAGGAGGTCATAATGAATAAAACTGTAATTACAAATAGCAACAAAAGTTACAATAGAAACATTACACAATGTTTTATGGTTTTATCTCTTACTCAGCCCTTGTTTTGACATAGCCACTAAAAATTTATATGACTAATACCACAGCAAAATCAAAAATCTTTCAGTTACCAAGAACCTCTTTTTCGGAAACACAATTTTTACTGAATATGGGCTATGTGAGTGAACTTCTACTAGGAAAAGCAGCCTACAGTTAACTAAGTTTAATTTTTAAAATTAACTACTTCAACTTGAACATTTTGCTTCCCTTGAGACAAAAATTGTCAACTGTGAGTTTTTGTTTATATACAGATAAATATAATTTCTAACTGCAAATAAAATGAAATATGTATTACTTAATGTGCATGCATGCTTTCCTCCAGAGTCCACTATATGATTTCTAGAATGCTAATTGCTTCATAATTTTTTTCTGCACTATCCATAATCCTGCTGGGGATCCAGACAGAGAGAAATTTAAGCAAAATTAAATAGATTGTAGAAAGCCCAGTCTTGCAATCACATTCTGCACTGCCATGTTATGTTTTACTACAGTTCCCGTTCTCAAGTGAATGAAGCGTATTGATTATTTTCTATGCTTGATTGTGCAGAAATGAATTACTACAGTTTACAGCAGAGCATCTGAAACAGAAAGACATTCAAGAAAATATCATTAAATATTTTCCTTAATGGAGATAGTATTTTTTATGGCAAAATTAATATAAGCACTTGATGGCTATGGAGCATTGAAACAAGCTTTTGGGTTTGTTTCTGACTCTTTAACCACTTGATCTGTCCTTTTTATACAAATCATTGCTGCACTTTGCACCTACCAAGCATGTAGTGGGGAAAACCAAAGTACTTTCTCCAGGAAACACTAAGAAGTTGAACAACCTGAAAGTTTATCATCACCACCAACCCCTTTCCCAGCTACCACACAGAAGACTATTTGACTCTAAATGTTGCAATTTCATATTCTAAGACCTTTGATTTGCAGATCGAATTTTAAAGGAAGGGTTCCTATAATATGCAAACTCTGTTTATCTCACCAAAACTTAATTTTCATTTGTTCTGGAAGCTTCTTGTCTGAATTTAAAATGAAAGCAATTGGTTTGCCCTCAGGGCTTAGTACAAACAAAGATTTGGGAAATAATTAATTTGAATGCAGAATAAGTAGTAAGGGAAGAATATTTTCAGATAAAATATCTTTAAAAAAAAAAAAAACAAACGGAAAAAAAAAGCAGTTAACTGCAGGAAATATGCAATTGGAAAATGAGATGGCCAGATAAGCAATAAACTATATTGTTTTGCTGAACATGACACCAATTTGAATTTGCAAGAATTAACTGTGAAATACAACTGGAAAATGTAGTTGAGTCAAAAACCCAATAATCAGATACATCACTAGACTTTAGCACCAAAAAAGTCCTTCTAAAGAATATATATTTATAGAGAGATTAAAGAGCATGTGTATGATATACAAACATAACCATTAACAAAATCTCATGAGAAAGCAGTGAAAGTACTGTTGGTTTAGCTGTAAATAAAAGCTGGTTAAACTTATTAATCATAGAAAAAAACACTCATAGAGATAAACATATAAAATGCACATGTAAAGATAAACATATACACTATTTGATCTGTACTAAAGAAGAAGGTAATGTTCTGACAATTTTTTTTATTTATTATCTCAGGAGGGTTAATATTTTTTCATATACATGGCGTTTGTTTAGGATTTTTAATCAACCCTGACAGTTCTCCAGTTAATTAATTAAATGCCTAAAGCTTCTGCATTTACTTCTTGTAGTTAACATAATGGAAACAAAATTGAAGAGGTTTTCTAAGCAATTCTATGAACATACTGTTCAGAGCATAAGAACGGGGACATCCTACCACATTATTTGACTATTAAGAAAGGAAGTGCTGTTAAGTTATGTAATATCATCACAGATGTGGGTGTATTAGTGGTAATATCCTAAAAAAAATTAACAGTTAGAAGTTAGGAATTCGTATACATGCATCTCCATCCTATTGCCCAGACATTTATATGACCTTTCAGCATCTCCCACACACCATACCTATAGTCATCAAACTTTCATTTTGTTCCTATATTTAAAAAGGATCCAGGAGGAAAATTACTTCCTGTGTTTATGGCCACAAGTCAGAATAGCCCTGAGCCATGTTCTTAATGACATTCCTTATCTGTCGCAATCTTGGCTTCCTTTTGTTTTCTGGGCTTTTTGGGAACACTTTGTATAGTCATTACTCTAATCTTGTTCTTTTTCCTAAAACACTTCCAAATTAAAAAAAAAAAAATGCAATGGACAATAATTGATTTATACTGTTAGACACAAATCCAATAAACTGGGAAAAATCTATTGGTTTCAGTCACTGTAAATAGGGCAGATCCTGAGCACCAAAACTGACTACAGCTGGGCAAAATACATAAATGGGAATAGGCAGCAGCTGTTTTACAGTGTTTGGATTTTTTTAAAACAGAAAAACAGGGATCAAAAATGTTATGAAATCCCTGAAGGAGGGACAGCAAAATCTTTTGTGTTCCTTCCTCCTACAGGGTCAGGAAAGAAAAAAGTTACATGTCTGAAATGCATGCAGTTTCTCCTGCATGTTTAATGAAGCACTTTTCTGGCACACAGACTGTTCATTTAGTCTTTTGGGATGTTTTCTCCATTAAGACTACAAGCAATGTAGATTGAAAGTATTTCCCTCTGATTTACGTAAACAGTGACTGTATCAGAGAGTACACAGGAATTGTCAAACTTCAATGTCCTGTCCCTGATAGCAGTCACTATCACTGTAAGAAGTAGGCAACACTAACAAGATATCCTTATCACATGGAAAGCTGTTCCCACCCTCTGAAACTGATTCATGTATAGAAGAAAACTAGTCTCCAAACAACTGAAAAAAAAAAAAAAAAAAAAAAAGAATAGTCTTGTTACGTCTGCAAAGTGACAGCCTTTAGTTCTTTAGTTACTTGGCTTTGATGTTGCATAAAAATTCTGGACCTTTGAGTGTATTTCCAAGAGAGCATCTTCTTTCTCCATCACAGCGTAAGATCCCATCTCTTGCTAAATTCTATTGCCTAATGATACAAGACCGTTCTTTTTCCCAGTCAAAACACACACACTTCTAGTGTAGGACTGCCAGTGGCAGCATACAGAAACAAGATGTACCAGGTTTCTACTCTACAACTCCCCTCAAGATAGATCAATGATGTTCAAATTATGCAATGCATTTGTTCATCATAAAAATCCAGAATTTATTCAGATATTATTACACAACTTTCTACAGATATGTACTAGCAATATCAAAGTAGATTCCCTTACAGTCCCTACTTTGTCAGTAGGATTTTTGTGAGCCTTGTGCTACTTCCCAGTATCAGACAACATAATTTGGAAAAGTCATTGGTATGTTCCTAAAATGCATCTAATTCTTCAGGCATGATGTTAAACCAATCAAAAGAACAACTTAACTTTTTTCCTACAGCTCTGGTACTCTGTTTACCTGTAAGAAGTCAAGTCTTCTTTAAAGTAACCTCAAATGTGAATTGAAAAGCCAAATTGAAAAACTAAAAAGGACTTTTTTCAGCGTGAATGTTGAATATTTCCACTGGGAAACCTGCAAAGAAAATTCAGTATAAAACAAGTTTAAATGAGCTTTATAATAATATTATCCTCCGCAAACTCATTTAACTTTCTCCTTCAAAAGTTTCAAAAATGTTATTCACCAACATCTGAGGTTACACAAATACCATTTTTCATGAAAAAGTCAGAGTTTTCAAAAAAGGTAAGGAAAAGTTACAATGACTAACATTATTACTTAACAAAGTTACAAGTGTTCTTGTAGTGAGAGAGAAATAAGTGATCTAGTGACCAGTAAATCACAGTAAGAATGATTTAAGTGAAACTTTGGAGACAGTTTTAATTTAGCAGTTCACCTTAATAGCACTTTATGCTCCCCTTGTTGCTGGGTATTATCACATCAGATAATTAGAACAGTATAGGATTTCAAAGTTATTTTTTTTCTCATCTTTGGTATCCAGTCCTTCCATGCCATTCCAAACAAAAATCTGGACAGGCTCTGCTGAATTAGGTCATCAAACATATCTCAATACAGACTCCTCTTTATAGACAAGATTGCTTGTTCTACAAAAAACCCATGACGTTGGGATTTCCACAACCTCTAGCAAAAGTCCCTTTCTTCACAGATTTCACTCTAAACAAGCTTTCATATATTCAAATATGATTTCTATTTTACAGATTTCACCCTGCTATATTGGCTTCCAGCTCTGGATTATTCTAAATTCCTCATTATTTGCATCTGAACTACTAGTATCAGGATGGAGAGACAGGCCATGTCACAGCTGAGTGTGACAAAGAGAGACAGCAAAGAGAGAGGCCACAAAGTGCTCTTAAAGTGAAAGAAATTGCTCAATTAGTATGAGATATTCTGAGAGCCAGCACAGAGATGCAAACTTCCAAAATAACTTACACTGCCAACTATTCTGTTTAATAAATAATTAGTAACGGACTAATCTACTTTAAATTTCCAAACTAAGAGCAATGTGAATATTTATTGCACAACAGAAAGGGGGGAAGTATAATGTTTATGTTGTTTTCACATAGTATCATTTTATGCAGAACTAGATGATTAAAAATAGATGATAAAAAGAATTTGAGCAAAACTACTCAGTCTTTCAGGATGTTGGATAGCTGCATTATTTTCTCCATAAGTGTTTTGATTAATTCAGGATTCCCACAAAGGGAAGTCTTACTATGAATCACCTCAAGTCTGTCTGGCTTTCACAAGGCCACAGGAATGTTCCCACTCTGAAATGTACATTTAATTGGAAGGAATTAATCAACTGTTTAGAGTAGAAGAAAAACACAATAGACTCCATGTGTCTGAGAGCTCAAAAGTAGATTGTCTTGTAATCTTCTGATCCTTTCTTTACCCTATTGAGACCCTGAAATATCTTCAGCATAAAGACAGCTGGATTCTCATCTCTCT
Source organism: Acropternis orthonyx (assembly GCA_035583155.1). Taxonomy (NCBI): domain Eukaryota; kingdom Metazoa; phylum Chordata; class Aves; order Passeriformes; family Rhinocryptidae; genus Acropternis; species Acropternis orthonyx. Next base: position 37,783,484 of record JAWWEU010000125.1, on the reverse strand, counting down.
CATCTGTTCTTTCTTTTCTTTTCTCACTCCATGTTCAACAAGGTGAACTTTGTTGTGTGTGTGTAAATGTTGTTAATTATTGTCCTAGAACTATTTATCCAGGAATCCTAAAACGCTTACAATTTCTCCCATTAAATTATTCAAGCTGCAACCTTTCCACAAATGGAGGTTTCTATCCCTACACGGAAGTGTAGTGGTACCTGGGAAACCCCGTTATTTCCAAAACGTGAATGGGTTAAATTTTAACATCTTATGATGGAGACTATTACTGCAGAGTCATCCCACAATGAAAAGAAACACCACATTGCAACACAAAGGTCTCTGAACAGTCTGTACAATCGTCAGTTGATAGCACGTCAATGCTAATTAAATAGAGTTGACACAACTTTTGTAAGAAGGTATGGAGAAAGATGCCTCAGCCTGGGAAAACTTGTGCAGTTTTCTTTAGTAACTTACAGTTTTAGGTAGTATCTGATTTATATAACACTTACCAGTTCTACCTGGGAAAAAGAGAAGTATTACATGTGTGTACTCAAATATGAAAGGAAAAGAAAGTTAATCTGTTTGAATGCCATTGAAGTATCATGTAGTAAGTGGATAGTGTGAGAAAGAAAAACAAAGTATTTGTACAAAGTAATTCAACTTATGAGGTAGAAAGATTCCTGGTGCCTGTAGTGGATAGAAATCCACTAATATTATACAGTTATTACAATAATACGCTCTATTTTCTGAAGAGTTGTTAGACGGGACAATTTCATAAATCCTGCAACACAAATGCATAACAAAAGGATTTAATCACTTCACTGGTCAGAAAAGTAATGTTTTATATTTAGTCTGAACAAAATAATGTTTACATGCTCTTAATTCCCTCTGTCTTTTAGATAATTCCATTGTGCTATTTTATGTGGTAGCTACACATACACTGTCATCTGAATGTTTTCCATGCAAACAGATTATTCACTTGAAGCCAAGGAGTATCCACTTTTGAATAGGTAAGAAGGACAGATTAAAAAACTCTTCACAAGCAGCACAATACTCCCAAGTTCATTAGGACAGAGTGGATAAGAAAACTTTGGAGCAAGACAACTTACTGTCATGGGTTACCTGCTGTAGGAAGTCAAGTTCCACTCAGCCACTTGCTCACTCCCTTGACAACGGGATGGGGGAGAGAATCAAAGGGTAAAAGTGTGAAACTCTTGAGTTGGGATAAAGACAGTTTAATAGTTAGAGCAGAAGCTGTGCACACAGAAGCAAAGCAAAACAAGGAATTAATTCACTACTTCCCATGGGCAGGCAGGTGTTCAGCCACACTCAGAAAAGCCAAGTTCCATCACACATAATGGTTATTTGGGAGACAAATACCACCACTCTGAATATGCCATTTTCCTTTTCTTCCCCTATCCTTATATACTGAGCATGGCACCTTATAGTATGGAATACCCCTTTGGTCAGTGGGGATCATATGTCCTGTCTGTGTCTCCTCCCAAAGCCTTGTGCACCTCCAGCCTCCTCACTGGCTGGACAGTGTGAGAAATAGAAAAGACCTTGACCCTGTGTAAGTGCTGCTCAGCAACAATAAAAGCATTCCTATGTTATCAACACGGTTTTGGCCACAAATACAAAACCTAGTACCATACAAGCTACTGTGAAGATTAACACTATCCCAGCCTAAAAACAGTACACTTAAACACAACAACAACAACAACAACAACAACAATATGTAATCAGAACCAACAAAAATTTTTAACAAGATATAGGTCAAATATGCAAGCAGAGTCAAATCAACTCAACTCCATTTATAAACAAGGGTTTTCTAAGTCATGAAAAGAGGAAAAAATCAAAAAGGAGGGGTAGATGCAGTCTCTGAAATTGCTATCTATTCAATATTTTTCACTTAAGGAAAGTAAAACATTATCAAAGGCTAAGGGCAGTAGTGTACTATACAGTATTTTTTAATGAAATTTTCCTGTGAAAGCAAACATATACAGACACAAGCAAAACAGCCATCTCGAGGTTTTAAGCCAATCATTTTTTTGAGAGAAGAACTTTAATGAATGTCTAAGAGTGCATGTATTGAATTTCAGATATCTGAGCACTAACAGAGATGATGAATTGCAAAAATATTTCTGAGTGCTTTCCCCTTGGTACAGGACAATTCTGTTCAAAAAGACAAATAAAAAAGTTGAGAAAAATGTTGGACATTTCTTTGTGTGAATGGTAGCCTCAAAGCATATACCAGCTCAGTGAGAAACCTATAATGCAGAAGAGGAATTGCAATGAAAATTACAGCATTTTTTAATTCTTGATTAAAACAAGCAAATAAAACCCAAAAAACCAAAAACCAAACCAAATACACAAAAAACATAGCCTAAGGGCAAGTATTGAAAAGATTAATTTTACAGTGACCCAGATGAAAGGAGTGGATGTTTGCTAAGAAAAGTGCCTGTCATATCTTTTTTTTGTGAAGTAGGTCTTGGCCCACTTAAATATCTGATACTAGGGGAAAAAAATAATAAATAATTTTTAAAAAATCAAGGACATGAACAAGCATGGCCAGTAAAAGTATCATTGATGCTTTCTCTCCTGTCTCTGCTTCTGAAAGAAACACAAGTTATTAGTTTACATGTTAAAAGTATTTTGGCTGGACAAAGGAAGAGCAGTGGTCACCATGGTCTGAGGCACTGCATAGGCAGCAAAAGCAGCAGGTGTATCTGCACTAAATATGCTAGGAAAAGATGACAGTTTGTAACACACCAGGCTAGCTCCCACTTTGAACCATGTGTAGGGAGGAACAAAATTCCTGAGGGCAGAAAACTCTCTATCACATTGGACACCAACTGGAGTTTATCATGATGCTCTCGAGTCTGTCTCTGGCCTGTCTCTTTCCTTTGACCAAATAAAAACAGCCCAAACATAAGCAGCAATTAGAAAGCATAAAAGCTCTATTACAAGGGGACACACCAGCAAGGGAGTCAAAGACATTGCCTGATAGCTAAGCAAAGTAAGCATCACAATGTTTTACCTGAAGCAAGAGAGTTCTCCATGAGCTGGAAGCACATGGGACAACAGCCAGGTACAGTTCAGCATTGAATTGTGAAGATGGCTTTGAGGCAGTACAGGGTTCAGTGACTGTCACAGCAGGCAGAGTAGCATGATGTACCAATTAAAATGATTTGGCAGATATGCAAAGACTACTGCATCCACTCTCTGGAGAACAAATTCATTCTCCTGTCAAGTGAATCTACATCAGAGTGGCTTTCCTGTTATCTGAGTCATTTACTTCTTTAAATACTAAACATTAAGCATAATTGTTGATATGCACAGAGCATACAGAAATTCTTGGAAACACCCAGAAAATTTCAAGTGTGAAGAAAAGCTACTTCAGTAGCAAAACCAGTAAGGTTTTTTGCTGTATCTTGACACTACAGAATGCTGATATCAACAGCAGTGACAAATCAACATTCATAAGTCATTGATTATAAAACTGCTGCTAGTTCCTCATGTCACGTTCTCAGTATCTACAGTGAGTGCTGGTATGCTGCAAACAAAACTGAAAATATCTATTAATGTTTATTAGAAGCTTCTCTTTATTTGAAAGGATGAATCACCTCTTGGCTGCCCGAAACTCTGAGTTAATCTTAGCCACTCCTGCACTGACTCATACTCACTATTATTATTTTTGTGGGGATTCCAGTGAGATACTCCAGTCCATATTGCTAGTGCTATAACACATCTGATTCATCCCAAACAGCATATTGCCAGTGAACACAGTGTGATGCCACGGTGTATGAGACAATGGAAATATAAAATAAGAAATATTAAATATTTCAGCTAAAGGTTTAGCAACCAGACAAGACACTTGGTAGCTTTCAACAACATATTGCTGCTTGAGTGATTGAAATTGAATTAGAAAGTATAAATTCTAAGGAAACAGAGAATGAAATAATTCACTTGCAAGCAGGGCATCATCAACCAGGAGCTTCCTCATTTGTATCCTTGCCTTAACCAAAACAAGGGGGAATGCACTCTGACCCCTAGTGATCATTTTCATCATTCAGAATCTTGAAAAAAACTATTGTAAATGTGTGCATACCTGGTAATCTCTCCACTAACTAATGATGCTATGAGTTTATCACTATCACACATGAATAGGTACTTAAAACAAGATCCAGAGCAAGTCAAGGTTGTCAGGGTTTTCACAGGAGTCTTTACAACTTCAGAACTACTTTACGAGAAATGTGTAAAACAAAAGGTGCTATTCCTTAGGCATATTAGTTAAACATCCATTTGCTAATGATTTCAGAAACAGTAGAAGCTACAATGCAGTAGCATGATCCCTTAAGGGACTGTTTAGCTTCAGGTTACAAATATCCAGCTGTGACTCCCATCAGTACAAAGTTTGTACCCAAGTCACAGATAATACAGCCACAACTGCTACCCAGAAATATAGCAGAATGATCACATGGTCTACTGCCTGTACTCTAAAGCAGCTTCCCAATCCTGCAAAGTTGGTTTCTTGTGTTTGGTGATATTTTGTTGGTTTTATTCTTTTTTTTCTTTTTTTTTTTTTTTTTTAATTCAAGTGACATTTCCCTTTTCTGTTCCTTCCACTAGATTTTGCCCCTAGGAATCTGAATAGGAGAATAATACATGGGTCCATCAATCTACAAGCTGGGGAGGTTCTCTGAACTGAAACATACTCCTGAGCTTGTTTAGACTGTAATGCATCAACTCTTTGGAAGTGTTATTCTAATTGAAGTGATCTGAGAAAAATAACAACATAAAACAAACAACATGATTCTATTTTATTGGATATGGAGCTGGTAAGGGTAAGGCAAAATGAAGAAATATCTTCTTAATTTATTTTTTTTTTAAAAGAAGATACTTTTCACTACTTCTCATACTTCCTTTAAAAAATGAAAAGTCAAAAACTTGCTATTGAATTCAAAACAGAGTGTGATAACCAGACAGGATGGTTCAACTGCATTATTACAATCAGTATTCACAAACATAGTCATTGTAAAGGATAAATCTAATTACTAGTAATCATCCCTCTTCCTCCTCACAGTCAAAAGCAGACTCTTTTATTCCAAGAAGTAACCTTCATGAAGTCTGATGTCCTGTTCTGTGCAAGGTCATCATTCTCTCATGGTCTGGATCACTCAATAAATCATTGAATAATTTAGGCTGGAAAAGACCTTTAAGATTATCAAGTCCAACAATTAACAGAGGACTACCAAGTCCACCACTAAACCACGTCTCCAAGTGCCATATCTACATGTCTTTTAAATACCTTTGTGGATGATGACTCAGCCATTTCCCTCGGCAGACTGTTCCAATGCTTGACAATCCTTTTGGTGAGGAAAATTTTCCTCATATTCAATCTAAACCTCTGCTGGCACAAACTAAGGACATTTCCTTTTGTCCTACAACTTGTTACCTGGGAAAGAGACTGACCCCCACCTGGCTGCAACCTCCCTTTAGGTAGTTGTAGACAGTGATGCAATTTTTGTGACAGTCCAACATTCCTCTTATCCCCATTTTCCCCTAACCCATACACCATGTTGCTTTTTTGAAAAGGTAGTCTAAGACTTCCTTCTCAATTTATTCCAGTACCTACTTTTATTAACTATTCTGATAGCTTTTCCTTCTATTTATCAATTTTTAGGCGGGTTCCTTTTGTCCTTTTAAGTTTACATCATCAAAGTTCCTGACAGTGCTAGTCTTCTGAGTTTTTTAATCCAAAATTCTTTTTACAAGCTCTTGAGACTAGGAAGGTTATTGCTACTTTCCTTACAGCACATAGCTTTCCCCTTCAAATTTTTCTCTCCTCTTTTCTGATGAAGCTCTAGCCATCTGAACAAATGAGAGCATTTAAAAAAAATTAATAAGGCAAATCCAGATTCATTCAATACATTTGCTATATTCATTTTTAAGTTTGAAATTAAAGTAACAAATTATTTCTTGTGTTTTTTCTGTCTATCTGAAAAAAAAAGCCAGTTTAAATCTGTTCAGTAAAACTGAGCAAGAATTAAGGTAACCTTGATGATGAATCTGTGGCAATCGTGTTACATAGATAACTATGGTTTTACTGACAAGACATGTACAGCAATTCTCTTGTAAGTGATAAAGCACATCACTATCAGTGTTGGATGAGATACGAAAGGACAACTTCAAGTCTGATTAAAATTCAGTGGTCTATTTTAGCACACACAACTATGCAGGACTTGTACTTGAATGCTCTGTGAAGCACTGACACTGATGTGATGAAGTAGTGTGTTCTGAAATAGAGAAAACTGAGAATTGAGCAGACTGGCACTGAGATTGCCAAGAAATTGACATACTAGTGACTGTGTTGCCTAAAATGGGAGAAAAAACTTTTGAGACAATATTAATATAGATAAAATAGAGAGTGGGTTTTCAATGAAAGTGCTTTCAGTGCCACAATATATAAATGCACACCCAATATAGGGTTCTTACAAATTTATAACACTACTTAATTATATCTAAAGGACACACCCAACCTGAAAACCATTTGCCCATGGTACCACCCTCAGAACTGCCCCATTGAAGCCTTTCCAAAGGTTCTAGGCCCTCTATCTTGCTTTGTCTACAATATACCTTATTACTCCAGTCCAGGTGCATGTCCCAAACAGTATATCCTTGCTAAAATCTTTTGCCTTGAAAAGATCATTAAACAGAATTTCAAGAATGTGGCACAAACTATGAGAAAGGGGTTTCTAAACTGTTAACTGCGACTTAAGAGTGAGAAACTATACAGTTATATTAAAATCTAAAAATATATAAAAGTCTTTAGGCATCAACTCAGCCCTGTTGACCCAAAAAACTAAATGAGATTAATTGCTTTCAAGAAAAAAAATATACTCTGAAAGCAGTCAGAAAAGTAATTTCCTACACAAAGTTCATATCTGTTCTTTTGTCTTCAGAATACTGAGGAATAATTGAAAATATCCCAGTATTAAACCTTAATTCTCTCATCCTGACTTTTATACACAATACTGAAACTCAACCCTTTCTGGGCCACTTACCTATGTAAACACTTTGCTCTGAAGAATAAAATAATCCTGTCTGCAAATTCTATATGACTTTTGAACATAAAAGTCCACTCCTTTTAAAGCTTTCCCTGGGCAGTGCAAGCTACCTCATTTGCCACAGTATTCATCCAGATCTAATTCCAATTTAATTCTTCCTGTATTTAATTTATAAATTTGAATTATTTTTCACTGGCTTACTAATTCTGGAATGAAAGGTATATGCTATCTGTCATGCTTGAAGTGTCATGTTTAGCTTGTCCCATAATTTTCAGGCGAGTAAACTCAATGTGGGTTTGCTATCTCTACTTATCTCTGATTGTAAATTCTTCAGGGCAGTGATTGAGACCTCAACAAGGTACTGAAATCTATTAAGCAAACAACAGTAGTTGACCTGTACAGTAAATTTCCATTACTTCACTGACAAACATATTGCCAAACACTTTTCACTACAATGATTGTCAGTCAACTAGCAAAGTTCCTGAACATTATGTCAGTTTTAGAAGCTGATACAAATATAAGAAACATATTGAAACGGTATGATAACCTAGGTAACATAACACAAATCCTACTGGGCACCAAAATAATACACATAATTGTACCAAATTACTGGTTGGGGTTAACCAAACATATTCTTTGTTGGCTATCTTCCATACACTGGCAAGATGTTCTCCCTCCTATCTCGATACACTTGTGGAGACATATAACACACAAAACAGACGTACTGCTAATCAGTAACATACCTGTGTAAAGTACTAAAAGCCTCAACACTTTCCTGAAACCCACACAGATTTGGCCGTGCCAGACTGATAAGAAATAGGCCAAGAGGACAAAAATAAACTTGTTAGGCCTCCAAGACTGTAGCATAGTTTCTGTGCACTGCTGCAACACAGCAAGGTATTCGATACAGATACACCATTACATTTTACATGGTGATGAAAGATGGTTCCTTCTTACTGAAGCTCTCCTCAGTTTTTCCCACTTTCACACGGCTGCAGTCAAATTAAGTAGCAGAAAGCCTAACTCTTCACATTCTGGCTTTTCATTATAGTTACACTTATTTGGAGCAAAGCAGCTCACCAATGAATTAATGGGATTTTAAGTTTGTTACACTGTCAGATTGCATTGTGTAGCAAGCATTTGGTACCCATACATTCATCAAGAAAAAAAAAAACAAAACTAAACAAAAACAAACACAAAAACAAAACAAACACTGCAAGAAACTTTCTATCACTTCTACTTCAATAATAATTCTACAAGTTGAAATCAACACAAATTATACACTAGAGATTCCATATGCTCCTAATGGGCAAGGAAGACTGACCATGGTTTGACCTTTAATTTTTCCAGATGTCTATTTGCCTTTTCAAGTACTTGTGAACACAAGTAGGGGTGGTGCATATTCACATAGTTTAATCAAACTCCAGAAAATTAAATCACTCACTTATTTTACAAATAAGATCACTTACCCTAACTGAAAGCTCTCAAGCACTGTGTGCAAAAGCCATCTGGAGCACTTATCAGTGGACAATTGTTATTATACTGATTAGAATAAGATATCACTGGATGCAGTATGCAGAAATTCTTAAATACCAGAAGACCTCATTGCTGTAAGGTAATGGTGTTTTGTGGGTTTTTTTGTTTTGTTTTTTTTTTGTTTGTTTGTTTGTTTGGGGGGGGGGGGGTTGTTGGGGTTTTTTTTGTTTTGTTTTGGTTTTGGTTTTTTATAAAGAGAAAAGTAAGCAAATTCAATTGAACTTTGGAAACCTTTCCTGCCCTTTACTGATTTCTGACATGTAAAATAAAACATTTATGGTTCAACTTCCAAAAATGTTACAGTCACATATATTGCTTGATAAGTGTTTAACCTCCAGCCTCTCTGCCTCTCCACCTTCCTTGTTTTGAAGTATTTTAATTATTTCTCATACAATGATAACTTAATTATAGGCAGAGTCAAGTTGATTCCACACATCAAGTAAAAAAACCCTGAACAACATGCATGGAATACTTGTAAATCACAGTTTTTTATTATTTAAGAGCATAATCCTACCTTGCTTCTAAACTAGTAGCATAGATAGCAGTTAATAGCAACTAGAGGACTGAATGCATTATGAGGCCTTTAAGAATGCACACACAGGTAAATGGGTATCCAAGGAAAGGACCTCATACATAGAATTTCTGACTATACAATAATGCACAGAAGTCTGTTTTCAAATATTTGGTGAGTCAAATTCAGACAAAAAGCACCATTAACTTTCCAGTTTGCAAGATTCTATTTTTTCAGTCCAGTAGTGATGTTTTCAAAACATAATATGTTCCTTTTTCTCCTTTGTAAGACAAGAAAACTAGGTTGCTGACTGCTTACAATTAGTAGGAGTTCCCTTTCATTTTCCAAAAAACTGGGATAATACAACTATGTTTAAATTTCAGCCTTTTATTTTCATTACTTCCAGTCCTTTTGACTGGAAGATTAATTTCTTTTCTTCTACTCTATAATATATCAGCATAAGGATGAAATGCACACTATATTACAGTAGTTTGTTCTTCTATGACGTAGAGTGACCTAGAAAATTTCTTTTGAGTGCCTAAAGATGTTATTTCATCTAACTTTTAATTGCTTATTTCCAAGACTTCAAGGTACTCGATATTATATAATAACCTAAATATTAGGACTTTAAGAGTCCTTCATCTTCTTTTGCACGATAAGCCATTATGCTGAAGACTCTAAATTCGCATAGATGAAAAGCTAAGGTTTTGGCAAAGTAGTTTTGTGAGGTTGGCATTCTCCAAGACACATTGCTATATGAAGCACAAACTAGTATTTTGTTATGAAATTTGCCCTCTATCTCCATGATTAAGGAGTTTTAAAGATCACAATATGTATTTTTAGGTGCACATGAAAATCCACTCTGATTGGCCAGAGAGAGATCAATCTGGTTGAATGAAATACACTGCAGAAAAATTCACACAGATACAAGCACTTATGAAAGATCTCTTGGTACACTGAGCAGAAAAAGTATTTAAAACTCTAAATTAACTCATACCTGGAGGAAATGGGGGTGGGACCTATAGGGGAAACCCACCCCCCAAAAAAAACCATATCAGCCTTTTCTTGAAAAAAAATAGGACTATTAAAAGCCAATAATACTTATGGGGGAGCATTTTGTTTCTTAACACAGAAACAAAATATTTTTTCCTCACATAAACTTTTACTCTGTATGTTTTGATGATAAACCTTACCCTTGATTTTACCTTTGGGCTAAAAGATTCAAAAGTTTTTCATGGTCTTTTGTGCCCCTTCACCATCCATTATCTAAACAGACATCTCATTGCTCAGAGTGCCTATGATGTCTAACCACAAAACAAAGGGCAAGAAAATAGTTATATGCATTTTTAATAAATCATATTAAAACACAGTGATAATGGAAGTTAGTGAAATTCTGTAACACCCGTGATCTGACTAATTACAATAATAAAACACTTAGCAATTATTTGTAGCTATAAATGGCTTGGTTACCTCTAACATTCTCTTGGGTTTTGCAGAACAATTTTAGTTCAGAGAAGTTAAAAAAAATGCACCTACACCGCCATCTTGTGGAAAGTATCCATTTTCCATTGATTGGATTTTGCTGGATCAAACACCATTTCAAAAGGAAATATCTGTTTCTTTAGTATGTTGCTCTTATCTATTAAACATGTAAGCATTTTTTTTAAATAGGAGAGCATTAACTTAACTTCAACTCATTTTCCTATTCTATAACATAAAAAAGATGAGATAGACTCAGCACCGAACTTGTAGTTCAAAGTCCAACTCCAATAAAACCAGCAACTGAGAGAGGAAAAAAAAAACCACATTACACAGAATGCCTCTCAGTGACCAATTGGAATATTCTCCTTTTCCAGAACCAGATTTGTAGAATCCCCCTTTTGAACACATACTCTCACCTACAATTTATCCATCACCTGCTCAGCATCACTAATAACACCTGTACATTTCTCATTCTCAGAGGAGCTGTCACTGAGCAGAATTCATGGCCAAAGTGAGACTAACTCTGCCGTGAATCTGAAGGAAGCACTGCAGCACCCTTTCCAAGTTAAAACATGCTTCCTTTCCAGTGTAGCCTGTAAGAACCACAAGGCATGTATTTTTCACATGGGGCTGGTAAAAAAAACATGGATCAGTTACAGTTAGTGTTATATCACGTAGACACAGCAAAAGGATAAGAACTCGTCTAATTTTCCATTTTCATGAAATTCATTACATTGAGGTTGATAATGTTGAAGGAACCACCTGTAAAGGTTAAAAAAGCAAAATACCACAACACGGGTACAAAACTCTGCAGCATGAACAGCAACTGCAGCAAAACTACAGCTGGGACCATGTCTGAAATTTTGCAAATGTGCTCTGATGTCTTTTATGGGCTGTCAGTTTCATACATTTAAAAAACACGTATTCAAATCTTTCACATTTTTACCTGGACCTACTCTATCTTCAAGCTAATCTCCCTTATTCATCTCTACCACACTTCCACAGGCCACTATGAGTATGAATACGGTTTGCGTACATCACATTCCCCAAACAGTTCTAAAAAAATCATTTGGCATTCTTGAGCTCATGAAGATTACACAGCATTTCTCAAGAGTGTCACTCTATTGTGCCCAGCAGGAAGACTACTGAACTCTAAAATCTTGAATGCCAAAAAAAAAAAGAGTCCATTTCAGTCCTGTCTGCCCTCAAAATACAAACAAGAAAACCTTTGTCCATCACATATGGGGCAGAGACAATTACTGGGCAAAGTGGGGTGGGACACATGGAACATGTTTTACTTGAGTGAAAACTGCAACAACCAATAAGACATTCCTCCGTTATGGTGAACTACCACATTCAGAAACTCTCATCTCCCAATGCTGTAGATCTGGTTGTGAGAAAAAAATAACAGAATTATAAGAAAGTTCTAATGAATAGGTTTATTTTTTAAAAATAAATGTTATTCAGTTAATAATATGTCTGATATTCTTCTGCATCATGAGACTGTGAAGTTATTTTCTCAGAGTCATTTTGGGGCATGTACTATTGTCCAAGTTAGGTCACTACTCATAAGACCAAATACACTGTCTTGACCAATGTATAACATGCTTTAATACAATACGTAAAAAAATCATCAAATAATTTCAACTTCAAATACAAAACATAGCACAATATAAGTGAGGTTGTCAATGACCTAGGCACTGCTGTTTCCTGGACTTGAGAAAACATATATTAGACACTTGCCTGTTGTATAACTCTAGCAAGCACATCATGCCTGTATGGATAGCCTGCACTACCTCAGGTATTTGGAAAACGCTGTCACAAGCTAGTTTTATTTCTATGATATAAATTAAACAAATACATGTTGTCATATGTATATTTTCTCATTGTATTATCACAAAATAAATGCTGTTTTAAGGCTGTTCCAAAGATGAAGGATGAAATTATAAAATATCATGCTAATATTATTGTCACAGTTCTAGTTTTTAGAAAAGTAGGTGTCTGTCATGGAAGGAGTGTCTGGATCAAAGTGCCCAAAAAACAAAGTTTCTCTCATGAAAGTTGATGACAAATAAGCAAAATGCACTAATATTAAGAAGGGAACTAACTCAATTCTCAAATTAAAGTGGTAACAGAGAGGTTTACATTTAACTATTTGTACCTGGTGACAACTTATTCTTTGAATTCCTACTCTTTATGAGATGTGATCACTCTAACAGAGCTAAATATGTGTATGAACATGTATGTCTGTATTACTGCAGCAATAGACAAACAGATAGATACAAAATACATGCATAGAATTAATATTCTTGCCAAGCATTTTGTATTAAATCTCATTGCCAACTGTCAGATATCTAATTGGAGTAATGGATGTCTAACTTTCTGAAAAGATATTAACCAGTTTCACATGTTTAAGGCCGTTCAGTCATTTCCTCCAGTGCTATTGAAAATGCAGAAATGTTTTGGAATAATTCATGTATGGATGGTAAATACGCTACAAGGTAACTATCACCTGGCATATCCTGATAGTAGATCAGATGTCAATCGTATGTCACCAGCTGAGCTGAAAGTAAATTAGAACCATATAAAGCTACTGGGAAAGGTGGAGCAATGAAAACAACTCCAAAAACAAAACAAAACAAAAAAACCAACCAAACAAACAAAATACCCAACTTCTCCTGTTCTCAGAATTCAGTTAAACCAAAGAAATTTCACTTTGAATTTAGCTCAGCCAAATTTAAAGACCTTCAGAATTCACCATATGCTGTATGCATAAATACGTACAGTGCTTCTTAACGTATTTGATAGGAAGCATAAGACTGGAATTTTTCAAACCTTAGGGATAGGCATAAACTTAAATCCACACAGAAAATATCAGAGGTAGTTCACATGTCTAATAAATGTCAAATAAACAAAAAAACAGCCAGCAAACAAATAAACCCCACAAACCATAGTTCTCCACTATTTGTTAGGCAAATTCTGCAGATTCTGCAGCTAAAGCCACAATACAGCAGAATACCAGAAGAATATATTTTTACATATCTAATTGCATGAAGTCCCTTGACAGCTTCACTTAAACTGATTCTAAAAGAAGACAGAATTTTTCTTAAAAATAATGAAATTAATTATTTTGCTGTCTTTTCCCGTTGAATAGCTGTTAGGTCTCCCTTTCTCAGGGAGTATGTATAATTCCATGGAATACTGCAGAAGCCATTATATAGCTGTTACACAAGAGGTAGACTAATTTAACGCAAATTAGCAGTCAAGAGGAAACATAATCTGATCAATAGAAAACCATATATTACACATAAATATTACTATCTGCCTTTCTTTTAAGGCAGATAATAATTCTTAAATTATTTTACCTATTTAACTGCAGATGGAAGTACTCCATTCAGTTTTGTGCAATCCAGCCTCATCACTCATTACTCACATGACTGGACCTGTCTCCCACTTTATAGAACACATTGATAAAATTGTTCTGTACATACTAATGCCAAATATCCTAGATGTTTTGTTTGGAGCTCCCAGGAACTAAAACCCTGGAACACTAGAGTCACAGGCTAAATTCACCAAAACTGACTCCATTTTCAATTCTTAACACTGACTGTATTCTTAATAGCTTTCTAGTGTTACTGGTGAAGTATTAAACAGCAGAAACTATTGTTTTCTAGCTTCAACTTAGACTTGTGGACTATATGTCTGCTCAACTGTAGATAAATAGAACCAAACAAAGAAATATTTTGAGATGATCATTTAACTCTCTTGTTGCAGTAATACTTTCTACTCGCTCAGGTAACATAGTTATCAGTATAACTGTCTGAATTGGAATTTATAGAGCAAATTGGTTTAGGCCCTAAATAATGAATCATTTGTAGGACATCTCTAAGGGCTCTGCTCTGCAAGACTCTCTCAAGTCAATCAAATAGCTTGCTCAGCTTTAGAGAATAACAAATTCAGAGATTTCACTCCTCTTTGGCTGCCTACAAAAGTTTATCTGATGTTAAAAAACAGGTGCAAATTTCATGTTCCCAGATATATTTTCTAATATTTTTTCAGGATATATAAAATGGAATGCTGATATTATGTAATGAATGCAAGCTGAGAATTAAGTGTCCTTAAAATTAACAATAAAAAACTGCAAGATATAAGTAAAAACAAATACCACCCTTCAGGATTTTGACAAAAAGACTTCCAATTCAAAGAATGCTTCTCAATCCTCATACTACCCTTTTTTTTTTTTTTTTTAATTCATCATTCATCCATTGAGAGATAATAACAATGGAAGTTTGCCATGGAAGAAATCTACTCTTAAGAAAAATAATTTTAGAAATGAACACCTCTGTCTAGGTTACGACATTGCCCTTCTTCCAAAGATATCAAAGCCAGGAATCAAGAATAAAGCCATCTGTTATGAAAGGTCTTTTTCTTCCTGCTTTTAAAACTACTTAAGACACTTAATGCTTTCCTTCAATTCAGAACAGGACATTATTAAATTGCTGTGCCACAAAGAGTGAACTCTGACAGCTGATTGCAAAGCAATCCTTCAAGACAAGTTCTGACTTGCCATGCTTGTAGTCAGCACTGAAGGAGATTTCTCAAAGGTTGGATGAACAAGAGCTGTTGTTATACAACCTCAGTGGTCTCAAAACTGCAGAAGGAAACATATGGGTAGCATATCAGCACTGAAAATGACAGGTCTGCAAATGTGCAGCATCCTCCTGATGGTCATTATTATTATTATATAAGCCCAGTATTCATACATAAAAATCTGAAGATCTATTTTTATTGCCTTAGAGCTGAACATCAGAAATCACTTTAATATTTCAAGAGCTCTCTCAAGTCAGTGTGTCTGAAAGGACCATGGGTCCATGCTTTGTTCAATAAGGATTTGATGTTAGTACAGAATTTCTCTGTATTATTTAAACATCCATCTTTAGGGGATTTTGTGCCCCCTTTCCCCATAGTATACTTGCATAATTTCCCACAGATCCTTGGAAACTCATATAAGTTTTATATAAGCATGTCAAGGTAAGAATAACCTCTTTCAGGTAAGTAAAAGTCATGTCTATTCTGAAAACCTGCAGACATCAAGAGAGTTAAGTATTTCTAGGCTGCTTTGGGGCCTTGACTCTGCATTTATTCCTATGTGTATCTCAGGGAAATTCCTACTGTCTACATGTTGCTGTTTTAAAGAGAAATTGTACAGTTTATTCAAAATCAAGTGATTAGTGCACGAGACAATATTGTCACAGACTTCAGTGGTGCAGTATCATGCCTTATAAGAGCAGTCCTTTCTGCCTTTTCTGTGACTTCTAAATTCAAATTATTGTACTGGCAGTTTTCTTACAAGAGGTGCATTTTTGCACATTAGAGAATGTTTGCAATGTTCAAAATATTAATTATATCTCACAATATTAATTTATTTAGACACTATTCAAAAGACATAAGGCCACAGTATTTTATGCTCATTAAATATTTAAACTGTCTAACCAAGACAAAACTTTTTATAGATTGAAGTGGGTTTTTTTCCACATATATTATTCTTTATTCTATCTATGTATGGAAATTTCTTTATCTATTTCTCTCTCTCCTTCTCAGTACCACTTGAAAGAATAGAGAGCTATGAATGAAAAGACAAAAATAGACCAAGCAGCAGCATGAATTCTGAATCATGATTAATACCCTTGAAACAAGTTTTCTTTGTGCCTCACTCCCTTGTTGAATGTAGGTTATAATTTCTGCAGGTGTCCAGAAAATAGGTCACACTAAACACTCTCTGTATCCTTGAGAGAAATTAAAAACATGCTCACTGTCTTGCTAATGCACTTCCTTTGAGACAATGATATTTTCATGCAATAGTAATACATATCAGACAAAAATTTTGCATTAAAAATAATAAATTAGTTGAAATAAGGACTGTGCAGGAGCTTGGAGACTTTAAAGAAAATCCAACAGGCCATCTCCTCAAATAACAGGACTTTTAATTAATATACACTTAAATACCATTCAGTTACTGCATAAGGAATGACCTGCCCCAGACTTCTTTACACATAATAAATGAAAGAGTTAAACTTGTGAGTATTGATACTTAAACAACCTTATAAACTTGTGCAAGACTGACATGGCCATAAAAACTCCATTCATCACCAATAAATCACTCCCTTTATTTTAATAGCACTAGCATTAAGAAAAAATTATAACAGTTACCATCTAGATTTACAGTGAGGTAACTAAGGTTAGTGCTTGTGTGTTTTAGTGAATGGTTGTTTCTATGCATACTTAAAACTCTGGACCATATAGAATTAATGAGGCTGCAAAAAAAGGAGAACGAGGTTCTACTTATAATTTGTCTGTATGCCTGAATACACAGCACCTGTGCAAAAACAGAGAAACAGGTCTCTCTACAGCAGAGCTAGTTTGAACTTTATATTTAAAGGCTTATACTGAGCAGGGGGGAAAGAAGCACACAGTAAAACACAAACCAACAAACTGACTTTCACTGCTGTCCTGCTCTGCCTCTGTACAGGCAAGTGATCACTAGATTTCATAACAAAGAAAGTTGTGTGGTTTCAAGAGGTATGTTGAAGAGAAAGCAGAGGACTCAGTAGCTCAGTTCTGGAAAGAAAACCAGTCATACTGAACATAGATAGATCAATTAAACAAACACCACAAACTACAAAACACTTTTGAATGCACACCATCAATTGCAGAAATCTTATTATTTAATTTAGCTGGGAGAAAATGCTGTGACTCTTTGTTGGAGTATCACGTGGGATAGAGGAAAGAGGAAAGAGAAAGTGAAGGAGACCAAGACTGTTTCTCTTGTACTCTCTGGCAGGGAATTGGGGATGGGCTCTCTCTTGTGCCAACAGAGACAGTCATACCACATGTCCTTGAAAAAGCCTCTAAAAAGATATTTATGTTTGCGGCTTATTTCACTCTCCAGCATGGCACTGCCAAGCACTGTAGAACACATAAGCAGAACTTCAATGAAACTAAACTGACAAAACCCTTATAAGTGTTCTATTTTAATTTAATAGAAACATGCTGGTGTGCCACCAAGAAGGCACTTCCTCTATAAGTTTACTGTTCAACTACATAATTACAATAAAAAAATTGAGATAAAGTAGACAATGAAGAATGCAACCAACTTTATCATTTCATATCGTGTTGGATTCTGAACTTGCTTTGATACTCTACTTTGAGTCTCTACTTTCCTTTTTTGTATCCACAAAGCAAATTCAGGCAACAAAGTCTGATGCATTTAAAGGAATCTGAGAATACTCTTGGCAGAAAAGAAATGCACATGAAATTGTTATTTCTGGAGTACTTATTTTTGTAACCAAATCAAAATTCCTCTGCACCTTGTTTAAAGAGGTCTTGCCCAGAAGTTTCTTCACATGTCTAGAAAAATCTCTGTAAGCACACCTCTCACACGCAGAACAACAAAAGAACAGCAAGCATCAATTGCTTTAAAAAACATTTCTGAAGAAAGATAAATGTAATTTCTTTTGCTCTCAATTTTACACATAGGACCATGGTATTTTCAATAGGGTTTGTATGTCTACGATTACTATGCCAAGACTCCAAATACTGCATATGTTTGCCACTTCTGCATGAAATGCATTTTGTTTGTATAGAAACAAACCAGTGAACTCCTAGCCCTTCACTGGTCTCCTCACCAAGCTGACATGTACCCTTCCATACCAGTTTCTCACAAGCTGGAAGGATTCCAGAGAGTCTCCAAGGGACAAACTTTAGAAGGAGGCTCAAGTTAAAAGATTGGCAGCACATAAATTTGTCTTTTTAATGGCAACCACTTTACATTGTTTAGCACATTTAGCAGGATTTAAGGATGAATCTAATACAGACACAAACTCTCAGAAAAAGCCTGTGAGGTGCAGGCGGAAAAAATGGTGAGGGATGAAATATATAGTCACTGCCAACAGGTCTTGAGCAAGCACTGCATGAGCAAGTGAAAAAAAAATCTAGTGACTGTGAAGAGCTTGATGACAGCTCTGGGTCTGCTTCTCTTATTCAACTGTTTCCACTTATATTCACTTCAGCATCTGTTGTATATTTAGGGGTGTTTTTATTAGTAGCTTTAGATCCACTGAAGCAGGTGAGCACGTCTGAAAGACAACTAAAGAGAAAATAAGACATTAAAAAGAAAAAATGACAGTTCAGAGAAAAGTAGAAGAACAAAGTGTGCTCTTTGCAAATAAAGGCATTCACATTTTAATTGAATCTATGCCATTTGAAGGATAACAGCAAATATACACACATGCCACCTGCAAGTATCTATCATACAATGATCTTCCTTAAGCAGCTTTCCCCCATCTTCCCACCCTCCTACTTTAAGCAATTATTCAAAACTCATTTTATAATCTTACATGTTTTCCTCTGTATTTATGTGTTGACAGAGATCTCAAGTCAGGAAAGCACATGGTATGCACTTGGGATTCAAGTGCATAGTGGCAGGGAAGAGTTAGTTCCCCACAAAACGCCTTTCTGAATATGAACCCTTTGACCAAGGGTGATGAATTCATACTTTTTTTTCAAGCTGGTCTTGGAGAAAAAAAGGAAAAAAGAAAAAAGTAACCCACAGACTTGTCTCCAAAGTATTTCATATCTTTTGGGTTATATGTAAACATGTTTTTGTTAGGTTTTGGGTTTGGTTTTTTTTACATATAACCTTCTTTTAATACCTTAATTGCTGGGTAGGACAATATGCAGCTTTATGATTGGGACTATACACAAAAGTATTAAATTTTAAGAATTATTTTTCTTCGTACTACTGAGCTCATGTAATTTTGACAGGGACTATGAAGGACTTCACAGTCCAATAAATAAATTGTAATTTCACATCTAAAAAGTTTAGAGGTGCTGCAGTCAGTGTCTTAAGCACTTGACCAGCTTCTTCCTCACAGGAATACAAAGCAATCCAAACATCTGTATTAAAGCACAGTTACATGATACATTGTCTTGTCTTCAGACAGCAAAGTCAGTTTAAGATTTTCCCATGCATTTCCTCCCTGACTGCAGCCATTCATTCCTTCCTTTCAGCCAATTATATAAAACTCTTACAAAAACAAAACAATCTTCTTTGGGGTTTAGATGTTTTACCTACAGTAAAATACCTCTCTCTATTTGTGATCACAGATGAAAACACCCTCCAAATTACAAGTACCTACCTAGGAAGACACTTTTCTCTTTTAAAACAACCATGGTCATGATGTTTATAAAGTAATCCAGAGAAAATTGTCTGGACTATAATGACAAAAAATCCATGAAATTCTGGCCTAGGCATCCCAAGACTGCTTACCTTGTAGCTGTACGGGTAATGTAATAAGAAGCACAGAGTTGTGAGCAGGAAAAAAATAAAACGAAAAAACCACACTCCCTATGGGAACTACTCTACAGACTGGCAGTTAAGACAATCCCTGAAAGTGGAGCCACATATTTGCATTTCTACGGCTGAGGACACTACTACATGTCCTAAACTGTAATACACTGAGGACACTACTACATGTCCTAAACTGTAATACAAATGGGAAGTCACAGAATCATTTAGATTGGGAAAGACCTCCAAGATCACTGAGTCCAACCACTGACCGATCACCACCTTGTCAACTAGACCTTAGCACCAAGTGCCACATCCACTTGTTTCTTGAACATTCCCAGGGTTGTGGTGACTCCACCACTTCCCTGGGCAGTCCACCCCGATGTTTAACAATTCCTTTCATGAATAAATTCTTTCTGATGGCCAACCTGAAATTCCCCTAGTACAACTTAAGGCCACTTCCTTTCATCCTATCGCTAGTTGTCTGGAAGAAGCCAATTCACACCTTGTTACAACCTCCTTTCAGGTAGCTGTAGAGAGCAACAAGGTCTAAATAACCCCAGCTTCCTCAGTTGCTCATCATAGGACTTATACCCTTCATCAGCTTTGTTGCCCTTCTCTGGACATGCTCCAGCACCTCGATACTTTTCTTTCAGTGAGAGGCCCAAAACACAGGGCTCAAGGTGCAGTATCACCAGTGCTAAGCACAGGGGGATGATCACTGCCCTGGTCCTGCTGGCCGCACTGTTGCTGATGCAGGCCAGGAAGTCATTAGCCTTTTTGGCCACCTGGGCACTGCTGGCTCATGTTCAGATGCTGTCAACCACCACTCCCAAGTCCTTTTCCGCCAGGCTGCTTTTCAGCCACTCTTCCTGCAGCCTGTAGCACTGCAGGGGGTTGTTGTGACCCAAGGGCAGGACCCAGCACTTGGCCTTGTTGGACCTCAGCGGACTGACCATGGCCCATTGATCCAGCCTGTCCAGATCCCTCTACAGAGTCTGCCTACCCTCCAAAAGTTCAACATTTCTACCCATCTTACTGTCATCTGTGAACTTTCTGAGACTGCACTCGAACCCCTCATACAGATCATCAATAAATATTAAACAGGACCAGGCCAAATACTGAGCCCTGGGAAACACCACAAGTGCCTGGCTGACAACTGGATTTAGTACCATTCACCACCACTCTCTGGGCTCAGCCATCCAACCAGTTTTTAACCCAGTGATGAGTGTACCTGTCCAAGCTGTGGGTTAACAGCTTTTCCAGGAGAATGCTATGGGAGACGATGTCAAAGGCTTTGCTGAAGTCCAGGTAGACTACATCCACAGCCTTTCCCTCGCCCAATCCTGCCACCAATCTTACAAGCAGATCAGAGCAGTGTCTTAGTTTGAAAAAAAAACTAAGATATCTGGGGGCTAATAGAACAGAGGACTCCACACGATTAATCACACCAAGACTCAGTGTAGATTTCA